>CM061240.1:31968351-33218351 GCA_030848705.1 Heracleum sosnowskyi
TCTCAAGTGTGCGGGTCCCCCATATTCGATTTCCTTGCACAAATGAACCAGCAAGTGAATCATTATGTCAAAGAAAGCTGATGGAAATATCATCTCAAAATGGCAAAGAATTTCAATAATTTCTTGTTCTAGCCTATTCAGGTCAGCCAAAGTAAATACTTTGCTCCAAAGACTTCTTAGAAATGCACCAAGTCTTATCAAAGGTAGTGCAACCTCAGGTTTCAATGTTTTTTTCACTGCAAATTGTAACAAGTAGTGCAGAAGAAAATGAGCATCATGGCTCTTATACCCCCAGATTGTCCTTTCCTTCGTGTGAACATATCGACTGATATTAGCTGCACAGCCGTATGGCAGTTTAGCCTTCTCCAATACTGAACAGAATATTTCCTTCTCTCGGTTCGTCATGTCAAAAATAGCAGCCCTAATCTCACGGTATTTTCCATCACTTGATATAACAGGATGAAGGACCTTCCTGATCCCCATTTCTTGTAAATCCAAACGAGCATTCAGATGGTCTTTGGTCTTACCGCCAATATTCAACAAAGTACCAAGTATATTGTCACATACATTTTTCTCGATATGCATACAATCAAGGTTGTGTCGCAATAAATTGTGACTCCAATATGGTAAATTGAAAAATATTGACTTTTTTTTGAAAGGGGAATCCCTTTTACGCTTCACACCCCGTTTGCTCGTTTTCTTGCTTTTGTCCTTTCCAAATTCATTTTCATAGCCGGACAATAAATCAAGTATATCTGTTCCGCTTAAAGTGGGTGGAACCTGTCCCATTTCAACTTCACCATTGAACCTTCTCTTATCGAACCTCCACTTGTGCTCCGGACATAGAAATTTTCTATGGTTCATGTAGCACATTTTTTTACTATGTTTCAAGTACATTGAAGATGTCTCGTAATGGCATGTGGGACAGGCCAATTTACCCTTTGTGCTCCAACCGGATAGCATTGCATATCCCGGAAAATCGCTAATGGTCCACAACACACTTGCACGTAGCCTAAAATTTTGATTAGACAAGGCATCGTAAGTTTCTATACCTACATCCCATAATTCTTTCAACTCTTCAATTAAAGGCTGCATAAATACATCAATGTTGTTGTTTGGAGATTCTGGACCGGGGATGATTGTTGAAAGAATCAAATTTTCAGGCTTCATGCATAGCCAAGGTGGCAGGTTGTAGTTAACCAATACAATAGGCCATGTTGAGTGAGTTGTAGACATAGTACGGAAAGGACTAAATCCATCTGAGGCCAAACCAAGTCTGATATTTCTCTTTTCTATTGAAAAATCAGGATACCTAGCATCCATAGCCTTCCATGCCTCGGCATCTGCTGGATGTCTAAGCTTTCCGTCAATTTTTCGTCCCACAGCATGCCATAACATAAGTTCAGAATACTCCTTCGACAGAAACAACCTTTGCAGCCTTGGTTTTAGCGGAAAATAACGCATAACTTTTGCTGGAACCTTGCGAATTACCTGCTCTCGATCATCATCACTGTTACCTTTCCTTTCAACTACTTCCCATCTCGAAACACCACAAGTTTTACAAACATCTTCATCTTTGTTTTCTGCCCAATATAGCATGCAATCGTTTGGACATGCGTGTATTTTTTGGTAATCTAGACCTAAATCTCTAATGATATTTTTTGCGGCATTAAAAGATAAAGGTATGTGGGCCTGTGGAAAAGCCTCTCTCATTAACTCTAGTAGATCCCCGAATGCAGCCTCCGTAATCCCATGTATACATTTTAAAGAATAAAGCCTAAGGATAAAACTTAATCGCGAAAACTTCGAACAACCAGGATATAATGGTTGTTTCCCGTCTTCAATATGGCGATCAAATTTACTATTCTTGGCATTTGGTACTTCAGTGTGCTCAGTGTGCTCAGCTGCACCATTCTGCATTCCATGGGTACGTTGCAACATGTCACCTAGAGTATCTCCAAAGTCTATACCAGCCTCACAATCCATATCTTCATCGCTCCTATGTCGATAAACCTCGCACATCCATTCCATGTACAATGGAGATGGACCATTGTAGATGAGATGGTCGTATACTACATGTTGACGATACCACTTGTCATTTTTACATTTCTTGCAAGGACACGTTATTTCATCACCTACGGCGAATCTAGAAACTGCATTTTTTATAAAAGCCTTTACCCCTCTAATATAGCCGTCACTAAACTTTGGAAGTTTTATCCACGTGTTTTCCTCGTTGTCCATCACTACATTTATCAAACACGACTCTATTAATATAAAAAGAGTAGTCGAGGTGTTTATTTCAGCCAACCTAAGTAAATAACTACCTATTAATAACTAACTAATTATAAAAATAATTATGAGATTTATATACATGAGCTTAAACCTAACTACTAAACAACGGAGGGTTTTTTTAACTGTTAGTTATGACAGAGATACGAAAGAGACTAAGACAGCAAGACACATCGCGACAAAAGTCATACATAAATCACAAATTAAAATTTGACCAAAATATCACAGATTTAGGCATAAATCAACATAAATATGTAATCAGAATAAATAACAAATTCCATGTAAAAGGCATAAAAAAACATCAAAACAGGCCAAGCATCATCAAATTTATTATCAACAGGGAAACTGCATTTGGGCAATCAACACAAAATCTTTTTTGTTGTCATAATACATGTAATTAGCATTGTAGTTACCTAAGTATAACACAGACAGCAACTAAAATTGACTCGTACTACATGGTGTATGACAATTGTTGCGAACAAAGTCTAACCAAGAAAACAAATTGACTCGTACTACAAAGTTAATTGATTATATAGATTTTGCGCATATACAGAAAAATAGAGACCAAGGGGTAGAGAGATGGATAACGAGACAGAGAGATGGAGAGAGAGACACAAAGAGAGAGACAAAGAGATACAAAGAGAGAGACAGAAAGAGGGGGGGGAGAGAGAGAGAGAGAGAGAGAGAGAGAGAGAGGGAGAGTGAGAGAGAGAAAATTGAAGCAAGCAACACAGATTATACATAAATCGAAGCATATAAAGTAAGATAAAGTAAGATCTATACCTTAATTGAACAAAGCTCGAACCCTAATTGAAATCTTCAACCAAACCTCGACTGACCAGCTCGAACCCTAATTGAATCGTAAAACCAAGCTTCGCTTGACTAGCTCGAACCCTAATTGAACCCTAATTGAACTGCTATTGCGGCTGAGTTTACATTTTTTGAGAGAGAGAATGAAGAAAGAACTGAGAGAGAGAATGAAGAATGAGAGAATGAGAACTGCTATTGCGGCTTCGCTTGACTATTGTCTTTACTTTCCCCCTTTCCAATTTTTCATTTTGCCGCTCGTGTCTCCTTTTTTTTTTGCTAAGTTTGCCGCTCGTGTTTTGCCACTCAGCACAGTATTTACTTTCTTTTTTTAATTTTGTAAATATTATCAATTTATTTTAATTTCTTGAAATTAAAATATAATGTTAAATTTATTATTTTCATAATTTTGTAATAATTCACAATTTATACATAACTTAGTTTTCCTTATACATAATTTATTAAATTTTTTAATGAATTTAGGTTAAATTTAATAATTTTTTGATATTATTTTATTTAAAAACCTTTTTATTTGAAATTTATAAACAAAAGGTAATATTTATGAAAAATCAATAATTTAATTATTTGATGGAATATTACGTTTTAAAATGATAATTTCAACAATTTTGTCAAAATTAATTATTTTCTAAATTCAAATAATTATTAAATCATTAATTTTAAATAACATAAAAATTTTGTTTATGAATACCCTATGGTAACACATCACATGGTGTTACCCACTGTTAACACCTTTATAGCTATAGTAACATACTTTTGAGGATTTGGTAACACCACAATCACAAGGTTGCGATAGCTCAAAAATGTCATACCTATGGTAACATCCTTAGTGGTAACACCCATGCCCAAAAGTTGCAATAGGTCATCTATGGCGTAGTGATATATATTAAAATACCTAGGATTAATCCTCAAATATTGAATTTATCCCTAGTAGGCACATCTAGTGATTTTCGTTGCCTTGATAGAAATTGCCCTCTATGCTAAAAATACACCACATAAGAATTAAGATATCCTAACTGGCATCACCATCATATCTAAGCTACAAAATCTCTCTCTCTCTCTCTCTCTCTCTCTCTCTATCTCTCTCTCTCTCTCTCCCTCTCTCCCCAGGACAATTGCATAATAGAAACTGATTAAATGAAATAATTTAATCTCTCTCTCTAGGCAATTGAATAATACAAATGAAATTATACTAAATAATTAAAATTTGACAAGATAAATTAGCATTTCTCGACACACAGATAGCGACTAAGAAATAGAGATTTTAAAAAATAATCACACAGAGGGAACACTTTCTGAATCGAAGTATGTGAAATTAAACCGAAACATGTAAAAACAAAAGTACAGGATCGATTAATCGTATGTGAGTCTATATATGTACATATCGAGAGATGAGAATACCATTTTCAGCAGTAAATAATAAGATGGCTCCTATGCGTAGACGATGATGATTCTGCGAGAACAACACGATTTCAATCACTTAATCAGCAAGAACAACACGATTTCAATCGCAAAAACCCGAACCCTAAAATTATCCCCAATTTTCGATTCTCTTAAAACCCTACAAAAATGATATGTTTATGTAGAGTATTAAGAGATAATCGATTTGGTTACCAAGCCGATGAATTTAAACATTCAAATCAAAAGAAAACGAAGGGAAGAAAGAGGATTAAAGGAAGAGAAAACAGAGTCGAGAGAGAGAGTCAGCAGAGCGGCCTACGGGAGAGAGAGAGAGAGTGAAAAAAAATATGAGAGAATAAAAGAAATTAAGAGTTATAAATTATTATCATATATGTCGGGTTTTATAAGTGCGACGTAAAAAGTGATTTTATACCTCGGTGTTTTATCAACCGACATATATATTAGCATTATATACATCGCTTTTTCCTCCACCGACGTATATAGTAGCATTATATACGTCGCCTTTTCCTCAACCGACGTATAATGTCATTATATACGTCGTCTTTTACTCAACCGACGTATATAGTAGAATTATATACGTCGCCTTTTCCTCAACCGACGTATAAAACACTTATATACGTCGCCTTTAGGCGGAACCGACGTATATAAGTATTTTATACGTCGCCTTTGGATAGAACCGACGTATAATAGGCGACGTAAAAGATCATTTTTGTACTAGTGAATTCCATCATCACCAAAAGTAGACCTGTCAGGTTGAGTATCAGGAACTACTGGAATTTGAGTAGGCTCGGGAATTTCTTTTATTCTTAGACTTCTAGACCTTCTCTGTCTAGGCATATGTTGAATTGATGAGATTCTTCATCTACTTGCACCTCTTCTACCTCTGCCACCTCTACCTCTAGCAGGAGAAGGATTCTTAAAACTCTCCATCATTTCTCTCTGTTGACTTAGAAATTCTTCATGTGAGAGATCAGGATATTCTTCACTAGCAGTAGAAAGTGCCTTCCTTGCAAATAACTGTTGAACTCTCTTATCAGTGTGATAAAGAGTAACAACATCGCCATCTCTTGTTGTGAAATTCCGGAATAGATTAGCAGCATATTCAGGATTATCAATAAGAACATCTTCATCACCTTCAGGAATTGTAGAGAGTGTTTGTCCATGACTAGGTGTCAGGATTTGATCAGCCATCAGGATTTGATCACCTGTCAGGATTTGCTCTTCCGTCGGGATCTGAGATTTCACCAGTGTCCTTACTGTTCTAATTCCAGAATCAGAAACATGAGTTGACTGTGTGGATTGACTTTGAGAAGTTTGAATTGTAGACTTCATCACAGCAGCATCAGAGGTTTCTCCTTGAAATACCATAGCATCACCGTCATTACCAGTATTGTCATCATCATTATTTCTTCTCAATATTAGTTCAGGTGTACATTTTGTCTGAATTACCTTCTCCCCCTTTTTGACATCAGAATTTGATAACAAATTTAAAATTAAGGAAAGAGAGGCTTGAATGTCAGTTACCTTAGATTCCAATGAATCAATTCTGTTGTGAATGTGAGACTGTTTTGAAACAAATGTCTTAACATCAGATTCCACAACCCTCAATTGAAAAGCAGTTGGAGCCTTTGTCAAGTTTTTAGAGATATCAGTCCTCACATGTTCAGTAAAAACCTTCACAGAATCAATTTCAGTGTTGAGGCTCTTGGATAACAAAGTTGTAGCCTTCAAGTGATTCCTTAAATCTTCACTTTCTATGATTCTGGCAGCATGAACAACATGTTCCAAAGCACATGGAAAACTGACAGAATTAAAAGATCTGTACCATTCATTTTCCCATTCATCTCTTCTTAGAAGCTCAGCTGGATCAATTGGTGAAGGACCAGAAAAGTCTTATCTTTGATCTTTTCCTATAGTAGCCTTGCCAGCCATGAAAGTGCTTGAAGAACCAAAGTTAGTTCCAAGACTAGATTTGAGTGATGTAGCAAGCTGATCCTTCTCACCATCATTCTCATCATCATAATCATCATCATATCTATCTCCAGAATCACCATTATCAGTATCATCAGGAACAACACCTTTAAGTTTATCCTTGGATTCTGAGATAGGATCTTTCATTGGCCTCGAGCTAAGTGGTTGAATCAGGATTAACTCAGCATCAGGAGCACCACTAGCATCAGGAGCAACACTGTCAGGATTTGAAAAGCTTGCATCAGTATTTTCTACTAATGGTTCTTGTGTAGCATGAGGTTCAGAAGCTGCTTCAACACTTTGAGTTGGAGGTTCTTGTGTGCTTCCCTCAATGACAGTGTCCTCGACCAAAACTTCCATGTCAGGAATATCAGAAGCCCCCTGAGCATTGTCAGGAAACTTCTCAGAAACTGTAGCTGTAATGCCTGCATCTTCACATTGAGAAGATGGTTCTTGTGTGGCTGGAATGCAGATGTCTTCATTCTCCCTTTGAGAAAATTATTCTTGTGCGACCATTCCATCAGCTATGCCTTCACTCACACTTTGAGTGAGTGGTTCTTGTGTGGCTGGATCATCAGTAGCTGCTGAACCACTTTGAGGTTCAGGTTCTTGTGGGATAGATCTTTTCAGTTTCTTCTGTCTCTGAAAGACTTTCTCTTCTGCTTTCCTTTTCTTCTCCATTGGATGTGTAAACCCAAGATTGGAAGCAGCGGCACCAAGCTTCTCCCATGAGATATCTACATGTTTTGAAGTTGGAGAGGCTTTGGCTGGAGAGTCTGAAATAGAGACAATCTTGCTTGGAGTAGCATCAGGATTACTAACGTCAGGATATGCTTGAGCATTAGGATTTGACTGCTCATCAGGAATTGAAGTGTCCTGTCCATCAGTAGCTTGTGATTTTAAAGGAATATGATACCTGCTTTTAGTCAATCTCCTTTTCTTCTGCGGCGTAGTAGTTGGTATCACAGCCTCAATAGCAGTATCAGCAACTTCCTTGTTTATTCTCAACTTGGAGGATATGGGCATGTCATCCTCAGACTCAGTTTAATCCCTTAACATAAATTTTCTTTTTACAGTAACAACCTGATCGACCTTAGCAGCCTTCTTTACCAGGACCCCCTGTACACCCCCTTGTTTCTTCTGTTTGGTGAGTGGTGTAGAGGAGAAATCCTTTGATCCTGATTGCCTTCCGGATACATCAGATCTAGCTTATTTGTTTGATTTTACAACTACAGTTTTTTGAGAGATAGTAGAGGTGGTTGATGAGTGTTTAGAGTGTTTGGGAGGGATGCTTGTGTCAGGAACAAGGTGTGATTGGCCTTTGCCCCATAACATCAGAAAATATTCCATAACAAGTAGGCATTTTCTCTTGCAAGAAAAGCCTGATCTCGTCAGAAATGTAGGCATTGTCTGTGAAACCATTTGCCTTATCACTGTTGACTAAGGACTTAACATTATTCTCTGTAATTCTGCAAATGGGTAGAATCACATCCTCATCAAAAGTAACATTAGGACATAAGTGATTAAAAATCAATTGGAAAAATCTAAGAAAATAGACAGAGCCTAACTTATCTGATTTCCTATCACTTTAAGCTTTTAAAATAAAACTACCATAATCAAACACTGTAGAATGAATTAAAGAGTACCCAATTTTGAGAGATCCTGATGGAAGAGCATCAAAATTTGATGTCTTGTTCAGGAAACAACGGTTGATGGTATCAAAGAAGAAATTTCATTCCTTCTTAAGCTTTATCCTAAAGAGATTGCCCTATCTCTTAACTTCCCCATTGTAACCCAATTTTGTAACAAACTCAAAGAGTGTCGAGTCTGAAACATTATCAGGAACAACATCACCAACAACAGGCAAATGTAAGGCTTCCTCCACAATTGCAGGAGTCACAAAATGAGTAACCCCATCATATTCAAAACTCATCAGGATTGAGCCAGAGTGCCCTTTGTCAAAAGTAACTGTGTTCCACACCTGCATAACTGACTTAAACGTAACACTTGCACATTCTGTTAGAGCAAACTTCAAAGGACTTGAAGTTAAGAAATCTTGTATTATGTGAAACTCAGTGGGCAAATCCTGATGATCTAAAATTGCCACAAAATTGTTAGTGGCAAAAGTAACACCACTAACTACTGTTTGCTTGTTCATGAATCACTACACCATAAATGGCCTATGGCAAGCCCTGAAAACTGTTGGTAAATGTCCAAAATATGTTGCTGTAGGCCCAAAAATTGCAAAGCCAACACTTTTTTTTGTGTTGGTTTTTTTGATGTTGCCTTTGGGGTCTATGCCAACATTATCCTCCTCTATGGCAACATGATTTTGGTGTTGTAATAGACTGCTATGGCAACAATATTATTACCATATACCAACATAATATCTATGTTGCCTTTGTGTTATATTTTCAGTAAAATGAAGTGGGACCCACCGCTCGCCCACAAAGTGAGCCCCACCTGTGGGGTCCAATGTGGGTACAATTTAGGGTCCAGTGTGGGTCCCACATTTATGCGAACACAATTTTTAGCTCTAGCAACATTTTGTTATACATTATTTGTTCTATTTGCCAACACTTTATAGCATAAATAGCAACAATTTTCTATTTACAATTAAAAACACACAATCTGTATATATAAATACGGACCACCATTTACTGTCATGTTCACTATAGCAATTCGGACCACCAAATTTCCTAATTCTATTTATAGTGGCTATTGCCTCATTTGCAACATACAATATATACATACACGTTCTTTGCCTTTATCCTTTCTACTCTTTACTGATTGATCCCTTGTTATATTTCATGTTTTTCCATGCTTTAGGAGAAACAGTTGCGGCTCTTTACAAAATTGTTTATTCTAGAACCCTAGATGAATATTTTAAGCGAAAAATTGTGGAAAAAAAATGTATATTTGATACCAAAAAATGTTGTATATCAATAAACTTCAGACAAAATACATATTCTATGTAAGTAATTAGTACAACTTACGCATTAGTGAAGAGGTAGGCCTTTCCTCTGCGGCTATGAAAAGCCTGATTCAAGATGAATAAGCATCATAAATTAAGATTTGAACTTGTAATGTACAGCAGGTTCATTCAACATATATCTTTTTAATTCTTACGACCCAAATATAACCTAAAAATCCAAAGTCTAGTATAAAAAAACTGAATACTTACAATTCTGTAGTTGATTATTGAAGGATCGATCTTATATTTGCGTATTTGTGTCCTGCTCTTCCCTTATGAGTTTTAATAAAAATCCTTCCCTGTGATTATCATATTTAATCATGTAAAAACAAAGTGGCCAGAGGTTATTATCAAACAAATTATAAAATAAAACATAATTGGCCCTTAAAAGCCCAACCTGACTTCCACGCGGCGAATCCATTGAACTAATTAAGGAACACATTTAACAATAAAAATGTAACACGGAATTGACACATTGAATTTATAAAATTACATTAAGCATCAAATATCTAGTGTCAGACTTTACGTAGTTATACTTTACGTAGTTACCAGTAATAAACTGCTAGGGGTGGTAGCACCATGTGAAATTGGTCCTGCCCTCCTTCCATCAAGCTCGTAAAGTTGTCCTGCAAATAGCATATTTACACTACGTTGGCCAACCAGCAGAAAATAAACCATATACACTAATTGCTTATAAATTACTGTTGTTTGGAATCAAACTTAAGGAGCATCTATGAATGTGAAATACAAATGTACAAGTACTCCATATCAGGAGCATGGTCTGAATGTCAAGTACAACTGTACAAGTACTCGATATCGAAATCAAATGTGTCAACAACTGCAGAGTAAACAAGGGATAGATTTACCATCCACGCATGTGAAGCAGATGAAATGAGTGTCCACATTATCTAAAGCCTGTAAGAGAGAATATATGATGAGAAACATAAACAAGTAAGAACAATCAATTAAACAATGTAATCCAAAATAGAAAAACAATGTAATCTTAAACAAATAATTTCTTGTGCTACAGTGTTATTTTAGGTTGATATTTTTATGTAACTAATAACTATATGCAGAAAACCCAAGTGCTTATATTTAATTTAATCAAGAAACAACTTGTCTCCGGAATTTAGCACCTTTTCCGTTTAGATATTTTTGTTCTGTGTTTTTTTTACTATGAATGACAACTTTTATATCCTTGAATTTGTTTTTGCTTATTCTGTTTTAAATGTACGCCCTGTAGATTAATAAATACTAAAACATTGTAACATGCTTCACATAACATATATATATATATATATATATATAGGGTCCTATTCAACTAGAAACATGTACTAATTAAAAACTAGAAACTGCACCACACACAGTTAAATACACCCTCTCACATACAACCCCACCTAATCCCCTTCATTCGTAATTATATTTTTCCCGTTAATTGGTGATCTTTTTTTGAAATTTGACTTCACTGTATTTTTTTTCATCTCGCAACAATTAGTTTGCATACCATATTTGATATATTTCGACGATAAATCACTATTTATGCTTGCGAGAATCACTAAAATGTTGGTGATTCATGTAAGAATAAATAGTGATTTCTGCGTAAATCACTATTTATTATTACAGAAACCACTAAAATTTTAGTACTCCGTAATATAGCACATATGGTATGCATATTGATCGTTGGAAGATGGAGAAAAATATAGTGAAGTCGGATTTCAAAAAAAGTTCACCGATTCACGGGAAAAATCAAATTAAAAATGAAGGGAATTAGGTGGGATTGTGTATGTGAGGGTGTATTTTAACTGTGTGTGGTGCAATAGAGGGCCAATAGATTAGATTAATCTAAGGGCTTAGATTAGTTTTTAGTTTCTATTTTAATTTTAGTTTCTAGTTGAACAAAAGCCTATATATATATATATATATATGTAATTAACACAAATAGCAATGCAAGATCTACACATGCCAGACACTTTTGGGGCTCACTTTTTTCTGTAGGACCCACTTTTTTTAAATATTAGTTTTAATTAAAAATTAATTATTAATTAATTTTTAATTAATTTTTAATTAAATTTAGAAAAATTAGTGGGGCCCACTTTTTTCTGTGGGACCCACTTTTTTTAATATTATTTTTCAAATAAAAATTAAAAATTAATTATTTTTTAATTATTTTTTAATTAAAAATTACAAAAATTAGTGGGGCCCACTTGTGGGGCCCACTTTTTTATGTGGGACCCACTTTTTTTAATAATATTTTTAATTAAAAATTAATTATTAATTAAAAATTAGAAAAATTAGTTGGGCCCACTTGTGGGGCCCACTTTTTTCTGTGGGGTCCACTTTTTTTAATGCTATGTTTAATTAAAAATTAAAATTTATTTAATTTTTAATTAAAAACTAAAAACATTAGCGAGGCCCACTTGTGGGGCCGACTTTTTTCTGTGGGGCCCACTTTTTTTAATATTATTTTTAATTAAAAATTAATTAAAAATAAAAATTAATTTTTAATTAAAAATTAGAAAAATTAGTGGGGCCCACTTGTGGGGCCCACTTTTTTCTGTCCCACTTTCTTTAATATTATTTTTTAATTAAAAATTAATTTTTAATTAAAAATTAGAAAAATAGTGGGGCCCACTTTTTTCTGTGGGACCCACTTTTTTTAATATTATTTTTAATTAAAAATTAATTTTTAATTAGTTTTTAATTAAAAATTAGAAAAATTAGTGGGGCCCACTTGTGGGACCCACTTTTTTCTATGGGACCCACTTTTTTTAATATTATTTTTAGTTAAAAATTAATTATTAATTAAAAATTAGAAAAATTAGAAAATTAGTGGGGCCCACTTTTTTCTGTGGGTCTCACTATTTTTAATATTATTTTTAATTAAAAATTAGTTTTTAATTAATTTTTAATTAATATCAAATGCAACAGAATATCGATAGAGTAACACAATGAGTCGTCTGCAACAGAGCCTGTTCTATGGCAACATGACATTTATGTGTAATGTAACACTATCTCTAGAGTATTGCCATAGTTCAAAAATAGTGTATCAATTGTAACACAAAGTAGGTGTTGCAATTGAAAAGTGTTACATCCGGCCATCTATGACGTAGTGATCGTTACATGGCAGTTTTAGTAAATGAGATCAAGTTAACACAACTATTTACTTAAGAATTTCTGGCTTAGCAGAGTCGCACCTTCTCTTAAAGCTACATGCACGGGCTACACATTTATTTAATATAATCTTTAACTTTATAATCTGTTTCCCTAGATAAACCAAAGCTTCAATAGTTTTTTAGAATTTCTTATAAATCAGCTAGTAACATCATCATTATGTTGGCAAAATAATTTTACCTATTTCAATCAATAGTTATTTGACTATCATATTATCTGGCATGGAAAGAATAGAATTGAATAAACCAACTTCAAACTGAGGCCACATTATTCATTTCAAGAAACCTCTATAAACCTAATTTTCATGTCAGAAAATCAATGGATAGGACACACGCACTCATGCAGGATTTCGAAATACTAGGGATTGCAAAAGTGTAAACATGATATTCTGTTTTCTTCAGATTAAAACATACAAAACAAGAAGCTCACCTTGTGTTATATAATTAAACACAAAATCATCCCCAAATATATATAACACAAAATATATATAATCCACATATCAAATAGAACATAAAACACAAGAGATACAATTACCTTAAACTCGAAGCCCTAAATCAAATCCGATTGAAACCCTAATTTTGAAATCCCAAATTGAACGTACTTGAAGCCCCGCAATTCAACTTGAAGCCGTAATTTCAAAAATCAGCACTGGACACGAAGAAAGCCTAAATCAATTTTAAAATAGTGAAAAGACCATAAAATAGAAGCAAATTGAAAAGCCCTCATTTGAAATAGTGTAACTGATACTTGAAAAGGCCTAATTCAAATTGAGCCCTCAAATTGAAAAGCCCTCATTAGTAATAGTGTAATTTAGAAGACAGAGAGAAGACCTTCAACCGTGATGTATTGAGTGAGTACTGTGAGTGAAAGAGAGAGGATAATATTTGGGTTTAGTGAAAGAGAGAGCGAGTTGTCTGATTTTTGGTTGGGCGGTCTTTTTACCGCTCAACAAATTTTCACCAATTTTTCATGTTTTCTAAATACACTACAAGAATAATTGAATCAGACAAGGCTTTTTGCCCGTTGTCTGATGCCCTAGAAAACCGTTGTCTATTGAGATGCCGTCTGTTACGCAGCTCAGACAACGGACGCGTCCGTTGTCTGATTCCCTACAGACAACGGTTTTGGTCTTAGAAAACGTTGTCTGAAACGCGTGAACAACAACGGTTGTTGTAGAAACCATTGTCTGACAAATAAATCAACAATTGTTTATTAACTAGAAAATGTTGTTATTTTAATTTTCAGACAAGGCTTTATTTTCCAAAAGAGTGTTGTGTGATCTAAATATTTACGACGGTTTTAGTAGAACAACCCCATTGTCTTAATAGTTTAACACAATGGTTTCCTTTCTAAAAATTGTTGTCTATTCTTGACTTGCACAATTGTTTTCTTTAAATACCTGTTGTCTGAAAGCTGTTAGGCAATGGTTTAAAAAGATAAACGTGTTTGAACATTAGCAGAACCACAACAGTTTTTGTTTCTAAAACACTTGTTTCTGATTTTGATAGACAACGGTATTGAACAAAAAACTGTTGTCTGAAGTGTTTACGACAATGGTTTAGCATAAAATACGTTGAATTATTTTTAAAACAACAACGGTTTTTATTAGTATATTGCTTGTAAAAAATCTCTATGGACAGTGGTTTGAAATTAAGTATCTGTTGTCTGATGTCTTTACCACAATGGTTTCATATGCTTGTATTGAAGTAATGTATTTGGACAACGGTTTTTTTTAACAAGAAGTTGTTACCTAGCTTAATAGACAATGGTTTCATAGAAAATTCAACACATTGCCTAGTACAATGCTTGACAACAGTTTTCATTATAGTCCAATTACCTAAAATAACAAGAGACAATGGTTTTATATAACAAAATTAAAAAACCAAACTGGCAATATAAAGAAACCAAACTGACAATATAAAGAAGCCAAACTAAAACCAAAACAAACAGCCATTCCATTCCATCGTGTTCAATAAACCATTACAACCAACACATCCAACCAAGTAAAATTCACGAACTAATTAAGTTAAATATGTTCAACAACATCAGATTTTCGGATGCACATACCCCAAAAGTAGAGACTGAAACCTTCACTTAAGTTAAATAGTTACGCCATTACATGTCCATAGCATATCAGTTAGCCTCTTCTTTGTCTTGGACAGTTTGGGAGACCTGTCATGTTCTCGGTGGCCAGGACCTGAACCACCTTCTGTTTGCCAACCTTGTTAACTATGGGACAGCAAAGTAAGACCGTCACCCTGTTTTTTTACATCATTTGTGCAAAATATGTACTTTAATGTGTTTTTCCTAGTGGCATATGTAAATGTTACTGAGTCTACCTGTTAAAATCTTGAAACAGAATAGAAGGTAGATGGGGTTGGAGGCTGTCATTGGGATTGGCTGGAATTCCAGCACTCTTACTAACATCTGAAGAACATGCCACAACTTATCATCTAAAGTAGCAGCATTGCATTCACCCTGGAGAGTAGTATCCTGAGAATTTCAGCTTGTGTCTGAACTGATTTTTTCCTGTTAGTACTTGGCTGCTAACAGAATACCATCACACTCATATTAAAGGACAACCAGCACACTCATATTAAAGGACAACCAGCAAACAAAAAAAATCATGTTGCAATAATTTATGTACTGATGTGATGAAAGAGATGCAATGAACGTGTTCCTTGATGTAAATACACAAACTTGAACTACGACATAATAACATTTGATCACGAAACTAAACATGACAGATTCTGAGATCTGTTTGGATAAGCTTTATATGACTTAACACAGAAAATGTAGCTATAGAGTACCTTCACAAGTTGTGCAGATAACATGTGATCTCCTTGTGCATCTAATAGCATCATTCTGATACTGCCTCAAAAGTTTCAATTCAGGAACATTGACGGTGAAACCATCCATTTCTCTGCAATGCATTTTCTTGCATTGTCTACCCAGATCTACAGAAACAAAATAAGTTAATGGAAGAAAACACTCAAGTACACAGATGCAAAATTTTTGGAAACTTTATTCTTGCACATATTTTAAGCATGTGGCTAGAAAAGTCTAAAAATTTGATTTAAATATAAACTTATTTAAATAAGTTAATGAACAACAATAAAATGCTTTTCTGACTCTGTTAGCGTCTGAATCTGTTAGAACCTGTGAAGCATCAACTCTAATTCTCCATCATTAAGATTAGAAGTACATAGGTTTCAGTGGGTACATAATAGCGCGATAATGATTTATCCCACACCACTGGGCTCAAGTTGGCCAGGAAGTTGGGGAGCAGAAGATGGTGCCTTGGTCCAATCACTTTTTCCAAAACACCTGAGTGAAAAAGGAACAGGAAATGAATGTGCTGCTAGTAACTGTAAAGGTATACTATCGCAATATACAACTGACTATCAACTATGTAAAGTTTGACCAAATTATAGAATATCATCTTCACTAAAAAAAAAATTTTGAATTTGCAAGTAGTAGAAGGTAGGGTAATAGATTATGTAATTTTTCAAAAAGGAACAGGAAATGAATGTGCTGCTAGTAATTGTAAAGGTATACTAACATATACTTTCAGAACCCTAATTGAATACAGCCAAATTTGACAATACAATCATGTAACTGTATATATCTGAAAAGGAAAACATTACGTAGTTCCTTAAATACAACACAAAGTTTGGCAATACACAAAAGTAGATAATCATCAATAATCAATAAAACCTATAATAGAAAAAACTATCGTGTGCTATTTATTTGAAATTTGTAAAGAACTGAGTTTAAAACAATGATATGAATGGAAAAGAACAAGAATTATAAAGATCCGACCACACAATTGAATAATGCATCACTGGTTGCTTTTCTTTCCATTTCCATAGTAGCTTAAGTACCATCGAACAAATTTCTTCAGACCGGTTTGAAGATCTGTTGAGGGTTTATATCCAAGTTCTCTGTTGAGGGTTTGTGATAACTTTATTGTTATCCTTTTGGTACAAAGATCTATAGATTTCCTCCACCATTTCATTGATATCTCAAATCTCTGAAACCCATAACAAAAACTACTTTTTGCAGTTCAGATAACCATCAGATGCAAAACGACTATAACCATTACAGAAAATTTGTAACGATTCAAGGAAAGTTGATCCTTAACGTGCTCTCGAGACACTACACCATAAACAGCCTATTGTAACAAAAAAATAAAGTTACAGCAGGTAGCCGATATGTTACTTTAGGCCCATCTAGTAGCTGAGCTAACATTTTTTCGATGATAGGTTTTTCCATGTTGCCTTAGACGTCTAAGGTAACATCATTAATCTCTAGAGTAACATGCTGTTTTATGTTACAATAGCATGCTATAGTAACAAAAATAAGTTCTACAGTAACTTAATATATATGTTACCTTAGACTTTCAATTTTTTTTTAAAAAGGTGGGGCCCACTATGAGGCCCACCTTGAGACCCACTATAGGGCCCAATGTGGGGCCCACTTTTTTGTCCACTTTTTGCAATATTGGCTTTTATTTAGCATAATTTCCATTAGCTAATGTAACATATTTACCAAAAAAATTTTGAAATAACGTGCACATATATTATGCATCCCAAAATAAAATCCACTAGCAAATACAATATCCACAATCCACCAACAATACAAAATTCACCGTCCAACTCCACCAATACAATATCCACCATCACAATCTACCAGCAAACAAAAGTAAAAAAATCCATAACACAAACATAGGGTGAGATTTTAACAAAAATCATCCTTCCTTGTCCTCGTCTTCATCATAGTGGTACGGATTTAAAAGCCCTGTATTTTTCCCACATTATTCAGGTGTTCATTCTCCAACCTAAAAAAATGAATAAGAATGATGATCATTGTCTGAATGTATAGGTGCATGCCTCTGCTCGCCCATTTGCATGTTTCTAATATTTTCAGTCAAGAACTAACTTTACCTGTAAAAGTTCCAGATGCCTCGACGAATAATCTCTAGGCCGGCCACAATAGTAATCAGAGTTTGTTTATGTAGGAAAGAAACCTGAAAGTCCAGAACTGTTTGAATTGGTTAGAATTGGTGAGAAGTGGGGATCCTTAGCAACCCGAAAGATAAACAAGTAGCTATAACATGTTGTTTAATGTTGTTGGTTTTCAAATTAGAGGGAAGACCAATATCCTAGAACACATCTGGCATCTGGCTTTTGTTACTAATAAGAGGGGGAAAACAGTGCAACTCTATACAAATTAACGAAAATTAACAAATATACCGGTGTGGTTGTGTTATTAATTATCGTCTTAACAAGTACATTATGGCAATTAATTTTATATAACATTGTAACTATTAAAAAAATTATAAGCCAGAGCTGCTTTTTTATTAGTCAAATGACTAAAGTAGTCACTAAAATTGTTGGTAACGAAATTGTTACCTTTCCATCTTCTGTTACTGAGCCTATAAATGTATGCTTCGGGTTATCATGATCTCTCCAGCACAAAATATCTTCAGATTGATCCGTACCCAAGAAATGACAGTACAGTTGATGATCAAGATTAGCATTTGTCTCTGTCCCGGCACTGATTTTTGATGGAGCAGCAAATTCTTTTCCCTCTCTAAAAAGACCACATATATAACATCTAGATCAATTAGAAAATAAATCATCTCTATACAGAGCTCTATGACAATATGATTTTCACTTGCCGCTATGTTGTTTGGAACTAATTCAATACGTAAGGCATAATGATCAAATATCTCCTATTTACTTACATAGGAGGCAGATATCTACTGTAAAAAAATCCTCTGCTATCATGGGTCCAACTGATACCTGAAACCTTGACCTATAAAAACAAGTATGCATCTCACGCATTTGGAAAACTAATTGCTATCAAAATTGTAAAGACACTGACTCGTACCATGATCTATTACTTATACACAAATAGAATTTGTAGTTTATTACGACATCACCTAAAAACTAATATGAAAGAGGAAAATAAGTAATCCAGAGAATACTGACCCATGACAAAGTATCAGGCTCAACCATCTTGTCTTTAATTCTCATAACTTTAATGTTCATCGAGTTGCTTCTACTTGTACTAAGACCATATGCAAAGTACTTGGCATCCTGGCTAACAACACACCTGTTAACTGAAATCGTGTCGTCCTTGCTGAGCCCATTTGGATCAAGCAAAATTTCGGGAACTCCATCCAGACTATCCTGGAAATGAATAATAAATCTGAAATGAGCATGACAATTCAAACTAAAAGTCATTCAGTAGTTTCCACAAAGCTGTTAAATGAAGTTGTTTAATTCCCTAACCTGTCAATCTTCACTATAAGCTTGTAAAATTTTGTTAAGTTAATAAATGATCCAATAACACTTTTTTTTATATCTTAGGATAGTTCGTAACTTAGCATTCATACTACTTTCATTAAGTTTGTAAGTCTATTTTAATTAAAGTATCTCCAATAGGTTGCCAATGTTGATGATTGTATGATCTAACACTTCTTATTATATTATTATTATCTAATTATTTTATAATTTGACATCATAAATAAAGCACATAATAAATAGAACACATAGACCATACCAGAAGGGATGCCTGCTAATAAACACACTTCAAAAACAAACCGATGGCAGCAGCAAGGCATATTTTAACAAATGTACTACGTTACTCTTCTCACTGAATTACCTGGGCAATTTTGCAGCAAAAGGGGTAGGCTAATACAATTCCAGAAAATTTAACATGAATACAACACATAGACCATACCAGAAGGGATGCCTGCTAATCTTTCGTTGTGGATAGCAACCATCACTATTTATCTAATAGAAGATTAATACGACTGAACAGCCACTCAGAGTTGTATCAAAAGCAAAAGATAAAAAGTAATCACACGCGTAATATAGCATCAATGTGCTAGCAAGTCAAAATATATAGAAGAGCCAGAACACAACTACATCGAAGGCAAAGAACAAAAAGTCATCACATATATTAAAAAAATATCATTTCAGTCTTTTAAAAGTAACAGGCCTGATACTTCAAAGGAGATCATATTGCAATTGTGGAACACTCTTCGCTTCGAGTTGAAAACTAAAGGCTGAACTTCTTTTATTTGCTGGAATCTAGAGTGAAGAAACCAGTTCAGGTGTTTAAGTAGCAACTAAACAAAGGTCAGATCTTTACAAGCAAATTAAAACTAGAACGATATACTTTAAGAATTAAAAACTATACAAGATAAGAATAATACTATCTTGATTCCTTTATTTTACATATAACTATGCAGTATACATTTCATATAACAATACGCACATATAAAAGTATACATACATACACATAAAACAATATATACACATATAACAGTACACATTCACATCGAAACGGGGTAATACCTACGAATCGAATCACCAAATCCACTGAACAAGCGCCAAATCCAAAGTCCAAATTAGAGAAGCCCTTAAATAAAAAAGAAACCCTAATTAGTTGAAGTCTAAGTGAATAAATTGAATCAATTGAATTCAAAACAAAGAACCCCTAATTGAAAAAACCCTAATTTGAAGAAGCCACAATTTGAAGAAACCCCAGTTGAGAAACCCCAATTTGAACCAAAATACGTATTAGTTTGATGAAAATTAAAGAAGAATCTGAGTGAGAGAGAGTTTTATGAGAGGGGGTCGAGAGTGAGAGTCGAGACAGAAAGAGAGGGTGGGAGTCGAGAAAGAGAGAGGGAGAGTTTACTAAAATTTCATTTTTGTTTTTGTGTAAAATTTTTAGATAGGCGCTATCTCTTGGCGCTATAAAAATTTCACCGGTTAATGTGCCTTCCAGTATTATTACACTTATTTTTCTATATCTTTTATTTTATTTTTTAAATGTCTATTTTAAATTTAATAAATAAATAGAATCTGAAAAATAATAATACATAATTACCTTAATATTTATAAATAATAACTTATTTATTAGGTAAACTCTTGCTTTCTATAAAAATGAATTTATTTAAAGGCAAATGTAATTGTTATATAATTATTCAATTTTTAGTTAAGAAATTAGAAATTGTGTTATTAATGATCTAAGCTAACATATCATGTATGTTACTAACATCCAACACTTTCAAGCTAAAGCAACATCATGTTAGTGGCTAAGGTAACACAAAAAAAATAATGTTTTAGTAGACCAAAAGTTCCATATCTAATGTAACATAATCTAACAACACCCGTGAAAAATATGTTCTGGTAGGCCATTTATGGTGTAGTGAGAGATGATCATTTGACGTTCTATCAAATTCATGTTATTAGAAAAATGGTTATGTTAATTACTACATAGATAATTTGTGACCTGGTGACGGTAACATTATTGTGATTTTCTGTAGTAGTTGCATAATGAATTAACATAAAAGAATAGTTTAAAAGATAGAAATAATTATAGTGAATAATAATGAAAGAAAAATTACCTCTGATAATTGGTTTGTGACAGCCCAGTAGACAATGTAACAAACACCATGAGCCGTAAAAAGGGTCATAACAATGTGACCAAGCCATATGTGATACTTGACACTTGCCTCCCACGTAATTCCCAGTAATGCCAGCACTGATGATCCTCGAGTCACCGGAAAAAACAGAAATGCTAAACATATGTTTCCAATCAAACCTAGCCTTAGTGCTGCACTGTCCAACCTGGCTTCCCAGCTGCATGCTCAAAATTATCATACAGAGTCATTAACATCATCGTTTAAAATAATCGATGTACGTATGCTACATTAATTATCTATTCTTACACTTTCTCCCCACTCTTTGCTGCTGATTTTGCCGTGATTTTAACAAAACTTACTTCCAAGTAAATTGAGAAAGACCAAATCAAGAGGGCAATGAACATCATAAAAAACGATAGCTCTATTCCATTAACAACTCCCAGTCCTTTCACTATCATTGGCCTCCTCAATGCATCCGAACCTTCTTTTCTGCATTAATTCATCATGATAAAAATAAAAAAATATATATACATTAATCTCAATGAATTATGCACATTCTATTAATTCTTTCGACAATATTAATTAGCTTCAATTTTGTGTACCCTTGAACGTTATTTCCTCGAGTTTTGTGCACGAAATGAAGATACACACAGCCAAGCACAGCAATGAGAAGCATAGGACATGTGTTGATGAGCATTGTTTGCATGTGTAAATTGCACATCTCCATTCCGTGGTAACTTCATTACCTCTCTGTTCGCCTTCACTTTTAGCCAATTACAGTCTGTTGGAAGCCCACTTTGTTTCCATTTTTTTCATCAAAACATTATGTAAATATTAGTTTCAAACATTTAAAATTATAATCTTTAATTTGATGTGACCGTGCTCAAGACAAGTTGATAAACACATTCCTAATCCAGGAAGCAGGAAAACATATACATAGAAATATAGAAATTATTTACTCCTTATGAAATTACAAACGTACAAAGTTTAACAGGAGGGAAACAAATACCTAATTGAAGACAGGGAGGTTTGGGAAGTTTAGAGCTGAACCACCTGGATGAAACCCAACTCCATCTACAACCCCGACCCATAATAAACAAACAACCACGAGAGCAAGTGCCAAAATTCCTCCAACTGAGTAAATTGTCAAAATACCTCAAATCAGTCACAGCAGCTTAATTAATTATTAGCTTAATGATTTACAATTACATATATACTCTATAACTGTGATAAACCTGAAATATATGCTAGCAAGGTCAAATCTCTAAGCCAAATTTTTGGAAGAATAACGAGAGTTGATATAATTGCACAGATGTAATAAGAATCAAGATGCATTCCAGCTCTCTCCCTCTCTCTCTCGATGTGTGTGTGTGTGTGTGTGTGAATGTGACAGAGAGGGAGAGGAGAGGAGTTGGGGGGTTAAGAGAAAGAGAGATTTATGAAAGACAATTGAGCAGCTTTAGAGAACTCAGTTCGAAGGGGGTGGGGGGGAGATTGAGGGATTTGATAAAGGGGGGAAACCAAAAGGGGGAAAATGAAAAGGGGGAAACTAAAAAGTATTCAAAGGGGGAAATGAAAATTTAGATTGGTTAATGAAAATGTATTTTAGGGTGGAATTGAAAATGAGTATTGGTCAAATCATTAATTGACTATTAACATCTCAAATTAAATAAATTTATTTTTTTCTTAAAATTTTGAAATATTACTAAAATATATAGATCTTGACAATCATAATATTATAACGTCGTTAGATATTTGTAAAAAAATCGAAACGCCAATCACGGAGTGAACACTGATTAGGAGTATTTGTCAAATGAGTAGCTAACTGTTAAAATCTAAAACCAAATAAATTTATTTTTTTCTGAATTTTTTGTAATATAATTAAAATACATAGATCTTGATATTCATACAGTTGAATCGTCGATAAGTATTTTAAAAAAATCAAAACATCAATATGAGACACTAGTTAGAAGTACTAGTCAAAATCACTAGTTGTCCGTTAAGATCTCAAACCAAATAACTTTATTTTTTTTCTAATATTGTTGTAATATCATTAAAATACATAGATATTGATATCTATACGATTGAATTGTTGATAAATAATTTAAAAAAAAAATCGAAACATCAATCTGGGACGAAACACTAGTTAGAAATACTAGTGAAATCACTAGTTGACCGTTAAGATCTCAAATTCTCAAACCAAATAATTTTATTTTTCTCTGAAATTATTGTAATATCATTAAAATACATATATCTTCAAAGTTTAGTAAGTCGAGTTAATACGTATAATAATAGATTGTGCTTAGGGTTTTATATGTACATTTTATATGTTGTTAAGTATAATAACGAGGATAATCCGAAAGTCTTAATATGATAAGAGAACTACAAACTATGATATCCGGCTTAATTAAGAATATTATCCTATAATTAAGTGTGTCAATTAAACATAAACTTTATTATTCAAACAAAGTTCACAATTAAAGTTTGTCACGAACGAGAAATTCAAAAAAAAAAAAAGTCACACAACTGTTTTTAAGTTGTAAAACCGTTGTAGTAAAATCATTCAGACAACAGTTTATAAATAAAAAACCGTTGTGGTAATCACACAACGGTTTCTACAAAAAAATCGTCGTGGAAAGTAAAGTACAACAAAGGTTTATTCTTAAAAAAACCGTTGCGTGTTTTTTTTATAAAAATTTTGTTAATACCTTTGCCTAACTTATTTTTTACACTTCTTTGAAGATACCGAACATGTTATTGATTGAAAATTTTATAAAATAATACTTATAATAATAGATTGTGCTTAGGGTTTTGTGGTTTAGGGGTTACGACTTAGGGGTTATATTAGTTTACACACGAAATTATGTAAGTCATGTATAAGTGAGACTGTACGCCATTCCCGACTTGTATGTTTAGTAAATTGTGTGGTGTCCTTGGTCCGACAAAGAAAAATATGTACATTTTATATGTTGTTAAGTATAATAACGAGGATAATACGAAAGTCTTAATATGATAAGAGAACTACAAACTATGATATCCGGCTTAATTAAGAATATTATCCTATAATTAAGTGTGTCAATTAAACATAAACTTTATTATTCAAACAAAGTTCACAATTAAAGTTTGTCACGAACGAGAAATTCAAAAAAAAAAAAAAAGTCACACAACTGTTTTTAAGTTGTAAAACCGTTGTAGTAAAATCATTCAGACAACAGTTTATAAATAAAAAACCGTTGTGGTAATCACACAACGGTTTCTACAAAAAAACCGTCGTGGAAAGTAAAGTACAACAAAGGTTTATTCTTAAAAAACCGTTGTGTGTTTTTTTTATAAAAATTTTGTTAATACCTTTGCCTAACTTATTTTTTACACTTATTTGAAGATACCGAACATGTTATTGATTGAAAATTTTATAAAATAATACTTATAATAATAGATTGTGCTTAGGGTTTTGTGGTTTAGGGGTTACCACTTAGGGGTTATGTTAGTTTACACACGAAATTATGTAAGTCATGTATAAGCGAGACGGTACGCCATTCCCGACTTGTATGTTTAGTAAATTGTGTGGTGTCCTTGGTCCGACAAAGAAAAATATGTACATTTTATATGTTGTTAAGTATAATAACGAGGATAATCCGAAAGTCTTAATATGATAAGAGAACTACAAACTATGATATCCGGCTTAATTAAGAATATTATCCTATAATTAAGTGTGTCAATTAAACATAAACTTTATTATTCAAACAAAGTTCACAATTAAAGTTTGTCACGAACGAGAAATTCAAAAAAAAAAAAGTCACACAACTGTTTTTAAGTTGTAAAACCGTTGTAGTAAAATCATTCAGACAACAGTTTATAAATAAAAAACCGTTGTGGTAATCACACAACGGTTTCTACAAAAAAATCGTCGTGGAAAGTAAAGTACAACAAAGGTTTATTCTTAAAAAAACCGTTGCGTGTTTTTTTTATAAAAATTTTGTTAATACCTTTGCCTAACTTATTTTTTACACTTCTTTGAAGATACCGAACATGTTATTGATTGAAAATTTTATAAAATAATACTTATAATAATAGATTGTGCTTAGGGTTTTGTGGTTTAGGGGTTACGACTTAGGGGTTATATTAGTTTACACACGAAATTATGTAAGTCATGTATAAGTGAGACTGTACGCCATTCCCGACTTGTATGTTTAGTAAATTGTGTGGTGTCCTTGGTCCGACAAAGAAAAATATGTACATTTTATATGTTGTTAAGTATAATAACGAGGATAATACGAAAGTCTTAATATGATAAGAGAACTACAAACTATGATATCCGGCTTAATTAAGAATATTATCCTATAATTAAGTGTGTCAATTAAACATAAACTTTATTATTCAAACAAAGTTCACAATTAAAGTTTGTCACGAACGAGAAATTCAAAAAAAAAAAAAAAGTCACACAACTGTTTTTAAGTTGTAAAACCGTTGTAGTAAAATCATTCAGACAACAGTTTATAAATAAAAAACCGTTGTGGTAATCACACAACGGTTTCTACAAAAAAACCGTCGTGGAAAGTAAAGTACAACAAAGGTTTATTCTTAAAAAACCGTTGTGTGTTTTTTTTATAAAAATTTTGTTAATACCTTTGCCTAACTTATTTTTTACACTTATTTGAAGATACCGAACATGTTATTGATTGAAAATTTTATAAAATAATACTTATAATAATAGATTGTGCTTAGGGTTTTGTGGTTTAGGGGTTACCACTTAGGGGTTATGTTAGTTTACACACGAAATTATGTAAGTCATGTATAAGCGAGACGGTACGCCATTCCCGACTTGTATGTTTAGTAAATTGTGTGGTGTCCTTGGTCCGACAAAGAAAAATATGTACATTTTATATGTTGTTAAGTATAATAACGAGGATAATACGAAAGTCTTAATATGATAAGAGAACTACAAACTATGATATCCGGCTTAATTAAGAATATTATCCTATAATTAAGTGTGTCAATTAAACATAAACTTTATTATTCAAACAAAGTTCACAATTAAAGTTTGTCACGAACGAGAAATTCAAAAAAAAAAAAAGTCACACAACTGTTTTTAAGTTGTAAAACCGTTGTGTGTTTTTTTTATAAAATTTTTTATAATAATTGTCCGAATCTTTGTCCCCCCTCATTAACTCCTCCAAAATAATTGTCCCCCCCAAGATTTCAATTGGACAACGGTATGCAGAAACTGTTGTGTGAATTAAGTATAGTCCACATACAAGTAAAACACTTGTCTGATTCTAACAACGGTTTACAAAACCATTGTCTGAAGTTTCTTCAGACAATGGTTTTGTAAACCGTTGTTAGAATCAGACAAGTGTTTATTCAAACTGTTGTGTGACATCCATTTAAGTAACAAAAAAAAAACACTTGTCTGTTTTTAACAACGGTTTATGAAACACTTGTCTGACCTTTCTTCAGACAACGGTTTTATAATTCCGTTGTGTAAAGCCTCTTCTTTACTCCTTCTAATAGACAATGGTTTTAGAAACCGTTGTGGAAGTTCTTTCAGACAACAGACAGATTTTGCAAAAAAAAAAACCGTTGTGTGAAAATTTCAAACAATGCTTTTACTGCCGACCGTTGTCTGATAAGTGTTGTCTGTTTCAGTTTTTCTTGTAGTGATAGTATATGTTATTTTTTATATATTGAATTTATAAATAGATTTTTTTAATTTTATAAAAAATGTTTAAACTTTTTAATGTATTATTCAACTTCTTTTTACATATTCATACTAATGTATTTAGATACTTTTTATCACTTACAAAATTTTTATTAGAATATTAAAAGAGATTTAGAGAAAAAATTATTTACTTAAATTTGTTGAATAATAATTTAATAATTATAAAATAAAAAACAAATTCATCTACAAAAATCATTTTAATATTTTTGTCATATTCTTATTTGTTATGGAAATTATTTTGTCATATTCTTAGTTTTTATGGAAATTATAAAATATCTGATTAAATTAATTAATTCTAACGTCAAATAAAAATAAATATTTTAACTTTTAGTTAAAAGAAAAAAAATCTGTTTACTACAAAATTATGGCAACACAATTTCATACCTACGCCAACATGCCAACACTTTACATCTACAGCAACATTGTTTTGATGCCTGAGCCAACACCAAATTGATAATGTTGTAGTAGCCAGAAATATGCATGGCAAAGCCAACAAAATCAAATGCAACATCACCTCTAAATGTTGTATTAGGCCATTTATGGTGTAGTGAATGATGAAAACGCCATTAAAACAGTATAGAAAACTTGAGAATTGAGATTTAGAAATTAGGGTTCTTGAGCACAAAGACAAAAGATAAAAAGCAAAAACTGATGTTGAGAGAGTAAACGGTAATTTAGAAAATCAAATGTATTTTGTTAAAACAAAATATTACTCTCAGTGACAGGTGGTATGCTGTGATTCGTGCACAAATAATTAGTGGACCAAATTACATGTGTAATTAACCATAACTGCACCGCTTTTTATGTGTATCTATATGTATATATAATTGGTGTAACACGCGCGCTCATACAGTTGTCCAACTAAAACTCAAACGTTTCTCATCAGTAACTGACAAAAAATCAGGCATAATTTAAGCAATGAAATACTGACCTGTACATCAGGATTGACCAGTTGACTTCCTGTCAGGATTGTGTCTTATCAGGATTTGATCAAAATTACATACCTTGCAGAATGACCATCAGGATTTGATAGTCATCAGGATTTCCTCTCTTTAGCTTTCCTCAGAAATTCTCAAAGTTCATCATTCCAAGTTCATTCACCAACTTGTTGAAAGTAGCTTCAGACAGTGGCTTGGTGAATATATCAGCTAGTTGTTGATCAGTAGGAACAAAGTGAAGTTCAATTGTTTCTTTCAGAACCTGTTCTCTTATAAAATGGTATCTAATACTGATGTGTTTAGTAAGAGAATACTGAACTGGATTTCCTGTCATTGCAATAGCACTTTGGTTATCACAATAAATAGGGATTTTTGAATATGACAGGCCATAATCTAACAACTGATTTCTCATCCACATTATCTGAGCACATCAACTTCCTGCAGCAATGTAATTAGCTTCTGCAGTTGAAGTAGAGATAGACTTTTGCTTCTTACTGAACTATGAAACTAGTCTACCACCCAAAAACTGACAACTTCCTGAAGTACTTTTCCTGCAAAATCAGCATCTGAATAACCACACAGCCCAAAGTCTGATTCTCTTGCATACCAAAGGCCAAGTGAAGGAGTGCCTTTGAGATATCTGAAAATTCTTTTGACTTCAATCAGATGGGGTTCCCAAGGTTTTGCTTGAAATCTTGCACACAGACAGGTTGCAAACATGATATCTGGTCTACTTGCACTAAGATACAGTAAAGAGCCAATCATTCCTCTGTAGTGAGTTACATCTACCTCAGCACCTTGATCAGGATCAAGTTTGGTAGTTGTAGCAATAGGAGTAGTTGTAGTGGCACTATCTTGCATGTTAACCTTTTCAATAAATTCCTTGTATATTTTGACTGATTGATAAAAATCCCATCATCAGTCTGTTTAACTTGAAGACCAAAAAAATAACTCATTTCTCCCATCATGCTCATTTGATATCTTGACTGCATAAGCTTAGAAAACTTTTCACACAGCTTATTGTTTGTTGACCCAAAAATGATATCATCAACATAAATCTGAACTAAAAGCAAATCCTTACCATGATTCAAGTAAAATAGAGTTTTATCAATAGTACCTCTTTTGAATCCACTTTCCAGTAAGAATTGAGCTAGGGTTTCATACCATGCTCTTGGAGCTTGCTTTAGTCCATAAAGTGCCTTATCCAATCTATAGACATGATTTGGATATTTAGGATCAATGAAACCAGGAGGCTGTTCCACATATACTTCTTCCTCCAGTTCACCATTTAAGAAAACACTTTTAACATCCATCTGGAAAACCTTGAATTTCTTGTGAGCTGCATATGCCAGAAAGATCCTGATGGCCTCTAGTCTTGCAACAGGAGCAAAAGTTTCATCATAGTCAATTCCTTCTTGTTGAGAATACCCCTTTTCAACTAGCCTCGCTTTGTTTCTGATTATTACACCATCTGAATCAGTCTTATTCTTGAAAATCCACTTTGTACCAACAATTGACCTATTCTTTGGTCTTGGTACTAGTTTCCAGACTTCATTTCTTTGAAATTCATTCAATTCTTCTTGCATTGCAGTAACCCAATCAGCATCTTTAAGTGCATCTTCAACTTTCTTAGGCTCCTCATTGGATAGAAAGTTATGATAAAGACATTCATTCTGAGTTGCACTTCTTGTTTTAACACCTGCATCAGGATCCCCAATTATCAAATCTGGACTATGATCTCTTGTCCATTTCCTTGCTGGTGGTAAATTATTCCTTGAAGTAGATGCTCCCCCTTGATTAGTACTATCTTGATTAGAAGATTTTGTTTCAGTAGAAGCTCCCCCTGAATTGTTGCTGTCACTTCCTGATGGATTATCAGGATTGTCACTTGAATCAGTATCTGAAGAATTTTCCCTTGATGATTGAGTAGACTCAGTATTTGTAGTAGTTTGATGTTGCTCCCCCTCAACATTTGCACTACTAGATGTGTCACCATTATTTGCATCATCAGTATCAGCACCATCAGTATTTGGTGCTTCATCAGGATTTGGTGTGTCATCAGGATTTGATGGATCATCAGGATATGATGACCCGTCATTATCTGATGGTGTATCAGTATCTGATTCCATTTCTTCAGGTTCTTTGGTAGCTTCATTTTCAAAAATCAACCTATCATGTGAGTCTTCATCAATTCCTGTTATCTTCTTATCATCAAAAGATACATGTATTGACTCCATGACAGTCCTTGTTCTCAAATTGAAAACTCTAAAGGCTCTTGATGCAGGATAGCCAATGAAAATTCCCTCATCAGCCTCTGTTTCAAATTGCCCTAGCTATTCAGGATGAGTTCTGAGAACAAAACACTTACAGCCAAACACATGCAGATGCTTCAAACTAGGTTTCTTCTCCTTGAGCATTTGATAGGGAGTTACACCATGTCTGTTTATCAAAGTGAGATTTTGTGTATAGCATGCTGTGTTGACTGCTTCTACCCAGAAATATGTAGGCAATTTAGCCTCTTCTAACATAGATCTGCCAGCTTCAATAAGAGTTCTATTTTTCCTTTCTACTACTCCATTTTGCTGGGGTGTGCCAGGAGCAGAGAATTGTTGAATAATTCCTTTGTATTTGCAGAACTCTTCTATCTTTGAATTCTTGAATTCAGTACCATTATCACTTCTCAGAATCTTGACTTTATACTTTGTGCCTGTCTCAATCATTCTTACATGATCAGACAGTATCTCTGGAGTCTCATATTTTCTGTGCAAAAAATACACCCAGATGAATCTAGAGTATTCATCAACAATTACAAGAGTGTACCTTTTCTTACTGATGGACATTATGTTGACTAGTCCAAATAGATCAAGATGTAGCATGTGATATGGTTCACCAATAGAGGATTCAGATTTACTCTTGAATGATGTCCTTCTCTATTTAGCTTTTTGACATGCATCACATAGTCCATTAGGAGTATAAAAAGCTTTAGGCAATCCTCTAAGCAAATCTTTCTTAACCAACTCATTGATATTGCTGAAATTGAGATGAGAAAGCTTCTTGTGCCAATTCCAACTTTCATCTACTGATGCTTTACTGATGAGACAAGTAGGAGAGCCATCAGTATTTGCTTGAATGTTGGCTTCATAAATGTTACCATTCATGTAGCCAGTAAGTGCAACATTTCCTGATTCTTTGTTGACTACTTCACAATGTGTGGAATAGAAGTTGACATGATAACCTCTGTCAGTGATTTGACTAATACTCAAAAGGTTGTGTTTTAGTCCTTTCACTAGAGCTACTTGTTCAATGATGACATTTCCAATGATTATATTGCCATATCCCAAAGTTTGTCCAATGTTGCCATCTCCATAATACACAGTTGGGCCAGCTTTTTCCTCATATTCTAATAACAGGGCTTTGTTTTCAGTCATGTGCACAGAACATCCACTATCCATGACGAATACATTTTTCCTTTTTCCCTACAATCAGAATTACAATTCACTAGTTATAATATTTAGGAACCCACACTTGTTGGGTTCCCTTTCCATGCATCTTACTTAATTTAGCAGCAGAAGACTTTTTGACTTTAGCAGTCCTGACAGGATTAACTTCATCAGGATTTGCTTTGTCAGTATCAGTATTAACAAATGCATGCTCCACATTGATTAGAAGAATTTGCATCAGTAGAAGCTCCCCCTGAATTGTTGCTGTAACCTCCTGATGGATTATCAGGATTGTCACTGGAATCAGTATCTGAAGAATTTTGTTCTGATGATTGAGTAGACTCAAAATTTGTAGCAGTTTGCTGTTTCTCCCCCTCAACATTTGAACTACTAGATATGTTAACATTATTTGCATCATTAGTATTAGCACCGTCAGTATTTGGTGCTTCATCAGGATTTGGTGTGTCATCAGGAATTGATGACCCATCAGTATCTGATGTATTGTCAGGATCTGATTCATGTTCTTCAGGTTCCTTGGTAGCTTCATTTTGAAATACCAAACTATCATGTGAGTCTTCATCAATTCCTGTTATCTTCTTATCATCAAAAGATACATGTAATGACTCCATGACAGTCCTTGTTCTCAAATTGAAAACTCTAAAGGCTCTTGATGCAGGATAGCCAATGAAAATTCCCTCATCAGCCTTTGTTTCAAATTTCCCTAGCTATTCAGGATGAGTTCTGAGAACAAAACATTTACAGCCAAACACATGCAGATGCTTCAAACTAGGCTTCTTCTTCTTGAGCATTTGATAGGGAGTTACACCATGTCTGTTTATCAATGTGAGATTTTGTGTATAGCATGTTGTATTGACTGCTTCTGCCCAGAAATATGTTGGCAATTTAGCTTCTTCCAACATGGTTCTTCCAGCTTCAATAATAGTTGTATTTTTCCTCTCTACTACTCTATTTTGCTGGGGTGTGCTAGGAGCAGAGAATTGTTGGATAATTCCTTTGTATTTGCAGAACTCTTCCATCTTTGAATTCTTGAATAGAGGACATTATGTTGACTGGTCCAAATAGATTAAGATGTAGCATGTGATATGGTTCTTCAATAGAGGATTCAGATTTACTCTTGATAGATGTCCTTTCTCTGTTTAGTTTTTTGACATGCATCACAGAGTCCATCAGGAGTATACAGTGCTTTAGGCAATCCTCTAACCAAATCTTTCTTAACCAACTCATTGATATTGCTGAAATTGAGATGAGACAAGTAGGAGAGCCATCAATATTTGCTTGAATATTGGCTTCATAAATGTTACCATGCCTATAGCCAGTGAGTGCAACTTTTCCAGATGCTTTGCTGACTACTTCACAATGAGTAGAATTGAAGTTGACATGATAACCTCTGTCAGTGAATTGACTAATACTCAACAAGTTGTGTTTTAGTCCCTTCACTAGAGCTACTTTTTCAATGATGACATTTCCAATGATTATATTGCCATATCCCAATGTTTGTCCAATTTTGCCATCTCCATAAGACACAGTTGGGCCAGCTTTTTCCTCATATTCTGATAACAGGGCTTTGTTTCCAGTCATGTGCACAGAACATCCACTATCCATGACTAACACATTTTTCCTTTTTCCCTGCAATCAGAATTACATTTCACTAGTTAGAATATTTAGGAACCCACATTTGTTGGGTTCCTTTTCCATGCATTTTACTAAATTTAGCAGCAGAGGACTTTTTGACTTTAACAGTCCTGACAGAATAAAATCAATCAGGATTTGCTTTGTCAGTATCAGTATTAACAGATGCATGCTTCACATTGACATTCTTAATGATACCAGAATTTGCACTGTTATTAAACTTAGGTAAAGGATCATAAAAGTTATGGTACAAACTATGATATTCTTCACAAGTATAGATAGAATGCCATCTACTACCACAATGAAAACATGACTTCTGTGGTTTATAAAATATTGATCTACTCCTAACATCAGACTTAGGGATTTCAGTAACTTTCTTTTTACTCTTCCTGCAATCAATAGCAAGATGATTAGAGTTTCCACAGTTAAAGCAGCATTTTCTAGGTGCATTTGGGATGAACTTACACTACAAGAAAATGTTCAATAGACATCACACATTAGACATCGGTAATGAAAAGCACTGATGTTAAAAGATGTAATAACATCACCCACGTTAATGTGATGTCTTTGTTGTTTAAAGACATCGCTTATTTTAGAATCGATGTCTAAAGTTCAACTAAAAAAATTAAAAGCGCGCCACATAAGTTTTTGTTTCCCCTTAGTAAAAATTTCGCCATCCCCCCCCCTTAATTATACCAATTATTTTCCCCCCTCTTTACCCAATTATTTCCCCCGCCGCAGCCTCTTCCCAATTATTCCCCCCCTTTTAGGACAACTCTCAATCTCTCAACTCCACCACTCAATCTCTCAACTCTCAATCTCTTTCTCTCGTCTCTCAATTCCACCACTCAATCTCTTTCTCTCGTCTGCTCAACTCACCACAACTCACCTCCACCACTGAACTCACCTCGGCCACCACCTCCACCACTCACCTCCGTCATACTCACCTTCGTTCTGCTCTCACCTCTGTCCTGCTCTACTCACCTCCGTTCTCCAAATTGGTAAGCTTTAATTTGGGGGTTTTTTAAAATCAAAACCCTAATGTCTTCGATTGGGGTTTTTTAAATAAAAACCCTAATATCTTAAATTGGGGTTTTATAAATCGAAACCCTAATTTCTTAAATTGGGGGTTTTCATTTACTTGGATGTATTTTAAATTTTGAGTTTGTTTTTTTACAGGACCTCTGTCACTTGGTTGTTATCTTAGGTACTTTTTAATTTCTTCTGAAATGTGTTCTTAGGTACTTTACTTGGATGCATGTTGGATTATTTGTTTATGAAATGCATGTTGTTATATTATTGTCGGATTTTTGGATTATTTTTTATATTATTGTCATCTAACAATGCTACTAGGTACGGATAATTTGTAATTTATAATTTTTGGATGCATGTTAGATTTCTTAGTTGTATGTTTTCTGTTATTAATTATTTGATATTCCATCTGGTGGATTAATAGCCAGCTAAAGTTGAAACTATTAATTATTTGATATTTCTTAGTTAGATTATTAATTATCTTGTTTTTCTGCCGACATAATCGATCAACAGAAACTATGAAGGTTCTTGTGATTTTTTACTGGTCAATTTTGAAATATTGAGTTGGGTTTGTATTTTAGTTCCATATTTGTTAATTTATTTCATTGTTGGATGGAGGTTTATGTTTTAATTTTTGATTTTTACGAAAAGCTTAAATGTTGTCGTTTGAGTATTTTATTGTTTGGCTGATATTTAGGGACAATTATTCAATTTGTGAAGAAGAAAGAATAGTTCTGAGCTGTTGTTCACAGTGTCAACCTAGTGCTTCTACTAATTAAGAGGTACTCCCGCTCTCTTTCTTAACTCATTTCTCTTAAAAATATTTTATCCAGTTGTGATCATTATTTGTATGCTTCATATGATTTGAATTTCATATGTTTTATACGGTTTAAAATCACAATTACATATGCTTTTGATCTCTTATTATTTGTATGTATTCTTTGTATGGAAGTTACTGAAAAACATGGATCTGTTTAAGGTTTTTAAATGTGTATCTGATTTGTTTATATATAGTGATTAAACAAGAATGCTTAGTTTTTCTTAGAAAATGTATCATGCCCTATTTGTGATTATTATGCTTTAAGTCAAATTACTATCATATGTCATACGTGCATTTGATCAATATAAACTATTGGATTTCTATTATCAATAAAACTATAATAGGTCATAATACATACTATGTAATCATTATAATTATACTAAAATTTTAAGTGACATACCAGGTGGTTAAAAATGGATAAGTCTTGGATAAAATCGGATAGGGATTCATTACAATATGAAATTGGCGTGGAAAACTTCTTGATATTTGCTGAGGAAAATACTAAAAATCCAAAGAAAATTCCTTGCCCATGTGCACGTTGCGTTAACTTCAAGAAATATTCTGTCAATATAATCAGAGGTCATTTATACGAATTTGGTTTTAGTTTAGGATATTATGATTGGATTTGGCATGGGGAAGAGGTTGTTAACAGTACTAAGTCATCTGTTGGTAGTACTTGTCCTCCTGCGAAGCCCACACCAAATTCAGAAACATTTAACGTATGTGAAGCAGCCTATAATAAGGAAGATTGCGATAATGAATCAGATGAGTTTAAGAGGTTTGTTGCTGATGCGGAACAACCTTTGTTTGAGGGAAGTGAGTGCACTAAACTAGAGTCAGTATTAAAACTACATAATTGGAAGGCTAGGTTTGGAGTTAGTGATAAGGCCTTCACTGATCTGCTTGTATCTATTGGCTCTTTTCTTCCAAAAGATAATGTGCTTCCTCCTAATATGTATGAATCAAAGAAAACCTTAACTGATTTAGGACTCGAGTATGTTAAATTCCACGCTTGTCCAAATGACTGCGTATTATACAGGGGTCCAATGCTTGAGTCTTCTTCTGAGTTTCCCAAATGTCATCTATCTCGCTGGAAAGTTGGGAAAGATGGAAGATATAGGGTTAATGTGCCAGCGAAGGTCATGTGGTATTTTCCGATAATTCCCAGATTTAAACTTCTACTACTAAATTAATGAATTGACATGCAAATAATCAATCTAATGATGGAAAGATGCGTCATCCATCTGATTCTCCTTCTTGGAGAAATGTAGATTATAGATGGTCTGAGTTTGGTAGGGAGGCAAGAAATATACGTTTAGGATTAGCGGCTGATGGTATAAATCCACACAATAATGGATTAAAAAACCGGTACAGTTGTTGGCCAGTTATGTTAGTAACATATAATCTTCCTCCATGGTTATGCATGAAGAGGAAGTTTATGATGTTAACAACTTTAATTTCTGGCCCGCATGAGCCTGGTAATAATATTGACATATATCTACAACCACTAATTGATGATTTAAAAAAATTGTGGGAGGAAGGGGAACCGAACGTGTACGATGCGCATACCAAATCTTTTTTCACTTTAAGGGCAGTTCTGATGTGGACAGTAAATGACTTCCCGGGATACGAAAATCTGTCGGGCTGCATCAATAAGGGTTATAAGGCTTGTCCAATATGCGGAGATAAAACTGTGGCTAAATATTTAAGTCATAGTAAAAAAATGTGCTACCAAGGTCATCGTCGGTATTTAAATAACCATCATCCTTATAGGAGGCAGAGGGCAACTTTCGATGGAGAACAAGAATTTGGTCATGCACCTGAACCGCTTACTGGAGAAGAAGTGTTGGCGCAACAACAACAACTCAAATTTAGTTTTGGGAAGGGGGGAAGTCAAAAAAGGTGGAATATGCATGGAAAAAACAATCGATTTTTTTTGAGCTAGAATATTGGAAATTTCACCACGTTCGTCATTTTTTAGATGTTATGCACATCGAGAAGAACGTGTGTGATAATTTAATTGGGACACTTCTTAATATGAAATACAAGACTAAAGATAGCAGTGCCTCTCGTCTTGATATGCTTGACATGGGATTAAGGGTGGATTTAGCTCCTGAAATGGGTGAGAAAAGAACATACTTCACTACGCCATAAGTGCTCATATGCAACGCTTTTTTAATGTGGCTGTAGACCAAAAAAGCGTTGCATTCAGCTTCTTTTTCAAAAATGCAACACGAAATGGGCGTTGCATCCGCGGGTGTGGCCTTTGATATATAATGCAACACTTTTGGTCATCTACTGCAACGGCGTCAAAGTATTGCATTATAAGTATACTGCAACACCAAAATCAAGGAAATGCAACACCAATGAGTGTTGCCTTAAACATAGGGCCACTTGCATGCCACGTCAGCAATGGGGCTAGAGAATGTGTGTCTAGTTTTGGGGGGAATGTGTTTTGGGGGAGTTGTTAAAGGGGGGGAAAAATCCGCCCAATAATTTCATCTCAGGAGTAGTGTGCTGTACTGCTTATCATATATATTTTTATTTTTTATTTTTCTAATTTTGTCATTTTTAATTTTATAAAATTTAATTAGAAAAAAATAAGAATATGATAAATATTTATACAGAACAAATGTAAAAATAATTTCGATTTTAATATATATTATTTTTCAAACTTTAAAGTAAAAAAAAAGATTTAAATTTGAAGACATTGTATATATTTTGATAATATGTATATTTTTTCATAATTCTAGAAATAATGTAGTATAATGCAACGCTTTTTAATGGTGTTGCACGTCATAACACTAGCATTCACTTTGCAACGGTACATTCACATGAAATGCAATGCTTTTTGAGTAGTGTTGCAGAAGACCAAAACTAAGCATAGCTTTTGCAACGCTTTGCTTGCAACCCTCACAAAAAGCATTGCATATGAGCACTTATGGCGTAGTGCTTGCCTCCTGCCCCTTTTAATTTGTCCAAGAAAGAAAAAAAATAATGTTGTCATCATTTTACAATATGAAACTTCCATATGGACATGCATCAAATATTAGAAATTGTGTATCAATGATTGATCTGAATTTGTATGGGTTGAAGTCCCATGATTGCCATATCCTCCTCCAACAGTTACTACCCATCTGTATCTGTTCCGTGCTTCCGAAAAATGTTAGGGTTAGTATCATAAGATTGTGTTTTTTCTTCAACTCCTTGTGCAACAAAGTCGTGGATGTGTCGAAATTGAGTAAACTACAATCAGATCTAATTTTGACCTTGTGTGAGTTGGAAAAAATATTCCCTTCATCATTTTTCGATGTTATGATACATCTCACAGTCCACTTAGTAAGGGAATTGCGTTTATGTGGACCGGTTTTTTATAGATGGATGTTTCCATTTGAACGATTCAATAAAATATTGAAGAGTTATGTAAGAAACCGATTTTATCCGGAACGTTGTATAGCTGAAGGTTATCTCAAAGAAGAATCTATAGAATTTTGTACTGAGTTCTATAGCGAGAATAGTAGAACTGCTGGGCTTCGGAAAGATGAAGACAACAATTCTGGTCCAATGGGCGGTCTGACAATGAAGTCGGTAGTAGAAGAAGAACGAGATGAAGCGCATCTTATAGTCCTCCTTAATAATACTGAAGTGGAACCATACGTGATCTAAGTAACATTTATTTACGTATTTTTATAAGTGTTAAAGTTTTTTTTTCATGCGGTTTAATCTTATCTGATGTAATAATTCCCAGATTGGATGTTCTTTTTGCCGCATAATCAGAAGTAAGTTCTTATATAATATTAGGATACTAAAAAACTGGATAGTACTAAATATCTGACTTTGGTATGTTTTTTAATAAAAACAGTATGCATTGGATTTTAGCAATTATTTAGGAAGGTGAAATTTATTTTTTCAATCCACTCCCTCACCCAACACAGTTTCCAGAACTAGAAAAGGCATTATCAAGGTAATTTTTTATTTACCGTAACATTTTGATGAAAATTCATAATTTTTTGTGTACATTGTATCAGTTTTATTTTTCATGCAGGGCAGTGAAATCTTTTAATTCAGAAACTGGTAGGGGCAACAGGACGCCGCCCAAGGCGAAGTTTCTGAGTGTAAGTACTTTTACACTTCATTTGAGTTCATTTGAGTACATAGTTATTAATAATATATGGTTTATATGATAAGTAGTATGTGTAATATGTAAAGTTATTTTTTGGAAAGGGATCCCCCAAGCAACCTGGTGGCCATGAATGTGCTTATGTAGTAATGCGCTATATGAAAGAAATTATCAATGATACAAGATTGACTTTTGCTACAAAGGTGTGCGTCTTTTTTTTCTAATGCGTTACTTTTGAATTATAAAGGTGTAGTTTTCATTTTTGATTAATTGTGTTTCCTTGAATTATTTAGTGGCTGCGGAAGACTCGAGCGACGTACAACGAGGCCCAGCTTGATGAAGTACGTATTGAGGCTCTCAAATTCATCCAAGAGCACATCTGATAGCTTCTAGTACTTAAGGTCTATTTAAATTAAGTTGTAAACATTTTGGTTAACAGCTTGAAAGCTAGAAAACTGCTGGAAAATTTGGTTACCAGTTTGGTTGTGGACAAGGTTTAGTTTCTAGTGTCTTGACAGTTTGGTATGCTTGTTAAGTGATGTAGTAATTGCTAATGGTAGATTTATTTTGCAGATTGAATTGCTAGTCTGTAGGCAGTTCTGCAAATTGCTAGTTTATTTTGCGGATTGAATGTTGATGGATGTGTAGTTGATTTTGCGGAATGATGATGATGGATTTGTGGTTAGTTTTGCGGATTGATGTGTTGGTAGTTGGATGTGTTGGTGGTTGGATGTGTTTTCTGAATGGTGTAATATAAATTGTGGGATATATATTGTGAATGGTCCATATTTTAATTTTTTACGCTTGGAAAGACAACGGTTTTATTTAATATAGGCTCAGAACTAATGTCTAATGGTAACAAATACATCGAAATTTTTAACAAATACTGATGTCTAAGACCTAAATGTACATCAATATTTAACGATAAAAACTGATGTCTAACACAAAGATACACATCACATTGTCTAAAACCAAAACAGACATCGGACCAAAGTGATGTCTAAGAGAATCATATAAATCACTTTTTATTCTAAAAGGTGATGTTTATATGAGTTCATTACTTAGTGTGTTATATATTTTCTACAATATAATGCAAGTACTTTGTTTATAAAATCAATTATATCTATAAAAATTGTAGCATAGACATCCAAATTTAAGTTATAACCGATGTGTATGTTAAGTTCAGACATCGGTTTCTGGCCGATGTCTAAGATAGACATCACCGACTAAGACATCGGTTTGAAAAAACATAGACATCGGCTGAAAACCGATATCTATTGACCTTTTTCTTGTAGTGTTATAGTTATTCTCTTTATTAATCCCAACTTTACCATTCATGTTCCACTTGACAGTAGGTATATTTTGTTTACCAATCGCATCACTAACTTTTTCCCCAAGTTGTTTCTGAGACAACAAAACCACATTCTTCTTTTCAGTTTTCTTGACAGGTTTAGACTTCACATTAGAGACTGAGTTATCAGAAGTAGATCCCTTTTCAAAAGTAGAATTGGGATCATTACCAAATACAAATTTAACAGGCTTAATCTTTGATTTGGTCTTGTCTATAACATGTCTATAGGTCATTGGACTTACTGTCTCATCTTACAACTTTCTTTTTCAATTTCTTATCCTCATCTGACTTATAACCTAGACACTCTTTCCAATTCTTAGAAGTATTGATTTCATGAAATTTCCTTCCAGAATCTGTCCAGGTTCTGATTTTCTCTTTAGCATCCTCAAGTTCTTTTTCAAGAGAATTACATTTAGATTTCATCTCCAAATACATGTGTTTAGCATTATCACATTCTATCTATACTTTTTGCATAAAAGAAAATTCAGTTTCTAGATGCTCATTCCTTTTCCTAAGTTCAAACATCTCATATAAGATCCTTGTATTCTCAGCAGTTTGTCTTCTAAAGCTAATATGCAATGACTTTAGAAAATGTCTTAACTCAGAGGCATTATCAGTATCAAAATCAAAGACAGTAGTTGGTACCTTTTCATCAGGAACAGCAGATTCATCAGTATTGGCCATTAGGGCATAATTGACCACCTCAATTTCTGAATCTGAGGAAGAGTCCATTGAATCCTTGATTGAAGTGATGAGTGCTTTAGCCTTCTTGCAATCAGTTGCAAAGTGCCCCATTCCATTACACTTTTAGCATCTAACCTTTGACTTGTCAAATTTGCCACTTTTGCTGTCCTTTTTGTTGTACTTGTCTTTGTCAGCATTGAAGGTCTTTTTCTGGAAGTTGCCTTGTCTTCTAACCTTCCTGAACTTCATCTTCTTGAAGCCTCTGACTATCATAGCAACCATCTCTTCCATGCCTGAGTCAGTAGAATCATCATAAGTATTGGCATCAGGATTGCCATCAGTATCTGATGATGAGTCATCAGGATCTGACTCAACTATTCTTGATTTCCTTCTAGAGACCTCCACAACTTTTCCTTTTGATTTAGCCTCAACATTCAAGGCAATAGACTATGCCTTGCTACTTTTCTTATTCTTCCTTTGTTGAACCTCAAGATCATAGATTCTCAGCATCCTATAGACTTCATCAAGAGACACAGTGTTTAGATCATACTGATGCGTAATGATTGATGTTTGTGTATCCCATTCTTCAGGTAAAGCTCTCAGAAACTTGGTATTAGAATCTTCAGATACATACTCTTTGCCTACTAGTGATAGATTGTTCAAGAGTGTCAGGAATCTATCATACATGTCAGTAAGGTTCTCATCAGGTCTTGCATCAAATTGTTCATACTCTTGAATCAGTAGAGCCCTTATGTTTTTCTTAACAGATGCAGATCCTTGGCATTTAGTTTCCAAAGTGTCCCAAATTTCTTTTGCAGATTTGCATGCAATCACCCTGTTAGACATGACAACATCAAGACTGTTGTGAAGGATATTCTTAATCTTTAAATCTCTGAGAACGTCAGCTTTCTCTTCAGGAGTCCATTCACTTTTTACCTTGACCACGTAGTGTTCAGGTACAGTATCTGTTTGTGCAACTATTCTCGTAGGAATATATGGTCCATCATGTATCCTGTCCAAATAGTTAGGATCCATAGCCTCCAGGTACATCAACATCTTTACCTTCCATGTAGGATATTCAGTTTTCTTCAAGATGGGAATTTTCATGCTTTCATATTTTGTTGACATCTTAGATCGTATCTGGTTCAAATTTAAATCAGTTTGCTCTAATACCAATTGTTGCCCAGTAAATAACAATTGTAGAAGGGGGGTTGAATACAATTGTATAAGATTCTCGACTTAATAAATTATGTATCACAAATATGAAAGAATAATAACAGCTTTATTAAAACTGATATAAACTCTTACAAACTCTCTCAAGAAATTATGATGTTCTTAAGAACTTCTAGGTTACAATATACTCGTGTATGCAATTGATTAATTAAAATCAAAACCTAAATTGTGTTTATATACTACACAACTTCTCTATTGATTACAAGATAAGTCCAAATCAATTACCAACTATATTGAAACATATCCTAACTGGCAGCTTCATTCCTATAAACTAGGAACCGACAAAATAAACTTCCTTCTTTAACTAGACTCCATAAATAACTCGAAGTTGTAATCCTTATCAGCTTCCAGTCCTGATGATCAATCCTGATCATAGTCCTGATAGTAATCCTGATAGCAATCCTGATACTAACGCTTGAGCAAATACTGATGACGTCAGCAATCCTGATCAGTTGAGTCTAGATCCTGACGATCATTAAATCCTGATCTAACAAAGATTTCTAGTGGTTTGAATATAACAATGATTTCTAGAAATGATTTCTTGATCAAAGAAATGTCCACGGCAGTTCTAAGCTTTTCTTCACAAAAAGTTTGTTTGTTCATAAAATGTTAAGTATCTTGCTTTCTGTCTGATCTTTTCCTTTTGTTAATCTCATTTGTAAACTGCACGTGCATTGGTTGATTAAAGTAGAAAGACTATATAATTGAACTAGAAAGACTATCTCTAATATTAGAAAGACTATCCTTAAGTCTTAAAAGACTTTCAAAAATACTATTATAATATTAGAAATACTTTCGGAAAGACTAATAAAAGATAGTAAGACAATCGGTAAGACTATCAAAGATAGTCTTACTGGTTTTACTTTAGTCTTTCTGAATTTAGAATATTAGAATTAATTCTAAATTAATTACCTACTGATAAATTAATTAAATAAAATGGATAATTAAAGGAGAATAAAAACTAATTTCTTGTTCAAAGAAGTTGTTCTCTGAAACACTTAAAATAGTGACGAACTTTCACTGACTGTTGTTGACACTCGATGTACTGTTTGGTTCATGAGTGACTAACTTCAATGACTGTTCTTCATCTCTGACTTTAAGCTGTGATTCTCTTTTCTCTAAATCCCTTTAATTAGTCACTGTAACCTGTACCCATGCTGCCACACTCGTGAAATCTCTGTCTTTATAATGAATCCACTTTCTTGAAAACTTCACTAAGGCTTGATCAAATAAATGAACTTCTTTCAATGTAGAATTACTTCAAGTCTGTAGATGACTTTTACTCTTCATTCTCTTGACTGATATGATCTTCTGAGATTCCTGTGACAATTTGAATTATTACTTATTACAAACTTGTTTAAGTTGAGTTATATCCTCGATGTTAACAAATAGGCCTATACATATGCCTTTCAATCTCCCCCTATTTGTTTGTTAGAGAATAACAAGCAAATACCTAGAGGATAACTCAACTAACTAAACAAGTAGAAATAAGACTTTAAAAGCTAAGTAAATAATAACACAAAGTTTTGGATTTTATTAAACATTTTCCAGATTCGATTCCTGATGAGGTCGGGCTTTTCTTTCTCTTGTATACCCATTTGCACCCAATAGGCTTCACATCCTTGGGTGCTTCAACCAAAGTCCATACTTGGTTGGTATACATAGAATCCATTTCGGATTTCATGGCACTCTGCCATTTCTCTAAGTCAACACTACTCATAGCCTCACTATAGGCCATAGGGTCGTCATCATCAATGATTGACAACTCATTGTCATTCTCAATGACAAGGCCATAATACCTCTCAGGTTGGCGAGACACTCTCTCTGACCTACGAATGGGCTGTTCCACAGAAGGTTGTTCAGTCTGAACAGGTGTTTCCTCTTGAACCGTAGTAGTTTGTGCTTCTTGAACTTCATTAAGTTCTATTTTGATCCCACTGTTCCCTTCAAGGATAAACTGTTTTCCCAAAAAGGTAGCATGTCTGGAGACAAATACCCTATGATCGGTGTAAAAAGTAATACTCTAAAGTCTCTTTAGGATATCCAACAAACTTACATTTTACGGATCGAGATTCTAGCTTATCAGGGTCAACTTTCTTGACATAAGCTGGACATCCCCAAATCTTAACGTGTTTAAGACTCGGCTTCCTTTCTTTCCATATCTCATATGGAGTTTGAGGAACGGATTTGGAAGGCACCTTATTCAGTAAATATGCTGAGGTTTCCAATGCATAACCCCAAAGGAATACTGGAAGATCTGCATAGCTCATCATGGATCGAACCATGTCTAACAAAGTTCGATTTCTCCTTTCAGATACCCCATTCAACTGTGGAGTATATGGAGGAGTCCACTGAGAGACTATACCATTTTCTTTGAGATAATCTAGAAACTCTCCATTCAAGTATTCACCACCTCGATCTGATCGAAGGGTTTTAATACTATGTTTGGTTTGTTTCTCCACTTCATACTTGTATTCTTTGAACTTTTCAAAGGCTTCAGACTTGTGTTTCATCAAATACACATATCCGAATCTAGATCGATCATCTGTGAAAGTAATGAAGTACGATAATCCACCCATGGCTTGCGTAGACATCGGTCCACATACATTTGTGTGTACCAATCCTAGCAAATTTGCAGCCCTCTCTCCATGTCCACTAAATGGAGATTTGGTCATTTTACCCAATAGACAAGACTCGCATGTAGGATATGATTCAAAATCAAAGGGTTCAAGTAACCCTTCCTTATGCAATGTACGAAGTCTATTTTCACTCATATGACCAAGTCTGCAGTGCCACAAATAGGTGAGATTTTCATCATCCCTTTTCCTTTTATTAGTACGTTCAATTTGAAGTAAATTATGCTCTACGTCACATACATACAGACCATTATTTAAAATACCACTACCATAAAGAACATTATCTCTAAGAATTGAACATTTATTATTCTGAATAACAAACGAAAATCCAGCCAAGTCTAACATGGGAATAGAAATAATATTCCTCACAATCGAGGGAACAAAATAACAATTATTTAAAACAATAGTCTTGCCCGTAGGCATATGTAAATCAAATGATCCTACAGCTGTAGCAGCAACTCTTGCTCCATTTCCCATCCGTAGAATCACCTCCTCTTCCTCAAGAGTCCTACTTCTCCTTAGTCCCTGCAACGAATTGCAAATGTCAGAACCACAGGCGGTATCTAATACCCAAGTAGCAATTTGATTTAATGACATATTCACTTCAATCATGAACATACCTGAATCAGAAGCGGTAGTCTCACTACCCTTCTTCTTCTTCAATTCTGCAAGGTAAACCTTGCAGTTCCTCTTCCAGTGCCCCACCTTGTTACAGTGGAAGCAAACAGCTTTGCTTTTGGGGTCTTCATCTTTTGGTGGAACATGCCTTTTTTCACCTACTTTCTTCTTCTTGGGAGGGTTCTTCTTCCTTTTCTTAGGATTGGAACCTTCGCCAATTAGAAGAACAGAACTCTTCTTAGAGGGAAAATTCGATTCCGCAGTCTTCAACATGTTGTGGAGTTCAGCCAGGCTGACGTCCAACTTATTCACGTGAAAGTTCACAACAAACTGCGAAAACGAACCCGGAAGTGATTGCAAGACCAAGTCTTGACTTAGCTCCCCATCCATGTTGAAACCAAGTTGTCCAAGACGTTCAATCAAATTGATCATCTTAAGTACATGGTCATTCACAGACGATCCCTCAGACATCCTACAGCGGAACAGCTCCTTCGATATCTCATATCGAACTGTCCTCCCTGCGACATCATACAACTCTTGTAGATGCGTTAGGATAGTGTTAGCATCCATATGCTCATGCTGCTTCTGTAGCTCAATGTTCATGGAAGCTAGCATGATACATTGAGCAACATTTGCATCATCTATCCACTTACGATACACAACATGTTCATCATCATGTGCATCGTCAGCAGGTTCAGCAGGCTTAGGTGAGTTAAGCACATATTCCAGCTTCTCAACCCTGAGAACAATTTTCAGGTTTCGAAGCCAGTCAGCAAAATTAGGACCAGTCAATTTGTGAGCATCCAGTATGCTCCGGAGTGATAGTGCAGAAGACATAATGTATATAGTAGATCTGTAAATGATAAACACATAACAACACTTAGCAAATATTCAATTTCATTTTAAAACACTATATGAATCGGGTCTTTATTTATAAGTGGCTCCCACTAATTTACCTAATTTATACAACCCCTAAGTGAAAAATTAAGTATTCATAATGCTAGTGGGAATAGGGATCCTACATTCCATCACACAACCTCGGCTGTGGCACGAAACGCCATGTGATGTTCAATAGGCAGACAACTCTTGTCAATTACATCTCATGTTATTCCCTAATAAAACTTTAGCCTCTTGAATAATTGAGTCACGGCTGTAGCACGACAAACTCAATATTCTCAGTCAAGTCTAACCCAACATTTCATACAATTGAATCAGTCTCCAACAACCCACGGCTATAGCACGTAACGACCATTAGATTCTAATTCATTGTACACATCTCTATGTAATAGACAAGTATTTCTTATTTCGAAATCAAAGCCCTCGGCTGTAGCACGAAACGACAATGATTCAAAAATAAGAACTACTTTCTACCATGTTGGAAGGCTGTGACCGACACAAGCCCGTTGTGTCATTGGCCAATTACTACTTGATATTATTTAATTTTAGAGGGATTATATTATGTTACAACCATAATCATATTACTAGGAGATTCTCTTTTTCTTGAACAAAATACAATTATGATATTTAAATGAAAAATTCCCAGTTTGTTCGAGGGGTCACATCGGTCCCGCTTAAAACCCAACGGCCTAGACAGAAATTTTCATTTTCAACATCAAAAGAGTATTTAACTCTATGTTTCATAAACATAAGAATCTCATGGTTGTACTCATAATATTATTGTTAAGGCAAGAAACGATTCCTATTCTAGATTTTCTAGAGCACGCCTTATATTGATTTAAGTTCACCTAAATCTATCATCGCATGGTAAATATAGGCATATATCTCAGATATAAAAATAAATAAACAAGTAAGCATGCAAGTAATATCATGTCATACAATGATATAATGATGTATGGATTTATTATAGTATTTAAAAGTAATTAAAACAATTAAAACACTTCCGGGAATATAAACAGTTCCAAAATTTTATATAAAAAATATTTGACCACTGCATTAGATCTGTCTCGGAAAAACGAATCCAATGGTATATTGCACGCCCAAAACGGAGTTACCAAACTCCCAAAAAATCAAATTTAATGTGGACATAAGGGCTGTAATGCATTACTGGAATGCGTTACAAAAATTAAAAGCTATTAATTGTGTAACGCATGACACACATGCGTTACAGACCTTCCGAGCGAGTGCGCGCGTGGAAGCAACAGTTTTTTATTATTATTATTTAATGCTAAGTAAGTTACAATAATTCTATGCTATAAAGCATTTAAAACACAAAAAAAAACTGCCCAGCCATTAATGCATTTATTGTTATTATTATTTTATTTTAATATTAATAAATTAATTAACAATTAATTAATAACTTAATAAAAAATCAAAATAATATGATTTCTGAAATCAAACAAAAGCAAAAATAACCAAGTGTCTATGGGGTTCTTGTGCAAATTTTAATTCATATATTTCAACATGCATAATTATTTTATGAATTTTAATTAAAACAATTTTAAAAAATTCATAACAAATAATCTACACATCACAAAATTATGAAAAAAATACCAAGATGATCCACAACACTTGTAGAACCCAGATCAATGGTTAAAATCTCATGCAAATAATATTTCGAATTAATTCATAATTAAATCTAAATATACTTTCAAAAACCATAATAAATCCATACATGCATAAAAAAATCTGAAATTTTTTATATGAATCTATATATGTGAAACCTCGCTCTGATACCATTGAAGGAATTTACGGATGAGCGAAAGCGAGATATAACATTTATTCCGTAAAAATCATGTATCCCATATATAGAAAAACATAAATAAATCTAGAGCGAGGGGAATCGTAACCATACATTGCAAATTGAAGCTTTAAAATCGATGGTAGTAAGAAGTTGCTCCTCAGAGTGTGGAGCACTCTACCGGTATCCACCAAGAATTTTCCTTCGATGAATTCTTCAAAAAAAACTCTAACACCTTTTAGAGAGAAAAAGAGAGAGAGAGAGATGGAGGCTAGCTCCTTTTCTAGGTTTTTCACAAAAACAAGTTATGCCTTAGAATGAACTATCTCATTCTATTTATAGGGCTTTCTTAGGGTTTTAATAATATATCTTTATATATATAAATGAACCTCACATTTCTAAAATGCTTTAATAATGATTAAAACTATTTTAATCATTATTTCTTTTTCTAAACTATTTAGAAAATAATTCTTCTTCTCTCATAATTTAAATCTTTTCATCAAAGAAAATATTCTTTTATGGTGTGACCCTGTAGGTTCAATATTAAGCCGGTAGTAGAAATAAATAATAATAAACTTTTATTTATTATTTATATGTATTCTAATAATTCATTAAATATAATTAACTGATTAATTATATTTATTCTACATCGTGAATGATGCTTCTCAACATATCGTGACTATCCGGATAATATGAATTCACTGCTTAGAATACCAAGAACCTGTCAGTGACTAGTTTCAGTACAATCAATTCCTTCTACCCTACAATATCCCGATTAAATACAAGGCATGGATCTCGTGTCAGGCCTATCAAATTTAATCATATGATTTCTCATTCATAATGCTAAGTTCATATTAATGCAAATTAGAAACTCTTTTCTAATTTCATACACTCTGGCCAGAGATTCCAGAACTCGCATACTAAGAATAACATAGGATATTCTCTTCCTATACTGGAAGGGGTAGATCCTCTATTGACGTTAACTATCTCCATACACAAATCCGTATGCCCAGAATAGACCTAATGAATGTCCTTGAGACTAAGGACTAATCCAAAGCATAGTTCATTATATACAAGATAACTCTAACGATCTCAAGTCTAAGGACACTTGTACAACTATCACTCAGTGAATAACTATTGACACGTGAGTAAACTCCATTAGCTGTTCAACTTATCGAGTCATGTTCAATGAACTTATTCCCTAACAAGCACCTACATACTAGCTATAGTGTCACCACACAAATGCCTATGAGAACAGACATCCTCCTGACGGGAGCAAGCATAGTATGTACCAATCTTTGTGGATTCACCAACTTCCGATTAGTTATCCTATGATTAGGAACTGTTTAAGTCTAGAGTTATCATCTTCTAGATCTCACTATTATAATCTCATTATAATTCTAGAAGCTTTACTCTAAACTATGGAACATCTTATTTAAAACACTTTAAATAGATAAAGCCCGTAATAAAAACAAAACAAGTCTTTTATTAACGTTAATGAAATCAAATAAGAATACAAGAAAGTTCTTCCTAACTCATCATTCATGATTGGATTTAGGACAAACACTTTCATAATCAGGATCTCACTCCACCACTTTTGTCCTTCTTCTTGAGACTGCACAGATTTTCTTTTTGAATTTGCCTCAACATTCAAGGCTACAGATTTTTCCTTGTTCCTTCTTTTGTTCTTTCTTTGTTGAACCTCAAGATCATAGGTTCTTAGCATTTCATACACTTCATCAAGAGACATAGTGTTAAGATCATACTGATGCCTAATGATAAATGTTTGTGTATCCCATTCTTCTGGTAAAGCTCTCATAAACTTGGTGTTTGAATCCTCAATAACATACTCTTTGCCAACTAGAGATAGATTATTTAGTAGAGTCAGGAGTCTATCATACATGTCAGTAAGGCTCTCATCAGGTCTAGCATCGAACTGTTCATACTCTTGAATGAGTAGAGCCCTCCTGTTCTTCTTGATAGATACAGATCCCTGGCATTGAGTTTCCAAGATATCCCAAATTTCTTTTGCAGACTTGCATGCAATCACCCTGTTTGACATGACAGCATCAAGACTATCATGCAAAATATTCTTTGCCAACTAGAGATAGATTATTCAGTAGAGTCAGGAATCTATCATACATGTCAGTAAGGCTCTCATCAGGTCTAGCATCGAACTGTTCATACTCTTGAATGAGTAGAGCCCTCCTGTTCTTCTTGATAGATACAGATCCCTGGCATTGAGTTTCCAAGATATCCCAAATTTCTTTTGCAGAATTGCATGCAATCACCCTGTTTGACATGACAGCATCAAGACTATCATGCAAAATATTCTTTACCTTAGCATCCCCGAGAACATGAGCTTTTTCTTCAGGTGTTCATTCACTTTTCACCTTGATCACATAGTGTTCAGGGACAGTATCTGTTTGACCAACAATTCTCTTGGGGATGTATGGTCCATCATGGATCTTGTCCAAATAATCAGGATCTGTAGCTTCCAGGTACATCAACATCTTTACCCTCCATGTAGGGTATTCAGATTTCTTCAGTATGGGAATTTTGATGCTTTCATATTTGCTTGTCGACATCTTGAATCGTTTCTGATTAAATTAAATCAGTTAGCTCTTATACCAATTGTTGCCCAGTAATTAACAATTGTAGAAGGGGGATTGAATACAATTGTATAAGATTTTCGACTTAACAGTAATATAAAACACAAATATGAAAATAATAACAGCTTTATTAATTCTGGTATAAAACTATTAAAAAACTCTCTCAAGAAATTCTGACGTTCTTGAAAGCTGCTAGGTTATAATGATACTCGTGTAAGCGATTACAATATGCAAAACCTAAACTGTGTTTATATAGCACACACAGATACTCTATCAATTACAAGATATGTTTAAATCAATTACAAACTATATTGATACATATCCTAACTGATAGCTACATTCCTATAAACTAGGAACCGACAAATCAACCTTCCTTATTTTTCTGGACTCAATAGTTATCTTGAAGTAATACTGATCAGCTTCCAGTCATGATCATAATCCTGATCTCAGTCCTGATAGCAATCCTGATACTGACGGTATGAAATCCTGATGATATCAGTATCACAATCCTGACCAGTAGTCCAGATATTGATGATCATTGAATCCTGATCTAACATGATGCTCCTAATTCTGCCATATAAATATTCTAAATGGCCTGGACTCTGGAAATTTTCATTTCTCCTAATTAAACATTATGTAATGTGCACGTGCAGTCCTATTGTCGTTATCAACATCTACCTCAGATAATTTATAATAATATTGAGTTTAATCACATTTGAAGCAAAACAAAGTAGAAAAAGACCTTCAAATAAATACTGATAAGAATCAAAATTCTTATTCAAGTTTAAAAAAGGATGTGATCTTTCTATAGCTTCTTTTAGGTGAAAATTGAAGTGATTAAGCACAGAAAACTTTGAAAATTAATCCAAATTTAGGATATAGACTCGAAACAATCTGCCTTATGTACTTGAACAGTAAAACTTGCTATTAAAACTTCTGTTATACCTTTTTGTATCCTGAAAAGAATTGACACATGGTAATCTGTCCGCATCAGGGACATAAACTTTCTTCAGAAGTATATCTCCATTTTGAACAATTCGCAAGCCAATTTTGTTTTCCATTATCTTGTAGTCCACATGCATCCTTCATTACTAAAAATCTGTAAAAGAAGTGATTATTCTTGGAAATCATTTATGCAGTATATGCAAGAATTACTCGTTGTGCACTAGAATATTAGAGGTTTTGTTGACTATTACCAAAGGACCATAACCTTAGAACATTATATATCTGACAATATAAAGGTTTAGTAACGCTTAATGTACACGCTTCAATATGCTACAAGTTTATCATGTCCATGGCGTTGGAGATACCCATATAACAAACTCCTTACACAATTATATTGTATGGCGATGAAATACCTTCTACTAAATAAAGTGATGTCTACTATATTCCACGACAATAGCTCCAACATATTTTCAGTGCAGACTTCTTAGCTCCAACAATATAAATCTCTTTGACAATATATTGTTCAAGAAATAATTTACCTAAATGGAAACCCTAAATTACCTGAAAAACAAAGAAAACAAACAATCCACAAGTGAACATAAAAACTAAAATCATAAACAGAAGGAATAAGTGAAATCATTTAAACTCAATCCCAAACTGAAGAGAGGTTAAATAAATGAGTAATGCTAGAGGCACCGAATTGGGTACCGAATTTTGGTACCAAATGATGTGGCATTGGTGATGTGGAAGTTTGGGATGATTTTATTGGGGGAATTAATGTTAATGCAGGGGGGTCCACTATTATTAATTAAGTTGTAGCCAGTAAGAACATGACATGTGGCATTTGGGATCCATTTTGGGATCCAATTTGGTACCCCTAGCATTATTCTAAATAAATTGAAGCTAAACCAAATATCTTAGGAGCCTCAACTAAACCTTAATTAAAGTTCTCAAAATTGAAGCCCTAACCGAGAAAGTGTGGGAGGAGAGGTTGCTCAGTGTGTTTTGTGAGAGAGTCACGAACTCAATTTAGGGTTTCTTAGAGGTTGTCAGGTGTGTATAGTGTTTGATAGTCTGGACTATGGAGATAAAATGCTCAAGTTTTATGAAATTCAAAATATTTTGCAAATTATTTTTATAGACTTGTAAAATATAAATTATTTTATTTGATAGTATAAATTTATTTATATTAGTGGCCTATAAAATTAATAAATAAATAAGAATGTATTTTATATGATTTTTCTAAAAGAAGTTAAGTAAAACTACAATGGTTTAACAACATAAACAATTGTTACAAAGAATATTCAACAACGAACGGATAAAAACAAAAACCCTTATGTATATTATACAACATTTTTTCGACCAAAACCATTGTTAAGTATTATAACTTACAACACTTTGTTAAAAAAACCAGTGTCTTAAACATTTATGAAATCGAATAAACAAAACATACATGAGTACCAGTCAAATCAGTATTTGACCGTTAAGATCTCAAACCAAATAAATTTATTTTTTTCTGAAATTTTTGTAATTTCATCAAAATATATAGATCTTGATATCCATAAGGTTGGATCGTCGATAAATATTTTTAAAAAAAATCTAAACATCAATCTGGGACAAAACACTAGTTAGAAGTACTAGTCAAATTAGTAGTTGATCGTTAAGATATCAAACCAAATAAATTTATTTTTTTTCTAAAATTTATAAAATCATTAAAATACATAGATCCTGATATCCATACGGTTGGATCGTCGATAAGTATTTTTAAAAAATTTGAAACATCAATCTGGGACGAAACACAAGTTAGAATTACTAGTCAAATCACTAGTTGACCGTTAAGATCTCAAACCATATAAATATTTTTTAAAAAATTGAATGCAACAAGTGTGTGATAATATTAAATATTCAAGATTCCTATGATAACATTGCATCAAGTGTGTGACACTTATGTATTAAGGATAACAAATAAAATTTATAAAAGAAAAATCAAGGATTTTATAAAAAAATTCATTGTATATATCATACAATGGTTTAACAACATAAATAATTGTTACAAAGAATATTCAATAACGAACGGATCAAAACAAAAACCCTTGTGTATATGTTACAACATTTTTTTCGACCAAAACTATTGTTGAGTACTATAACTTACAACAATTTGCTAAAAAAACCAGTGTATTAAAAATTTATGAAATCGAATAAACAAAACATACGTGAGTACTAGTCAAATCAGTAGTTGACCGTTAAGATCTCAAACTAAATAAATTTATTTTTTTCTAAATTTTTTGTAATATCATTAAAATACAGTGATCTTGAAATTCATATGGTTCGATCGTTGATAAATATTTTTTAAAAAAATGGAAACATCAATCTAGGACGAAACACTAGTTAGAAGTATTAGTCAAATCACTAGTTGACCGTTAAGATATCAAACCAAATAAATATTTTTCAAAAAATCGACTGCAACAAGTGTGTGATAATATTAAATATTCAAGATTCCTATGATAACATTGCATCAAGGGTGTGACACTTACGTAATAAGGACAACAAATAAAATTTATAAAAGAAAAATCAGCGATTTTGATATAGACAACGATTTAGCTAATAAAAGCATTGTAACGTAATTACTCACACAAGGATTTTATAAAAAAAACCATTGTGTATATCATAAAACATAATATATATATACAAATAGAATACATAAAACATACGTGATTCGAGACATACATATATATATATATATATATATATATATATATATATATACATACTAATATAAGACAATTTACTCACGACTTTGTAATTAAATTATATCATATTGATATGTAAATTAATAATGTGAATATGACAATATTGTTTTTAATAATATTGGGTATGTTACTTGAATTTTATTCTAAGATTGGTATGTCCCTATTAATTTTTTTTAAAGTACTCTAATGCACAACACTCTACAACAACTACCGTTGTTTGTAGACTTCTTAAACAATAAATGTTCAAAAACACTTGTCTCATTACCACAACGGCTTGATGCACCATTGTCGCAGGATTATTCACACAATACAGCAAAGAAAACAGTTGTATCATTATAACAATGATTTTTTGTAGCATTGTCTTAGGTTTATTCACATAATATTGCTGAAAATAGTTGTCTATTGGTCAGCAACAACACTTTAAAAATACCCATTGTCTAATTCAATTTTCTAGACAATGGTTTTTAAACCATTGTAACCACCTTGGATTAGACAATTCGAGGTTGAAAAATAACTGTTGTCAGTTAAATCTCGGCAACACTTTTTCGACCGAACGTTTGATCTTGTCTGATTACGTTTTTCTTTTAGTGTATGTATTTTGCAGAGGATAAACGCAACATGAAATAATTTATCCAAAAATATATACTTATATATTTTATCCATAAATTCGGTGGTCACATAATAATATCATGAAAAAAGAATCATTAAATTTTAAAATAAATATATGAGAATGGTGAAAGGTTCGCACTCCATCAACAATGTATCAAATATAAACCTTAATATTTTTAACTCTTATTATATTAGAAAAAATAAAACCAAGAGTTTTGGTCGTTAAAGGACGATAATACACAAAAAGTAAGAATTAGTGGATCTTAAATTAAATACATGAGAACCGTTGAATATAATGTCAGATAATATTTTATTTTTAATCGATAAATTATTTTCTCAAAAGTCCAAGATTCGAAATTCGTCAACAATATATTTAAAAAATTAATGTAGAATTGTAAATATTTATAAAATTAAAAAAATTAAAATGAATATGAATTCTAAAAATAAAATTATGAATTAATGTAAAAAAAAAATATTTTAAAAAATACGTGCAATAGTATAACTAATAAGGAAAGTCAAACTTGGAAATCAATTTAATTATGAATCATTATTGCAGTAGATTTTTAATATCTTCGTGGTGTAAGAGGGTTTCATTGGTTCAACAAATATACCCAACCAAAAAATGATTGTCTGTATTTTTTTTGCTAAGGGCATATGGTTGGAGTGATTTACATTTTACATATTATCTAAAAAGTGACACATAGATGCCACATGGATTATTTAGCTAAGGGTTTTATACTTTGGAGATGCTCTAAATATTTTGGATATCATTTTAAATGTGATAATAATTATTGTAGATTGGTAGTAGATACGTAGATATCAAAAACTAATATTTCTTCCATTATATTCGAAATATCTTTCTAAAAAAATTCTATAAATTGGGTATATGTGTCTAGCATCTTACATTCAAGAAAAATCATCATAGAGAGAAATTTAAAATGGCAAAAAACAATACCATAAGACTTGTTGTCATGATCATGTTTGAGTTATTAATGGTTAATGTTCAAGCAACAATTCATAACAATGGTAGTTATGAAAATAAGATTTCAGAGGCATGCTTAGCCAAGTGTATCAAGTCATGTTGGAAGGGCGGAGTTCTTCCACCTCTTTGCCTTCCGGCGTGTTTGATAGCTTGTGGTAAAACTCCTGAATCACATTCAGATGATGTCATAAAATGTACATCTAATTGTGCTCAATCTACATGTTCTAAATATATTATCTCAGGTAATTTTATTATTTCATATATTTCAAATATTTTAAAATTTATCATAAAAAATATATATATAACAAGTTGTGATTTGTTGCAGATGTAAATAGCTTGGAGCAATGTGTCGCAAAGGAATGTGTTGGAAAGTGCTTACCAGAAGCTTGATGAACTTTAAAATTTCTCTTCTTTAAAATATTTTACCTTAATTTGGGTTCAAGCACCGATTGTCAGTTTTAATTTACAACGTTTTAATTTGTGTTGTAAAGATAACAATTCTGATCAAATCAAGTGATCCGGGTATCACATTTTATGTAAAATAAGCATTTGATAATGAGAAATTGGAACTTTTGTATACCCATTTATCAAAAGAGTAGCACTGTTTTTATGTGATACCAAATTTGTTAATAGAGTACTGTTATGATTGGCAACCCATTTTCTAATGGGATATTCCAATGATTATAAATATCCACCACATCCAAAATTTGTTATTTTAAATATTTTTTTATCAAAAAGTTGTCATATTTATAAATTTTCTTAAAAGAAGTGAATTGAAACAAGTCGATTAATTTACTAATTTATGACTACGAGAAAAATGAATTTTACCAATGATTTTGCCAGTGAAAATATTTTTGTTGTTAATTAACGATGGGTGTCCAACTATTTTAGTCGACACTTCTAAGGATTTTTCAACGATTTATGAACCGTCCTTGACCAACGGAAAATTCAGTTGGTCATTGTTACTGAAAAAACTGTCATCAAACTTGTCAATAGATAACAAACGGTTTAGCACCAAAATATTTGCAGCCCAACATCAACAAATTACCAATGAGCTAGATAGTACATATTGCGAATCAAAGTTTACAAAATACTAGTATATGATTATGAATTCCCTCGCTATTATTTGTTGCCGATTCCTCTCGTTAATTTGATCTATATTATTATAATATTATAAGCAAACTATCATTGGTTGATTGATAATCTGCTACTCTAAATAACAACCGTTAGATTTAAAATAGATAAAAGAGAACCGTTGGATACAATGTTAAAAGAATATTGCTTTCTTGATATATAAAATGCTTCCACGTTCGAATCCCGTCAACAACATATTATTATAAAATATTTATATTATCTATTTTTTAAGTTACGTTCAAAAGTTCAAGATATTATTCACCTTGACAACATATTAAGAATTTTTATCATCTATCTATCTATACTATCTATCTATACTATAATATTATAAGCAAACTACCCTCTATTTGGTTCGTTGGTAATCTGATACTCTAAATAACAACCGTTAGATTTAAAGATAGATAAAAGAGTATCTATACTATCTATTTATACTATAATATTATAAGCAAACTACCCTCTATTTGGTTGGTTGGTAATCTGATACTCTAAATAACAACCGTTAGATTTAAAGATAGATAAAAGAGAACCGCTAAATGTAATGTTAAAAGAATATTGATTTATTGATATCTAAAATGCTTTCACGGGTTCAAGGTTCAAATCCCGTCAGCAACATATTATTATAAAATATTTATATTATCTATTTTTTAAGTTACGTTCAAAAGTTCAAGATATTATTCACCTTGACAACATATTAAGAATTTTTATCATCTATCTATCTATACTATCTATCTATACTATAATATTATAAGCAAACTACTCTCTATTTGGTTCGTTGGTAATCTGATACTCTAAATAACAACCGTTAGATTTAAAGATAGATAAAAGAGTATCTATACTATCTATCTATACTATAATATTATAAGCAAACTACCCTCTATTTGGTTGGTTGGTAATCTGATACTCTAAATAACAACCGTTAGATTTAAAGATAGATAAAAGAGAACCGCTAAATGTAATGTTAAAAGAATATTGATTTATTGATATCTAAAATGCTTTCACGGGTTCAAGGTTCAAATCCCGTCAGCAACATATTATTATAAAATATTTATATTATCTATTTTTTAAGTTACGTTCAAAAGTTCAAGATATTATTCACCTTGACAACATATTAAGAATTTTTATCATCTATCTATCTATACTATCTATCTATACTATAATATTATAAGCAAACTACCCTCTATTTGGTTCGTTGGTAATCTGATACTCTAAATAACAACCGTTAGATTTAAAGATAGATAAAAGAGTATCTATACTATCTATCTATACTATAATATTATAAGCAAACTACCCTCTATTTGGTTGGTTGGTAATCTGATACTCTAAATAACAACCGTTAGATTTAAAGATAGATAAAAGAGAACCGCTAGATGTAATGTTAAAAGAATATTGATTTATTGATATCTAAAATGCTTTCACGGGTTCAAGGTTCAAATCCCGTCAGCAACATATTATTATAAAATATTTATATTATCTATTTTTTAAGTTACGTTCTAAAGTTCAAGATATTATTCCCCTTGACAACATATTAAGAATTTTTATCATCAAAATACAAACAAATGCTTAGAATAACATCATACATATATTATTATATTTTATTATTTTTAAATTTTATTTTTCTATACTATAATATTATAAGCAAATTACCCTCTATTTTGTTGGTTGGTAGTCTGGTACTCTAAATAACAACCGTTAGATACCGTTAGATTTAAAGATAGATAAAAGAGAACCATTAGATGTAATGTTAAAAGAATATTGTTTTCTTCATATCTAAAATGCTCCCACTAGTTCAAGGTGTTAGTATTTGTGCCCTAAAGACAATACTATAATGTTCTTGGAAAAGACATTTTCATTATTAATAAATATGTTCTATGGATTTTCATTATTTATTTATTATGTTTTTATTAACTGCGATATAAATATTAGAATAATAACTGTTCGTGGAATATAAACAAGAATTCTATATCTCTAAGTGTGTGACTTAGAAATGAGATTATAAGAATATTGTTTATAATCCTAAACATCCCTAGTTGAGTATTATTATTTGAGAACAATAATAATCCATTAAGACTAGTATATTTGTTGATAGATGACCACATCTCATTGGTCATTAGTATTGTGATATTAAAGTCAAAGACATAAGTGCATGTTAGAAAAACATGGCACTGGATATACCCACCGTGTGAATTCTTCATCAAGTGTCATAAGTAATTCTCATAGTGATAATAGTGTAATGATCCCAAGACTTGAAATCATTATATTTGTATATAAGAATTAATATACTTTGATTCTACTCAAAGTTAACTTTGACCGGGCAATGACAAAGGTGGACATTGGGTATATTATGAATCATATGAGAAATATGAATGATAGATATAGGATTTAACCCTCCTATTTTAGGAGTGATATTATTGGCCTCTTGATTGAGTGAGACTATGAAATGCATGGTCATGCTCAAATATTGATTTGTTTAATAGTCTACTCATCGATCAAGTAAACCAGGATTAAATGACGAAGAGCATGACACAAACCATGCCTCGAGTTTAATCTATAATATAAGGTTAAAAGGATTATATTACGTGGAACATTATTCACTAAAGGTTTAATTGGATCACCAATTATTATTATTACTTGGGTAGCAATGATGTATTACTAGACGTCGCTCATGGTTTATAATTTTATTATTAGATATTAAAATTATTGCCAACGTAATAATAACCTACAGGGTCACACACATAGAATGTTTTAAATGAAGCTTTATTTAAATTACGAATTTAAATAAATTATTATTATTATATTGATTTATTGAATTAATTAAGTGGGACTTGATTAATTAAACAATAATTCAAATTTAATAATAATACAACTAATAATCGAACTGGGTTTTGGAAGCCCAATCAGATTAGGGTTCTGTCCACTCTTTTCTCCCTATAAATACATAAGGATGTATTATTTTAGGGTTTATTATTCGGAATTATTTTTTTTTAGAAAAAAAACCCTAACCTCTCTACATCAAGGAGAGGCTAGAGAGAGAGAGAGATAAAGAGAGATTTGAGGCTACTTCTTGGCTAGTACCAAACTCCGGTGATCGTTGTACGATCGGGCGTTCATGTGGACTAATTAGAGACGTATATCGCAAGGCAGGATACTTGGTGATCATATAAAAGGACCTCCATTAGTCAGCCATTCGTAAAGCTTCAAAAGGTAAACGTTTCTGTTCACGAATTAAATATCATTTTTTGCATGAATCCTGCAAAGGGTTTCGTTAATTTTTCCGTTTTACGCGGTTTTCCGTTGCGTTTTCATGCCTGAAACCCTTCAATGGTATCAGAGCTACTTGCGAAAAGTGTTTAATTCGTTTATATGTTTACTGTTTTGATGATGAAAGCATGTTTGTGACTGTCATAATTGATGTGTTGTTTTTATGATAACATGAATATTATATTGATGTATATACATAAATTGTACATTAATGATGATTGAGATGATCATATAATCTGTATGTATACTGATATATACATGATATCTGTTTGTTCTTGTTATGAGAATCGTATTCGATACGATTTCTGATTGGCTGCGCAAATTTGGTGAAATTTGCATACTATGTTCGATTTTCTCCGAAAATACCTTTTCGGAAAGGAAAATGGGTGTCTGAACAAAACTGACTTTGTCAGTCGTTCGTCTGTAAGGCGTTTGACGTCGTTTACTGTCTGTAAACAGCGATTTATTGTTTTTAGAATTCTGATTTTGATTTTCTCATTTACACTTTATTTGATTTTTGTGATTGGATCATAAAAAATATGATATGGTGTGATATGTTGATACAATATGAGATGTTCTTAATTGTTATATGCGCATGGTGTATGATTATGGCCTTAAGACCAATAGGTTAGAGGTTTTGATTATGGTTTTGGTTTTTAAATACGACTTGCATGTCGTTCAAATTCTTGTAATCGTCGAGTTTCACTTGTAAGTTTATTAGATGAGCTTGTTTTATATTTTGTAATGTAATGGATGATAAGAAGACATAGAGGCATACCAAGGAGGCGATCAAAGGAGTCATTACAAGGAAGCATGAAGACATATCTTATTTATTAATTTGTATTTAATACCACTATAGATTGACCTCGATTTTTCCTTTAGCTTGGAAAATCACATAGGATTGGGCCATAACCAAGCACGTTTATTTTATGCACTTTACATATATGATGCATATGATGATGATATGTATGCGTAGTTACAATGATGCATGCTTTAATTAGATTAAACATGTATGTATTAGATACGTCACCCATGTCATGTTTGCTAAACAAGATAAAATATGTAACAATTCAAGATTTTAAAATTGAACAAAAATGAACATGAGATTCCTGTGTTTATGAAACACAGAAATAAGTATGAATTTTTAAATTTTGATATGGGGCGATTTTGGCAAAAATACAAGCAGCGCTTGTAAGAAAGACGGGTTTTAAGTGAGACCGTTGTGTCTCCTCGGACGGACTGAAATCAAACCATTGATGAATTTTGATTTGAAGTACTTTGTTCAAGGAAAAATTGGGAATCTCTTGATGATGGGATCATGGTCGTTTTAATAATAACAAATCCCTAAAGTTAAAATATTAAGTCAATTAGATGCCTTCCAATGGGCAACACTCGTCAAGACCTAGATCGATAAAGAGTAGGTTCGCCAAAGCGAAGCACTCCAATCTATTGTGGTAAGACGCGATGAAGTAAATGTGATACTTAATTGTTAGACCATTGGGTAAGACTTAACTAAGTTACCACAATAGAATTGTGAACTTAGAGGCATGAAGTTTGGTATGATTTATTAGATAAATGTGAACAAATGCTGTTCTACCAAATTTTACAAGAGTTATATATGATATAATTGACAAGAGTTGTCTACCTAAATAAATCATGTTTTGGGAGTAAAGCCAAAGCTGACCTTAAGCATGACGAAATATGGATCTTGGCTCACTAGAAAGATTTAGAGAAATGTTTTCCGAATTAATAATTACATCTATTGATTTGATAAAAATAGTGGGAGATATATATTGTGAATATCTATATGAATAAACACTTGAACATAATTTTAATAAATCTGCAACTAACTTATTTTAGTCATTTTAACATTGTAGAAATTTGAAATGGCAAACTCAAACAATTTCTCTGTGCGATCAGTCCTTGAGAAGGAAAAGCTGACATTAACCAACTTCCTTGATTGGCAAAGGAATTTCAGGATTGTCCTTAGGCAGGAGCGAAAGCTTTATGTCCTTGATATTCCTCACCATGGACCTCTTCCTGCTCAAGCAACCGAGGCTCAATAAAATGCTTATCAGAAGCATCTTGATGACTCTACGGATGTTTGTTGTTTGATGCTAGCGACTATGAGTCCTGAGCTTCAAAAACAACATGAGCATATGGACACTTATGACATGATTGAGCACCTCAAAAGGATGTTTGAGGGTCAAGCTCGTCAAGAGAGGTTTGATGTAAGCAAAGCGTTGTATGCATGCAAACAGGGAGATCGTGACCCGGTTGGACTGCATGTTCTAAAGATGATAGGGTATTTAGAAACCCTTGAGATTTTGGGTTACCCGGTTTTACCGGAACACCAAGAAGATTTGATCTTGCAGTCTTTGAACATCAACTATACTCAATTTGTCATAAACTATACTATAAATGAGATAGACAAAACACCTACTAAACTGTTGGCATTATTGAGAACTACTGAATCCAATATGTCAAAGGCTAACCCTGCTCCTATAATGATGGTGAACAAAGGGAATGCCAAAGGAAAGGTGAAGTGGAAAGGCAAGAAAAAGATTGGATCTAAATCTGCTAATCCAAAGCCTGCTTCCAAAAAGGCTTTCAAGCCTACATGAGGTGTTTCAAAAGGTGGTGCTGCATTCTCTGGACATTGGGTATATTATGAATCATATGAGAAATATGAATGATAGATATAGGATTTAACCCTCCTATTTTAGGAGTGATATTATTGGCCTATTGATTGAGTGAGACTATGAAATGCATGGCCATGCTCAAATATTGATTTGTTTAATAGTCTGCTCATTGATCAAGTAAACCAGGATTAAATGATGAAGAGGATGACACAAACCATGCCTCGAGTTTAATCTATAATATAAGGTTAAAAAGATTGTATTACATGGAACATTATTCACTAAAGGTTTAATTGGATCACCAATTATTATTATTACTTGGGTAGCAATGATGTATTAGTAGATGTCGCTCATTGTTTATAATTTTATTATTAGATATTAAAATTATTGCCAACGTAATAATAACCTAAAGGGTCACACACATAGAACGTTTTAAATGGAGCTTTATTTAAATTATGAATTTAAATAAATTATTATTACTATATTGAATTATTGAATTAATTAATTGGGACTTGATTAATTAAACAATTATTCGAATTAAATAATAATACAACCAATAATCGGCAAGGAGAGACTAAAGAGAGAGAGAGAGAGAAAGAGAGAGAGAGAGAGAGATTTGAGGCTACTTCTTGGCTAGTACCAAACTCTGGTGATCGTTGGACGATCGGGCGTTCGTGTGGACTAATTAGAGACGTATATCGCAAGGCGGGATACGTGGTGATCATATCAAAGGACCTCCATTAGTCAGCCATTCGTAAAGCTTCAAAAGGTAAAGGATTTTGTTCACGAATTAAATATCGTTTTTCGCATGGATCCTACGGAGGGTTTGTTAATTTTTCCGTTTTACGCGTTTTTCCGTTGAGTTTTCATGCCCGAAACCCTTCACAAGGTTCGAATCTCGTCAACAACATATTATTATAAAATATTTATATTATCTATTTTTTAAGTTACGTTCAAAAGTTCAAGATATTATTTCCCTTGACAACATATTAAAAAATTTTATCATCAAAATACAAACAAATGCTTAGAATAAAATCATACATATATTATTATATTTTATTAGTTTTAAATTTTATTTTTATACTGAACAAATACATAAGGATGTATTATTTTAGGGTTTAATATTCAGAATTGTTTTTTTTAGAAAAAAAAACTCTAGCCGGTCTACATCAAGGAGAGACTAGAGAGAGAGAGAGAGAGAGAGAGAGAGAGAGAGAGAGAGAGAGAGAGAGAGAGAGAGAGAGAGAGAGAGAGAGAGAGAGAGAGAGAGAGAGAGAGAGAGAGATTTGAGGCTACTTCTTGGCTAGTACCAAACTCCGGTGATCGTTGGACGATCGGGCGTTCGTGTGGACTAATTAGAGACGTATATCGCAAGGCGGGATACGTGGTGATCATATCAAAGGACCTCCATTAGTCAGCCATTCGTAAAGCTTCAAAAGGTAAAGGATTTTGTTCACGAATTAAATATCGTTTTTCGCATGGATCCTACGGAGGGTTTGTTAATTTTTCTGTTTTACGCATTTTTTCGTTGCATTTTCATGCCCGAAACCCTTCACAAGGTTCGAATCTCGTCAACAACATATTATTATAAAATATTTATATTATCTATTTTTTAAGTTACGTTCAAAAGTTCAAGATATTATTCCCCTTGACAACATATGAAAATTTTTTATCATCAAAATACAAACAAATGCTTAGAATAAAATCATACATATATTATTATATTTTATTATTTTTAAATTTTATTTTTCTACTGAACAAACCATATAAATCAAAATATAGATAATAAAATACAAAATATTAAAATTCATCTGTGCATCGCACGGGTTATAGACTAGTAAGTATAAGTTATTAATTTATCCTAAATGAGTGATAGTGTGTTAATAGTGTATAAGTATGTGTGTGATGATTTACTGTAATTGTAAGTATATTTTGTTGTAAAATTAAAAAACTGAACATAAACAGATAACTAATGTCTAATTATGTTGATTTAGTATATTTGTCTTTAAAAGGATTCCGTCCCGGAATCAGCTTAGGAATAACTGGGGGTACTTCTCTCCCATTGCACTTTCTAACTCCCAATTGGATTCTTCCACTTCTTGATTTTCCACAAACCTCTCACTAGCTTGGCAACCTTGTCTCTTAGCACATGCTCTTTTCTATCCGTGATTTCCACAGGTTGTTCTTTGTAAGTCAGTCCAGGTTGTATATCTACCTGCTCGTACTCTAACATATGTCGGGCATCTATAGTATACTGACGTAGCATTGACACATGAGCCTCGTTATGACCATTCTACAAGTTTGGGGGGGGGGGGATAAGGCTGGCTCGTAGGCCACCTTCCTGACGCATCTTAAAATCTCAGATGGCCCAATGAATCTCGGGCTCAACTTCCCTTTCTTTCCAAATCTCATTAATTCCTTCCACGAGGATATCTTTTAGCATCACGAATCTCTAACCTCATATTCTCTATCTTGTTTGTACATAAAATACACCAACATAAACTTGCTTGTCATCCATCAACATGCCATTTAGCTTATCAATAGCAGTACTATCTCTATACTCGCGGGCTTAGTCCGCATACTTTCTCTGTCTGTCTTGGCTGTTACTAGCCGCTTGTTGGTGAAATCTTTTGTCTTTCTAGTTTGTTGGACTAACTTGGGTTTTGTGTAAAATCTCATCCTTGAATTCCCGATCATTCGGAATCCATCTCTGTCTCATTTTAATTAAGGGTATCGGCCACCATATTGGCCTTCCCCTGATGGTAGTGTATCTCACAGTCATAATCCTAGGTTAATTCTAGCCATTTCTCCATCTCATGTTATCTACTATCCCGGATAACTCAAAGCCAATTCATTACATTCCATTCCAAAGCTTATATGTCAAATAAAGGCTAGCTGGAACAAGCCTGAGGCTCCTCTAATGGATAATCGTTCAATTCCAAAGCTTTTCTTTTCCGTGCACCCTAAGGTGTTCGATACTTACGTTATTGCCGACTTATAATAGTCGCTAGGAATTCAACCATCAACATTTGCAATCGCAGGGAGTTCTATTCGACTCGGCGCAAGTATCTCAACATTTGCAACAACGAATTCCATATGTCAACTGGGCGGTACTCCGGAAGATCGTTAGAATCTACAGGCTTAAACCCAATTTACCATTATAACCGTTTTCATACCAAACATTTCATTTCTTGTATCAATCCCGGATGCTACATAAGCTTAAGAGTTGTGGCATAACAACCTTTTTACTTAAGTCTTTCCCAGACCTTCTTAGCCCGTCTTGATTCTTTAAATATATCTCGTTTTGGCGCACTCGTGTTACAATGACACCTTGCGTAGTACGTACATACAAAAATCTTGCTCGAGGTAATAAAATGCCTCAGTACCGTAGTAAACACCTTCCTTGGTGGAATCGCTGATCGTGGGGAGTTAAACCCCATAAATAAGGTAATGCCTCTACTAGTTAAGGTAACTAAGTACCCTTAATCATAGATGAAGTTGGAACGTCTTAGTTCTTACGTATGCTGCCTCCCTAGGCACTGCAACAGACTACGAGTAACGGGTCTCGTTCAAGTCGAATCTTTCCACCGGTAAAGGCTATTCTGCCTCTACCTCTTCTTCTTTGGAGACTGTAAAGCATAATGTAACATAAGATGTAAAAGAGATAACTACAACTCAACAAAGGACAAGACAGACAATAGTATTAACAGAAGCACAGGAATCCAGAATCAAAGAAAAAAAGGTAAACTCAAAAAATCAAAATATGTTATGTATTCTTGAAGTCCGTAAACAGGTCACGGAAAGAAGTTCATGAAAATGTTCAAGCCTCAGTGACAGCAAAAGAAACAAGACTTTCAAGACGACAGAAGTAGGTGAATGATTTAGGGTTAAGTACCACGGGATTCCAGTGATTTAATTGAAGCAACCAGAACGACAAGGGACATATCAGCAGCATTGAATTGAAGACATAAAAGAAGAATTGATCAAGTGTTATTCATCTGTGAACCAGACCAGTTGCACTAGGTGACGACACTGAAAAGATCAAGTTGTTTTATCGTCTCAGAAGAAAGTGATACAGTCTATTACTTAAACACCCAGGAGCTCAGTGGAATCATTAAATGAGATAAAAGACAAGAAAATCATTCGATAGTTTTTCTATTTAGAAAACTATCGAATGGAATGAAAAGTGATTCAAAGAAAACCAAAGTAAATCAATTTAGCATTCGATAGTTTTGTTTTAAAAACTATCGAATGGTAAAATGATTTATTACATTCGATGGTTTTTAATTTCAGGAGCAGGTGAAAAGTGTGACTTGTTATCAGGTTGATTTTGAAGATGGACGGCCAAGATTGTTTCTACAAGTTTGGTTCGATAGTTTTCAAAAACCAAGTCTACAATTACTATCAGAGGAAGTGTGTCTTCTTCAGTCGAGTTATAACACAGAAGAAATTACTGAGAGAGAGGAAAAGCCAGAGAGAAAATTCTAAGAACATCAATTCTGCTGGAACTCTATCATTGTATTGATTGTGTATAACTTAGAACTCATTGAAGCTAATCTACGGATTAGAAATTGTAGAACCCCTCGAGGTTTATATTTATAAAAAGATATATTCCCCGAAACTTGGTTTGGTTTGGTGTGTTTGATTTCGTTATAGAACTGAATTAATTATCCGATAACGAAATTAAATTATTTGTGAGTATCGTATTCAACCCCCCCTTCTACGATACTTTGGACCTAACAATTGGTATCAGAGCTACTTGATTGATATAAAAATCAGATCCGATGAATGAGACCAAAATCAAATGTAGCGTGAAAATTCGAAGCAAATTTTTTAACTTTCAAAATTTTTCATTTAATTGGAATTTCTTGAATTTTAAACAATTTGAAATTTTCAGAAACCATGAGTGCTCCAAAGACAACCGCTGGTATTAAAGTTCCCCCGTTTACTAGAGATGATTTCGGTTTGTGGAAGATGAAGATGTTGTTATTTATGAAGGCATCTAATCCGTTGTATATTGGCATATTAGAGAACGAACCGTTTGTACCAATGAAACCAGTTAGTGAATCTACAGCTCCTGATGGTAGTAGGATTCCTCAAGGCACCCAACCTAAGGATATTACTGAGTATATAGATTCTGACAAAGAACTGAGTCGATTGGACACCGGTTTAATGTTGATATTGGCGGACTCCGTAGACAAGGAAATGAGCTATCAGTTGATGAACTGTACAAGCGAGAAACATATGTGGGATACCATTAACCTAATAATGGAAGGAACTGAACACGTTCAGGAAAACATATTGGACATCCTAACTTCTCAATACGAAGCATTTAGGTCTCTGCCAGGAGAAAGTATAACTCAGGTCTTTGAGAAATATACTAAGCTCCTAAATGAATTGGCAATGAAAGGAAAGACCTATCCACTGAGAGAATCAAACAGGAAGTTCATGATGACGCTGCCCCATCATGTAGAACACAAGTCATCATCCATAAGGGAAAGAATTGACTTCACAAAGATGTCATTAGAGATGATCTATGGCAAGTTGAAGACCTATGAGATGGAACAAGAACAAAGAGTGATAATCTACGGATCAGGGATAGTGGACAGCAAGCACAATGCACTTGTGAGATCAGCAACACTTGTAATGGATGAACCAATAACTTCTGAGATTCAGGTTCAAACCCCTAGAGCTGGAAAGGAGGTGATAATAGAAGTAGAAATGGATTCTGTGAATCTGGGTGTTGATGAAAGTGATTACTACACCCTAGAAGAGCTTGAGCAAATGGAAGACAAAACCATGGCGTACTTAGCTGCAAAGTTTAGTCATATTCGTTTCAAGAGAAACCCTAAGTACAAGTTCAAGGGCTCAACCAACAGATTCCAGAAGAGCAATTATACACCTAGTACAGGCTTTAAGAGAGGCTACAAGACTAGCATGATTGATAGAAGCAAATCAAGATGCTACAACTGCAATGAGTTAGGGCATTTCGCCACTGAATGCCGGAAGCCTCGTCAAGCAAGAGACATGAAAGATGTCTATGGAAAGAAAGACTCATATGAGGATTTGAAGAAGGAGAATGCCAAGCTTAAACAGCAACTGGAGGCATTTTCTGGAAAGCAGAAAGGGAAAGCTTATATAGCAGAGGGAAAACATTGGGATGATACTGATTCGGATGAAGAGGAAGAGTATGTAAATGTTGCCCTAATGGCTGACTCTTCAGAGGAATCACCACAATCATCTCAGGTACCTATCTTAACTACAATTGATATGTCTAACTCTGAGTACAAGAAAACTATGCAAGATCTTAGTGTAGAATTGTTTAATGTACACACAAGCATGCTAGCATCAGAAATGGAAAATGCTAAACTAGTTCTTAAGATTAAAAAGTTAGAATCTAAAAATGAAGAACTAGAGCTTGTAGCTGTCACATTAGAAGATCTTAAGCAAAAGAATGCGTACTTAGATAACAAGGTCAAGTGTAATGATGAGATAGAGACTATCCTCAGGAAGCAGATTTCAGATCTAGATTTGAAGCTGAATGCTTTTAAGAATTCCGCCCTGATTGCTAAGGAGATCATTGATACTCAGGCCATAGGGACTAAAACTGCTATAGGACTTGACTATTCCAAAAAGGTTGGGAAAAGGACTCTCGAATTTCCTGTGACATCTTCTGTTGTCAAGAAGGATATTCCACATATTCTTAAGAATGTGGTCAGTCCAGTCTTTGTCAAGCCCTTCTCAAAACCTTTTAATGAGGATGTCCTTTTCATAAGACAAGAATTTCTTGAGGAGGATTTATTGAAGGAAAAAGAGGTAAAGACTAAGTTGCCTAGGAAATCAGTAAAAATTGTTATACCTAAAACTGAAGTAGGTGACTTAGTTAGTAATGTTAAAAAGAACAGGAATGGGAAAAAAAATTGTTAATCAGGAAATTGTTCCATTTTCTCCCATTGCATCTAGGAAGCTGTGCACTATTTGTAATTCTGCTGGACACCTTACACATGCATGTAAAAAGGTTAAAGTAGAAACTGATAATACTTCTGAAATGCATAACATGTCTGACATGCCTGATCTTCATGAACCCTGTGGAAAGAAAGAGTGCTTGCTGTGTAAGTACAACATCATGCATGCTTATTTTAAGTTGATGAATGATAGTAGCAATAGCACTGTTAATGTTAAATCCACAGATACTATGAATATCAAACAGGGTAAGACTAAATTGAATGTTACTCCTGTTAAATCATCTAAACCTTCAGGACCCAAACAATTTTGGGTACCAAAGTCCGCTTAATCAATCTGTGATTACAGGGTAAGGTTAAAAGCTCAAAGGTTGTGTGGATTCTGGATAGTGGTTGTTCTAGACACATGACAGGTGAAGAGTCCCTGCTTACAGAGGTGGTTAAGAAGACCGTCCCGATTGTAACCTTTGGAGATGACATCAAAGGATTCACTACGGGATATGGTAAATTGAAAGCTGGAAATGTCATCATTGAAAACATCTTTCTTGTTGAAGGATTAAAGCACAATCTTTTAAGTATCAGTCAGTTCTGTGATAAAGGCTACAATGTAGATTTCAAAAAGGACAATTGCTTGATCACCAACAGGAAAGATGAGAAGCTTACTCTACTGGGAGTGAGAAAAGGAAATTTGTTTATAGCTGACTTAAGTTCTACCAGTGAAGGAGAAGTACATGTTTCTATGCAAAGGCATCTTCAGAACAAAGTTGGCTATGGCACAAGAAGCTCTCACACTTGAACTTCAAAACTATGAACTCTTTGGTAAAGAGAGAGAGTTAGTGAGAGGGTTGCCCCTGATGGAATTCAATCAGGAGGGACTATGTGAAGCATGTGAAAAAGGAAAGTCGAAGAAAGCATCACATGGAAGCAAAGGAATGACAAGCATTACTGAACCATTACAACTGATTCATATGGATTTATTTGGTCCAGTCAATGTTATGTCACTTTCAAGAAATAGATATGCATTGGTGATGGTGGATGACTACTCCAAGTACACGTGGGTGTTGTTCATACAAACAAAGGATGAAGCAACACAACTAATCATTGATCACATCAAAAAGATAGAAGTGGAAGCTAAGCTACCTGTGCGGACAATCAGATCAGACAATGGAACTGAATTCAAGAATGCAGTTCTTAATGATTTCTGCTCAGAGAAAGGAATTTCAAGACAGTTTTCAGCACCAAGAACTCCTCAACAGAATGGAGTAGTGGAAAGGAAGAACAGGACCTTGGTTGAAGCAGCAAGGACCATGTTGAGTGAATCAAAACTTCCCACTTACTTTTGGGCTGAAGCAGTGAACACAGCTTGCTACACTCAGAATCGAACCCTGGTCAACAAAGATCATGAAAAGACTCTGTATGAGTTAATGGCCAACAAGAAACCAACACTGAAGTACTTTCATGTGTTTGGTGCAAAGTGCTTTGTACTTAAAGATGGAGAACATCTTGGCAAGTTTGATGCCAAAGCAGATGAAGGCATTTTTCTGGGCTATTCTCTGGAATCTAAGGCTTTCAGGGTATATGTGATTGAAGATAAGAAGGTGTTGGAAAGATTTAATGTAACATTTGACGACACCAAAAGATCAGGCCTGCAAACTGGAGAGAACTCTGAATCCTTGGTATTTGAAAATCTATCAGGAGATCTCTCTGACAATGAAGAAGTACCTGAAGTTGTTACAGTTATTAATAATAATCATAATGATAATGATTCTGGACAAAGTGGTGACCAAAGTGGAGATCCTCAAAATTCTACAGGATCCACTAGTCAGTCTTCAGAATCAACAGATCAAACCGTCAACAACTCAGGGGGAGCAGGAGAAGGATCAACTAGTCACACTCCACTAGGGGTGTAATCGAGCCGAGCCGAGCCGAACACTGCCAGGCTCGAGTTCGAGCTCGACTAAAAAGTTTGGGCTCGAGCTCGGGCTCGAGCTCGACCGAGCCTTCAATTTCAAGCTCGAAGCTCGGTTCGTAAAAAGTTCGATATGTTCGAGTTCGGCTCGAAAGCTCGAATCGATATCACCACATATTGACAAAAGCTCGAATGTGACAAGTTCGACTCGAGTTCGACTCGATTATATGGCTCGAGTTCGACTCGATTATATATATAAAATATATCTAAATACTAAATATTTATGAAAATATATATTTATAATATATAAACACTAAAAATAATAAAGGCTCGATTAGGCTCGCGAACCTAACGAGCCGAGTAATTTGAAGCTCGAGCTCGGCTCGGTAAATAATTCGAATAGCTCGAGCTCGAGCTCGGCTCGATTATTACCGAGCCGAATTGGAATATTTTCCGAGCCGAGCTCGAGTAGCTCACGAACTGTTTGACTCGTTTACACCCCTACACTCCACAACATCTAGAACAAGGAGAATCATCAAGATCGCATCTGCCAAGACAAAGGGTATGGAATAGAGATCATCCCTTTCACTTGATCATTGGTGATCCGGACACAGGAGTGAGAACTAGGAGAACATCACAAAATGAATGTCACTATTCTGGGTTTCTTTCAGAAACAGAACCTAAGAAAGTTGAAGATGCTCTAGATGATCTAGATTGGGTGATTGCTATGCAAGAGGAACTCAATCAGTTTGAAAGGCAAAAAGTTTGGAAGCTGGTGCCCAGGCCTAAGGGAAAATCTGTTATTTGAACAAGATGGGTATTCAGAAATAAGTTGGACGAAGATGGCATTGTAACGAGAAACAAAGCCAGACTGGTTGCTAAAGGTTACTCTCAAGAAGAGGGAATTGATTATGATGAAACCTATGCACCAGTAGCAAGACTTGAGGCCATCAGAATGTTTCTGGCATTTGCTGCACATTCCAATTACAAGGTATATCAAATGGATGTGAAGAGTGCTTTTCTGAACGGGGAGTTAGAAGAAGAAGTGTATGTGGAACAACCTCCAGGTTTTGAGGATTCAAAACTGGCAGACTTTGTGTACTTTCTATTCAAAGCTCTCTACGGACTCAAATAAGATCCAAGGACATGGTATGACACTCTCTCTGAATTCTTACTTGAAAATGATTTTACAAGAGGTGTCGTAGACAAAACTCTCTTTGTCAAAAAGCAGAAAAATGATTTGATATTGGTGCAAATATATGTTGATGACATAATATTTGGTTCTACTAATGATGATCTATGCAAGAGATTTGCTAAGTTAATGCAGAGTCGTTATCAAATGAGCATGATGGGTGAATTGTCATTCTTTCTTGGAATGCAAATATACCAAAAACAAGATGGTATATTCATTTGTCAGTCCAAGTACATTAAAGATCTTCTGAAGAAGTATCAAATGGAAGACTCATACACAGCAAAGACTCCTATGCCAACTGCCACTAAGCTTGATAAGGATTAAACTGGTAAGAAGATTGACATCACAGGCTATAGAGGTATGATAGGCTCATTACTTTATCTCACTGCAAGTAGACCAGATATAATGTTTGCAACATGCTTGTGTGCTAGGTTTCAGTCTGATCCTAAAGAATCTCATCTAATAGCTGTTAAGCGAATATTTAGATATCCTAATGGGACCCCAAATCTTGGAATTTGGTACCCTAAAGATATAGGATTTGATCTTATTGGATATACAAACTCTGATTTTGCAGGTTGTAAGATTGATCGGAAGAGTACTTCAGGAAGCTGTCAGTTTCTTGGAAGAAGGTTAGTTTCCTAGTATAGCAAGAAGCAGCATTCAGTTTCCACATCAACAGCAGAGGCTGAATACATTGCTGCTGGAACTTGCTGTGCTCAGATCTTGTGGATGAGAAACCAACTCCGTGACTATGGGCTTTTGTTGACAAAGATTCCAATATTTTGCGACAACACAAGTGCCATAGAAATCTCAAACAACCCAGTGCAACACTCGAGGACAAATCACATCGACATCAGGTATCATTTTATCCGAGAGCATGTCATGAATGGAACTGTGGAGTTACATTTTGTACCCACAGAGGATCAAATTGCAGACATCTTTACTAAACCGCTTGATGAATCCACTTTTTCAAAGCTGGTTGCTGAACTTGGGATGTTAAATCTTTCTAATTGATTTTGATTAGAAGTCAGTAGCTTCAGAAAGTCCTAGTGAATACATGAGTTTAAGAATTTCTATATCCTTAGGACTCGTGAATTTATTTTCTGGAGCAATTCTCGTAGTTAGGATTATTGTACTAATTTTATGTCATAATTATGGATGATATATCTTCTGGCATTTAATTGGTTATTAATTCTAAAAATTATTTAATTGCTAATATGTGTTCTAAATATTCAAGCATTTATTTAATTTGAATTAATTTACTTTGTTTTTAACATTGTAGATTAATGCAGCATAATTGATTGGATTTTAATTGATTAATATCACTTAATGATATTTAGTTGATTTTATTCTGAGAAAATTGTGAATTTTCTGTTAAGAATTGATTTTGGTAAATTTGAAAAGATTTATTAAAATTAAAACTTGACAGGAAATAAAAATTTCTGAATTTTAGAACATGAACAGGTTTTAAAATTTGGAAAGAAGCAAAAACCATCGAATTAGAAAATTTGATAGTTTTTCTAATTACTAATTAAAAACCATTGAACTTAAATTCGATAGTTTTTGATTTGGAAAAGAAAAACCATCGAAATACATGTTTCGATAGTTTTTGAAAACAAAGTGAAAATATATCGGGAGGATTTAATTTTTCAATAATTAAACTCCTCGATAGTTTTTCCAAAAGAATTAGTTCGATAGTTTTTCAAATTTTCAAAGAAAAACACTTCGATAGTTTTCTGATAAACGTTCTAAATTCTGATTTTCAAAAAACTTCGATAGTTTTCTAAAAACTATCGAAGGTGAGTTGACAGTTTTGCCCCTTGACCATCGAAGGCACTTTTAAAAAACCATCGAACAAAGATTGGCCATTCTATCCCTGTCAGTTTTAAAAAGTATATAATTCTGCCTTAGCTTTTTTTTCTTTTCATTGTTTTATACACTCAGGAAAAGTTATAGCCGAATTTATACTTACAAAAGAGATACATAACCAAGAACAAGACTATACTCGATAGTTTCTGGATCTGTTTACTGATTTTTAAACCTTCAAGAATTCATTCTCACTGCAGTCACTTCTTTTTAACTGAGAAATCACTGTATACTTGAGTTTTGTTGGGTTTTTTAATTGGTTTCCAGTGAAAACCATCGAGAGAGAGAGAGAGAGATACAATTGATCTTTGGATACCTTGATAATTCGAATCAAAGGAGTACTCTATTGATTTCTCAATAGGGTTCTTAAGGGTTACTATCAATTAACAATTATCAATTTGTTTTAAGATTTCTAACCTTAGGAAGTTGTTTTTGGTTAGGTTGTTTTATTAAAGAAAAGGGGTATATTGTGTCAAGTTCGATTAATTAAAAATAATTAATTAATAAATAAGTGAAAAATAGTTTTGGTTTAATTAATTTTCTGGAAATTTAAAAATGGTCGGAGAATTTATTGTTACCAAAACTAATCATGTCTCGTTTCAAAATCTGCAAACCATTACGAATCCTCAATTTCGTGCATGGGCAGAGTTTTTGAACACACGTTCATTAGTGGCATTTGATATGAGTACTCCCGTGGTCCTTTGCATCGATCAATTGACTACGTTGTACACAACCGCCACTGATACAACTGAGAATAACGTAAGGTCCTTCAGTTTTGTTTTGCCAGGGGGCAGAACAATAAGGGTGACGGAACATGACTTTAACAGAATACTTTGTTTTCCAACAGAAAACCATGTTCCGGATCCCACAACTGAGTTGATACATGCTTTCTTCACTCTCATAAGAAGTCAACAACCTAACTTCTTTGTGGGAGAGTTTCTGAAGCATTATTTGACAAAGCCATGGAACTTTTTCTTTCATACACTTATCCATGTGTTTACTACTAAGCTTACAAATCTGCATGGTATTCCCTTATTCCTTCAAAAGATAGGGTTTGTCATTGCTAACAATAGGCATATAAACATAGGAAAGTTACTGATTGATCAAGTAATTCTATGCATGGGACCACTGGATGAAAGAACAGGCATGGATGATGTGCTTTGTTTCTATCCTAGGTTACTACAGCTCATTCTCAATGATGTCTTAACAGATAATGAACGGGAGATATTTGAAGGTGAAGCCACTCAGGAGTGTATGAGAATGAAGAGCAATGCAATAACCGCTCCCATAAGGAAGAACAACTATCTTCCAGGGGTACCCACTGTTCTCACAGACTATCTAAAAACGGTGCCCCTACCACTTCTGCCCCCAGGGGAACAGGTAATTGAAGGTAATATTCCTCTACCTCAACCTGAAATGGCACTTGAACCAATGGATGTTGATCCAGAGCCCTCAGTGGCCATTCCTGACCAGGAGGTTGCAAACCCACAACCTCTAACCACGATCGAAGAGCCTTTGGAAGAGCAAATGAAACCATAAATGCACCTCCTTCCCCTCCTATACCCAGTAAACAAACATCCTTGAGTGTAGAGGGAGATAGTGCCAAAGCAGCACCACATAAGGAGATACACCCTTCAACAACAGCTCTGCCTTCCTCTAAAAGGAGAAGAACAGAAACCGAGGCAACTGTTGATACTTCATTTCTCTCATCCAAAGAACCCTTCACAGATTTTTCTGATTTTGATTGGGCCATGCTAACGAAAGCTATATCTGAACCAATAGCTCAATCAAGTAAGGAAGAATTGACGGAAGCAACTGGTGTTCCGACCATATTACGGCCAGGTTCACTGGTTGAAGGTTCTAAGAACCAAGGGTCTTCATAGACGTCGAGAGAAGGCTTTGACCTAAATGCACAATCTAAAGGGTCATTGTCTACCTCCCCAGATGGAACATATCTGATCCTGCGGGTAAAGGGTCTGACGTAGGTGTAGATCGACAACTCAGTGACAATGAATCAATTACTATTGAGGAGTCAACTGAGGTAAAGTCTTCAAAGACTATTAGGGAAGATTCGGGATCTCTGCTGTTAATAGAGCATGTTTCTAACCCCCTAGAGATTCAAACTCTAGATCCTTCAAAGGATATATCATCTACGGATGATCAGCAACTTGGTTTCACAAAGGACGGGGACTTGCGAAGCCCCATTGCACCACCGGTAACCTCCTTAAGGACGGCTACGGTGTTTTCTTCTGCAGGTACATTGAGCAAAAAGGGATCGAGTGAAACAAAAACACTTACACCTGGTCTGAGTGGGAAAGGAAAAATGAGTGAAACACCGACAGAAACGTTGAGTGTACACCCAGAGCCAAACGTGAGGAGTGACACCCTAACCCTTCCAAATATTGATGATTTACTATTACCGACAGAAAGAGAGTTACAAGTTCAATCTACCCTCAAGGAGATGACAGTTCGTGACAAAGAAGGAAATCCACTATTCAAGGTTCCACTGCGACCTTCCTTTGACCAAGGGATCTCTTCTAGTCAAGCCAATGCTTCTTTAAAGTCTATTCAAGAGAAGGTTGAATTGGCTGCAGCTGATTCCAGAAGAACATTCAGGGTCATTGGCAGTGCATCTGGCACTATAACAGGTACGAAGCTGGCAGTGGACTCCTTAAAGAAGGAAGTATTGGAGGAACTGATCGAGTTGAGGACGGACGTCAAGGAACTAAAGGATGGATTCATGAATGAAGTAGATGCTTTGTCACAAGGACAAGAAGCTTTGAAAGAAGACGTTCTGGTTATCCGGGATGGTCAAGCTAGGATACAAGATGCAATGAACACCCTTTCTAGAGTGGAGTCTAAGCTGAACCAGAGATTGGACAAGATTGAGAAGACTACCAACTCCAGATTGGATGACATTGACCTGAAGCTGGCTTCTATGCAAGAGATGAATAAGGATCTATTGGATTTCATGGAAAATCAAAGTGACGGAGTATAGTGAATCTGAACTATGCTGAAGAACCAACAAACTGGACAACCTGGTCCTTCCAATCAGGAACCTGATCTTTCTGCTGCCTTTTATGCTGAGGATGCTTTTATCGAGGATTCCTCAACTAAGGGGGAGAAAGTTGGAGATGGGGAGAAAGAGAAGGATGGATGGGGAGTTTGGGAAACGGTTGAAGTTTTTCCAATAAGACAGTACTGGATAGAAGAACTTGTACAAGAAGAAGAGAAGAGTGAAGAGGTATTTGAGGTCATGCAAGAGCAACCAATTCAGGAGGAGCATGAGCCATATTATCCAGAGCCCGTTGAACATCCAATCTGGGAGGATATTATGGAAGAAGAAGCAAATCCCCTGTCACAAGAAGAAGAAGCTGCCTTGGAAGCGATAAGAGCTCAAAGAGCTGCAATAGATGCCAGGCATGTTGAGAAAGAAAGACACCAAGCAGTTCTAAGGATTGAAAAGCTAAAAAGATCCAAGGTGCAAGCTAAAGTAAGGAAGAAAAAGATGATGGATTTGGCAAGCAAGCATGGAAGTGAATGGGAGATGGCTTATAAAACCTTTTGTGGAGTTGAAGACGAATTAGAAGTCAACGACAATGTAGAGGTGGAAGTCATAATTCAGAACATAAGAAGTGCAAATCCTGATGATCATGTTTACTTCACTGCACTGAGGAATACTGTGATCTTTCTGAAAGCTGGGGTTAAAGCAAATGGAGCCTGGAACATCCTGATCAATTTTCTTGAGAAAGGTACATTTGTGATTTCCACTAAGTTTTTAGAACAGAGAACATACACAGAACTGCAGGTGATACTCATCAAGATTCAAAGAACTACAAGGCTAAATGAACTGCTCCGTGAGCATGTTAAGGAGATCTTGATGAAAGTCGGTCCAGAGATTACTGAAGATCCTCCAATGGTTAGATTCATGACGAATGACTTGTTCAGAATCTGCTATTTGGCTGAGGACAAACTGAGAGACTATCCAAGCAACTATCTAATATCAGTTGAGAAGTATCTTAGATCCACTGGATTCACATCAACGGAGAAGGACAAAGCATCAGACACTCTTAGAAGATTTCTAATAGAGAATGTTCCTTACTATAGGAAAAGAGTGGAAAGAGGATTGGAAGTGCATACCAGATTACCAAACATGCCAAAGCTAAACAAGGAAGATGTTAACATTGCATGGTTATGGGCTGGAGTGGGTCAAGAGGTTGAATATATTGGAAGACACATCCAAGGAGCAATCCTTAAACATGGAGAACCACTGCACTATCTATCAGTGATTGATTATCAAGCTTCTAACTCCGATCCAATGATTGAGGAAGGTGAGATCTGAATGGACTGAAGATTGAAGCAAAGAACAAAAGAACTATCAGCTCAGACTAGAGGAGCAACTTCATTGTATTAAGTTCTATTGTTTTTTGATTTATGAAATCTGGAAATGTATATATATCTGATCCAAAATGCATTTAATATTATTACGATGTCTTACTTTAAGTAGTTTCATGTTTCCTTAGTTAGTTGAGTTATCCTCGAAGTATTTGCTTGTCGAACTCTATCCAATCAAATAGGGGGAGATGGTAAAGCATAATGTAACATAAGATGTAAAATAGATAACTAAGGACAAGACAGACAATAGTATTAACAGAAGCACAGGAATCCAGAATCAAACAAGAAAAGGTGAACTCAAAAAATCAAAATACGTTATGTATTCTTGAAGTCTGTAAACATGTCACGGAAAGAAGTTCATGAAAATGTTCAAGCCTCAGTGACAGCAAAAGAAACAAGACTTTCAAGACGACAGAAGTAGGTGAATGATTTAGGGTTAAGTACCACGGGATTCCAGTGATTTAATTGAAGCAACCAGAACGACAAGGGACGTATCAGCAACATTGAATTGAAGACATAACAGAAGAATTGATCAAGTGTTATTCATCTGTGAACCAGACCAGTTGCACTAGGTGACGGCACTGAAAAGATCAAGTTGTTTTATCGTCTCAGAAGAAAGTGATACAGTCTATAACTTAAACACCCAGGAGCTCAGTGGAATCATTAAATGAGATAAAAGACAAGAAAATCATTCGATAGTTTTTCTATTTAGAAAACTATCGAATGGAATGAAAAGTGATTCAAAGAAAACAAAAGTAAATCAATTTAGCATTCGATAGTTTTGTTTTAAAAACTATCGAATGGTAAAATGATTTATTACATTCGATAGTTTTTAATTTGAGGAGCAGGTGAAAAGTGTGACTTGTTGTCAGGTTGATTTTGAAGATGGACGGCCAAGATTGTTTCTACAAGTTTGGTTCGATAGTTTTCAAAAACCAAGTCTACAATTACTATCAGAGGAAGTGTGTCTTCTTCAGTCGAGTTATAACACAGAAGCAATTACTGAGAGAGAGGAAAAGCCAGAGAGAAAATTCTAAGAACATCAATTCTGCTGGAACTCTATCATTGTATTGATTGTTTATAACTGAGAACTCATTGAAGCTAATCTACGGATTAGAAATTGTAGCAACCCTCGAGGTTTATATTTATAAAAAGATATATTCCCCGAAAATTGGTTTGGTTTGGTGTGTTTGATTTCGTTATAGAACTGAATGAATTATCCGCGAACGAAATTAAATTATTTGTGAGTATCGTATTCAAACCCCCTTCTACGATACTTTGGACCTAACAGAGACTCTACCCCATTTCTGCGTCATATCTCTCGTTGAATCATAACGATTCTAAACTCTGGTATCGACACTTATTTGACCTCTGAAGGTTCGTCCGGTCCTATTATACGACCTCAAGTAACATACCACATCTTTATCAATCAACACGTTCTCTACAAGTCTCTTTTCTTGACCCACCATGGGGTCTTCCTCTAGATCCTCCTATGGATCTTCCTTTATCGGGTCTCCGTCCATTTCAAGGAACGCATCATCAATTTCCTACTCGAAGGCCTCGGGGTCTGGTATCTCAGAATCCCATCAATCTATAACTCATACGAATCAAGGTGACTAACCATGAAGTCCTAAGTACGGTTTCCCAGAAGAAGTCCCCTCTCGGGCTTCAACTTAAACAGTCAGGGTCATGTCCTCTAACTCGAATACGAACTCAATTTGAGCTCTAGATGTTCTTATCATTATTAAGGGTATTGTAAGACTCGATCTCCTATCGTTTCTGAGGACTGTAACCTAACGCTCTGATACCATTTCTGTAACAGCCCCAAATCCGGGGTCAGGGATTTAGAGTAGTCACGATCCACTTACTTCTTGCCTTGCCTGCTTTACTCACAATAGACACAATTCATCTGCTTATGACCCCATAATGTATATATCTCTCTCACACACACACACACAGGTTAGAGTCTCAGAAACGACACAAATACCACAATTGCGGAATAATTAATCTTTATTACAATACCCAAATGTCTTTTGAATTTGCTACTGATACAACTCCTAAGTAATGGTACATTACCAACTTAGCCTTGTAATACTCACCACCCTCTCATACCATTCATATCTATACATAAAATGAATACCAAAAGCTTCAGCTTGATCTGACTGGTTCACACTACTTCCAGGATCACTGCTAGAAACTGCTCATGAGAATGCCTAGCGCTTACCACTCGCTTGAGGGATGTGCGCCGAACCCTTGGTATCCTGCTTCGTTGCTATATAATATTTATAAAACAATAGCAAGAGTGAGCGATATCTCAGCAAGGTAATAAAAGTATGGCATAATCCTGCCTTTAACTCAACCCAGAATAAAGCGGGTATAAGACAATAATTTCTCAAAATATCTCGATACTGAAATTATTTCCTTATCGGAATGTATTCCAAAAACAGTACCATTGTTGTATTTCAAATATCATTTTCATAATATTTCTGCAAACTTTTACTATATTATGAACAAAGTTCTAGTATAATATAAAAGATGAGGTTTCAACGTAAACCAATATAACCTTTCCGAAAAATATCTGCTATGTAAGCAGAATATCAACATATAACTTAAAAGATGAAGTTATAAGGTGATTCAGTATAAACAACTCCCTTACCATAACTCATGTTATGTAAGGTATCCACAGAATCATATGATATAAAAGATGAAGTTATAAGGTTTTATCAGAGTCATAACTCGTAAAATAAAAGATGAAGTTGCAAGGATTTATTGTAACTTCATTTTTAAATATTTTCCAAATCCCTGCCAACATGATCGGTAAGCCTTTCAATACATGTTGCAGAATTATCCATAATTGGATGATGAACTAATACTGGAGCATTGTCGCGTAGAAGCCACAACCTTTACGATGATCAGTCGTACGTTGTGCATCTCACCATTTGTTTCTCTACATGTAGAAGGAAGAACCGACGGATTTACCTGTCCACCGCCAACGGATTTACTTGTCCACCGTCCTCTGGAACCACCCGGCCAACGGTTGGGCCATTGATGGACCGGCGCCACTCAGCCACTTACTCGGCTCCAAGTTCGAATAAAATCCATGACTCTGAAACGTAAAGTTCGTCCTCCTTTCCCCAAGTATATTACTCGTTGATGGGACTCCACAAAGTAGTCGTATCTAATTGGAAAGGAAAATTTACCAATATTTCCCAAGCTATTGCTTGTTAATGGATATCGACTTGTTTCATCAATTTACCCCTCGATCGTTGAGGTAGTAACACAACATTTCACTTGCAGCAATTAAATTGCTCAGAGAAAATATTTGTTCCCTGACAGTTTTGAGTTGAGAGTTTAAAATGAGTAGCAGTCACTTAACTCAGGTTTTCCATATTCTGGATAGTGGAGCGAGTATTTAAATCCTCTTCAAAAAGATAGATTCAAATGAAAAACCGTGTTTGGTAACCTCCCCTATTTTTTAAAATAATTAATAGTACAGCTTAGAATAATATTTATTAAATAAATAAAACTCAAACGAATATTTAAAAATAATATTCATTAAATAAATAATGATTGAATGAATATTCAAAATAATATTCATTAACTAAATAAGGATTAAATGAATATTCAAAATAATATTCATTAAGTAAATAATCATTAAATGAATATTCAAAATAATATTCATTAAATAAATAATCGTCGAATAACAGTTACCCGATATCTTTATCGGAAAAATAATCTTTAACATATACAGAAAATATAACTACTTCCGGTCTAAATAATAAAATCATACACCCTTTACCTAGGACATTTATAAAAACCTGGCTTCTAACTAATATCCCATATTTAGCTTAGAATCCCATAATCAAATCATAACCTCGAGTGTCACTATATATAGCAGTTCGAAGACAAGCATGCAATTTATATATTGCAATGTACTTGGGAATAAAACATGTATAATACTCATTTGCATATCATATATGAAAGCAGTTTATTATCACAACAACAGTAAGCATAGGTTTCGAAAACTTGCCTGATGCTCGAGAGGTGGTAGGGGTTCGTGACGATGTCGGACAATCTAGACAAAGTCAAAGAAAACGTATGATTAATCCCCTAAATAATCCACTGATAACTTGATGCTTAAACACGTAAGCGAATCACAATCATAGCACTTAATGGCTTAATCTAGGCTCGTACTAGGTCCATGCTACTCGTCAAATACTTAAGTCGTAAGTTTGGTTCGAAATCGATCCTCAAATCCAAGTTATACTTAACCATTATAACATTGGTTTCTAAGTCGGGTTCTTAGTGGTTTTCACTTGCGCAACCTCTGCTGTCGCATTTTTATAAAATCGAAAAATAAAAGTTTGGTGCTAAATTTTTTACCAGACCTTGGGCTCTTCATAAGATTTCTTTTGAGCTATAGATCATCAAATTTGATGCTTCCTAGCTAGGGTTTTGAGCCCCATCTTTCCGCTGGACAGAAACTGGACAGATTGGGTTCTCCAACTTGGGGAAGAGATTTGGCTAGGCTACACTCCTTTGTTGACCATGAAATTTTGGACGAATGTTACCAATGGAGTGGAGAAGCTATGGTTAAAATTTGGTGATTTAAGGATGGATATATGGGGAGATATGAAGTTTTCTTTGAGCTTGGTTTCTGCTGGGCAGAATTGTTTGTTTGTTTTGTGGTTATGAAATGAATTAATACATGTATATATGTATTAATCTTTGGATGCATCTTCTAATTTTGTGTTGTCAACACTTCATTGGTCCAAGTGTTGGCCTTACATAACACTTCCCACTTTTTGGTTAAATGCAAAAGGGCCATCTTTGTTATAGTTGACTTTCAAGCATGACACTTTGGTTTCTCTGCTTCCACCAATTTGATTCTCTTTGTGTCTTTTTAATAAAATCAATACGTTACAGCTTATATGTTGAATTTTATTACTCCACTGTGGCACAATCCCTTAAATCAATATTAACTCCAACATCCCTTATCTATTCCCTCTTTATTCCTTGTTCTTAGAAAATGTTCTCGCATTTCTTCGAATATTCTCAATCTCTTTTTATAGAGTTCCTTAACTCTTGGTTAGCTTCCTTTTTGTTTAAATCCTTGAATCCACTTGATATAATTCTCTTGATGATCATGTACGATATTTAATCTTGTCATAATTTCAATCCTTAATCTATGATTCGTTTGCTTAATCGCTTAATCTCGTTATAAAGTATCAGCGGTTTTCGTTCTAAATTCTCAAATCAAATATAATAAAATTCTAAAATATTAAATCCTCAAATCCTCAAATTTAATATCTCATTTCTTGATTATAATAATATATAATTCACTGCCCGGTCAAATACTACATCAAAATAAAATTTTGGAATTTCTGAATTCCGATCGTCTTTGCATACACTTATTTACTCCGTAGATCACTAATATGACTTCGGAATATCCACACTACGTCTCGTACATAGGTGGCATGAATTATTTTTCTTAATCCTCAAAATCACTATTCATCCACCAGATTCACTATTAACTGATGCACTTAATCATAATAAGAAAAGTTTTAATTTTACCAAAAATTCGGGTTATTACAAGAAAGCTGGTCCAAAGGTTTCCTATGGAGATGGCAACATAGGACACACCTTGGGATATGGCAATATTGTTATTGGAAATGTCATCATTCAAAATGTAGCTCTGGTAGAAGGACTGGAGAACAATCTCTTGAGCATCAGTCAAATTACTGATAGAGGTTATCATGTCAACTTTTATGAAAGTCATTGTGAAATAACTAGCAAGAAGGATGGGAAAGTGATTCTTACTGGTTATAGACGTGGTAACATATATGAAGCCAACTTACATTCTGCTACTGATGGGACAATGACGTGCCTATTATCAAAGGCATCAATAGATGAAAGTTGGGACTGGCACAAGAAACTATCTCATTTGAATTTCAACAACATCAATGAGTTAGTAAGAAAAGATTTAGTCAGGGGACTCCCGAAGGCAATGTATTCCCTTGATGGTCTATGCGACTCCTGTCAGAAAGCCAAGCAAAAGAGAATCAACTTCAAGAGTAAATCCGAATTTTCAATAGATACAGCTTATCACTTGCTCACTCTGGATCTTTTTGGTCCTGTGAATGTTATGTCCATTAACAAGAAAAGATATGCGCTGGTAATTGTTGTTGAATATACAAGATTCACCTGGGTGTACTTCTTACACAAAAAGAGTGAAACTCCATAAATTCTGATAGACCATGTCAACTTGCTGGAGAATGGATCTAGCAATAAAGTCAAAGTTCTCAGAAGTGATAATGGAACCGAATTTAAAAATTCAACAATGGAAGAATTCTATAAATCAAAAGGAATTGTGCGGCAATTCCCAGCTCCTATTACTCCACAACAAAATGGAGTAGTTGAAAGGAAGAAGAGAACTCTGATTGAAGCTGGAAGAACAATGTTGGAAGAAGCTAAACTGCCAACTTATTTCTGGGCAGAAGCTGTCAACACTGCATGTTTCACGCAAAATTGCACTTTGATAACAAGGCATGGAAAAACTCCATATCACATGGTTAAGGGGAAGAAACCTAGTTTAAAACATTTGCATGTATTTCGATGCAAATGTTTTATTCTGAGAACTCACCCTGAACAACATGGAAAGTTTGAAACAAAGGCAAATGAAGGAATTTTTGTTGGTTATCCAGATACAACAAAAGCATTCAAGGTATATAATCTGCGAACCAAGATTATTAATGTCTCAGTAAATGTATCATTTGATGACATGAAAATTACTGGAATTGCTGAAGACACCCATGAAGATCTGATATTTGGAGATGAAATAGAATGTGAATATGTTAGTGGTGATGTTCAGGGCGAGCCTGATAATGTCGCAGATACGTCTGATACTACTACTGGCGAAGATTCCACCAATAGTTCTACAAGTACTGATGGAAGTACTGATACTGACAGTCAGGAAAATTCAAACTCCAATGAAGCTACTCAAGCATCTGATTCAGGGGGATCTTCTCAAACAACTCAAAAAAGTTCTTCTGAAGAAGGCACTGATGCAGGGGGAGCATCAAGTACTAGAACTGAGTTACCATCAGCAAGAAGATGGACACAAGCTCATCTTCCTGATCTAATAATTGGAGATCCTGATGCTGGTTTTCAAACGAGAAATGCTACCTAGAATGAGTGTCTATTTCATAACTTTCTATCCCAAGAAGAACCTAAGAAAGTGGAAGATGCTCTAAAAGATGTTGATTGGGTAACAGCCATGCAAGAAGAACTAAATGAGTTGGAAAGGAATAAAGTCTGGAAACTGGTTCCAAGACCCAAAAATAGATCTATTCTGGGAACTAAATGGGTCTTCAGAAACAAAACTGATTCTAATGGAGTTATCACAAGAAATAAGGCTAGACTTGTAGCAAAGGGTTACTCTCAACAAAAAGGTATTGACTATGATGAAACATTTTCTCCAGTTCCAAGACTTGAAGCCATCAGAATATTTCTAGCATATGCTGCACATATGAAGTTTAAAGTCTTTCAGATGGATATAAAGATTGTTTTCTTGAATGGGGAATTGGAGGAAGAAGTCTATGTTGAACAACCTCCAGGTTCAGATGGATGAGATCACTGAAAAAGAATAGAGAGATTTAGGGATCGTTGACTTTTCTGTAGGTACATCCTCTAATCCTGCAGGTTCTCCTTCTCATTTTGATCAGGATTCTAATGACGTCACTAGTTCAGGTTCTGATGATTCTGATCTTGATGATCCCTCCACTGATATCCTGACAAGTCATAGACGTGCACAATGGAGTCACTCTTGGACTGATCCTGCGTCTCCTGTTGGGATTAGTAATGCTCATCATCACTTGGCTAATGCTTTCAAGTACATTCAGAATGTAGATCTTCAAACTCATCTCAAAGGTACTTCTCTTATGCTTAAAGCTATCTTTGAAGAGGTTGTTGATGTCACGACTTCCAATGCCAAGAGTATTGCTGCTATTGTGGAGGATCATGCTCAATCTGTGGCTCGTTAGTCAAGAAGCTTTTCTTCTGTTCACAAAGATCATGTCTCTCTTGAACAAAGGATTGCGTCTTTGGAGAAAAATGTTGACTCTATGGATGCTAAGTTGGACTTACTTATCTCTAGCTCTTGTTCCTGATGCTAGCACTGATTCCAAAAAGGGGGAAAAAGTAGTGTCAACCAAATGCTCTCCAGAGTTAGTAGTTCAAATAAAAGATGATGCTCCTGATGGAGGCTCTAGTCAGAAACATGCAAATATTGATGTTTTTATTGGTTCAAGAATCTCTATGTCTAAACAAAGTCAGAAATAGCATTCAACTCAAGTCTCTGGGTCTGGGTCAAGAATGCAATCTCATGATATTATAGTGACAACTGCTGAGGAGGCAAATAAGTTTCATCAAACTGTGAATATTGATGGAATAGAATATACTGTGCACTATAAAGATCCCAGACTTGAAGCATTTGATGAGCAACAGGCAAGGGGACTTCTTCAAGAAATGTATCCTGATGAGGATGTGGAAGAAATGGTGGAAGCTCAAAGGATAGAATATGAGATGCTAAAATCACAGAAAGGATTTGTCAGGAGTAGAAAGAGAGGGAACATGACTAGAGGTAGAAGCCAGGGTAAAGGAAGAGGAAGAACTACCAAGGTGGTCTCAGACCCTCAAAAAAAGTATATGATCAGAGAAGGATCAAATCCTGGTGCAAAAATCTCGTCTGAGCTGCCTACTATTTCTGTGAAAGAAAAGGGAAAGAAAATTCTTGAGGGTCCCTCTCAAATGACAATTACTGAACAAATTTCTGCAGAACCACATGAGGAAGAAGAAAGGGAAGATGATATTCTGTTGGTTCAAAGAAGAAGTAGAAGAAAGGAAGATTCAAAGAATGATATGTAGATATTCCTTGTGAGAACGTCGTTGAATGTAGAAGCAGCTAAGCAAATAGAGAAAGATTATTTTAAATCTTTACGATAACGTAATTTTCCAAAATATGGTGCTATGCTGCAAGAATACCTGAGAAAGAAGGAAGATACTGCTAGAAGCTCAAGGAATGCTTATGGTTCCAAGAAGCATAAATGATACATGGGAAAAGGCTGTGATGTTAGGGAAGATAAATCTAATCTTCACATCAATGAAATATTCAAGTCAAGTGGACATCTCAAAAGTCTTTATGATATTCCTGAGACTGGTGAACCTGGAAGATTCAAAAGATCTTATGAAGAATTTGTGAAGAAGAAGAATGTTAGAAATGAATATCACCAAGAAACTAGACAGAGGGGGGGGGGGTGAATGGATAGTTTGGATATTTTTCACTTTCTTGAAGCTAAATTTCTGTAGTAGATTGTGTAGTAAGAAAATGCGGAATGAAAATAAACAACACACACAATCACTTTAAGATACTTTGTATTAAGCAAATTAAATACTACAGCTTTCCAGAATTTCACAACTGAATTTCTGGCTTCTAAACAAGAACAGTTTGTATCTTGTTTTTCTTACAGAGAAAGAAGTGCTTGAATATAATTCTATGATATCCTCACTTTAGGGAAACAGTAGGGTGTGCACAATATATATATATTGTCCTATACAAAACTAGTGCACACACCTAATTACACAGCTTCCCTTCCTGCAACTCCAATTTGTCGTTCTATAAATGGTTGGCTGTGTCAGGGAGACCCACTTGCTTTTTGTGGTCCTCTCCCTTATCTGTAGCTGCTTGTCTTCCTTCTTCCTCTCCAAGTTTAGCTGTAGATTTGCCATCTGTATTTTGGACCACATGACCAATACAGATGCTTCAGTATTTGTCTCCATTGACTTTGATCTTGTACCTTCATTTGTCTTGTTGTAGATGGCTAAGTGTTGATATCGTTAACTCCACTTCATTCTTGACTTCGCGATGTATCCTTTAGAGACTTCGCGATCTAAGCCTTCTGAGGACTTCGCGATCTAGGCCTTTTGAGGACTTCGCGATCTAGGCCTTTTGAGGACTTCGCGATCTAGGCCTTTTGAGGACTTCGTGATCTAGACCATTTTAGGACTTTGCGATCCAGGCCTTTTGGGGACTTCATGATCCAGTACATCTTGACTTTGCGGTATCAACACTTCACGATATGAGTAATGAAGACTTCACGAAATAGTTCAATTAGGACTATGCGATCTTAGTACTTCACGACATACATATTGGTGACTTCACGACATAGCTTTATTCTGACTTTGCTATATAATGCCTTAGACAAATTTCTGCAACTTAGTTCTTCAAGGCCTTATTCATCTTCATCCTGCTGCATGAACAAATTCTGAACTTCTACCAGGACAATTATTCAATGGCCTAAGTACATTCTAGATGCAAGAAACTTACTAAGCTCATTATAATTCTGAGCATACATGATCAAGCTAATGTTCATGAGAACAAGACAAGTACAGAGAGACCTGTACTATATCCCAGTGATAGAGTTCACTAGGTCATGTAGTGTGACATAGTCACAAAGTGTAGGCTTGTTAATGGTGGTATTCAAACATGTCTTGAGCCTAACAATCTCCCCCAAATTGTGAGTAGGACCATTAGGTACAATTTCATGTCTGATAACAAGCCTAACTTACATTTAAAGAAACAAATATAAAGAAGATAAAAAGATGTACAGAATTTGATAACAACTTGAAATTTGGGCTTACAGAATTTCTCCTTGAGCTACATAGCTTCAGTTTCCAATTGTTTCTCTATGAAATCATCATAAATCTTCTTCTTCCTTATTTCTTCATTCTTCTTCATTTCAGAAATGGCCAGTAGAATTTCATCTCTTGCTATTAACTCCTCTATAAGAGGAGAGCCTTATAAATATTCAGTTGTTGTTCTGAGGGCACTTTCCACATATGAATCAATAAACTCCATCCTTATCTTGCTTTTTCCTCCATAATGATTTTTGTACTCCACAATATAAGGATTTTGTTTTACCCTGCACATCCCTTTCTCCCTCAGCTCCTTTGATCTTTCCTCCATTTCAGCCATCTCCTTTTCTTTCAAGCACCTCTTTTCTTCATTTAGCTTCCTTAGATTTTCTTCATAATCAGAGTGCATATTCATGAATCTGGCAACCTCTATTTTCCACAATCTCTCCTCCTTTTCTTCAAAATTCAGTAGAGCATTTATTCTTTCAAGTTCATACTGTGAAAAGTATTTCCAGCCTCCTTGCTTCATTTCTCTTTCTCTTCCATCAGAGTATTTGATCTCTAGATGATCTAGCTTCACCTTGACTTCAAAGATTCTTTGAGCTCTCAAAAATGCTAGGGCATCTTCATCATAGTCTTCATCCAGAGGAAGTACTTTGATCCCTACTACATTAGTGACTACCCCATTCTTCTTTGTTATCCTTTTCCTTTTGGCTACACTCTTGATCTTCAAATGCGTCACTTGAGGTAGCTTTCTGGAGCAGGGAGATTTAGTCTTTAGTGCCACATCATTTGTAAGTAGCTTCATCACTTTCCCTTTCATCCACTGTAACACTCCACTGGCTGTGACTTTGTGGAAGTGTCTTCTTGATTTTTCCTTTGTGCCTTCAACTTTCTTCTGTGGCAAATCAAGTTCAGAGGTCTTGGATAATGATTTTGGAGGATCATTACTAACAGTACCCACCCTAGACTTGGAGTCTTGTGTTGTGGTTAAGGCACTGCTGGTAATGTCCTTGACTTGCTGATTTCCACTCCTTGTCTTCTTGACAGTGTCTTTGCTTCCCTTTGAGTCTTTGTTGTCATCCTCAACATCTTTGGATTTCTTTGAAGTTTTCCCTTTGCTGCTCTCAGTTACTCCATCCTTATCACTCCTAGGTTGACTCCTCCTCCTATAGCTTTTGTCTTTATCCTCATCTTTGTCATCCTTTTGATTTTTCTTTGCATTGAGTGATTCAGGAACTCTTCCATGTATCAGAAATGATTGTAGAATTTGAATCATCTCTATTTCTTCAGCAGTCCTGAGTCCTTTCTTGGCTCTTAGCATTTGAAGCACACTGTTGATTCTATCTTTGTTCTTCATCACTACAAGAAAAACTGAATCAGTCGACACCTTTCAGACAATGGACGGCCGAAAAAGTGTTGCCTAAAATTAACAGACGACAGTTTATTTTTTGGCTCGAAAAAGTATTGTCTAATCCATTACATTACAACGGTTTACGAACCGTTGTCTAAGAAAGTGAAAAATAGTGGATATAGACGACGCAAATGAATGGGTTTAGACAACAGTTTTTTTAACTCTTGTCTAAATAATATTAAGACAATGTTTTAATTTAACCGTTGTTGGAGTGAGACAACGGTTGTCTTAGTCGTATTGTGTGAATAAATGTAAGACATTGTTGCAAAAAAACCGTTGTGTTAATTTGATATAATTTTATTATAAAATTGTGATTAAATTATTGGATAATAATTTTTATATATTAGGATGTTGACTAACTTTGTTTTATTTATTCAATTTATAAAAGTATAAAACAATGGTTTTTGTTTAACAAAGTGTTGTAAGTTGTAATACTAAACAATGGTTTTGTTCCAAAAACCCGTTGTATATTTGTATAATATACACAAGGGTTTTCGTTTTGATCCGTTCGTTGTTGAATAATCTCTGTAACAATTGTTTATGTTATTACACCGTTGTATGATATAGACAATGATTTCGTTTTATAAAATCGTTGCGTGATTATTTACGTAATAACGTTTTGTTTAGCTAAACCGTTGTCTATAACAAAAGCGTTGATTTAAAAAAAAAATACTTTATTTGTTGTCCTTAATACATACATAAGTGTTACACACTTCATACAATGTTTTTGTATAAATCTCTTATTTGGATATTTAGTATAAAAAATTGTTAAATATATAAAAACACTTAAATAAAGGTTAATGATAATAACAATATCATTGATAGATATAATACGATCATACTTCAGATATTTTGTTATACACGTTGTAGATGTGGACATCATATATTGTATGATTTACGATCCTTGATATTTGCTTACAAGGAAATATTAGCTAGCTAGGAAAATGTTAATAATTATAACATTACTAATTCCAAAGTTAAACGAACATTAAATAATAACTATACTATTAGCGAATAAGTGACATACCAATACTATTAACAACAATGTTGTCATATTCAAATAACTCATTTTACATATAAGTATGACATAATTTAATTATAAAGTCTTCATTAAGTTGTCTTATATTAATTTTATATATGCGAGTTGTGACTCACCTATGTTTTGTTTATTCGATTTTACAAAAGTATAAGACAATGGTTTTTGTTTAACAAAGTGTTGTAAGTTGTAAGACGTAACAATGGTTTTGGTCCAAAAAATGTTGTATAATATACACAAGGGTTTTCGTTTTGATCCGTTCGTTGTTGAATAATCTATGTAACAATTGTTTATGTTGTTAAAACGTTGTATGATATAGACAATGGTTTCGTTTTATAAAATCCTTGCGTGATTATTTACGTTACAACGTTTTGTTTAGCTAAACCGTTGTCTATATCAAAAACATTGATATTTAAAAAAAATACTTTATTTGTTGCCCTTAATACATACATAAGTGTTACAAACTTCATACAATGTTATTGTATAAATCTCTTATTTGGATATTTAGTATAAAAAATTGTTAAATATATAAAAACACTTAAATAAAGGTTAATGATAATAATAATATCATTGATAGATAGAATACGATCATACTTCAGATATTTTGTTATACACGTTGTAGATGTGGACATCATATATTGTATGATTTAAGATCCTTGATATTTGTTTACAAGGAAATATTAGCTAGCTAGGAAAATGTTAATAATTATAACATTACTAATTCCGAAGTTAAACGAACATTATATAATAACTATACTATTAGCGAATAAGTGACATACCAATACTATTAACAACAATGTTGTCATATTCAAATAACTCATTTTACATATCAGTATGACATAATTTAATTATAAAGTCGTCATTAAGTTGTCCTGTATTAATTTTATATATGCGAGTCGGGACTCACCTATGTTTTGTTTATTCGATTTTACAAAAGTATAAGACAAAGGTTTTTGTTTAACAAAGTGTTGTAAGTTGTAAGACGTAACAATGGTTTTGGTCCAAAAAACGTTGTATAATATACACAAGGGTTTTCGTTTTGATCCGTTCGTTGTTGAATAATCTCTGTACCAATTGTTTATGTTGTTAAACCATTGTATGATATAGACAATGGTTTCGTTTTATAAAATCCTTGCGTGATTATTTACGTTACAATGTTTTGTTCAGCTAAACCCTTGTCTATATCAAAAGCCTTGATTTTTTTTAAAAATACTTTATTTGTTGCCCTTAATACATACATAAGTGTTACACATTTCATACAATGTTATTGTATAAATCTCTTATTTGGATATTTAGTATAAAAAATTGTTAAATATATAAAAACACTTAAATAAAGGTTAATGATAATAATAATATCATTGATAGATAGAATACGATCAGACTTCAGATATTTTGTTATACACGTTGTAGATGTGGACATCATATATTGTATGATTTACGATCCTTGATATTTGTTTACAAGGAAATATTAGCTAGCTAGGAAAATGTTAATAATTATAACATTACTAATTCCGAAGTTAAACGAATATTGTATAATAACTATACTATTATTGATACCAGAACGTGAATAAGTGACATACCAATATTATTAACAATAATATTACTTATTGAATAAATAATAATAATAATACTAATAATAATAATACCTATCTATTTTACTGATATTCCAAAAATTTCTGAAAAAATTAAGTTTATTTGGTTTGATATTTTAACATTCAACTATTTGTTTGACAAGTACTTCTATGTAGTGTTTCGTCCGGATTTTTGTTTCAATTTTTTTAGAAATATTTCTCGACAATCGAACAAGATAAATTCTTTATTTATTGATTTTTTACACATCACTATACTATAAGTAGATATTTTGTTGATCGGGAACTAGTCTCATTAATGGAGTTGTATTTTACTAGATTTTGGTAAAAAGATCGTACTAAAAAGGGTTCTAATTTTTTAATTATTTTTGTATATTGCTGAAATAATTAAATATTAACATCGGTGTGATTCGATGATTAAAAAATTAAATTTATTTTATTTACATTTTTTTTAATAAACTTTAAATTTTACAACACAAATGAATTTTTTTTTTTCCCTCACTTCATCACCATACTCAAATTTTGTTAAAATTTTCGTAGCCTTACTCCTACTTAACAAATAATTCATTTCCCTCTTAAACAAAAATTTCACCCCCTTCACTTTCCCCCCATTCTTAACAAAGAGACTCCAATTAATACATACATTTTTCACCCCACACACACTATCGGTATCTAATATCTCTCTCCCCCAAGCTGTAAACACTCATCTCTCTCCCCCAACCTTCTCTAAACACTCATCTCTCTCCACAACCTCTCTCTCTGGCTCCCTCCACTCACTGTCTTCTATTTATGGTTTATGATTTATTTGATTTGTGACTTCTCCAATTGAGGGCTTCTTTGGTTTGAGACTTTTTCGATTTACGGCTTCTTCAACTTGGGGTTCAATTTTAGATCTTCTTCAGTTTTAGGGTTTGACTAATTGGTTTAGTTAGTCACTTTTTGTTGTAGGTGTTCGATTTAGGTTTACATCGAAGGATTAACTCGGTGTTCAATCTCCCTCTCCTTCCTAATTACAAGGTATCACTTTTATTATTTTTTGATTAAGTTTTGCAGGTTTTAGGGTTTGTTTTCGTGGTTTTAATAGTGTTCTAATTTGGGTTTCTCTCTCTTGATTTAGGGTTTCGCTTTGGGATTTCAGTTTGGGGCTTTAATTTGGGCTTTTCTCTCTCTGATTTAAAAGTGTGATAACTTTAGAAATCAGAGATGACCTCAGTAAGGTTGGTCAAACCTGTATCAGATACTAATTCTTACCCCTCTGAGCACTTCTTTGTTTTTAGTGTTGCGAAACATTAGTTATATTTACTATCTGTGTATCACAAGTTCCTGAAGTAGGTGGAATTCTTGGTAGAGCAGGAACTGTTGGGCTGGGAAAGGCTGTAGAAGTTTTAGATACACTTGGTAGCAGCATGACAAATTTGAACCTCAGCAGTAATTTCGTATCTGGTGTGTCAACAAAAGGAAGAGAGATGGCCATTTTGTCTTTTGAAGTTGCAAACACAATTATGAAGGGTGCCAAACTTATGCAATCCCTTTCAGAGGAAAGCTTTAGACAACTCAAAGAGGTGGTACTTCCTGCACAAGGAGTGCATCGGCTAATATCAAAAGATACAGAAGAGTTGTTGAGAATCGTTGCATCTGACAAGAGGTAAATACAGAGAGCACTATTCTAATCAATTTCATTGGATATATTAATTTCTTGTTTTAAACAGTCAATAACCACCAACAACGTTAATTTATGATGTTTATTATGAAGACTACTCGTACTACAATTGGTTTCTGCATAATTTTTAGAAATTAAAGTTTTAATGTAATAACACTTTTGTTTTTTAATATAATTACTTTGCTCTGGCCTATACCATTAAATCCCCCTGTTGTTTAATTTGCAGGTTTCTTGCTCATGTGCAATTGTGATATACACACACAAACATGTCTAGCTTTACGGGTGTTCATGTATCTGATCAATGGCTCCAAACCCAATTTACACAACTCCAGTTACTTAACCTCAAAGACAAAGTAACAATTCTTTCTCATTTGATCTCCATCTTATATTTACTGTTTTTTTGTAATAATATTGTGGTTTTACCAGGCCTTCTTGTTTTGCTAAGTTCAATTTTATTTTGTAGTTTGTAGCTGTAGAGAAATAGAATGGTATAGTTACAATTGGGGATTTGCCACCTTTACTTGCACAAGTGAGTGCTACACCGTGAGAAGCTTTTTTGGATCATTTGTCATATATAGATGGTATATCAAAGACACGGATAACTTTTTTCTTTGATAGGTTTAAAGACATGGATAACTTAATATTGAAAAGTTTTACTTAGCTTTCTGATGGAAAGTATCATCTGATTTGTTGAAATATTGATATGGTAGGTCTAACATCTCCGTCTTTGTTGGATAGATATCGAGTCCCACAAGTAGTTAGGTCTTCATTCTATTCAACAAATTAGTTTTTAGGTAAAGTCAACTGAGAAATTCATTATACTGCACACTGCATATACTGGAATTTGATTTTACTATTACTTTTGATAACACCTATTCTTAATTTTCTGTAAATGTTGTAGGTTGGCAGATACGGAAGTCCAGAATAACATCCTTTTTTCCCAGATAATTTGCCATCATCAGTGCTGCCACAGTACAATCATCCACAGGTGCGTATGCAGCTCAGAACCACGTAAAATAGATCCTGATGTTAATTTGCATTTGAAGAGAAGCAGAAGTTCTAAACAAACAAGAAATTAAAATACAAAAAATGAGTAAGGATTATATTCCTTTCTGATTATTTGTTTTCTTATAGATTTTGCATCCTACTGCTGCTGCCATCAATATAAATGAGACGATCTGGGATGTGTATGTCAATCAATTGATTCCGCTGTTTAGTACCAAGGGTGATGATGACAATTATACTGCAACTTCTGATCTTCAGTTCCTGCAGGTGAGGTGTCTCAGAAATTTATTATTCCAGTATGAGATATGCAGAATTGCACTTGTTGAACCATGATGATGGATTATTAATTCTTGACTTGAGCAAGAGTTTGCATGTCTTATGTATGCTATGAGTGTTAACAAATGCAAGAGTAAGTGGTCAACAAAAAATTCAAGCATCATAACTTCTAAGGATCTATACACATACACTAATACAGACACGTGAGACCTAGTACTAGTACACCTCACCTTTGTATACACTGACCTGCACTCAAGAAAAACAAGTTAGATGTTGTAAGTGGTTAGAATTCATATACTGGCTCTCCAGACATGCACTCCTGCCGGCCAGCATATTCCATAGTGAAAGAGAAGCATCAGCACAGACTTTGAACTAGAAGAACCAGCTAGCCGGTTATGCAAAAGATTGTAGGCTGGTACAGGTCAAGCCATCCGATTTTCATAAAGCATTTCACCAGAAGACCGAGGTCTTCTACAAGTCCACAGAGGAGTTAGGTTCGAAATTTTTTAATGTGTTTCATATTAGCTGGTTGAACTTAGTTGGTTGATGATGAATATTGGTTGTAGTAGTGAATTTTAGTTCGTTGTAATAACAAATATTGATTGTAATGATATATAGTTGTTCCTTTTTGCGTATATAAAACCATTGTCTAACCTATTTTTAGACCATGGGGGCATTTATAAGAAGAGTTGTTATAAATAATATCTTACAACAACCAAGCTTTATAAAAGTGTTGTGTGTTAAAAATACGACAATGACTTATAAAAACTAAATCATTGTATGAAGGAATTATATACATGAGATGAAAAAGAATAAATCGTCATCTGAGAGTAAGAAAGACAACAATTTGGAAAACAAAAACTGTTGTATAAACTGCTTCCTAGAACGGTATTTAAATCGATTAATACATAAATTGTTGTGTACTAAGCAGTTCAACAACACAAACCAATTAAAAATCTCTTGATACTAATGTTTTCCGACAACATTTTCTTTAGTGCCCTGTTGTTGTTTCTAGCTATTATACAACAATTTATATTTACTCGTATGTTGTCTTCATCACCTTATACAACGCAATTTTTGGTAGGAAATTGTCGTCCTTTCTGCCTATTATACCACACTTTGTTAATCGGTGACTGTCGTGTCAGTGCTTAGACACAACATTTTTTAACCGTTGTCTGAGGTCCATCTAACGGCATCTCAATAATCATCGGTTTTTAGGGGTAATAGACAACGGGCCTGGGTGAGTCGTTTGTTTCAGTTTTTCTTGTAGTGCATGTTCAACTGAGCAGGGATGATTAGTTGATCAATTGTGTTTGCCCTGGTGAGTCCTTGAAAGATGATTGTTCTTGGATTTGTGATGACTTCAGGCAATCTTGAGTATTGGTCCTTCTTCAAGTCTTCATACAGAATCCTATTGTTCTCACCAGTCTTCTCTATTAATTCCATTATGGTGTCTAGTTCAGTGAACCTCGGCTTATCTAAAGTATCAAAGGACATATGCCAAAGTTCATTTTCCTTAGATACCATGACAATTTCTCTTAGATAAGCTTCCTTGATTCTCATGACTACCACAGTGAGATACTTGATATTTTCCTTAATCATTGCCCTGTAGGTCTTGGTGTCACCTTGAACGTTGATAAAGATGGCTTTCAGAAACTCCAGAAAGGCCTCATCATGATAGATGTATGAATTGGCAACTTCCTGTAGCTTGGCCTCAGTGATAATGTTTGCTTTGACAGGTTGAGCTTTTGTGGAGATGAGAGGAGCAGAGATATCACTGGGCAATGTGCCAGGATAGTAGGTTGTAGTCACACTACTTTTCTGGCCAGCTAAACTGGTGACAGAAACAGTAGGAAGAGTTATTGGCCTTGTGTCTTTCTCAGATATTTTGCCCTTGAGCTTTGCAGAGACTCCCCCTTTCAGAGTCACTTCCTTTCCTTTCCTTTCCTTTCCTTTCTTTGTCCCCTTAGGCTTGGGATCAGACAAGATGTCTTGAGCTTCTCCAGGAATAGGAAGATTCATGCTTCTCATCATAGAGGTCATCATCTGTTGTTGGACCAACAGAATGTTTGAAGTTGAGTTGCGTTGGTCGTCTAACTTGGCATTCAGGAGCTCCAAGGAATGAGAAATCCCCTGGTTTTCAGATTTTAAGGATGCCACTTCTTTCTCCAATCTTTCAACCTTTGAAAATAGCTGCTCAGACTTGAAAGGATTGAGGGTCTGGTCCTTGAGCTTAGAGAAATCAAATTTAGATATGTTTGAGACAGGAACCTCATCCACCAGCTTGTCACCATACTGGTTTTTCCATAGAACTGAGATCATTGAATTGATTTTGATGTTGGACTGTAGTTGGTTTTCCAATTTGGTGGACATTCTCTTCAAATTATCAGTCACCAAGGCTAGAGAAAGATACATAGAGGAGATTGTCTGATTAGTCTTCCTGAGCTCTTTGAGTATGCCATCCACCTTGGGAAAATCAGAAAGATATGTATTCCTCAGCTGAACCAGAGAATGTTCAGTTTCTTCCTTGATAGTAGAGATTTCTGACTGAAGACCTTTCCCAAGGAAGTGCATAGCTTTGAGCTGGCTCTTGTAGACTTCATTGACAACATCATAGATTTCTGCAGGAGAGAGACCTTTAGCATTAGACCCCAAGGCTGTGAGATAGTCCTCCCTGAGAAAAGCTAGAGCCTCCTTCAACTTTAAAGTCCTCTTGCCATCCAACCAAGCATCCACATTTCCATCTTGCTGGGCTTCATCCACAATCTTATCTTTTTGGGCCTCAGCATCCTCCTGGTGACAAAGCAAGATAGCTTCATAATCTTTGTTTGGTAGTCCAGCTGTTAGGAGGTGTTGGGAAATCTTTGAGAACTCATCTATCTGTGCCACATGAAGATTTTGCAGTTCTTCTTTCGTCAATTGTGGTGGCATAGAGGATGATCATGAAGCCCTGTCATGTTGTACAGGTTTCAGCCATTCTGACATGGTGTCCTGAGCCAAGTTAGAGCTAGTGCTTAGCACTTCATGAGGAATAGGTGAACGAGTCTCCTCCAGTCTTGGAATGACTGTAGAGTCTGATGCTGTCTCCATTGAAATGGGATGTGTAACAGCATCATCTCTATGTGCCTGTGAAGGCAAATCCAAGTCCATAAGGAATGGAGAGTTTGGCATAGAGTCTCCAGTAATAACTGGTGAATCCTCTATGTTTTTGTTGGTGTCATTAGGATATGCCCCAGCATGCATTCCCTGACCAACTAAATTTGGTTCCTGGGTGGTGAGCACAGTATCATGCACCATGTCACTTGAGGGTGGCTCAATCACTGATTGAAATTGTGATTGATCAAAAGCAGGATTGTCATGAGAATGACTCTCTTATGCAGAAGAAATTTTAATGTAGAATCTAAGAGATAAGTGGGGTTTAGATTAGATTTTAGCAACTCCCCCTGAGAAATAGGAGCAGTTTCAATTGTGATGTGCTCTCCACTCAGTGTTGAATCACCCTTATTTCCACTGGGGTCAAGAGTGTGTTTTTGACCCTGTGCTGACTCTATACATGATGTAGTTGGGAGACTACTCTTTTCAATGCCAATGCCCTGTTGAGAGGCCATTGACAGTAACAGGGGTACCCCTTTTTCCACATCTGAATCCTGTTGGGAGGATTCAGTGGTAGGCTTAGATTTGAGTTTCTTACTTGGCTGGTGAGAGGTAACTCAGGATTCTCACTACCTAACTCTACTGATTCATTGATCACTGCTAGGGCTCTCTTCTTTGTCTTCTTTTGGGAAGTTGGTGCACTTGGCTCCCTAATGACTATTGTACTGTTTGCAGGGGGATCATTGGATGGGTTAGGAAGGCTTGGGTTAGACTTGGATGCTCCTTCTGTCTTAGCCTTCCCTTTCCAGGAAAGTTCATGGTATATTGGCTTATCAAGTGGATAAGATGAAAATGTGTCCTGCATATGCTTGGTCACACTTAGTATCACATCCACTTGATTCCTTGTGTCCAATGACCCAAATAGAACTTTGGACATGGACTTGGAATAAGTCATTTTATTTTGATCTATACCCTCTAGTTTATGTATATTAGCATCAAGATAATTTAAAATACATTGAAGGAAACGAGGATAAAAGATTTCAGTACCTCTACCACGAACTGTCATCCCTGACCTTTGAGCCAATTCTCTGAGGATTATTGCTCCAACATTTATCTCCTGATTGTAGGCTAGGGAGTAGGCTAACTTCACAGCAATGTGACTGATTTGGTCTCATCCTGTCTTTCTGCATAAAAACACCTTCTGGAGTGCATCAAATAGAAACGACCACTCCCTCCTGACATGCTTCTTGTTCAACTTAGCTATGTCGACCTCATCTGCATAATGGATTAAATCCAAGAATGCTACCATCTTAGCATCATTAGCTTCAGTATCATGACCTTCAACCTTGAACCCCAGGGCCTCGTTTATCTCCTTTTCTCCAAACTGGAAAAGCTTGCCCCCAATTGTGCAACTCACCTCCTGAAACGAGGTTCCATCTTCCTTCGCCATTGTTGAAACCATAGCTGTTCTCCAGAACCCCTCCAACACATCAACATACAGAGTGGGGTTTTGGGTTAAGGCTTGGCGGAGGTAGGAGGTGTTTAAGAACCGTACAAAGCACTTGTACCTAGGGTTTGCCTCCGCCTCGGAGGGAATTATGAGAAGATTTGTTTCTTTGGGTATGGTTAGAGGGATAGAGGATGATACTGTTTGAGACTTGGGTGCCATTTTGAATTTGAGAGTGAAGAAGAGAGTAGAGAAATTGAGATTAGGTTTGAGAGTTGAGAGTAGGAGACAAGATGAAGAGTTATGAACGGTTAGAATATGGAGTTATGAATATGTACATGCTATTTGTATGTCGCGAAGTCTCAAAATGACCTGTACCGCAAAGTCTTGAAAAGTATATCGCAGAGTCCAGAAATGAACTATGTCGCAAAGTCTTGAAGATATAAAGATTTGGATGACTTTGCGATATAGTGTAAATACCCTGTCTAAAACTCTCTTTTTGAAATATTAAGCATTTTGTCAGACTTAAATCAAAAATTGAAATAAAATTAATTTAAATCAAAATTCTGTCAAATGTGGAGACTTGTCGATATAGTTATTCTAAGTCGCGAAGTCATAAAATGAACTATGTCGTAAACTCATGAAATGAACTATATTGCGAAGTCTCACAATTTCAACAGTTTGCGATATAAGTCTGTTTTATTTGAACTAAGTCGTGAACTCTCAAGATCACCTATGTAGAGATGTCTTAAAAAGTTCATAACTTCTCAAAAAAGTATGATTTGAAAAATATGCAGTAAAATACTGAAATATTTATAAATCATATCTCAGCTAATTTTCACTCCAAATTAATAGAGCATCTAAATACAGTGAAAATTTACTGTTGCAATTATGAGCTAGCATACTTACTTAAAACAACTAAATGAAGGATTGAGCATTCCAATTTCACTCACTAGTTTGTTGAAGACGGCTTCATTTAGAGGTTTAGTAAATATGTCAGCTAATTGTTTCTCTGTTGGAACATAAGAGACTGATATAGTACCATTTGCTGCATGTTCCCTAATAAAATGGTACCTTATCTCAATATGCTTTGTGGTAGAATGATTAACAGGATTAGCTACAATGGATATTGCACTCGTATTATCACACATCAGAGGAATGTGTTCTAACACTAGTCCATAATCCATGAGTTGATTTCTAATCCAAAGCAATTGAGCACAGCAGCTTCCAGCAGCAATATATTCAGCCTCAGCTGTTGATGTTGCTGTTGATTGTTGTTTCTTACTGAACCAGGACACTAACCTTTGACCTAAGAATTGGCAGCTTCCAGAGGTTCTCTTCCTGTCAATTCTGCATCCAGCATAATCAGAATCTGTGTAACCAACCAGGTTGAACCGAGTGCCCTTTGGATACCATAGCCCAAGATTAGGAGTCCCTTTCAGATACCTGAAGATTCTTTTGATAGCCATCATGTGAGATTCCTTAGGATCAGACTGGAACCTCGCACAAAGACATGTGGCAAACATGATGTCAGGCCTGCTAGCTGTGAGATAGAGCAATGAGCCAACCATTCCCCTATAGACCTTGATGTCAACTCTCTTGCCCTTCTTATCTTCATCTAACTTGATTGCAGTGGACATAGGAGTTTTTGCTGGAGATGACTCTTCTAAACCATATTTCTTTAAGAGATCTTTAACACACTTGGATTGGTTTATAAAGATGCCATCCTCACTTTGATGTACTTTCAGGCATAGGAAGAAGGTTAACTCTTCCATCATACTCATCTCATATTTACTTTGCATCAACCTAGAGAACCTTTCACAGAGATTTTCATTTGAAGAGCCAAAGATGATATCATCCACATAGATTTGAACTATAATGATATCATTTCCATGTTTCTTGAAGAATAGAGTTTTATCAATTGTTCCCCTGGTGAATTGATGCTCAAGAAGGAATTGAGATAGAGTTTCATACCAGGCTCTTGGTGCATGTTTAAGTCCATAGAGTGCTTTGAGAAGTCTATACACAAAGTCTGGGAAGTCTTCATTCTCAAAGCCAGGTGGTTGGGATACATAAACTTCTTCAGCAAGATCACCATTGAGAAATGCACCTTTCACATCCATTTGATACACCTTGAAATCTGAGTTAGCTGCAAAAGCCAAGAAGATTCTGATGGCTTCCAGTCTATCTACTGGTGCAAATGTTTCATGATAGTCAATGCCCTCTTGTTGACAGTATCCTTTGGCAACCAACCTTGCTTTGTTCCTAATCAACACTCCTTCTTCATCCATCTTGTTTCTGAACACCCATTTGGTGTAAATAACATTCTTTCCTTCTGGAGGTGGCACTAGTTCCCATACTTTGTTTTTCTCAAATTGATTCAATTCTTCTTGCATGGCAACAATCCAGTCAGAATTCTTCAAAGCTTCTTCAATTACTTTTGGTTCTTCTTGTGATAGAAAGCAGCTATACAGACATGTATTCATTATTGCCCTTCTTGTTCTAACTCCCTCACCAGGATCTCCAATGATTTGATCCCTAGTGTGGGCTCTGTCCCATTTCCTTGTGTGACCCTGTTCATTTTCTTGACTTGTTCCAGGATCATTTTGATTGATAGTTGCATTCTCTTCTTCTCCCCCTGTGTTTATGAACCCTTGCATTCCAATTTCACTCACTAGTTTGTTGAAGACGACTTCATTTAGAGGTTTAGTAAATATGTCAGCTAATTATTTCTCTGTTGGAACATAAGAGACTGCTATAGTACCATTTGCTACATGTTCCCTAATGAAATGGTACCTTATCTCAATATGCTTTGTAGTAGAATGATTAACAGGATTAGCTACAATGGATATTGCACTAGTATTATCACACATCAGAGGAATGTGTTCTAACACTAGTCCATAATCCATGAGTTGATTTCTAATCCAAAGCAATTGAGCACAGCAGCTTCCAGCAGTAATATATTCAGCCTCAGTTGTAGATGTTGCTGTTGATTGTTGTTTCTTACTGAACCAGGACATTAACCTTTGACCTAAGAATTGGCAGCTTCCAGAGGTTCTCTTCCTGTCAATTCTGCATCCAGCATAATCAGAATCGGTGTAACCAACCAGGTTGAACCGAGTGCCCTTTGGATACCATAGCCCAAGATTAGGAGTCCCTTTCAGATACCTGAAGATTCTTTTGATAGCCATCATGTGAGATTCCTTAGGATCAGACTGGAACCTCGCACAAAGACATGTGGCAAACATGATGTCAGGCCTGCTAGCTGTGAGATAGAGCAATGATCCAACCATTCCCCTATAGACCTTGATGTCAACTCTCTTGCCCTTCTTATCTTCATCTAACTTGATTGCAGTGGACATAAGAGTTTTTGCTGGAGATGACTCTTCTAAACCATATTTCTTTAAGAGATCTTTAACATACTTGGATTGGTTTATAAAGATGCCATCCTCACTTTGATGTACTTTCAGGCCTAGGAAGAAGGTTAACTCTCCCATCATACTCATCTCATATTTACTTTGTATCAACCTAGAGAACCTTTCACAGAGATTTTCATTTGAAGAGCCAAAGATGATATCATCCACATAGATTTGAACAAGAATGATATCATTTCCATGTTTCTTGAAGAATAGAGTTTTATCAATTGTTCCCCTGGTGAATTGATGCTCAAGAAGGAATTGAGATAGAGTTTCATACCAGGCTCTTGGTGCCTATTTAAGTACATAGAGTGCTTTGAGCAGTCTATACACAAAGTCTGGGAAGTCTTCATTCTCAAAGCCAGGTGGTTGGGATACATAAACTTCTTCAGCAAAATCACCATTGAGAAATGCACTTTTCACATCCATTTGATACACCTTGAAATCTGAGTGAGCTGCAAAAGACAAGAAGATTCTGATGGCTTCCAGTCTAGTTACTGGTGCAAATGTTTCATCATAGTCAATGCCCTCTTGTTGACAGTATCCTTTGGCAACTAACCTTGCTTTGTTCCTAATCACCACTCCTTCTTCATCCATCTTGTTTCTGAACACCCATTTGGTGTCAAAAACATTCTTTCCTTCTGGAGGTGGCACTAGTTCCCATACTTTGTTTTTCTCAAATTGATTCAATTCTTCTTGCATGGCAACAATCCAGTCAGAATTCTTCAAAGCTTCTTCAATTACTTTTGGTTCTTCTTGTGATAGAAAGAAGCTATACATACATGTATTCATTGTTGCCCTTCTTGTTCTAACTCCCTGACCAGGATCTCCAATGATTTGATCCCTAGTGTGGGCTCTGTCCCATTTTCTTGTGTGACCCTGTTCATTTTCTTGACTTATTCCAGGATCATTTTGGTTGATAGTTGCATTCTCTTCTTCTCCCCCTGTGTTTGTGAACCCTTGCATTCCAATTTCACTCACTAGTTTGTTGAAGACGGCTTCATTTAGAGGTTTAGTAAATATGTCAGCTAATTGTTTCTCTGTTGGAACATAAGAGACTGCTATAGTACCATTTGCTGCATGTTCCCTAATGAAATGGTACCTTATCTCAATATGTTTTGTAGTAGAATGATTAACAGGATTAGCTACAATGGATATTGCCCTAGTATTATCACACATCAGAGGAATGTGTTCTAACACTAGTCCATAATCCATGAGTTGATTTCTAATCCAAAGCAATTGAGCACAGCAGCTTCCAGAAACAATATATTCAGCCTCAGCTGTAGATGTTGTTGTGGATTGTTGTTTCTTACTGAACCAGGACATTAACCTTTGACCTAAGAATTGGCAGCTTCCAGAGGTGCTCTTCTTGTCAATTCTGCATCCAGCATAATCAGAATCTGTGTAAGCAACCAGGTTGAACCCAGTGCCCTTTGGATACCATAGCCCAAGATTAGGAGTCGCTTTCAGATAACTGAAGATTCTTTTGATAGCCATCATGTGAGATTCCTTAGGATCAGACTGGAACCTCGCACAAAGACATGTGGCAAACATGATGTTAGGCCTGCTAGCTGTGAGATAGAGCAATGATCCAACCATTTCCCTATAGAACTTTATGTCAACTCTCTTGCCCTTCTTATCTTCATCTAACTTGATTGCAGTGGACATGGGAGTTTTTGCTGGAGATGACTCTTCTAAACCATATTTCTTTAAGAGATCTTTAACATACTTGGATTGGTTTATAAAGATGCCATCCTCACTTTGATGTACTTGCAGGCCTAGGAAGAAGGTTAACTCTCCCATCATACTCATCTCATATTTACTTTGTATCAACCTAGAGAACCTTTCACAGAGATTTTCATTTGAAGAGCCAAAAATGATATCATCCACATAGATTTGAACTAGAATGATATCATTTCCATGTTTCTTGAAGAATAGAGTTTTATCAATTGTTCCCCTGGTGAATTGATGCTCAAGAAGGAATTGAGATAGAGTTTCATACCAGGCTCTTGGTGCCTGTTTAAGTCCATAGAGTGCTTTGAGCAGTCTATACACAAAGTCTGGGAAGTCTTCATTCTCAAAGCCAGGTGGTTGGGATACATAAACTTTTCAGCAAGGTCACCATTGAGAAATGCACTTTTCACATCCATTTGATACACCTTGAAATCTCAGTGAGCTGCAAAAGACAAGAAGATTCTGATGGCTTCCAGTCTAGCTACTGTTGCAAATGTTTCATCATAGTCAATGCCCTCTTGTTGACAGTATCCTTTGACAACCAACCTTGCTTTGTTCCTAATCACCACTCCTTCTTCATCCATCTCGTTTCTAAACACCCATTTGGTTTCAATAACATTCTTTCCTTCTGGAGGTGGCACTAGTTCCCATACTTTGTTTTTCTCAAATTGATTCAATTCTTCTTGCATGGCAACAATCCATTCAGAATTCTTCAAAGATTCTTCAATTACTTTTGGTTCTTCTTGTGATAGAAAGCAGCTATACAGACATGTATTCATTGTTGCCCTTCTTGTTCTAACTCCCTCACCAGGATCTCCAATGATTTGATCCCTAGTGTGGGCTCTGTCCCATTTCCTTGTGTGACCCTGTTCATTTTCTTGACTTGTTCCAAGATCATTTTGATTGATAGTTGCATTCTCTTCTTCTCCCCTGTGTTTGTGAACCCTTGCACAGGTGTTTGAAGAAGATCTTCAACTTCAAGAGTTTCATTGTCTGGAACAGTTTGAATAGGTGGTTCATCCTCATTTTAAGAATCCTCAAGATATCCTTGATTTTCAAATCTTAATGGCACACTGTCTTGTTCACTTGTTTTAAGTCTAGGAGTTTTCTTGTCATCAAAGGTAACATCCATGCTTTACATAACTTTGTGTTGCTCAGGTACAAACACTTTGTATGCTGTCATTTCCAGAGAGTATCCAATGAAAAAACCTTCAAATGCCTTAGCATCAGATTTTCCAACATGCTCAGAGGTATCTTTCATCACAAAACACTTGCTTCCAAACACATGAAGATGCTTGAATTATGCTCTTTTGCCAGTCATTAATGAGTAATGAGTTTTTCCAGACTTCTTATTGATCAATGTTCTATTTTGCACATAGCATGTTGTGTTAACAGCATCAGCCCAAAAGCTAGTAGGTAGCTTTGCATCCAACATCATTGTCCTTGCAGCTTCAATGATAGTTCTATTCTTTCTCTCAACTACTCCATTTTGTTGAGGTGTTCTAGGAGCTGAAAATTGTTGAGAAATTCCTTTATCTTTGCAAAACTCATACAATGTTGAATTTCTGAACTCAGACCCATTATCACTTCTCAAAGCAACTATTGAGGAACCAGTGCTTTGTGCTTCTCTATCAACCCTCTTAATATGCTCTATGATTACTTGAGGTGCTTCAACCTTGGAGAACAGGAATTCCACCCAAGTGTATCTTGAATAATCATCAACCATGACTAGAGCATATTTCTTCTTGGAAAGGGACATTACATTCACATGGCCAAATAGATCCATTTGGATTAGTTGCAGAGGCTTTGAGTGTGAATTGAGCAACTTGTTCTTGTGACTTGATCTTTTAATCTTTCCTTTTTGACATGCTTCACATGCTCCATCTTGCACAAAATCCAAAGCAGGCATGTCTCTGATGAGTTCTCTCTTTGTCAGAGAGTTCATTGCCTGAACATTCAAGTGAGACAGTTTCTTGTGCCATAGCCAGAATTCTTCATTTGTGGCCTTAGTGTAGAAACAACAAATTTCTCCCTTGTCTACATCCTTGAGATTTTCTACAAACAAGCTTCCTTTCTTTACACCAGTTAAAACAACTTCACCACTTCCTCTTTTTGAGATTAGACAATGATCTTCATCAAATTCCACTTTGAAACCCATGTTGGTGAATTGTCCAATACTCAAGAGGTTGTGCTTCAGTCCTTCAACAAATGCTACATCTTCAATAATGACATTCCCAGATTTGACACTGCCATATCTCATTGTATAACCAATGTTGTCATTTCCAAAGGTTATTGATGGGCCAGCCTTTTCCTCAAATTGTGATCGCAGGGCTATATCACCAGTCATGTGACTTGAGCATCCACTGTCCAAGATCCATATGACCCTTTTATTCCTGTTGCCCTGCATTCACAAAGTGACTAAGTTGTTTTTGGTACCCACACTTGGTAGGGTACAATTGATTTCTGGAAAACCTTGAATTTCTTGTGAGCTGCATAAGCCAGAAAGATCCTGATGGCTTCTAACCTTGCAACAGGAGCAAAAGTTTCATCATAATCAATTCCTTCTTGTTGAGAATACCCCTTTGCAACTAGCCTTGCTTTGTTTCTGATTATTATACCATCTGAATCAGTCTTATTCTTGAAAATCCACTTTGTACCCATAATTGACCTATTCTTTGGTCTTGGTACTAGTTTCCGGACTTCATTTCTTTCAAATTCATTTAATTCTTCTTGCATTGCAGTAACCCAATCAGCATCCTTAAGTGCATCTTCAACTTTCTTTGGCTCCTCCTTGGACATAAAGTTATTATATAGACATTCATTCTGAGTTGCACTTCTTGTCTAAACACCTGCATCAGGATTCCCAATTATTAAATCAGGAATATGGCTTGCAGTCCATTTCTTTGCTGGTGGTAAGTCACTTCTTGAAGTAGATGCTCCCCCTGGATTGGTGTTATCTTGATTAGAAGAATTTGCTTCAGTAAAAGCTCCCCCTGAATTGTTGTTATTTCCTCCTGATGGGTTATCAGGATTGTCACTCGAATCAGTATCTGAAGTATTTTGTCCTGATGATTGAGTTGACTCTGAATTTGTAGTAGATTGCTATTGCTCCCCCTCAACATTAGCAGTACTAGATGTACCACTATTATTTTCATCATCAGTATTAGCACCATCAGTATTTGGTGCTTCATCGGGATTTGGAGCACCGTCAGGATTTGGTGAGTCATCAGGATTTGGTGACCCATCAGTATCTGATGAATTGTCAGTATCTGATTCATGTTCTTCAGGTTCCTTGGTAGCTTCATTTTCAAAAATCAATATATCATGTGAGTCTTCATTCAATCCAATTATCTTCTTATCATTAAAAGATACGTGTATTGACTCCATGACAGTCCTTGTTCTCAAGTTAAAAACTCTGAAAGCTCTTGAGGCTGGATATCCAATAAAAATTCCTTCATCAGCCTTAGTTTCAAACTTTCCCATTTGTTCAGGATGAGTTCTGAGAACAAAACATTTACAGCCAATCACATGCAGATGCTTCAAACTCGGTTTCTTCTCCTTGATCATTTGATAGGGAGTTACACCATGTTTGTTTATCAATGTGAGATTTTGTGTATAGCATGCTGTGTTGACTGCTTCTGCCCAGAAATATGTTGGCAATTTAGCTTCTTCCAACATAGTTCTGCCAGCTTCAATAAGAGTTCTACTTTTCCTTTCTACTACTCCATTTTGCTGGGGTGTGCCAGGAGCAGAGATTTGTTGAATAATTTCTTTGTATTTGTAGAACTCTTCCATCTTTGAATTCTTGAATTCAGTACCATTATAACTTCTCAAAATCTTGACTTTGTACTTTGTGGTTGTCACAATCATTCTCACATGATCCAACAGTATTTCTGGAGTTTCATCTTTTCTGTGCAGAAAATACACCCAGGTGAATCTAGAATATTCATCAACAATTACAAGAGTGTACCTTTTCTTACTGATGGACATAATGTTGACTGGACCAAATAGATCAAGATGCAGCATGTGATATGGTTCTTCAATAGAGGATTCAGATTTACTCTTAAATGATGTCCTTCTCTGTTTTGCTTTCTGACATGCATCACAGAGTCCATCGGGAGTATACAAAACTTTAGGCAATCCGCTAACTAAATCTTTCTTAACCAACTCATTGATATTACTGAAGTTGAGATGAGAAAGCTTTTTGTGCCAATTCCAACTTTCATCTACTGATGCCTTACTGATGAGACAAGTAGGAGAGCCATCAGTATTTGATTGAATGTTGGCTTCATAAATGTTACCATGCCTGTAGCCAGTGAGTGCAACCTTTCCTGATGCTTTGCTGACTACTTCACAATGAGTGGAATAGAAGTTGACATGATAACCTCTGTCAATGATTTGACTAATACTCAATAGGTTGTGTTTTAGTCCTTTCACTAGAGCTACTTTTTCAATGATGATATTTCCAATGATTATATTGCCATATCCCAAAGTTTATCCAATGTTGCCATCTCCATAAGACACAGTTGGGCCAGCTTTTTCTTCATATTCTGATAACAGGGCTTTGTTTCCAGTCATGTGCACAGAACATCCACTATCCATGACTAACACATTTTTCCTTTTTCCCTGTAATTAGAATAACAATTCACTAGTTAGAATGTTTAGGAACCCACACTTGTTGGGTTCCTTTTCCATGCATTTTATTAATTTTAGCAGCAAAAGACTTTTTGACTTTAGCAGTCCTGTCTGGATTAACTCCATCAGGATTTGCTTTGTCAGTATCAGTATTAACAGATGCATGTTTCACATTGACATTCTTAGATTTACCAGAATTTGTACTGTTATTGAATTTAGGTAAAGGGTCATAAAAGTTATAGTACAAATCATGGTATTCTTCACATGTATAAATAGAATGTCATTTACTACCACAATGAAAACAGGAATTCTGTGGTTTATAAAATACTGATCTATTCCTAAAATCAGACCTAGGAATTTCAGTAACTTTCTTTTTACTCTTCCTGCAATCAATAGCAAGATGATTAGAGTTACCACAGGTAAAGAAACATTTTCTAGGTGCATTTGGGACATATTTATAACCATTTTCTTTATTAATCCCAAATTTACCATTCCTGTTTCTTTTGACACTAGTTTCCCTCTTCTTATCTGTAACCTCACGGATTTTATCCTTGAGTTGTTTCTGAGACAGTAAACCTAAATTCTTAGTAACTTTACTCAAGACAGGTTTAGACTTAACAACTTTAACACTTTGAACAGAAGTAGATCCCTTTTCAAAAATTGAATTGGAATCCTTACCAAAAACAAAATTAACAAGAGTAATCTTAGATTTGGTTTTGTCTATAACATGTCTATAGGTTTTTGGACTAACTGTCCCATCAACAACAATTTTCTCTTTCAATTTCTTATCTTCATCTGACTTATACCCTATACACTCTTTCCAATTCTTAGAGGTATTAATCTCATGAAATTTTCTACCAGAGTCTGTCCAGGTTCTGATTTTCTCATTACCATATTCAAGTTCCTTTTCAAGAGCAGTACATTTAAATTTCATCTCTAAGTGCATGTGTTTAGCATTATCACATTATTTCTATACTTCTTGAATAAAAGAAAATTCCGCTTCTTGATGCTCATTCCTTTTCCTAAGTTCAGACATCTCAGATAAGATTCTAGCATTTTCAGCAGTTTGACTTCTAAAGCTAATATGCAATGACTTTAGAAAACGTCTTAACTCAGAAGCATTATCAGAATGAAAATCAAAAACAATATTTGATACCTTTTCATCAGGAGCAGTTGTTTCATCAGTATTGGCCATTAGGGCATAATTGACCAATTCAGTGTTAGATTCTGAGGAAGAGTCCATCCAGTCCTTGCTTGATGTGATGAGTGCTTTTGTCTTTCTGCACTCAGTAGCAAAGTGTCCCATACCATTACACTTGTAGCATCTAACCTTTGATTTGTCAAATTTGCTACCCTTGTTGTCCTGCTTGTTGTACTTTTCTTTGTCAGCATTGAAGGTCCTTTTCTGAAAGTTGCCTTGCCTTCTAGCCTTCCTGAACTTCATCTTTTTGAAACCCCTGACTATCATAGCAACCATCTCTTTCATATCTGAGTCTGTAGAATCATCATCAGTATTGGGATCAGGATTGCCATCAGTATTTGATGATGAATCATCACGATCTGACTCCACCATTCTTGATTTCCTTCTAGAGACCTCCAAAGCTTTTCCTTTTGATTTAGCCTATACATTCAAAGCAATAGACTTTGCATTGCTGCTTCTCTTATTCTTTCTCTGTTGAACCTCAAGATCGTGGGTTCTTAGCATTCCATAGATTTCATCAAGAGATATAGTGTTGAGATCATACTGATGTCTAATGATCGAGGTTTGAGTATCCCATTCTTCTGGTAAAGCTCTCAGAAACTTGGTATTTGAATCTTCAGAAACATATTCCTTGCCAACTAAAGATAAATCAGTCAGGCTCTCATCAGGTCTAGCATCGAATTGTTCATATTCTTGAATCAAAAGAGCCCTTCTGTTTTTCTTGACAGATGCAGATCACTGACATTGATTTTCCAAAGTATCCCAAATTTCTTTTGCAGACTTGCATGCAATCTCTTTGTTGGACATGACAGCATCAAGACTATTGTGTAGGATATTCTTTATCTTTGCCTCCCTGAGTACATAAGCCTTTTCTTCTGGAGTCCATTCACTCTTGGCCTTGACCACATAGTGTTCATGTACCGTATCTGTTTGACCAATTAGTCTTGTAGGGATGAATGGTCCATCACGAATCTTGTCCAGATAATCAGGATCCATAGCCTCCAGGTACATCAGCATCTTTACCTTCCATGTTGGATATTCAGACTTCTTCAGGATGGGAATCTTCATGCTTTCATACTTGGTTGTCGACATCTTAGATCGTATCTGATTCAAATTTAAATCAGTTAGCTCTGATACCAATTGTTGCCCAGTAAATAACAATTATAGAAGGGGGGTTGAATACAATTGTATAAGATTCTCGACTTAATAAATTATGTATCACAAATATGAAAGAATAATAACAGCTTTATTAAATCTGATATAAAACTGTTACAAACTCTCTCAAAAATTCTGATGTTCTTGAGAGCTTCTAGGTTACAAAGATACTCGTGTATGTGATCGATATAAATCAAAACCTAAACTGTGTTCATATACTACACAGTTTCTCTATCAATTACAAGATAAGTCCTAATCAATTACAAAGATTGAAACTTATCCTAAATCGATAGCTTCATTACTATGAATAAGGAACCGACAAAATAAACTTCCTTATTTAACTAGACTCCAAATATAACTCTAAGTAGGAATCCTGATCAGCTTCCAGTCCTGATGATCAATCCTGATCCCAGTCCTGATATAGAAATCCTGATGACAATCCTGATACTGACGCTTGAGAAAATACTGATGACCATGCAATACTGATGACGTCAGCAATCCTGATCAGTTGAGTCTAGATCCTGACGATCATTGAATCCTGATCTAACAATACGGAAGAATTTCATTTAAAACATTTTATCCTCCAAATCTTCAGTACGTGTACATTGTTTAAACATTTAACTATAAAATTATACAACAAACTTGAACATAAGAATAGGGATTGAAGATTGTTGCAAGTTTTTTTGTAATTTGAACGTTACCTTGTTTAACTTATATATCTTTGTAGTTGTAGTTTCCGATTCTCTAACGAAGAACACTACAAGTCTACAAGAAAAAACTCTATGGTTACTTTGAAAATATTCTTTACTTGAGCTTTAGTATACATATACGTTTACATTCATATTCTGAGTTAATAGTTTGAGTTGTATTGTTATTATATCGATTGTATTCCTTGGCTGTTAGTGTTGTTGCTCAGTAGTAAGTTTGGACACAAGGGTTCAGGAACTAGTTTTCTAGAGAAGTTTATACTAGGGTTGTCAACAAAAGGCTATCATTGACAAGGAAGGAATGTAGATATATTAGTCAATCTTGTAATTATGAATTATTGTGATTAAAAATATATTACTTATCAGGTTTGGTAGGGGACCAGTACTTAGATCATTAGCATGATGGGTCGAACCTTGCCAAAATTCTCGGTGTTCTTTACCTGCTACTTGTTCTACATTGCACTCTGCTTATCAGCAAGCGGACAATTTATTTTTTATACATAACAGCAAGGTTACTGGGTATAGCTAGAAAAAGGTCAATAGACATCGCCCATATAACATCGGTTTGTAATTTCACCGATGTCCAAACGTTGTCTGGAAAAAAAATATTCGCCCGCTAATACTTTTCCCCCTTGTACCAAATGTTTCCCCTTATTATACAAAATGTTCCTCCCGCCCCTTAGCCAAATGTCCCCCCCCCCCTCCCCCTACCCAATTTTATTCCCCCCATTTTTCTTCAGCCGCTATACCTTTCAGATAAAATCAAAAACATAATTTAATTAAAATTAAAACTAAAAATACTCTCAACTCTCTCTTTCACTCATCATGGCCTCATCCCTCTCTCTCTACCTCACCTCACCTATAAGAACCCTAGCTCTTTCATTCTCAACTTCAGTTCGTAAACATAATCTCGTGCTCAATTTGTAACATAAATTCGTGTAAAGCTCAATTCGTGTTCAACTTCATTGCTCAGGTTAATTGGTCAAATCGAATCGGTAAAGCTCAATCAAAGTTTCAAATCGATTTGTTCACTGCTACAAAGTTCGAATTGGTAAATTAGTAAACATGCCAACATGATTCAGTACGGATTGTATACTTGAAATTGGGGGTTTTTGAACTCGAAACCCTAATTTTCTAATTCATTTTTATTGTTCTTAATACAAGAGCAACATTTTAAAGGAGAAATTGTTTGGGGTAAGAATTGAGGGTTTTTGAACTCGAAACCCTGATTTACTAATATTTACTAATATTAATTCAATTCGAAATTGGGGGTTTTTGAACTCGAAACCCTAATTTTCTAACTCGTTTTTCTTGTTCGTAATACAGGAGCAAGATTTTAAAGGATAAATTGTTTGGTTAAGAATTGGGGGATTTTGAACTCGAAACCCTAATTTACTAATATTTTTCAATTCGATTTTTAGTTTCTAAATTTTTAATAATTGTTTTTTGTAGAGAGGAGAAAAATCTGGTTTGGATAGTGCTGTAAAGCTCAAATTTGTGAGTGTCTATTTTTTTTACGCTCCTATGTTTGGATATTTGTTTTAACATTTGCATATGTATATGTATGCTTGTTATGATTTGGACAATTTGCAAATATATGTTTGTTATGATGTGCTTTATAATATTTGGAGTCACTATGTGCTATACTTATTTGTTAATTCGATATGAGGGGTTAGTATTTGATTGTTATAACGTGGAATAAGCAATGTTGCTTTGTTGCTCTGTTCTATACTTATTTATCTTTCCATGTTGTTTATTAAAACTGAAGTAGTATATGGTATATTTACTTGCTCTATTCGCCAAGTACAAATTAATTACATGTTGCCTGCTAATACTAATTACAAATTGATTGTTATATGTTTGATCTTGAAGAAAGTTTGAGTTTAGTTAAGTTTATGTAATGTAGTTATGTAAATGGCTATGTTTTGGTGGATTTTATGAGTAGATGTTGGATTTGAATTTGTTTGTGAATAAGATGACTTGGTTGAGATGTTAAGTAGGTTGTATTGATGGATTGGTTGGATTGGTTGTGATTTTGATGTAGTTTAAAAATGGTAACCACTAGTTTATAGACGTCGTAATGCCCGTTTGCATTTAGCCTGTTTTGAGTTAAGAACCCGAGAGGATTCCCCACTGCTAAAAATAACCACTACCCATGGTTGCATAGAGGTTAGTTTCTAGTTTGTTTTGGTGCAAGAATCATGTCAATAGAATTTACGGATTAGAAGATATTCACATTTTAGTAAAAGCTACGTGAAGACAAAAACTTTCTGCACCTCCACTACTATAAAGTGCACATTCGGAAGTTTCATCCCCAGGACCAGAATTGTTTTTTCAACCATTTTGTTCTATTCATTTTCTAGATCGTGTATGAGAAAACGGTGTGTCGATTGGATTAACGGTTTAGGAGTTACGAATGTTTTAGTAGAAACAATGCAAATAGTAACTTTCCGTAGGACATCCAACTTTGAAAATACCTTTCGACCCACTAAACTCATTATTTCAAACCAAAACTTTTTAATAAAATCCTTCGAGGATTCAAAATGATTTTAGAAGCGATTTTGTATTTAAATATTAATTTTTTGGATTTATTAAAATTGTTGGAGTGCGAGTCACGAAATAGTGATTATATGGAAAGTCAACTCTAGAGGTGCTACTTTAACCATTCTTATTGGCTAAGTTAAAAGAGTAATTTTGAGTCGATTAGAACACAAAAGTTGTTGAGAAATATCATGACTACATGTTTGGAGAAAAGAACTAGATTAAAGACCGATGACAAGATAATTTTACGAATAGCTAAAGTAGGCCCGGAAAGTTGAAATACCGGGAAAAATAAGTGTTAATAAATTAACCAAGTACATATTGTGATTGTCATAGTTAGACTCGACATAGGTTTGTAGATTAATATCGAGGTCCTGGCATGACATAGTGGAAATGGAATCATCAAGTGTAAGTGGAATGAGTACGGGTACACTCGATTTAAGTTTGAGGATTAACATCGAACTATTAGAGTAATGAATTTGTAAAGCCTGAAGGTGTTAGCAATCTCGTGACTGGGTAACGAATTGGGTTACAATTATTTATAGTATGAATAGTTGTTGCAATCAAGAGGGTTAATCTAGATTATTATATCTACTGATAGAACTATTTGGAACGAGTGGAACTTGAAGAACATATCTTGGACTCTAGGCAAGTTTTCTAATCCTATGTTTTACTTATGAAAATATCTTTGGAGCATGTTTATGCAAGTTTCCGTTTCTTAAAACTGAAATATTAAATTTTATATCATGTTGTGTTTACTGTTTTTGAAATCAAATATCTATACTCGTTTACCCTATGTTACGAACTTTATGCATTAAGGTTTAAATAAATTATACCTTGTACACAAATGATATCTTAAGTTTGACTTCGGCTGTCGACTCTAGAAATAGAGTGCGTCGGTCCAAAATAGATTTGACCGGAGAGCGGTATATTCGTTTGATGAAATATGATTATGAAAACCCGAAAGGTTCTTCGGGGAAAAAGTCTACGTACTTACGAATAGTTCATGAATATTATTTATTAAAAATATTTATCTTGGATTAGATATGATATTTAAATACTTCTTAAATATTTTAACTCTTCCAAAAATATTTAAAACATTATTTCAAAGTTATCCAAGATTCTTCAACTTTTACATTCATACATTTTCACACTCAAAGTTCTTTATAAAAACACCGGTCATGGTTTGCTCAAGTAGCGTTGTTTTCAAGTAAGAATTGGTCGACTGAGGTCAGACCTCAACTACTCATTTTCTTTTCAAAATGATTCTCAAAAAAAAATAAACAGGAGACTCTGGCATGAGCAGAACCGTTGACGAATGATCCCGAGTTTAGTGTAAGAGGCCGTTAGCCAGGCGGTCCATCAATTATTGGCCGTATGCTCCAGGATGATTATAGATGGAGTTTTCATCTGGGGTAATTACATATGGAGTTTACTAATAGTGTTGATAAGAACTAAAGATTCTTTCTTTACAAAAGATTCTGGTTATTTATTGATGAAAGACAAATGGTATTTTAAAAACTGGTGAACAAGTGTTGTTCATCTAGCAGCGTCTAGAACTGCGTACTTGTTGATTTCTAAAAATCATGCTAAGTCACTGACAGTGTCTTTCTAAATTACAAACTAAATTCGTTCATGTGGTATTATTCTAAACTTCATTTAAAGTATGAATACTTTCAATAGAAAACTGTGTACTACTTTTATATTAGCGACTAGTTAACTTGTTGAGCATCTTTTCGTTCATTCTTGCTTTGTTAAAATTTATATTTTCATTAAAAGGTGACCATAGTCGGTCGTCCCGTACTGCGAGGAAAGGAATTTGGATAATACTCCCTTGAGATAGTTCAGTTCAGGAAGGATACTGCAAGAGTAAGTTGGATAGGGTTAGCTATCATTAGTAATTTTGTTTACAAATATGGGTTGTAATAACTCCATGTGGGGGTTGTAGTTAATAGTGTGAGATCATGGATAGTGCATTTGGTTTATAATAACTAATGTTATTGTATATCGTTTCTAAGGCTATAACTTGTGTGCGTAAGAGATTGGGGTCTATGATGTTGTTTCGATTGGATCATTGAGTTAATACATGTATTATATAATTGGATGGTATCGTAGCGGCCCAGATTCTTGACCCCGGATCTGGGGGTGTTACAATCTGAGACATTGAAGTTTGATGACATGTCAGATTCAGATGATGAGAATCCCCATGAGGTTGTTGCTGGTGATAATAATGACAATGATGATAATGATCATGGTGATGGTGGTGGAAACATTGGTAACAATGGAGATATCACTAACATAGAAGAAGAATCACCAAGACAATCTGACAACAACTCAGGGGGGATAATGAAGGGTTACATGTTAGTATTAGTGCTCTAGAGACAATACTTTTCTGTTTTAAAGAAAACATTTTATTATTATAAATTATGTTTTATAGATTATAATTATTATTTTATTATGTCTTTATTTACTGCGTTATAAAATTTAGCATAATAAATGTTCTTGGAATTATGATACGTACTCGATATCTTTAAGTATGTGACTTAAAAATGAGATTATATGAAGAATATCTTTATTCCTAAATATCCCTAGTCGAGTGTTATTATTTAAGGACAATTATAATGCACAAAGACTAGTATGTTTGTTGACTGCTGACCACATGTCATTGGTCACACGTATGGTGATACTAAAGTGAAAACATAGGTGCATGTAAGAGTACCTGACACTGGATTGACCCGTCGTGAGATTACACATGTCAATAGTGTCATAAGTAATAATCACTGTGATAATGGTGTAATGATCCTTAGACTTGAAATCAATATATTTCTATACGAGAATTAATATACTTTTATTACATTAAAAGTTACTTTTGATCGGGTGATGATAAAAGTGGACATTGGGTATATTATGAATCGTATGAAAAATATGAATGATCTAGATGGGATTTAACCCTCCTAGTAATCCATACATAACCACTTAAAATAAAATGAGGGATTTTAACCACATAAGAGTTATAATGTATGAATAACTTCTGTAGTCCACAAGCCACCACAGCCCCTATAGATCTTGAATTGTTCGTGCAACTAGTACTAGTACTTTGCCTAATAAATTGAACAAATTAGCTCAATCTCCTCGATGTGGGACTAAGGTGTTACAAACTACCCCACTTAAACTCCTAACGTCTTTGTCAAGCTTGAACGAATAGTTCATAGATCTAAGATCATACCTCTCTAGCCATTGCGGGATACTATCGGTCGGCTTCGTGTCCCTACCTACCTCCGTAGCTTTGTCCATTAATAAAAAATACCAACAGTCTTCGTGTCCCCACCTTCAGCAACTTGACGAATCAAGATTTTGAGAATCGCCACTGATACCATAAGTGATGACCATTGTTAATTCCAACACATAAGTACCCACATAAGTAGTTTGGAATGTTATCTTATTGGGTATATTATTAAAGAGTTTGGTATGATTTATTACATAAATATGAACAAATGTTGTTCTACCAAACTTTCCAAGAGTTATATATGATATAATTGATAAGAGTTGTCTACCTAAATAATCATGTTTTGGGACTAAAGCCAAAGCTGACCTTAAGAATGACGAAATATGGATCTTGGTTCACTAGAAAGATTTAGAGAAATGCTTTCCGAATTAATAGTTGGGGCTATTGATTTGATAAAAATAGTGGGAGATATATATTATGAATATATATGAACAATCACTTTAACATAATTTAATAAATCTACAAATAACTTATTTTATTCATTTTATCATTGTAGATGTCTAAATGGCAAACAACTCAAATAACTTCTCTATGCGATCAGTCCTTGAGAAGGACAGGCTGACAGGAACCAACTTTCTTGATTGGCAAACGAATTTGAGGATTGTCCTCAGGCAGGAGCGAAAGCTTTATGTCATTGATATTCCTCACCCTGCACCTCTTCCTGCTGTGGCAACCGAGGCTCAACAAAATGATTATCAGAAGCATGTTGATGTGATGCTACGGATGTCTGCTATTTGATGATAAAGACTCTGAGTGCTAAGTTTCAGAAACAACATGAGCATTTGGATGTTTGAGGGTCAAGCTCGTCAAAAGAGGTTTGATACTAGCAAGGCATTGTACACTTTCAAAAAAGGAGATCGTGACCCGGTTCGACCGTGTTATTCCCAGACAATGAATCAAGATTGTAGAGGGGGGGTTGAATACAATCTTTAAAAATTCTTTGATTCTTGATAGTAAAGATATGATAGTAAATACAAGAACATAAAAACAAATAAGATAAGACAAAGATTAAAAATTCAGGTGGATTGTTTTGTCCACCTGAGATATTTTATTTGAAGAAACTTTTGTGATGTTAATGAATAAACACACAGCTGCATACACACTATTCTAGCTTCAGAAATTTACAAAGGATATTGCATTTAGCTTTCTAAATTGCCTAACTGATTTCTTAGTTCTAGAATAATGCTACACTTGGTTATATATCCCAAGTTTTCAAGATATTTCGAACATACAATAATACAAAAAGTAAATCTGTTCAAGATCTTTGTTTCTCCTGAGTAGTGGTCCGTCCATATGTTGGTAGATTGCCGTTCTTGGCTCATTTTCTTTTATGGAAATGCTACTTTTTGACCATACAAACAGAATGCTACTTCTTCTCGTGACCTTTCCAGAAATACTGGCTTCCACCCTTGCACTGAATTGTCCCTTTCACAGGTACATCCGTTGTTACCCTACTATAGACTATACATTTTATGCCATCTAATTTAGTTTTTATATTATTTTGATAAAAATGTTTTTATATTTATTCTTTATTTTTGTGTGTTTCTTGGGATTTGCTCTAGCTTATTCAATGTGGTACATCTCATCATTTTTGAATAAAGTTGTGGAGCAAAATTTCTCAAGAATAAATTTTAAAAATATATCTTCAAGACTATAAATAAAAGTTTTTGTAACTATTTTATAATATGTCAAAAATTCAAAAAAAATTGAAAATCATGTAATTTATTTAATAAATTAAAGTGTTATTTTTTAAATTTGATAACAAAGAAATATCTTTAAAGGGAGGCAGTTATATTATACTCTAAAATAAATACTGATGTATGGTATGTATTTTAAAATATAAGTTGAAATTTAAATTTTGAAAAATAAATATAAGTGGTAATCAATATAATAATATTTCACATAATAGTAGAATAATTAAATAATTAAATAATTGTCTTTTTCTATATTTTTTCAGAAGTGAATGATCAAGTCCACATGAAAAATTCAAAATAAACCTTGTGTTGGAAATATAAATATTTATTTTACTTAAAAACATTTTTTGTAAAATATTTTTTAAAAAATTTAAAAAAATAATTACACGACCGACTTACAAAACCAGTGTATTTATATCTATAACATTTATTAATAAGATAAACCCCTTTTTAATAGTACCAAATTTGGTTCGCACCTTTTTTTGGTTCCACCCCTACAATCCTATTTCACGTAGAAATCATATCTCACGTAAAGTTCTATGTTGTTTTTGAAAAAAAAAAAAATCTGTCCCACGAAAAAGTCATATCTCACATAAAATTCTAGATTTAAAAAAAATATTAACCTAAAATATATTAAATTATTATGGTACCAAATTTGGTTCACACTTTTTTTTGGTTCCACACCTAAAATCATATTTCAAGTAAAAATATCTCACGTAGAGTTCTATATTATTATTTTTAAAATAAATAAATTTCTATCTCACGTAAAAAATTTATCTGACATAAAATTCAATTTTTTCAACAAAATATAAATCAAAAATATATTATAATATTATTATTGTACTAAAATATATTATATTATTATTATAGCCATTACTCACGGTGCCCAATTATAATCAGTTAATTATTAAATCAAGATATTAATCTCAATCTATCAGTGAACACTAATAATCTAAAATATATTATAGTATTATTATTGTACCAAATATATTCTATATTATTATTATATCAATCAAGGGTCACACCGCCAAACCCTATTATAATGACTTAGTTGTTGAAACAAGATTGAACAGACCGGATTATATTGAATCAAAATTCACCACATCACTTAGTTGTTACCATCAAAATACTAATCTCAATCTATTTTATACCCTTTAATGTTATCTTAATCTACCTTTGTGAGCAACATCTACGAAAAAAGTCTAATCTCTAGGTATCATTCTCCTTCTAACTCTCTTGATTATATTTTAAGTATAAATCTTAGTTTTATGTCCAATTCTGAAAACATGTGCAATTTTTTTAAATTATTTTTCTAATCCTATAATAATTTTCTTCCACAACAATTCCCTTATTTGCTTGACTAATGGAGCTTGAATGCTCTTATCCATTTTTAGCTTCTCATCAATTCACGTAGAATTTTCATCAATTCAGGTAAAATTTGCACTGGGTAATAATACTATGTTATTATAAGCAAATAAGTAACTTGTTTTATTGTTACCCATCTAAAATTTATATTGTAATTCTAATTTTCTTATTATAACCTTATTTATATTAAATAAATAATTTAAAATTTTAAATAAACTAATTAGGGCCCTGCTTGGCAGGGGTTATCTTTTAGTATTACTAAACCATAGAATTTCATTGATAGCTAATGGTTTCAATCAATGTCATCTATCCTTCCCGATACAAAAACAACTGTATATACTAGTTAGCATCTTCTATTCGTATCTTTGTTGCGACAAGACAATTTACTCCTCTTTGTAGCCGTCTGGAACTTTCATGTCGTAGCAGTTTAAGTCAAATGAGGATCCAGATTTGCAAGTCTGCCCGATTAAGAGATTAATCTCCCAACGGAGGATCAAATCTGCAAGTCTACACAGCCTGTTCATCAAAAAAAAATTAGACTGTGTGGTGACAGCATAATGGTGATAGGCTCACAACTGACAATGCAACTAAAATTGAACTTTGAGAATGAGAGCTAGGAGGACTAAAACCACTTAGGAGGACTAAAACCACTGTTAACCAAGCTGCCGTTTCTCAACAAACTTTGGTTACTGAAAGGGATTCAAACACCTCCCTAGATGTGCCTTCTCAACAAGGTGCATCTATTGAAATTGACCTGTCTCCCAAGGCACCCTGTACAGAGTCTACACAAACTCATGGTTCACAACCTGAGGAACCTCCACTTGAAGAAACCTCCACATGTTTCTCCTGTGAATCAGCCCCCACTCTCTGCTACACTTTCACCTTCTTCCTTCCCTACACGTTCTTTTGTTTCTTCTCCACAACCTAGAGAAGGGGACAGTCCCAACCCTTCAGGTTTTGATCATCCATCTCCAATCATGGATGAGCCCCATCTAGTGGTCCACAAGAACCCATTTCTCAAAGTGAAATGGACACCACTCCTCCAAACACTAAGCCAGGACAAAGTGGTAGTTTGTCAGAAAATGAAACAGCCAACACTTTGTCTGAACTCCAAGGAGCATCTTAACTTCAGGAAGATGCTGTCACAGCCTCTGTTGCTGTCAAATACACTGGCAATGTTGCTGTCCTGGACACAGCTGTTGTCATGGGTGGAGAGAAAGATACTGTCACTACAGAACCTACTGTCACTCCACCTCCCAAAGTTGCTGTCATGCCAGAATCTGCGGTCCAGACTCCAACTGACAGTAACATTCATGCCAAAGATACTGTCCAGTCCTCTCAGCCTGATTTTGAAGTTGTACTCATTGAGGATGCCTCTGATGATGATCTACCTCTTGCCAAACTCTTAAAGGTACATTCTAAATCTTCTCCTTCCATGCATGTTAGTACTGCTCATACCCATGCATCTAGGTTGAGTGAGGGTGTGCAAAAGAAAAGAGAGATAAAAGAACAGAGAGGTGAGCATAAAAATGAGAGGCAGCCAAATGTGCTGGCAAAAGGAGAGGGACTTGAGCATGTCCAGAGAGACTTTGAGGGAGCCCACACTATTCAGGCATTAGGCCTTGAGAGTCTATCTGTGAGGGGTGATGAGATCACTCAAAAACACCCTGAGAGTGTGAGAACCCCCATAGCCTCCAAGCCCCTTTCTTTTCCTTCCCCTCCAAGAAGGTTAAGGTCTGGTGGCCCCTCTACTACTTTTGGTAACAGGATTGCAGCTCTGGAAGGATAGTGTGCTACTTTGAACTCCAAGATGGACTCTCTCTCTCAACTGATGGTTGATGGTTTTGCTGCTACTCAGCTCTTTATCCAGTTCCTCACTGACCTAGTAGCTGCCAACTCAACTAAGGGGGAGAAGGTAGCAAGATCAGAATCAATATCTATTCAGGAATCAGGTGGAACTCAGGGGGAGCCAGTAGCTGTGAAGACCAAAGGGGGAGCTAAGGGGAAAGCAATGTCTAAGGGGGAGCAAGTCAAACCAAGCAGTGGACAACCAAAGGATAAAGCTGAAGAGCTTGTTGAAGTTGACTTGGATGGAGAAAGAGTGCTGATGTCTAAGGCAACTCAAGATGCAATACAAAGAAGACCTGCATCTAGACATCCAATTCTACCTCCTGTGATAATCAGAGAGCCAACTCCAGCAACTCAAGAATCTGCTATACAAAGAAGATGGAGAGAAATGGAGGAACATAATAAGATTGGGAAAGGTAAAGGGAAACTGCCTGAATCCATCCATAAAGGAAATACTTGGTCCAATGGTACTGAGTATGATCAAGAAGAAGCCAATACTCTAACGTTGGATTACAGGGAGAGCACATTACACAATCATGACAGTGAATTTAGCAGTTTGGTGGAAGAAGCAATGAATGCTGCAAGCAACCGTCCAACCAACACCACAAAACTGTTAAAGGATCAAATCACCAGTGTCAGTGTAATGGTGAATGATGAGAAAAGATGGGTTGTAAGTATCTATTTCACTTCTGGCATATCTTATTTCATCACAATGCAGTTATTGCAGAGTCTGCCAGCAAAGGTGTTGTGTACTTTGAAGGGAAAGATCAGGGCAACTCAAACACCATTCAATGAAATATTGGATATGCAAATCCAGAACCTGATCACACAAAAGCTACCTGAAGTCTACACAAATCCACCAAGTGTTTTCTACAGATCTAAAACTAAGGATGGCACAAGAAGGAACAGCTTCATGAATTTGGTTAGTCCATCCAGAATGGAAACCAAGTCAATTCTGAAAGTGTTAGATGGAATAATCAGTTCAAATGCCAATCCAGGAAGAGTTTATGCTGTTCAAGAGATCTACAAAATGCTGGTATTGAGAGACAAGGCACTGGGAGCTAGAGTGAAAGAACAAATCTCTAGAGCCAATGCCAAAAGAAATGATCAAGGTGGAAGCTGTCTATATGACATTCCTCCTCAGGATGATGATGATGATGATGATGATGATGATGATGATGATGATGATGATGATGATGATGATGATGATGATGATGATGATGAGGTTGGAGGTGGTGAAGCTTCTGGAAATGCTGGAAATGCCGGTGGAAGTAATTCTGAGAATACTGGTATTCAATCTCAGAATGAAGGCAATGAAGAAACTCCTAGTCAAGAAAAGAAAGATGCTGGTGCAACAGATGAAGAGGAGCCAAGAATACTGGAAGCTTTGGAGGCAAGCATTCTTAGATGTGCTATTGATTGCATAAATGCAGAAAAAGATGCTGTCACCAAAGGTACTGTCGACAAAGATACTGTCATAGAAGATGTTGTCATGAAAGATATTGTCGACAAAGATACTGTCAAGAAAGGTTCTGTCAAGGATGAAGCCAAAGCTACTGTCAAGCCCATAAGACTGAAAGCCAAAGCAAGAGCATGGTTTTCCAGACAGAAACCTGAAGGAAAGCACAAGTACTCAGGAAAGGAAAAGGCCACTGGATTTGGCAGGAATCTTAAGAAGCCAATTCAATCAATACCTCCCAACAGTCTTAAGACACAACAGATGCAATCTAGAGAAATCAAGAGTGTTGAGGTCAAGATGGATGCAAATCAAGAGGTCACTGAGTACATTCTGTGGTGAGAAGAATCAAGATCTACCAAGGTTGATAAGGATTTCAATCTGGTCTCCACATCAACCAGTGGTAGGATATCAACCTTAGATAAAAGAAGAATTGACTTCTTCTACCTGGAAAGAATGGTAGAGTTGCTGGAGAGCTATGAAAATGTTCCAGATTCTGTTATGGAACATATTCTGAAATATCAAGCTGATAGGGATGCTGAATTCTATCAGAAATTTGGCTACAACTTTGCAGATTTTGATGATGCTGATATTTCAACTGATTTACCAGCTTCTCCTATACCATATCACTGGTTCTATGAGTTTGATGATTCACCCACAGAAGAAAAGAAAACCCAACCCATAGAGGAAGGGCAACCCAAGCCAAGCAAAAGACCTGACTCTTCTCAATACGCTCAATATCAGTCAGAACTTGATAAGAAGGAAGCTGAACTCCTGGAAAGATGCAAGACTGCCAACAAGCCAGAAAGTGAAGCTCCAAATTATCAAACATGTATGCTGGAAAATCCCTTAAGAATCAAGCATCTAAAAGAAGAAATCTATGTTTACAGCTTGCACAAGCTAAAAACAACTATTCTGAAGGATTTACAGTATATGGTTGCTGGATCAATTCATCGCCTGGAGCAGATCTGTTCTGACAAGATAGAGGAATTATTGGAAAGGAGAAAAGGAGAAGATTCAAAGCTGGACAAGCAAAGGAGGATGTCTCTCAATGCTTATCGTGGAAGTAGATTCAAGCTCATTCATGAAGAACTCCACTTCAGAAGCTATCCATTTGATCAAGAGCAATCGTTGAATCTCAGGGATGCTAGTTCTCTTATTTCTCCTACTATCAAGAAGATCATTGAAGAAATAGAAGATGCTGCAGTCACACCTGCTGAAATCTCTCTTGTAGAAGGTCTAAGAGGCTGCTTGGTAGAAGCTCTCAAAAGAGAGGAAGTAACAAGACAAAAGAGGAAATCTCAAGCTAAGTAAACATTCTAAATCCATTCTGATCTTGTTAGTTAAGTTGTCAGCATATATTGTAAATTTGTTGTTATTGTCCATAAAAACAAATTGGGGGAGATTGTTGGGATTTATGGGTGATAGCATAGGAACAACTTAACTTTGTACAGACTTAAATTTTTTAATTAAGTAGAACATACTGTCACAGCCAAAGTATGTTCTTGTAATCAGTATGCAATGTTATCCTTATTGTGTAATTTGGAAGAAGTTCACTTTCTGTGTTCAAGCCTCAAAGAATGCATATTAGATGACAGCATGAATAAAGGTTATTGTCATAAGCATTGACAATAAGATTACAAAAAGACAGAATGTTGCGAGTCAAGACAGCATATTCACTCTGACAACAACATTGGCGGAAGACTATGCGACAACAACTTTAGACCTCGACAGCAAGTTTGGAAACCTCGACAGCACATTATGCGGGGAACTCTTACTGTCACCAAAAGCACATTCCTGTGACAGCAAGCTTTGCGGCAAAAGTAACTGTCTCGAGAAAGATCCTTGTTCTAGGTATCTTTCTCAGTCAAACCCCGTGACAGTTTCAATGTTCAAGAAACAGGCGTGTTGCAGTATCCCTAAGCTGTACCAAGTCTGCAAGACTACGACAGAAGCTTCAAGCACTGCAAACAAAAGCGAATCAATTCAAGAGCAAGGTCAAGTCTCTATTTGCTGAATTGTTTTAGCTAGAAATAGAATGAATCTAGGTTGCTTTCTTTGTAATGTATATCTGACATTGTTAGAAATTTAGGAAAGTCACATGGGTAGACACTTTGTAAGAAGCTGCCATTTGATAATGACAGCAGCTTCACAGACCCGTGTTGACAGTGATATGATTAGCTTTATACTTAAACTATTAATTCATTCTAGAAATGTAACGAAGACAAGCAAGTGTCTTGAAGAAAAACCGAAGCTCAAGAATTCTCTCTTGAGGGTTGTAGCAACACTTTGCAAAATAAATAAAACATTTATTTTGTGAATCTTGTCTTCTCGATTATACTGTTTGTGAATGCATACATATTATTGATAACATTAAATCTTAGTTTTGGTTGTTGAAACTGAGATTGAATTTTATCAGTATTGCATTCATCCCCCTTCTGCAATACATGAGGACCAACATATATATATTAAAAAATTACAACTATTAATCTTTTACGTTTTCTATGTAATAGAAAGTTATTGCTCAAAATAAACATATTCTTTTGGATGAGAATCTTTTGGATCTAAACACAAGTTGGTGTTTTAGATTTTAAAATAATTTTGCTTTCGATATTGAAATATAAATAATCTACCATTAACATTTCAGTTGATACAGCTCCACATTTCATTGAGATTCAGCTATTTTGTAAAGGGATAACATATAAAGTTTTTATAATTAACTAAATAATAATAATATTTTCATGAGTAAAATATTTGTAAAATTCAGTAACTAATTTCATGAAAAAATATTGTAATTGTAAACAATTTTAAGTCAAAATTTAAAATAACATAATTGATAATATTAACTATAAACTACTATAAATAAAATAAATTTTCAAAAGAATATGACTGGGTCCGTGCTTGGCACGGGTTATCTTCTGGTATGAAACAAAAAAGAAGTTCAAACTTTATTAAGGACAAATAATGCTTAAAAATGCGAAGAGTACTTTACCTCAAATATTTTTTTTATGATCAATTACGGAATTTCATACACTCATGCCCCCATGGAGATTAAAACTCTCGACTCTCAAGAGAAGAGAAGAGGGAGTATCACTAGATTCACCAAAAGGCCAAATTTGACGAATTTCACTTGGCAAAAAGAAATGATGAATTTTAAGAAAGATATTGAAGGATATCATAAAACAAATTCAATTGATCTACATTAACTCAACTAAGTTTCTACAGCAATTGATCTAGTCGCAAGTCAGTTTTCTTGTAGCGGCCCAGAGTAATAAAATATCAACATTAGCAAACTGTGACGCAATATTAAAATCACAACTTCAGAAAACAATAACTTTTTGTGTTTTTATAAGGGAAAAAATGAATTTACAATCACATGAAAAATTAACTAAATTCCTGCTCATGATGGATTATGTCTTAAGAAATTAAAGTAATAACGTGCTGCAGATCTGTCACAATCACTGTTTGAACCAGCAAAGCTTCTGCCTTTTCCCCAGCCAATATTTAATGCAATACACAATGCGTAATTTTATCTAACACTACAACTTGAATACATGTTAATTACCATCACATCCAACACAGATTTTTAATCAAATGGGTCTCCAGTTAATTTCTTAAACAAAAACATATATTAAGGACCACCAGACCACTTCAAGCATGTAAGCCAGAGAAGAACTGATGGCATGTCAGCAAGAGGAAAACTTACCGCTAATGATCCTATTAAGCAACCGCCTTACTCTTGCATCCTGCAACTTCCTGAATTTTTCACATAATTAACATTGATCCACTCTAGAAATTAACATTGAAAATTAGTTTACCTGCTAACTTTATGATTCATCGGCATTCCTTGTTGGCTTGTAGCAAAAATATTCTTTATTTGATTTTTATTCTAAGAAGGAAATCTTTTTCGATTTGTATTTATTTATAATTATCATGCGTATTTTAATTTTTCAAATTTTGTAGAAGAGAACCATTTTATGTTTACCAAGATAGTAAAGGTCAATTTTTATAATGTTATTGTGACTTCAATTAGTTTGAACTAATGAATGAGCGGAAAACCAAATGTTCATGCCTGTAATAAAGCATAATGTTAAGTTACGGCTATAGAATCTCACCAATTTCCATTTGTTTTTCTTTCGTTTGTTCCATTTACGATTTTCTAATATCCAAGCATTGAACAACGGGGTCTAAAAGTACGTGCTAGATTAAGTGTAATGCTTCTATCTAATTTTGTCCATAATTGTTTGGAAGAAGAAATCTCCTTGACCACAGCTTCAATTTTGTCTTCGTATGCTGGAAGGTAGTCGTTTTATTATTAATTTTTGAGTAAATTACAAATTTGTGGTTATACTTAACCTCATTTTGCATTGTTGTGGCCGAAGTTTCAAATTTACAATATAGTGGCTCGACATTACTTTTATTTTTTAAAAAGGTGGCTAAGGGCCACTTTTTTGAAAAAAAGTTCTTAAAAAAATTGCTCTTAGCCACCTTTTTGAAGACTAAAATCAATATCTGGCTACTAAATTGCAAATTTGAAAGTCTGGTCACCAAAGTGCTAAAGCGGGTAAAGTACAGCCACCATTTTGTAAATTACTCTTAATTTTTAATGCACCTACTTTGTTTCAGATTAGGTCTTAATCATTTCTGTAATGTCTTTTGCAGTGCCTGAGCTTGTAAACATTCTGCGCTCTAGTTCTAGATAATAAATTAGATCTGTCATATATGTTCCTCTTCTCACCTTATTGTGCGCACTCTGTGGGAAGACTTGTCAAATAGTTACAGTATCTTTCTCCCTTGGCAAGGTAACAATATTGTACAGTAACTTGATAGCCCATTGTGCTGATTTTATATGGGTTATAACATTTTAGATACTGTTTGGAAACATAGATCTCAAATGACATGACTAAAGTTATTGTTTCAATCTCAACATGGGTTTGTGTACCAATCATTATTATTAATTATTATTATACTTAATATTATTAATTAATATACTTAATTTTGATGCCTAATTATAACGTCATAAGTGTTAATAGATACAACTCAATTGAAACAACACAATCTTACTTATAAACAATCAGTTTACACCTAAAAATTCCAACCCTAACCCTAACATATGTTAAATGTGAATAGACACAACCAAAAATCAAAATTAGTTTATAACAACCCTAACCCTAACACATACAATACAAAAAAATACCCACAATTTTTAAAGAGTTAAAGAGACTATTTTAGGGAAACTAATAGAAAATGTAGAAATTCTAAAAATATAAACTAACAAACTCTCACAACCTCAACTTCAGTTATTAGGTCTTCACACTTAACCTAAAAAATAAAAATTTACAAAAAAAATATACCTTAAGTTTTTTAATACATGTTTTGTAATAAGTGTTCAACACATTAAAACTTACACTATATTATTTCATCCAAAGTCATATTTTAAAAATTACCAAATCAGTAATATATATATATATATATATATATATATATCTAATCAAAAAAATTACTTCAATATGTGTATTTTTTTAAAAATAAAAACATGGTTTTTTATAAAATACACGAGTAATAATATTAAACATAAATTTAAATAAATTGCCCACAATGTAGATCATAGTCATCTTTCAAATGCCACTATCAAAATAAATTATACAACTACTTAATCAAAATAATTACTTCAAAGAAATACATTTAGTTATGTTTACTTATTTATCAAATGGTACAAAATAAAATAAAATAAATTATAAAATTTAAGTTATAAATCACTACTATAAAGAGTATAATATATTAATATCCATTAGATAAATATCCACATTTATGTGTCGATAAAATATATCTACATTTACGATATTTTAGATCATTGCATCTTTTTAAAAATAGAAATATTCAAAATTTACAAAGAGTTAAACAGACTACTTTTGTGAAACTAATAAAAAGAGTACAAATTCTAAAAATATAAAGTAAGAAACTCTCACAATCTCAACTTCATTTATTAGGCATTCACACGTTACTTAAACATAAATTCTTTAAGAAAATACAGAAAGGGCATATATTCCCAACAATTCTTTAAGAAAATTAGGTAACTTGTGGTCCTCAATCTTGAGTATCCACCAAAATATTCTGTTTCTATATAATTTTGTTTTACAGCTTTCTATTGGATATAAGGACCAGTTTGTTTCTGAGATCACATATACAACTTGGTCAGACCTTGTTACACTTTTAGTCATCAGTTGTGCAGTCATGATTTAGTAAAAAAGGTTTTGATTTGGTCAGATATTTCATGGCAAGTTTTTAGTTAAGTGGTACAGTATATAATGTCTATCCCTTGTCCCCGTATTTGTTTCTCTTGTATGCAGAAGGATTATCAGATTCATTGATTAATGCTGCTGCTGTAGGAGATATTCACGGCTCTCAAATTTGTCCTTATGCGCCTATAGTTACTCATCTACTCTTTGCAGATGATAATTTTCTTTTTTTTCCGGGCAAGTAACGAGGAAGCTAATAGCATTGTGGCTTTGCTTAAAGATTATGAGTATCTCTCAGGACAGTCAGTAAATCTCCAAAAGTCGGGGGTATTCTTTAGTGCAAACGTGGGTCAAGAGAAGAGAGAGGAGTTGTATGCAATTCTCGGTGTTTCTAATGATTTAAGGGACAGTAAATATCTGGGTCTGCCATCTCTGGTTGGTCGATCCAAAAAACGAGTCTTTAGCTTTGTGAAGGAAAAGGTTTGGAGGAAAATTCAAGGGTGGAAGTCTAAACCTATCTCTCGTGCAGGTAAGGCTGTTTTAATCAAAAACGTTGCCCAGTCTATACCGTCTTATTGCATGTCTTGTTTTTTACTTCCCAAGTCTCTGTGTCAAGAGATCGAATGGATGCTCAATAAATTCTGGTGGAATTCAGGCTCGACTGAAAGGAAAGGCATAAACTGGTTGTCGTGGGATGCTATGTCCATGTCAAAGTCGAAGGGAGGGTTAGGTTTCAGAAGTTTATATGGTTTTAATATAGCTTTGTTGGGTAAGCTGTGTTGGAATCTTCTGAACAAACCTCTGTCTCTGGTTGCTCGTCTCTACAAAGCACGTTACTATCCTTATGATCATCTGCTAAAAGCTACTACGAAATCTGGTTCGAGTTTTATTTGGACATGTATTTTAACAGCTAAAAACACACTAGCTGGGGGTTTTAGGTGGGTCATGCATGTAAAGACCCTTGGTAGAGAGGGAAACAGGATTTTAAGGTGGATCAAAATCACACTTATGAGGGTTATAGTACCTCTGTATCGTCTCTGTTTGAGGCTGGTGAGAAGGCCTAGGATGCTGCCAAGGTTAGAGGAATGTTCTGTGAAGAGGATGCCATTAGCATATTAAATACTACGATCCCTCATAATGGTGTCAAGGATAGAATTTTTTGGATAAAAGCTACTAATGGTCACTATAGTGTGAAGACAGGGTACCATCTGTGGCATGAAATAAATCTGGGTACGAGTAGTGTAACTCAGTCAAGGGGTTGGGGAAAAATTTGGAGGTTGTCAATACCTCACAAGGTCAAAGTGTTTCTGTGGCGTCTGTGTAGGAATAATCTTCCTGTTCGGTACAGATTGATCTCTAAGGGTGTTCAACTACATGTAACGTGTCCAATGTGTGATTTGGATGTTGAAAATGTGATTCACTTATTTTTTGAGTGCCCCTTTGCTCGCCAGTGCTGGTCATATGTTGGAGTTAGCTATGATACGTAGTTGGTAGAGGCTGAGCCAGATTGGATTCTAAATAAAATATGTGAAGGTTCTGGTGATGAGGTGATTAAAATTGCAAAAGTTCTCTGGGGTATCTGATTTTTTTGTAACAAAAAGGTGTGGGAGAATAGATCAGTTAATCATGTTACTGCTATGAACATGAGTGCAAAAATGTTCTCTGATTTGAAGCTAGCTGTGGGCATAAGGAAGGCAATGCAGGTCAATGTGGTTTCGCCTGTGGTTGCTTCTAATACGAGATGGTCAACTCCAGAGATTGGCTGCTTAAAAATTAACACTGATGCTTCTATACGGACTGATTCTACATCATTTTCGGTGGGGCTAGTACTACGGGATCATCTGGGAACGTTTGTAGCAGGAAAGGTCGCATCTTTGTCTGGTTCCTATACGGTTCTGGAAGCTGAAACTCTAGCGATCTGTGAAGGCTTGAAGTGGTTGATGTCGATGTCATATCTGAAGGTGTTTATTGAGTCTGATTCTCTCCTCCCAGTACAAGCAATTCAAAGTCCTTGGGAGAATGTGTTGGAAGTTGGTCACATCTTGGAAAGCTGTCAAACTTATTTGCGATCTAGATTAGGCTTTTCAATTTCTTTTGTCAAACGGCAAGCAAACAAAGCAGCCCATGAAATGGCTAAAATTCCTTGTTTGCTCAATTGCCAAAGAGTGTTCACTACTCCTCCATCTAGTATGCAGGAGATGCTTTTGTATGATTTACCTGATTAATGAAAGTCCTCATTTTTATTCAAAAAATATATATATATATAAAGTAAGAAACACTCGCAATCTCAACTTCATTTATTAGGCATTCACACTTTACTTAAACATAAATTCTTTAAGAAAATACCGTAAGGGCATATATTCCCAACAATTCTTTAAGAAAATTACACTTCAAGTTTATCCCTTTTAATTTAGGTAACTTTTGGTCCTCAATATTGAGTATCCACCAAAATATTTTGTTTCTATATAATAGGTGTTTTACAGCTTGCTATTGGATATAAGACCACCTCCAATGCAAAGGTCCATTTCCCACATTCTTTGGACCCCATTACATGCCACCTCACATCAAAGTGGGCAAATAAAAAAAGTGGCCACCTTCATACAATGCTAAGCCCACTTTACACACTTTGTAAGACCCATTTTATTCTTAATATATCATATGTGTAATAAAATAATATTATATAATTTAATTTTAGTTTAATAAAATAATGTTAAAATTGTAACAATCAAATTGAAGTGATTAAAAATTTTAAAATATATTAATAAATTAAAACCCATATTCCATAATTAAAATGCATTATATTATTTGAAAAATTCAGATAAAAGGGATTATATTAAAAGTATGAGCAAGAAAGCATTACAATTAAAACAACAAAATGTACTAGTGAGCCATGCTAAGTCAAATAAAAAGATAACAAAAAAACAAAAAGTTGCAACGGGCCATGGCCACCAAAGAGGTCACTCCCACTTTTTTTAACATTGCTCCAATGCAATATTAGAGAAAAAAGAGTAGTCCAAGTCATTTCACGTGGACCAAGGATGAAATGAGCACCGCATTGGAGGTGCTCTAAGAACCAGTTTGTTTCTGTTGTCACATATACAACTTGGTCAGACCTTGTTACACTTTTAGTCATCAGTTGTGGAGTCATGATTTAGTAAAAAAGGTTTTGATTTGGTCAGATATTTCATGGCAAGTTTTTAGTTAAGTGGTACAGTATATAATGTCTATCCTCGGTTATTTTCAAATTCTAGCAGCAATTGACAAAAGAATTATGATACCAAGTGAGTATGGATGCCAAATTTATGAGCAGGACGTATCCTTTGTTTTTCTGACAAGTGCAGGTAGATCAACTAGCTAGCAGAAAGTTTGACTGGCGAACTAAATATGTTTTCCTTGAAGCCTCTTTCAAATTGTGTCCCATTGAAGTGTGAAGAGACACTGTTTATTCATTTTAAGACAGGGAGCAAAAAAAAAAAAGAGGATAAATTTTAAAAAGAGCATATTCACCTCTCTCATTTTTTCTGACTCCAGAAAAATTCAATGAAACCAGAATATCCTATTTTCTTATAGAACAGAGCATACTTCGAAATTCATCAAGTCCCTACATAGTAGGCGGCCTATAAATAGTGAAAATACTAGAAACTAATCATTAGCAAGCAAATGTACTGATGTATATTACTGGGCATTACTCCATTGGCAGTAGCTAAACTGTGGATTGTGAACATTAAGTAAGCATACAAGTGAATAGCTCACTGCCAAGGGAGATTTTCCCCGCAATTCAGCAGTACTATAATCCTCCCCTCTTTGGCATTTTTCATTTTGAAATTTATTCGTGCCGCACTATAATCCTCTTCACTTGATTTTTTAATCCGAGCTGAGCTTAAATATAGTTCCTAATCCGTGCGGCGGATGGAAATTTCCATCCATACATAAATCATCCTTAAATTTACAAAGTCAGTACTAGTATTTGATCCAACTGTGTTTAATGAAAGTACTGATAATGATAACAGGGGATGATAACTAAATACTGGGGATCCGGCGCCTGGTTGGAATGGCTTAACAGTTAACCAGCTATGGAAACTTTTTCTTCTGGGAACAATTTTGGTATTATTTGAATGGATAAATTTGAAGCATGAGGATGGAAATTTCGTCAAGTTCAAATCACTAATTATTGGTTTTGGTCGAGATAATTAGTGGAATCAATATTGAAGACAGTTGATCAACTAATTATAAAGCATAAGTGAGCGTTTGCATGTTGTGATTCACTTGCCGAGCCATAGGGTCCGACATGAAATATCATGGGATTTGTGGAATTCAAACACAACAAAGAAACATTATGTAATGGCCTGAACAATAAGGAATAGCATTGCTTAACGATTTTGAGTACGGAAGTATTTAATTGCTATAGTTTCTATGCAATTGACGACATATTGTAATTATGGTCCTCATCTATTTGAATATTTATAGTTTTATAATCCAACGGATCGTATACTTACCAAAGTTTTGGATAAGATTTCCTTACGCTTATTATATATAAGGAGTTAATAGTATAGAAGTATAGATGACTCATGAACATCCCCTATTTTCATTGAATTGTCAAGTTTATGTATGTAACTTAGTTACATTGTAGAGGGAAACATCTAATATGTACCATCGACTCCAAGACCAAAATACTTTTTGGTGCTATTAAGATAATTGAGTTTAACAACCTCCATTGATGTATGAAGACGTGAGCCTTCGTGGCCAAATTTATGAAGCCCGAGTCTTCCAGGCTGAATTGCTGTAACCTGAGCATGCATTTGCCAAATATTATGAGGCATGAACCTTGCAGAAAAGTAGCATCCGTTACCAAAAAAAAATGTCCAGACAATGGAGATCCACACATTACAAGAAAAATACAAACAGAAAACACCTTTTAGACGCATATTGAAACCTTCATTAAAATGCTAGATGAATTGTTGTTATGGGACTCAAAAATGGAAGTTTAACTATTGTCTTCCGTAAAACAGTAGATCAAGTGTTGTTATGGGACTAAAAACTGCTGATTTAAGTTGTGTTATATACTGAAAACGCAAGATCAAGTGGTGGTTTCCAGCTATTTGCAGAACGCTAACCGTTATAGCATTTTAGTGTGCTATTTTGGGCCTTTTTCTGAATACTGCCATTTTGGGCATCTTATCTTACAAGTGTGCTGTATGGGGCAATTTCTCCAATTAAATTGGGTTTAAAACAAGTCAAATGATTACAACAGCATGTTATATGAAGCCAGAAGCCAGGTAATCCTGAACTAGAAGGTAAATGCTGGTTCAGTACTAAAAAAATAAAATAAAAGAACTGAAGGTAAGTATACACCAGCCAGAACATGAGCATAAACTATAGAATCTAACGAATGTCCTCTTGATTTTCTTTCTTTTGTGTACTTTTCGTCTTTTCTAATATCTGTGAATTCCTTAACCAGATATAAAAGTGCACTGAAGCAAGGATTCTGATGTTTTTCTGCATCTGATTTTGTGCCTGATTGTGTGAAGACGAAATCTCCTGGACCATGACACTAATGTCATGTTTCCAAAAAGTAAATTAAAGTCATGAACCAGTAGCAAATTCTTGGTGAGTTGTGTTGCTATAGCAACCTCAATTTACTTGGGCAGGATGTACCTGGAATATCCAATGAGCACGGTCGTCCGAGGGCTTCTATAAATAGAGGTCCATACTAGAAAACATATGCAGTTCATCGCAAACACAAATAGAAAAGATGCAGTTCATCTACAATTCAAATCAAGTGCATGGATGCATTACTGGGCAAATACTCCATTGGCAGTAGATTACTCTGCTGCAAAACTGTGACTACATGGCATTGTAAAATAGTAAGTTGTACTGCCAAAGGAGATTTGCCCCGCAATTCATGTCATGCACGTATATACCCTATGGATCTAAGTTCTTTGTCCATGAAAAAGAAATTTGTTGTAGGTACAACATTTTTCACATTGTGTTTATTATTTATTTGAAATTGTTGTGCTTAATTATTTTTCCTGCAATTCAGATCTTGATAGTAATTATTTGCTCATTTAGGATCTTATATTATATTTCATTTTGTATTAACATTCTGCAAAATTTACTAGTGATCAGTCAAGCGTGCATACTCAATAAATGTAGAAAAAAAAAATACTGAATTACAACCTGATGGCTTGATCTAAAGATAATATTTCGGGCTTGTGATGAGTAGCCAATTTTGTAAAAAAATAAAAAAAAAACTATGTGAAAAGTCAGTTTATGTGAATACCAACTCCAAGACTATGGTACCTCTCGGTGCTATTTAGATAACTGAATGAATGAACTCCATTAATGTGTTAGGAATTGAGCCTTCGCAGCCAAATTGATAATTCATAAGCCCATTTGGCCAAAAATATATATAAACCTTCAGCCTTGGTGGGCAGATTGATGTAACCTGAGATTTCATGGCTAAGTTGTGTAACTTGAGCGTGCATGGACAAATATCATGAAACATGAGCCTTTGGTAGCATTGCATTCGTTACATTTTATGGTTCCTGATCTTCATATCACTCAATTTGTGAAATAATGTTTTGTATTTCTTGTTTATAAATCAGTTGCGAAATGAAAGATTTGCAATATTCATATACGAATATTTATTATCTTTGGATCACTTGTCTGTCTTATTAATTCATCAGTATAAATCTTTTACAATATTTTAAAGATATACTCATATACTGTATTAGTATTCATCTATGATCGTTCATATTTCCCCTTCATCTTTCTTTTTCTAATTTGTTCTACTAGTCAGATTATTTGAAATAGCTTACTTTTGATAGTGTAAAGTTTTTAGCAAGTTCTCGGGTGGTGATGCATATTGTTTAGTATACAACAACGAAATTAAAACTCAAAGCGAATAAATAAGAACAAGAAAATAAACGACAATCACATAAGATAAAGATTTACGTGGTTCGAAAATTATTACTCCACAAGCCGCACTAATTTTGTATTGATCTCTCACAATTATGTTGTGTTGTGTTTTAAAATTACATGAGACTATTTATAAAAGAAGAAACTTGACCTAAACTAATCAGACTCTAATTCTAAAATTTCTATATTCCTAACTATAATTAGAGTCTAATTCTGGAATTCCCAACTCAAATCGGAATACAATTCTAAAACCTGAGAAACTCCACAAACCTAATAATCTCTCACTTGGAGTTTGACCACATCTTCTCTTCACTCTTGTAAATCTAGTAACACCCGATACTTCGATCAATAACTCTAACTAGTGTAGCACCTTCTCATCAATCAAGTTTGAAGGCCAATTGAAGCTATGCAAAGTTTCAACTTTTCATTGGTAACCACCTTAGTCAACATATCTGCAAGATTATTTGAACTAACTAACTGTTGTGCCACCCAAAGTAAAAATATATCCCGTAGTACTTTTTCTTTTATCCAAGCATCCACCCAAATCTTCATCAGAGAACCCTTCCAAGATAACATTTTTCTTGATTAAACATAATGCAACCTTGGATGTGTTTTTCAAGCAGCGTAACAACCACTTGACTGCTTCTCAATGCTCTTCATTGGAGCCTTTCCTTTGTTGAAGGAGTTGTTGTTGACATGTTTAGGCTTGAATAGTTGTTTCCTCTTGAATCTGATGTGACGAAACTTTCTATCCATGAATGCAAACGATTTATTGTCCATAGACTCCAACTCTTCCAGGGTGTAGAAGTCTTCCTCATTTAGATCTTCAATCTTGGTAGGTTCTTCAATTTCTAGTTCATCTTCAACAATTTCTTCAATCCTTATCTGACTTGTTGAGGCTTCAAGCTCTTTGAGAGATTCATTTACAATTAAAGCACAAGAGGCATTTACCATCTTGCCTTGATGAGCTTGAATAGCCCTTTTCTGCGTCATTTCCAGTTCATGTGTTCTCAACACACCATACAGTACATCATATGAAACTTTGTTCAAATCTCTGTCTCTAAGAGCAATCACTTTCTGATCAAGATGATTTGGAGTAGCCATCAGAAACTTGACATTTAATTCCTTTGTACTGTATGTTTTGCCATTCATTTGCAGTTCAGTAACAAGTCTATGAAACCTTTCAAAACCTTTAGTGATATTTTCTCTTGGTTGAGCCATAAAAGCTTCATACTGTGTGACCAGTATTTGCTTTCTGTTTTCTTTAACCTCCTCAGTTCCTTCACATAACACTTCAATATGATCCCACATCTCTTTTGCAGATGTTCAAGAAGAAATATTAGCGAACATAGACATCTCCATAGAATCAATAATGATTAGCATGAGATGACTATCTAAAACAACTTTCTCTCTTTATGTGTTAGTCCATTTTGAAACATCCTTTGAAATGTATGATTTGGAAATGATAGTTGTTCCGACAGTGGAGCCATCAACCTCTTGTTGTGGAATGAAAGGACCATTCTTGAGAATCTCAGGATACAAGGGGTTAGCAGCTTTCAGGAACAACAATATTTTTATTTTTCATAGATTGTAATTCTCTTTGCTAAACTTTGGAACCTTTTGTGAACTCATCTCGGACCTTTCTCTGTTTTGATCAACAGCCTGCTCTGATACCACTTGTTGAGTATGATTTTCACTTGAAGATAATATAGAGCGGGGTGAATATATTATCAGACGTTTCTTTGATTATCTTCGTTTTGATTCGACTTTTAATGTAGCTTGAACCTTGTTTGTTGCAAACTAAATAATGCGGAATGAAACAACACACAAATTCACTTTTAACATAATGTTCTATTAGATCGAAAGGTGCTACAAAATGTGAATTCGAAATAGAATTCTCAGCTTCGTTTTTCCCAAAGAGATACAACTTGAATGATATTGAAAAACTTACAACTGAAAATAAGGAAGCTGTGTATTTATAAAACTACACACGTCTTAATTTTACAAAATTAATAATGGACAAAAAGATTGCCAAACTCTGTTTATACCATTTTAGTGAAAGTTGGCATCTTGTGAACTTTGCTTTTACTTACGTACTGTCAGATCCCTATCTTCAGCTATTTCCTTTGATTGTCTCTCTAAGCTTCTTTGTAGACTTTCGATGTGCATACTGCAACTGATTGTGACAATTGCATATGTCTTGGTTTGATCTTGATCCACGTTCCCAAAACTTTTGTCTGTTGTTAATTCAAAATTCTTCTAAGTTCCCATTCGATATCTTAGAGATACTTGGTTCGACAACTTGACTTCTCAAAGTAGTGTAGACCGACTTCTCGAATGGACTTCTCGAATCAGTATAATACCACTTCTCGAATTAGCTATCTTTCACTTCTCGAACCAGTATCACTAGCACTTCTCGAATTAGTATATTGACTTCTGAACTCATGGTATCTCGAACCAGTGCTTTTGACTTCAATAATTGAGACATATCGAATTAGTTCATTTCTTCACTTCTCAAACCAATATACTTGACTTCTCAAATCTTCATGCTTAGCACTTCTCGAATGGATGACTTCTCGAATCAGTATTTTTGACACTTCTCGAATCATTACTTAGACAAATATCATTCTTCAATATTGCAACTCATTTATTCCTCACTGTCTTCAAATGTCTTGAGGCATGATCTTGATATCCTCTTCCAAGTCATAATTAGAACTTATTACAGAGTTACATACATTGAAGTTACAAAGTATAGAACCTTTAGAAATAAAGGGATCCCCTAGTTAAAGGGTCAAGTAAGTGACACAAAGTGACACAATACTATAGGCTTGTAATTTATATGTATTCAGGAATGCCTCTATGACTAATATTCTTGAACTAATAGTACGTTAAATTTAGTTAAATTGAACTAATATGTATTGATTTTTATGTTTTTATTTTGTTTGGGGGGGGGGTGTTGGTGGGTTTAGTATTTTTATGTTTTTTGATTTTTTAAGTTTTTAGTATAAGGGGAAAAGAGGGAGCGGGAGGTGAATTTGGTTAAGGGGGGAATATTTTGTCAAGAGGGAAACGCGGGTTTATTTTTTCAAAATTAAGGTACAGACATCGTTTCTTAAAGTAGGCGATGTGTAGATTGCTATTAGACATCAATTTTCTTTTTTCTGATGTAAGAGACACTTTTAACATCAATGGCTTTTCTGACCGATGTCTAATCTAGTTTTTCTAGTAGTGAGCTAGTCCCCAAAGAGGTCTTGAGATTAATATCTCCAATACCCGCAATATCCAAAGTCTCATCATCAGCAAGACAGACTTTACCGAAATTTCCATGTCTAAAATTTAACATCAAATCCTTGCAAGGGGTCGCATGGAATGATGCACCAGAATCCATAACCCATGATTCAACCAAACATTCAACACAACAAATCAAAGCATCGTCACTCATCACTTCTTCAAATACATTAGCTGAGTTATCCTCTTTCTTCTTTCCTTTAAGAGCTGCAGGAGCCGTACACTGATTTCTGAAGTGACCTTTCTTCTGACAATTTCAACAAACAATCTCCTTGCGATTTTTGGATTGTCCTCTTTTTTGTGACTTCGATCTACTATTCCCCTGATTCTGCCCCCTCTCAGACTTTCTGCGTATGCTCTCAGTACTCAATAAGGAACTTGATGACTCTCATGAGTTTCTCCTACGAATATCTTCTCCAAGAATCGAATCTCGAACTCCATTAAAAGTCATCTTACCGCTCCCAGATGAATTACTAATAGCAGTGACAAATCCTGACCAACTGTCAAGTAACGAGGATACCAACAACAAGGCTTGTACTTCATCATCGAATTTAATATCCACCGATGCCAATCTTGATAGGATAGAATTAAATTCATTCACATGATCAGCAACACAATCACCTTCATTCAATCTCGCGGCAAACAACAAAAGACACAAATACACCTTATTCGAAACAGATGGCTTTTCATACATATTTGTTAACGCCTTGATCAATCCATGAGTTTTCGTTTCCTTGACGATATTGTAAGAAACGTTCTTCGCCAAAGTCAATCTGACAACACCCAGAGCCTGCCTATCCAATAGCTTTCATTCAGTCTCATCCAACTTATCTGGCTTCTTCTCTTCTAGCGGTTGGTGTAGTTTTTTCTTATACAAATAATCCTCAATTTGCATCTTCCAATATCCAAAATCTTTGAAATCAAACTTGTCGATCTTTACTTTCCCTTCTTCTGCCATCGCTCCTACTCGCTTGAAAATCTAGGCTATTGATACCAGTTGTTGAGTATATAACAACGAAAGCAAAACCCAAATCGAATAAACAAGAACAAGAAAATAAACGACAATCACACAAGATAAAGATTTATGTGGTTCAGAAATTCCTACTCCACAAGCCACGCTAATTTTGTATTGATCTCTCACAATTATGTTGTGTTCTGTTGTGTTGGTGTTTTACAATTACATGAGACTATTTATTAGAGAAGAAACTTGGCCTAAACTAATTAGTGTCTAATTCTGAAATTCCTATTCGTAACTCTAGTTGGAGTCCAATTCTGTAATTCCCAACTAAAATCAGAATACAATTCTGAAACCTGAGTGACTCTATATATAAATACAATTGGGTTTTGGTCCACAGCCCTGGTTGGTTGGGAAATGCTACACAACCAACCCATCACAACCCTTTAAAAATGATCATACGGCTAAGGAAAAGCACCCCCGCAATGTATCATTGCACCCCCCGCATTGTATCATTGCACCCCCCGTATTGTATCATTGCTGGACCTCTTATATTTTTTTACCAAAACTACCCTTTTTTTGCCAAAACTACCCTTTTTGCCCGTTGGTTGGCAAATGCTACACAACCAACCCATCACAAACACACTCCCGCAATGTTTCATTGCACCCCCCGCGCACCCCCCGCAATGTATCATTGCTGGACCTCTTGTTTTTTTTTACCAAAACTATGCTTTTGTTTTAAAGTCATATCCAAGGATCGAACCCATGACATCTCCTAAAGATGTATGCAATATTACCACTGCACCAACACAAGTAACTTGTTTAAAGAAGATTCGTACCAAATATATTCAAAAACAAGAATTTATTTTTTAAGTGTAAAATTGAAATATAACATTGCTAGTAATCGTAAACATAGTATTTTATTTTTTTACAATCATAAATAACAAATATATCCAAAAACAGGAATTTATTTATTATTTGTAAATTGAAAATTAATTGAATATCAACCTAAATAAAATGTAACTTTAGTCGTAAAGGTGTGTTGGATGTTAAACGTAAATGAGCTAATGGACCCGGAGTCACGGATTTCGAACTCGAAAAGTTTAATTTCATAAATAATATTATTTTTTAAGGTAAAATGATATAAGGTAAAATAAAAATAATAATATAATAATATAAGGTAAAATAAAAATAAGAATAGTTAAAATATTATTTTTTAAGTTTAAAATTGAAATATAACATTGCTAGTAATCGTAAACATAGTATTTTATTTTTTTTACAATCATAAATAATAAATATATCCAAAAACAGGAATTTATTTATTATTTTTAAATTGAATATCAACCTAAATAAAATGTAACTTTAGTCGTAAAGGTGTGTTGGATGTTAAACGTAAAAGAGCTAATGGACCCGGAGTCACGGATTTCGAACTCGACAAGTTTAATTTCATAAATATATTTCGAACTCGACAAGTTTAATTTCATAAATTTCCCTTCCCAACCAACCGAGGTTGTGGAAGGGCACCCTATATATATATATATATATATATATATATATATATATATATATATATATATATCATTTCTCCATAAAGAACACTTTTAAATAAAGAACAATAAAAAACATCATATAATCTTGCATAAAATTGCATGTAGATTCTAATTTTCACACAAAAAAAGGGTTTTTTACGAATAAAAATAGAATCTTACAAAAAATTATGATCAAATATAACAAAATTACATGTAATTTCATTCTGACAAATATTTGTATATATATATATATATATAATATTATGTATTGGATTCTATACGGGATTCTATGTAATGTTTGATTTTTAATTTAGATGAGATTCTACGTTAAATTCGATATGTTAGGTTTAATTGTTGTTAAATTTTATGATTCTAATCTTAACAAATCCATTTTTGTAAAAAATGAACTGTTATGATGGTGTTCTTTATTGTTCTTTATATAAGGTGTTCTTTCTAGAGTGCAACTCTTATATATATATATATATATATATATATATATATATATATATATATGTGTGTGTGTGTGTGTGTGTGTGTGTGTGTGTGTGTTTGTGTTCATATGAGAACCCCCATTATTGTGAGAACTGAGATCTAATCTCAATCACACTTTTTTTTATCTAAACTAAATCATAGCCATACATTTAATATTTTCAAATTTTATTTTTTATCCTCATCTCTCTCATCTACCCCCATTTTCTTTCTACCCACCATCACCACTTTCACCCATCACCTCCACTACCAATAACCTCTGATTGTTTCTGCCCCTACCACCACCACAAACGCCCACCGCCACATGCCATTCTCTCCCCCCTCCCTCTATCTCCTCCTCCTCATCCATCCCCTCTCTTACACACCACATGCATGTAAGCACACATACTACGTACCTCTATCTTATCCAGCAACTCAAACTCCATAATTAAACTTCGGCGACAACCAGATCTGTACCTCAATTTCAAAATCCCATCACTTGTGATTTTTTGTTGATTTTCTGGTGATTTTTAATATTTTCTGCAGATTTATGGGATTTTCTGGTGATTTCGAGTGTGTATCCATATAAATATGGTTGAATCCAGTAGAATGTTGGTGATTTCATGTTGGTGTTGGTGCCGGAATCCGGCGGAGTGGTGGTTGGAGATGATGACAATATGGTGGTTTGATTTAGATAATTTTTATTTCATAATAGTGATTTTGTTTAAATTTGATGATTTTATGGTACTGATAGTATGGTCGGGGTGCCGTGATTAGTGGTTGCATAGGTGGTGGTGATGTTGATGGTGGTGGTTGCGTTTTGGTGATTTTCAATTTGACTCTAAACTGTGGTGATTTTAGTGATTACATTGACGATTATTACTAGTCGTCAGAGGTGGTGGTCGCCGGAAATGGTGGTCGCCGGTGGTGGGTGGAGGTGGTAAAATAATAAAATATTAATAAAATGAATAAGTGGTGGGAGATGAATATAAGTTATATAATTGAGTGGCTAGGATTAAATCTCATATATCAGGGATTTTCAATGTAGCGCGACTATATATATACTAGCTTAAAACCCGTGCCATGCACGGATTGTTAATTGTTATTTTATTATTATTATTTTAATTGTATTTGTTAAAAAAATAAGTAGGCATTTAAAATTAGCTAAACACTTTTAATTAATTAAAAACATTAAAACAGATTTTAAAATAAATAAGTAAGGGTTTGCTCGTTATATTTTTGAAAAAAGAGGGGTTTTAGTATGGAAAAATAAAAAATGTAACATATATTTAGTTTAAAAAGTTAAATGTCCGTGATATTTTTGGAAAATGAGATTTTAAAATTTAATAATTTAAATTATTTAAATACGTTTTAAAATAATTAAGTAAAGGGTTTGTCCGTGATAGTTTTAGAAAAAGAATGGATTTTAGTGAGAAAAATAGAAAAAGTAAATTGAAAAAGGTAATTTTCCGTGATATATTTAGAAAATGAGGGACTTTGTTAGAAAAAATCTATAATATGTTTTAGCTGAAAAGGTAATTGGTTATAAATAGGTATTTGATTATTTATATTTTAATATTTTTAGTAATTGCATTTGTTAAGAAAAATAAGTAGGCATGTTAAAATGGGTAAACTTTTAAAAAAATAATTATAATATTAGGTTTAAAAATAAATAACTAAAGGTTTGTCCGTGATATTTTTGGAAAATGACGGGTTTTCGTAAGAAAAAATAGAAAAACTAACATGTTTTAGTTAAAAAAGGTAATTGTCCGTGATATATTTGAAAAAGTAAGGGAATTTGTTAGAAAAAATTAGAACAAATTAAAAAAGTAAAACAAATAAATTGGGGTAACCAAAGAAGTAATATAAAATTACAAGAACAATAAAAAATAATTAACAGTTATATTAAAATTAATATAATGCATAACTTACTAATTTGTGATAATTTTGAGATCTCTTTTTTTCCAACCGCCTTTGACAACTTCAATGCCACCCAAGTTTTACAACTTCAATGCCACCCAACTAGGTTAAGCAGCCTACAACATCTAAATCAACATAGAAAAAATAATATTACAACATGATAGTTTGAATTATAACTTATATAATAGTATTACTTATATTACTCTAATATATTACTCTAATACATTACTGCATCAAAAACCTGAGAGTATGTTGGTGTCATTAATACGTGCATCAATCATATCCGAACATATGAACTGAAATCCATCCATGCAGTGATATGTTGACAATGTCTTCTTCTAATTTATTAGGGGGCGTTATGCGTATGAAGAGTAATTTAGACCCATGTGATAGTGGTCTATATCCATATCCACCTGTAGCTGCAACAACTTTTAGATTTTTGATGCTATATAGAGAGCTTTCCTCTAAAAAATCTTTGAACCGAGAGATCAAAAGCTTCGAATCGTAGCATGGATCAAATTTTCCTGTCATACAACATATCATAGAAAAGTTTATAATATCATGCAATTTGACAAACTAATAAGTTACAAATATATTGATTTACTAACTTTTTCATCGATCAAAATCATGTCAACACTGATCTGTTCATGAGTTTTTGAATTAACAGACTCCCACATTCTACACATTCGTACTCTACCATTCAGGTATAGCTGCTGTCGTTCAAAGCATCTAACATGGTGTATTCCATAGTTATATTGATTGTAAAGATGATTGTAAAAATTTGGAGTTATGTAAAAAAGTTTCGGTGTAGATTTTTTGTTATGAATGACCTTTAATTTATAGGTGGTTGTAAGGTGAATAACATGGAAATCTATTATGTTCAAAAGTAAAAAAGTAGAAAGTTCTATCAAGATTGAAAATAATAAAAGAAAATTTTAAATAATAATGCAGAAAGTTGTAATTATTAACATAAGATCTTACAAATTCGAGAATAATAAGGAAGTTGTAATTTTCCAATTCCTTCATTCTTACAAATTTGAAAATAAAATAAAAAAATTCTATCAAGATTTCAAGATTGAAAATAATAAAAGAAATTTCTAAATAATAATGTAGAAAGTTGTAATTATTAACATAAGATCCTACAAATTCGAAAATAATAAGCAAGTTGTAATTTTCCAATTACTCCATTATTACAAATATGAAAATAATAAAAGAAAGATCTATTAAGATTGAAAATAATAATAATGCAGAAAGTTATAATTATTAACATAAGATCCTACAAATTTTAAAATAATAAGGAAGTTTTAATTTTCCAATTCCTCCATTCTTACAAATTTGAAAATAATAAAAGAAAGTTCTATCAAAATTGAAAATAATAAAAGAAAATTCTAAATAACATACGATCCTACAAATTCGAAAATATTAACGAAGTTGTAATTTTCCAATTCCTCCATGCTTACAAATTTAAAAATAATAAAAGAAGGTTCTATCAAGTAATAAAAGAAAATTGTAATTATTAACACAAGATCCTACAAATCCCTTTTTACAAAATCGAAAGATCCTACAAATCCCTTCCTACAAAATCAAAAATAATAAAGGAAGTTGTAATTTTTCAATTTCTTCCTACAAAATCAAAAATAATAAAGGAAGTTGTAATTATTAATATTAAAAATTCAAAATTTTGAGAAAATTAGAAAAATACAACGAAGCTATCTGAGAACCGCCACCTCAACGCCCGGTCTTCTCCTTTATATAAGTATATATTGATGTTTTCAGTGTTCAACTTATATTTTCTTTTTATTTTTGAAATTTTATCAAACACAACAGACTTCTTTTAAAACTTCGAAAGTAATTTACATGAAATAAAATAAAATCAAGTTTGTAATAGTAGAGGTTTTTTTTTAATTTGTGAAAGTAATAACATTATGATTTTTAATAATTTCTTCTACCATACACAATTGTAGAGAATCACATTTTACTTAAAAAAGTATTAAGATGTATATTTTATATGGAACCACATATAAAATATACATTCAATGAAATTATAAATTTTATTTTATTTACAAATTTGAACTATATAAAGTAACGGGTCTATATTTATTTACAAATTTATTTTGATTTATCATTTAAAACAAAAGTTTCTATATAGACAAATACTATTTCTCCATGTAAATAATAAACTGTTTCTTATTATTGTTACTAGCCTATAACCGTTCAAGGCACGGGCCACCATCAAAGAAGATTAAAAATAACTGCTCATGACATTTTTTGGAAGTGTTTTAATTATATTAATTGAATTTGTTAAAAAAATACGTTGGCATGTTAAAATATGTAAACTTTTTTAACTAATTAAAAGCATTAAAATATGTTTTAAAATAAGGTTTGCACCTGATATTTTTGGAAAACAGAGATTTTAGTGAGAATAAATATAAAAGGTAATATGTTTTAATTTAAAGGTAATTGTCCGTGATATTTTTGAAAAATGAGTAGATATTGTTAAAAAAAAGTGTTATAATTATTAAAGGCGATCAGCTAGCTATTTTTATATTATTTTATTATTTATTAAATAAAATAAATGACCAAAAAACCAAAAACCAAAACTTTAAATGCACGGGCCATCAAATGAGATTAAAAAATGACAAACTAAAAAAATTAATGGGAATGGAAAATATTAAATAAAGAATAAAAATCAATATGATAAATTATAAAATGAGAAACTTAAATATTAATTGAACATAGAAATTATAAATAAAAAATGCAAATGGGGCTAAGGAAGATAAATGAGGCATTATTAATATTATTTTATTATTTATTAAAATAATATTAATAGCAAGGACAAATAGAAAAGCTAACATGTTTTAATTAAAAAATGTAATTGTCCGTGATATTTTTAGAAGTGTTTTAATTATATTAATTGTATTTGTTAAAAAAATACGTTGGCATGTTAAAATATGTAAGATTTTTTAAATAATTAAAAACATTAAAATATGTTTTAAAATAAATAAGTAAGAGTTGCACCTGATATTTTTGAAAAATAGAGATTTTAGTGTGAACAAATATAAAAGGTAATATGTTCTAATTGTCCGTGATATTTTTGGAAAATGAGTAGATTTTGTAGTGAGAACAAATATAAAAGGTAATATGCTTTAATTTAAAGGTAATTGTCCCGATATTTTTTGAAGAGGAGTAGATTTTGTTACAAAAAAGTATTTTAATTATAAAAGGAACTAAGTTAGTTACTATTTTTATATTATTTTATTATTTATTAAATAAAATAAATGACCGAAAACCGAAAACCATAACTTTCAATTTTCGGCTTTAATAATATATAGTATAATTTCTCACAGCATATAAGTAGCATTTTAATTTATAAAAAAATTAATAGGTATGACTCTCAAAGACAATTAAAACCCATTTGCAACAAACAACAACAGGTTAGTGTGATCTTAAACACAAAATTAAATCATTAACTAATCTATACTCTTTATTAATAAGCAAAATAATGTGAAAATGGCGCCCGTACTAAATTACCAAAGTACCAAATTTGGTTATCATTAACCCGGCTTTGATTCCTCGCAATTACATAATTATACAAAATTTATTTACTTTAAATTCTTTAGCTTCATCGAGGTTCAATGTCTTACAACTACGTAATTATACAAGATTTATTTATTTACTTTAAATTCAATAGTTTAATCAAGCGTTATCTACGTAATCATACAAGATTTATTTATTTACTTTAATTTCTTTAGCTTTATGCACAGTTCGATTATCAATAACTACATAATTAAATAGTTATTTATTTATTATATATTTTTATCATTCAATTCTCGAGAAATACATTTTTAAATAATATTTATTAATAATTTATTAATACTAATATTTTAATGTCGACTCTGGCACAGGTTATAAGCTAATATAAACTAATATAAAACCAAGTGTTTTAGGACCTTAAATTGTGGAGAATGTGCAACAATAAAAGCCTTCTATTTTATTTCACCCAGGCTACCCTTGATATAACAGTTAATCATAATGGTAAAATTTCAAAAACCAAAATAATTATAGGGGCTTTGGCCCACACTAGCCTATACCTAGTTCAGCCCCTCTGTCAAGTAAATTATAATCCCATTATATCCGAAACCAGGTAATCCTGAACTACAAGGAAATGCTGGTTAAATACTATCAAAATCTGAAACCTGATCAATTAGCGGAAAACAAAAGCTGCATGGCTGCAATAGAAGATAAGTAGAAGCCAGCCAGAACATGGGCATAAACTGTAGAATCTGGAGAATGTCCTTTTTTTCATTCTTCTGTACCCTTTCTCTTTTCTAATATCTTTGCATTGATTAGCTGGATTTTAAAGTGCATGGAAGTAAGGATTCCTGATGCTACTCTTGAAAGATAAAGTTTTATGCTTCCGTTTGATTTTGTGCCCGATTGTTTGAAGAAATTTTCTGGACCACAACATTGATGTCATATTTCCAAAAAGTAAATTAAAGTCATGAACCAGTAGCAAAATCTTGGTGAATTGTGTTTACTTGGGTAGCATGTACCTGGAATATCCTATGAGCACGGTTGTACTCGTACCAGGGCTTTTATAAATAGAGGTATATAATAGAAAGCATGCAGTTCATCGACTATGCCAATCAAGTGCATTGATGTATTACTGGGCAAATACTCCGTTGGCAGTAGACTACTCTGCTGCAAAACTGTGATTGCATAGCATTGTAGAGTAGTAAGTTATACTGCCAAAGGAGATTTGCCCCGCAATTTATCATGCACATCTATAGCATTATACCCTATGGATCTAAGTTCTCTGTCCTTCGTAAAAACTCCCTAAAAGGTACATTTTTTTCCGCTTTGTAGCTATTTATTCATCTGAAATAGTTGTGCATAATCAATTTACTGCAAATCAGATCTTAATATGGATTACTTTTTTCTTAATTAGGATCTTATATTATATTAAACGTTCTCTGAAACTACAATTGTCTCCTAGATGCATGCCTGGGTTCAGTTATTCACTAAAGAATGTCAATGCATCTACAAGAAAAACAATATTGAATAAGAATCTGGCTTGATCTGAAGATAAATTTCCGACATGTGACGAGTAGCCAATTCTGTAAGAAAAGTTTTTACACTTTGACGAGTCAGTCCTTAGTGTATGGTATTTCACTACCTACCGGCTCATCGTGGTTATTGTCTGAAACTTTGTGGACAATCTGGCCAAAAATGCTGCCAATGCAACTATTATACTGGATTTTTGATAATGGGTCCTAAACAGGTCCATAAGTGGTTTGGACTTAAAAGGGAGTGATGTTGGTGCGATTTGGGCTTCGGCTCGCACCATAAGTTTTGGGATGAACTATGATGATTTCTCTAAGTATAACGATCTCACGCCACCTATACATGTTGGGCTCTTCTCCTTATGAGCTCTCACCTTGATGAGGGCTCGCATGAAGATCTCATCATGATGAGCTAGGGCTCTCACCATGATTGGGCTCTCACCCTAATCTTTTGGGCTCTCACCAATATGAAATAATGGGCTCACACTACTTATCAGAAATGAAAATAATTGAACACAGGTGAGCTCGCACCGCTTAACTATGAAAAGGTAATATTTAATTTGTGTGTTTTTATATTGACTTGTGCAGTGCGAGCCTGGCCAGCTTGCACCATGGGTGAAGCCCAAAATATGGAAATTCCTATTTATGGAATGGATGTTTCTTGGTTGACACGAGACAGACTTGCAATCATGGAAAGAAATGTGGAGATGTCGCGAGATTGTAGGAAAACGTGTGAAGACCGGACTATTTATAGGAACGTGAGGTGGATTGATAAACCTTGAACTATTTATGGGAACGTGAGGTGGATTGATAAACCTTGAACTATTTATGGGAACATTGGATGGATAAACTTTGACTATTTATGGGCTTGGACTGAATGAGCTTATATAATGACTTGTTTTCCAAGAACTACGTAGGCACCTTGTATGATACACAATTGACACTCGGCAAAGAGCAAGAGAAAGAACCCATTCTCTATTCAATTTTCTGAGGAGTCATCATACAAGTCCAGCCACCACTTTCCATAAACCTCTAACACACTGTTGTACGAAATTCTCCTTACAACAATTGGCGCTAGAATGAGGGGGCTCATCGAGCACTACATCTTAAGGAGAAAGATGTCAAAGAACAGCAAGCATAACGACAAGGAGATTGAGCACAAGAAGGACGCCACACCACAAGGAGCAAAGACGGATCCACCACCCCACGGAGAGGGAGGACCCAGCAAAACCACCCCTGTCACACCTCAAGTCGCACCAGTTACGCTGGATGGCAAGAAGATCCTAGGTTACCTCAAGGGGATCGAGCACCAATTCAAAACTATGAACGCTCGGTTGGCTAAGGTCGAACAGAATTTGATTAAGAATGCGAAGAGGAAGGCTCGAAGGCTCAAGAGCACTCGGGAAAAGAAGGATCAACCCCCTAAAAAACTCATACACGAGTTCGACGAGGTAGCTGATGGGCTAAAGAAAACTGGATCTCTTGAGACATATGAGATCTCTCCAAGCCAGGAGGAGCCAGGCAGCCAGGCTCCGAGTGAGCCACGACATGAGCCAGCTTCGTCCGAGGCTAGATCCACTAGTGTTTTAGATCGAATCGGGAAAAAGCTAACTGAGCACAATCTAAGGATTAGATTGGAAAAATCTAAGACACGAAAGGAGGCACCAGAGAGGACTCCACCTAGAACAGAACGAAGGGAAAGGATTCCACCTAGAACAGAACGAAGGGAGAGGACTCCACCTCGAACAGAACGAAGGAAGAGGCCTCCGCCTCGAACTCATAGAAGGAAGCATAGGGAGAGGACTCCCTCTCACCATTCGAGCTGTCACAATGAAGAAAGGTCTGATGAAAGGATTGGAGACTTGAGGGTTGGTGACTTAAGACGCCTTCTGGTGCAAATGGAAAACGAGAAGAAAGAGCCACCCCCTGCTACGGCCCCATCTCCTTTTACTCCTGCGATAAGGATGTCTCCCCTGCCCCCGGCATTCAGGAGAACCCTTGAACTTGCCTTCAATGGAGATGTTGATCCTGCTGAGTACCTGGCCCATTTCAATACCGAGATGGAGGTCTACCAGGTTCCTGATCTAACTCGTTTTCGACTATTTGTTGCCTCGCTAAGAGGAAGTGCTCAACAATGGTTTACCAAGCTAGGACCAGCTAGCATTATCACATGGAGGCAGTTGGGAGATCTATTTTTAAGTAGGGCTGAGCAAAACCGATCCAAACCGAAAAAACCGAACAGAAATATGTTAATTCGGTTCGGTTCGGTCCCAATTTTTCTAGCTTTCCGGTCATTTCGGTTTTTCGGTCCAGACCGAAATAAATTTCGGTTCGGTTCGGTTTTCAAAAAAAAAATCGGTTCTGGACCGAAAAAACCGAAATATAAAATACATATATATATTATATATATTTTATGTATATTTTATAATAATCTAATATTCTAATAATGTTACTGACTATTACACAACACAATTACACTACTATGAGTACTGACTACCCCCTCCCCTGCTGTTTATTGTTAAATTTCTGCACTTATGTTCCAGAATTCAATATACCATGAATGTGATACAAGATTTTTAAAAAATAATTCGGTTTTTAGGAACCGAACCGAATAAACCGAATTATTTCGGTTCGGTTCGGTCCCGGTCCATAGAACAAATTCGGTCCGGTTCGGTTCCAAAAAAATCAACAATTCGGTTTTCGGTTTTTTCGGTTCGGTCCCGGTTTTGGACCGAATCGCCCGAATGCTCACCCCTATTTTTAAGGCAGTTTCAGTCCACCCTTCATTATGCCCCCCCCCCCGGTGGCTACCCTTGCCAACATTAAGCAAGGAGAAGTAGAGTCCCTGCAGGATTATTTCATGCAATTTAATGTTGAAGTTCCCAGAGTTCGAGGGGCAACGGAAGAAGCCCAGAAGAATTTTCTAATTGCTGGATTAAGATAAGGCTCTAAATTCTGGAAAACCCTACAGGCTAGGGAGCCAGAAACTTTGGCTGAATTTTATGAACAGGCGGAACCTCACAAGCGGGTAGAGAAATCCATGAGGGATCTAAGAAGCAGTGACCGAAGAATGGAGAAGAGGGGGAGATCTTCTAGTCCTGAAGAAAGGAGAAAGACCTTTAAAAGGAGCCCCAGTCCAAAGAAGTTTAACAGGGCCAGGGAAACTGCCAATAAACAGACTGGAAAGCCTTACACAAGCAAATGGCAGAATCACACCCCCTTGGTCGCCTCCATCTATCATATATATTAGGGCTGTCAAACGGATAATTCGGATACGGATCTGCCTGTATCTGAATCCGAATCCGAAAATCTGAATTCGTATCCGGATCCGTATCCGAATCCGAAAATATTTAAATAAAAATATCCGAATCCGAATCCGCCGGATACTATCCAGATACGGATAATATCCGAATCCGAATTTCAGTCAGAATTTTTTAGTTTTTATATTAAATTTTAATTCAAAAAATTGAAGAAATAATAAAAATTTAAATTTTTTTAAAAAAATGTAAAATAAACTAAAACTTAAATTTATTAAAGTCTATTTTATTTTTTTCAAAAATTTAATTTTTAGTATAATTTTATTTATTTTAAAATATTAAATTTGTAATATATATCAATACTATTATATAATAGACGAAACATTAAAAGTTTGGTTGGTCGGTATGGTACGTTGTGATTTTACTTAATTGCCCTTAATTTTGGTTGGTCGGTATGGTACATTGTGATTTTACTTAATTGCCCTTAATTAATTGTACTTTGAGTTTTTACTTAATTAACCTTATTATTTATAAAAATATATTATTAAATAATAATATTACATATTTATAACCAATTATCTTTTTCACCTAAAATACATTATTTTTTCTATTTTTTCTAACAAATTCCCCTACTTTTTCAAATATATCAAGGGCAATTACCTTTTTTTAACTAAAAAATGTTAATTTTTCTTTTTTTTTACTAAAACCCCTCCTTTCCCAAAAATATCACGGACGTTTAGTTATTTATTTTTAAAACTATTTTAATATTATAATTATTTTTTAAAATTTTACCTATTTTAACATGTCTACTTATTTTTCTTAACAAATGCAATTACTACAAATATTAAAATATAAATAATCAAATACCTATTTATAACCAATTACCTTTTCAGCTAAAATACATTATATATTTTTTCTAAAAAGTTCCTTCTTTTCTAAATATATCACGGGAAATTGCCTTTTATAATTTACTTTTTCTATTTTTCTCACTAAAATCCATTCTTTTTCCAAAAATATCACAAGAAACCATTTACTTATTTATTTTAAAACGTATTTAAATACTTTTAATTATTAAATTTTAAAACCTCATTTTCCAAAAATATTACGGGCATTTACCTTTCTAAACTAAATATATGTTACATTTTTTATTTTTTCTAACTAAAACCCCTCATTTTCAAAAATATAATGGGCAACCCCATACTTATTTATTTTAAAATCTGTTTTAATGTTTTTAATTAATTAAAATTGTTTAGCTATTTTAACATGTCTACTTATTTTTTGCACAATTACAATTAATAAAATATTAAAAAAATAATAATAAAATAAAAATTAACAATCCGTGCATCGCACGGGTTTTAAGCTAGTATATATATATATATATATATATATATATATATATATATATATATATATATATATATATATATATATATATATATATATGTATGTTTACAATTATATATATATATATATATATATATGTATATATATATGTATATATATATATATATATATATATATATGTATGTTTACAATTATATATATATCTATACTATATTATTAAAGCCGAAACATTAAAAGTTTTGGTTTTCGGTTAACGATCGGTTTTTGGTTTTCGGTACTTTTTCTAATTAATAAATTAATAATATAATCAAAATTCGGGAAAGTTTTATTCTATATTAATATTTCACTATATTTTACTACATAAAAATCAAATAATATTGAAATCGAATCAAAAAAATGGAAATGTGGGATTTAATTTGTTTAAATTTCGGATACACTACTACAAATATACTTTTTTTCAAGGATAACGAAAGCTACTACAAATCAAATCTTTAATGGAATTGTATTATTGTCAAGTTATCAAAATAGTAACTAGATGATTGACTTTTACAATTAAAATATTTTTTTTCTAACAAAATCTACTCTTTTTTTCCAAAAATATCATTACAGTTATCTTTAAATTAAAACATATTACCTTTTATATTTGTTATTAGTAAAATCTATGTTTTCCAAAAATATGAGGTGCAATCCTTACTAATCTATTTTAATACTCTATTTAATAAATAATAAAATAATATAAAAATATTAACTAACTAATTGCCTTTTATAATTAAAACATTTTTTTCTAACAAAATCTACTTCTTTTTCAAAATATCACGGGTAATTACCTTTAAATTAAAATATATTACCTTTTATATTTGTTATCACTAAAATCTCTATTTTCCAAAAATATCAAGTGCAACTCTTACTTATGTATTTTAAAACTTATTTTAAAACTTTTAATTATTTAAAAAAAACTTACCTATTTTAAAAAGTGAACGTATTTTTTTTAACAAATACAATTAATATAATTAAAAAAACTTACTTATTTTAACATGTCAATACATTTTTTTAATAAATACAATTCATATAATTAAAAAAATTCTAAAAATATCACGGATACTTAATTTATTTAATTAAAACATGTTAGCTTTTATATTTGTCCTTATTATTAATTTTATTTTATTATAAAATAATATTAATAATACCTCATTTATCTTCCTCAGCCCCATTTGAATTTTTTTTTATATTTTTTTATGTTCCAATTAATATTTAAGTTTATCATTTTATAATTTATCATATTAATTTTTACTTTTATTTTAATATTTTCCGTATACATTATTTTTTTTAGTTTATTATTTTTTAAGGTCTGTGCCTTGCACGGGTTATAGGCTAGTGTATATATATATATATATATATATATATATATGTATGTTTACAATTATCTACAACTTATATAAATATATTGTTTAATGATTAAATTATATATATATATATATATATATATATATATTCTGTAAACTTAAAATATAATTTTTAAATAATATGTAACTATATATATATATATATAATATTATTTATTTATCATATTTATTTAATTTCGGATTCGGATATTACCGGATACGGATGCGCCTATATCCATATTCGTATCCGCAACTACCGAATTCGAATACAGATAATATCCGCTTTATTTCGGATACGGATAAAATCCGCTTTATTCCGGATACGAATACAAATATTTCGGACGGATATCGGATTTTTCGGATTTTTTTGACAGCCCTAATATATATGCTACTTATGCTGGGAAGGGGGTGTGCAAGAAAGCTACTCCTCTGACGGAATATAACAAAAGGGACACCTCTAAATACTGTGCTTACCATGAATCCATGGGACATCACACGGCAGATTGCCGACAGTTGAAGGATGATATTGAGACTTTGATTCGACAAGAAAAGTTAACGGAATGGGTTGTGAAGGAAGTACGGAAACATAAGGTTGAGTACCACCAGGTGCCACATCCACCTCCAATAGCAAAGGATGGTGACACGGAAAGAACTGCTAGGGCCAGTAGCATTGATGTTATTATTGGAGGACCTCATGTGGGGGGAGATAGCAAGAAAGCCATAGAGAGATATGCTCGAGAGGCAAAGGATCGTCCTCTAACCAACATTCATCGTCTTGAACAAAGGCCTCCTCATCTGTTCACAAAAGAGAGAGATGAAATTATGTTTAGCGAAGAAGATTCTAAATGGGTACACCATCCTCATGCTGATGCTCTTGTCGTAAGGATGAAAATCGGGTCTACCAATGTATATCGGGTGCTGGTGGACAATGGGAGTGATGTAAATATTTTGATCTACAACACTTACAAAAGGCTCGGATTCTTGTACAGAGAGTTGATCTCAAGCGGAAATCAGCTCTATAGGTTCACAGGGGGTTCAGTAGGAATCCGAGGCACAGTCCAGCTCCCAGTCAGTTTAGGAGACAACCCTCACGTGGCCACACAAATTGTCACTTTTACTGTGATGGACCAGTCGTGTGCTTATAATGCCATCATTGGGAGACCAACCCTTAAGAAGATGAAGGTAGTCACCTCCATTTATCATTTAACCATGAAATTTCCAACTCCTACAGGTGTTGGACAAGTGAAGGGATGCCAATATGACTCAAGGGTATGTTACAACCAAGCAATGAAAGGGGCAGAAAAGGTAGATTTTCCAAGAGAAGTAGCAGACCTTAGGGAACAAGAGCCCATGGAAGATGGTGAAGAGAAGAAAAGGAAGCGTGTGGATACCCTCATGTCGGATGTCTGTAACATGATATATATAGAGGAACTCCCAGAAGACTACTTTAAAAATTTGGGAATTGAAGTGGAACCACGACCTGGGGCCCTAATGATGGAACCCTCTCAATCCATAATGACGTTACAAGAGGGCATAGTGGAGGAGGCTAGTAATGATGAGAAGAGCCCAGAACAGGTGGCTTCCAGGTTGAATAAAGGCAAGTGGGTAAAAAAAAGAGACTTCGGTTCTAATAGACCTGCCAACTGGAATCTCCCGAGAAGTCACTATAACAACCGAAGGAAATATCCCGCAGGAAATACCAGATATGTCCATCTTAGTGTCACTGAAGTAGGAGAGCCTAGGACGGATAGAAGCTTCGATGTTGATTTAGACCCAAGAATGCCTCATCTGCCAGACGAAGCTGGAACATTCGAAGATATCATTTCTATCATGGTGGACCCAAACGACCCGGCTAAAGTTTTGAAGATTGGGGCAGATCTCAGCCCTGACATTAGGAGTAATCTCGTCTCATTCCTTAAGGAGAATCTAAATGTGTTTGCATGGTCTCACGCCGACATGATAGGGATCGACCCAGAAATGATGTGCCACAGGTTGAACCTAGATCCCAGCAAGAAGGGCATAAGGCAGAAGAGGAGACCTGTTAGTGGAGAGAGGGCGGAGGCCCTTAGAGAAGAAGTGGACACGTTGATGGAAGTCAGACTTATCAAAGAGTCGTTCTACCCGACTTGGTTGGCTAATCATGTGCTAGTAAAAAAGCCGAATGGGAAGTGGAGGACTTGCGTCGACTTCACCGATCTGAATAAGGCATGTCCAAAGGATAGTTTTCCTCTTCCTCGTATCGATCCGCTTGTGGATGCCACTGCAGGGCACGCATTGTTAAGCTTTATGGATGCCTACTCAGGCTACAATCAAATTCCTATGTATGGGCCAGATCAAGAACACACCTCGTTCATCACTGATCGAGGCATGTACTGTTATATTGGGATGCCTTTTGGGTTAGTCAATGCAGGAGCAACTTATCAGAGATTGGTCAATAAAATGTTTAAAGATCATATCGGGAAGACAATGGAGGTATATGTTGATGACATGCTTGTAAAATCAAATGAGGCCAAGGACCACATCCGGCATTTGGCAGAAATGTTCACTATCTTGCATATTTACAGAATGAAGCTCAATCCCCAAAAATGTGTGTTTGGGGTGGAGTCGGGAAAGTTTCTAGGGTTCATTGTCAACCATCGGGGAATTGAGGCTAACCCGGCCAAAATTAAAGCTCTATTGGAGATGAAATCACCTCGAAAAGTGAAAGATGTGCAAAGTCTAACAGGTCGGGTCGCGGCGTTGAACAGATTCGTCTCCAAATCTTCTGACAAGTGTCAGGTGTTCTTTAAGGCCATTAAAAATGTGGGCAAGAATTTTCAATGGACAGAAGAATGTGAGGAGACCTTTCAGAATATCAAGAAGCATTTGAGCACACCACCTTTATTGTCTAATCCACAGCAAGGGGAGGTACTTGTGCTTTACTTGGCTGTATCTGAATATGCGGTGAGTGCGGTGCTAATTCGAGAGGAATGATATATGATCTTTATGATCATATTTTCTCAATATTTTTAGTTAATTTTGCATGAAATTGGATTCTATTTAATTGATTTTCATTTTTTATTTCAGGGAATAAGGATTTCTTATAATAGAAGGATTGTGGCTGAAATTGCAAAGTTTTAAGGAATTCTAGCAAAATTCGGATTTTCGGATCAGCTTGCGCAGTGTTCACTGTTTTGGCTATAACCGGAGCTTCGGATGTCGGATTGAGGTGATTCAGGCGCCGTTGGAAAGCTTGCGAGAAGACCTTTAATTCAAATATGGTGTCAGATTTTACTGGTACTCCAAACTTCCCAGAATATTGCCAGAAGCAGACAGCTCGAATTTCTTACTTTGGAATCCTACTCTACTAAGGAAACTCCTTTGTGTTATTATTAAATAAGTAAAATATATTATTATTAGACATAGTTCAGTTAGGTATTATATATATTCAGTAGATAAAAAATAGACATGTACCTGACTTGTGTGGAGACAACGGTTACATTGAACAGAGAAGAAAACCACCACGGGGAAGAAGAACAAGAAACCATTCAAGAAGAGAAGCCATTGGAGAGGATCAATTCTAGAGTTTTTATCTTCTCTTCACTTTTCTTTATTGTAACTTTGCTATAATGACTTCATTCTTGTGTCTAGTACTCTTTGTGATGTTTAACTAAGTCTCCTTCTAGGTCTTTAATGGATACTTGTGTTTTGATATAAGTTTGTTCTTTAATTCTCTAAGTATAGTGTTCATTACAATTGTTTATATTGATTTGTGTTTAATGCTTTTCAAGAAATGATCAACCTTGGAATTGAATTGGTAATGTAGGTGGACTTGGAAAAGAAAACCTAGATTAAGGCCATGTTAATATAACTTGGGATTAGTAGTATGCTAATTTGTGTTTAAGATAGGAATATACTTAAACACCCTAGGTAGTCAAATTAAGGTGGAGGTTAATGTTGTTCTAATACTTAAATTCTTCATAGGGATATGGGAATTAGTTGAAGAATTAGAATCACTTGAGATTCGGAAGGTCCTTGTGATTAGTTAAGTGCCTTAGACTAGCAATTGGAACACCATAGTAGAGATGAAGAGAGTAGCTTATTAATGAACACAAGTTGAAGTTAAAGGCTTAGTTTTGTTAATCTAATATCTTCTTTGTGTTGACTTAGTAGTTAGTGATAATTAGTTGTGTTTGAAACCATTTATTATTTTAACTTGAATTAGAAGAAAAATAGTGTATGGTACTTAACAACTTAGATTTAGTTCTCGTGAGAACGAATTATTATACTACTTGATACGATATGTGCACTTGCATTTGATGTGTAAAATCGCTAACAAGTTTTTGGCGCCGCTTCCGGGGACTACTTTTAAGTATTGATTTGTTAATATCATTACATTGTCTAGTATTTTAAGATCAAGTTGTTTATTCTATTGTTATTTTGTTCTATTTTGTAGGAGTTTAACATTGTATGCGTAAACTTGGTTCATCTTCACTTCTACCACTTGATTTGGAGATTGAGAAAACTGCAAGAAGGAATAAAAAGAAAGCTAAGGAAGCTAGGAATCAGTCATCCACTATGGCTAATCAGAATGATCCTCCGGATCCTAATGCTCAAAGGCGGTTGCGTGTTAAGGAGTACATCATGCCTTCTTTCGATGGTATTCACTCTAGCATTGCAAGGCCAGCTATTACAGCAAATAACTTTCATGTTGATTCTGCAACAATGCAAGCTATTAGAGACAACAGATTCAATGGTCTTTCAGCTGAAGATCCTAATGCTCATTTGAGGAATTTTCTTGAGATTGTGGATAACTTTAAGGTGAATGGTGTTTCTGAAGAGGCCATCAGATTGAGGTTATTTAGTCATTCTTTGGATGGAAGAGCAAGAGAATGGCTTGATTCTTTTCCAAATAATTCTATCACTGCATTGAATCAACTTGTTGAGAAATTTTTAAACAAGTATTTTTCGCCGGCAAAGACTGAAAGATTGATCAAGGAAATTCAGAATTTTCAACAATTTGACATGGAGTCTCTTTATGATGCTTATGAGAGGTTCAAGGATCTCTTGCGAAAGTGTCCTCATCATGGGATATCTGATCAACAGAAGATTCGAACATTCTATAATGGTTTGACAATTCAGTGTGCTACTCAAGTTGATGGTGCATCAAGGGGTTCATTGATCAATCAATATCCCGAGGATGCTTTTGAGATTTTAGAGGACATCACTTTAAATAATTGCAGGGCTTATGATCGGACAAGTTCAAAGAAAGTAGCAGGTGTGTATGAAGTTGATCCTTTGACATCTTTCTCGGCTCAAATGGTGTCTCAATTTGAAGCTTTGAATAAGAAGCTTGAATCTTTTTCAATGGATAGACATCAACCAATTCATCCAGCTCATCAAGTTCAGAATGTATCTATCTTTTATGATATGTGTGGGGAAGGACATCCAACTCAACAATGTCCATTGATTTATCATGATGGCGCACAGTCTAGTACAGTTAACTATGTGGGGAATTCTAGCAATCAACATAACAATCAATATTCCAACACTTACAATCCTGGTTGGAGGAATCATCCCAAATTTTCATGGAATAATAATGCTAGACCAAACATGCCATACAAGCTTAATCCACCACCGGGTTTTCAACAAAATCAAAGGCCACATGAGATGGAGAAGAAGCTGACAACTGAAGATCTTCTACTTCAGTACATGAAGAAAACTGATGCTTTGATCCAAAGTCAAAGTGCATCCATGAGAGCTTTAGAGATGCAACTGGGTCAGTTGGCTAGTGCTATCAACAATCGTCCTCAAGGTTCATTACCTAGTGACACGGAGCCGAATCCAAAGAATGATAAAAGGGAGCATTGCAAGTCAATTACTTTGAGCAGTGGAAAGGAAATTGAAGGTAATACAAAAAAAATTGATGATGGGGAAAGTTCAGAAACTCATTCTAAGGAAGATCCTAAGAAAGTTGTGAATGAAGAACCTATAACACTATCAAGTTCTCAACCAAAGAAGTAATTGTATCCTCCACCTCCATTTCCTCAACGATTACAGAAGCAAAAGCAAGATAAACAATTTCAGAAATTTATGGATGTTTTCAAGAAATTATCCATTAATATTCCTTTTGCTGAAGCATTAGAGCAAATGCCAAGTTATGTCAAGTTCATGAAGGATATTTTTTCAAGGAAGAGAAGATTGGAAGAATTTGAAACTGTGGCTTTGACGAAAGAGTGTAGTGCTATTCTACAGAAAAAACTTCCTCCAAAACTCAAAGATCCGGGAAGTTTCACTATTCCTTGCACTATTGGAGCTCAATACTTTGGTAAAGCTTTATGTGATTTGGGGGCTAGTCTTAATTTGATGCCATTGTCGATTTTCATGAAGGGAGTTGGAGAAGTGAAACCTACATCCGTGAGATTACAATTGGCAGATCGTTCTTTGGCATATCCAAGAGGTATTGTTGAAGATGTTCTTGTGAAGGTGGATGAGTTTATCTTTCCTGCCGACTTTATTGTTCTTGATATGGAAGAAGATGCAGACATACCTTTACTTCTTGGTAGACCATTCTTAGCTACGGGAAGAACTCTCATTGATGTTCAAAAAGGAGAGTTAACCATGCGAGTGCAAGATGAACAAGTGACATTTAATGTTTTTTCTACTATGAAGTTTTCTAATGACGAGGAGAGTTGTTTTGATTTGAGTGCTATTACAGGTGATGATGATGTTCACATGATGACACATCATACTATGGATGCTTTGGAGTTGTCTTTACAAGAAGCAGGTGATGAAAGTTATGAAGAAATTGCTGAATGTATCAACGAACTCAATGCATTGCAAACTTATCGAAGAACTTTTCAGAAATTTGAATCTTTTGAGATGCCCGAGAAATCAAAGGCATCTAAGCCTTCCATTGAAGAACCTCTTTAAGTAGAGCTTAAACAACTACCGGCCCATCTCAAATATGCATTTCTTGGAGAAAATTCCACTTTACCGGTGATTGTATCTTCTACACTTTCAGTTGAGCAAGAAGAAAAGTTGTTTCGAGTCTTGAAGGAATATAAAAGAGCTATTGGGTGGAAAATTGCTGATATTCGAGGTATAAGTCCTTCATTCTGTATGCACAAAATCTCAATAGAGGAGGGTCACAAGCCTACTATTGAGCATCAAATGAGGTTGAATCCTATCATGAAAGAGGTGGTGAAGAAAGAGATCATCAAGTGGCTAGATGCTGGAATCATATATACTATTTCTGACAGTTCTTGGGTTAGTCCGGTTCAATGTGTGCCTAAAAAGGGTGGTATCACAGTTGTTGCTAATGAAAAGAATGAGCTAATTCCTACAAGAACAGTCACGGGATGGAGGGTGTGTATGGACTACCGAAAGTTGAACAAAGCCACAAGGAAAGATCATTTTCCTTTACCTATCATTGATCAAATGCTTGATAGATTGGCAGGCAAAGAGTTTTATTGTTTCTTGGATGGTTATTCAGGCTACCATCAGATTGCTATTGCACCAGAAGATCAAGATAAGACTACTTTTACATGCCCTTTTGGTACTTTTGCCTTTAGAAGGGTGTCATTTGGGTTGTGTAATGCACCATCGACTTTTCAGAGGTGTATGATGGCTATTTTCTCAGATATGGTAGAGCAAGGGATAGAGGTTTTTATGGATGATTTTTTTGCGCTTGGTGACTCTTTTGATGCTTTTTTGATGAATTTGGAGCGGGTATTGCAAAGGTGTGAGGAAACTAATCTGGTACTTAATTGGGAGAAATGTCATTTTATGGTTAAAGAAGGAATTGTGCTTGGGCATAAAGTGTCAGGAAAAGACTTAGAGGTTGATAGAGGTAAGCTAGAAACTATTCAGAAGCTTCCTCCACCGAGCTCTGTTAAAGGAGTTAGAAGTTTTCTTGGTCATGCTGGTTTTTATAGGCGGTTCATCAAGGATTTCTCAAAAATCTCAAAGCCTTTGTGTAATTTGCTTGAAAAAGATACAAAATTTGTCTTTGATGATGCTTGCCTTGTCTTGTGGGTACACCATTCTACTATCAAGTATCTGATTGAGAAGAAGGATGCAAAGCCTCGTTTGATTCGATGGGTTCTACTTTTGCAAGAATTTGACTTGGAGATCAAGGATAGGAAGGGTTCAGAAAATCAAGTTGTTGATCACCTATCTAGGTTGGAAAACAATGAGAATTCTGATAATTCTCAAATCATTGATGATTCTTTTCCTAATGAAAAACTTATGGCTATCAACAACAAAGGCCTTCCTTGGTTTGCTGATTTTGTTAACTATTTGGTAAGTAATATCATTCCCAATGAGTTTACTTATCAACAAAAGAAAAAGTTTTTGCATCAAGTTAAATCTTTTCTATGGGATGAGCCTTTTCTTTTCAAGCTTGGTCCGGATAATGTTCTAAGAAGGTGTGTTTCTGATGATGAGATAGAAAGTATCTTGAATGATTGTCATAATTCTCCTTATGGTGGTCATTTTCAAGGTGATAGGACTGCAACAAAGGTCTTACAATCAGGTTTTTACTGGCCTTCTCTTTTTAAAGATGCTCATGAATTTGTTAAAAGATGTGATCGTTGCCAACGTACTGGTAATATTTCTAGAAGGAATGAAATGCCTTTGAATTATATTTTGGAGGTTGAATTGTTTGATGTATGGGGTATTGATTTTATGGGACCCTTTGTGATGTCATTCCGGAATCAATATATATTGTTGGAAGTTGATTATGTTTCTAAGTGGGTTGATGCCATAGAAACCCCAACCAAAGATGCATCTGTGGTGCTTGAATTTCTGAAGAAGAATATTTTTACTCGGTTTGGGACTCCAAGAGCTATTATTAGTGATGAGGGGACACATTTTTGCAACAAACAATTTTCAACATTGTTGTTAAAATATGGTGTTCGCCACAAGGTAGCATGTGTTTATAATCCTCAAACCAATGGGCAAACTGAAGTTTCTGACAGGAAATCAAGCAAATTCTAGAGAAACGGTGAATTCTTCAAGAAATGATTGGTCTAAAAAGTTGGATGACAGTCTTTGGGCTTACAGGACCGCATATAAAACACCATTGGGAGCATCACCATATCAGTTGGTGTATGGAAAATCTTGTCATTTGCCAGTGGAGTTAGAGCACAAAGCTTTTTGGGCAATCAAGAAGCTTAATTTTGATTTTGTTGCAGCTGGAGAAAGGAGAATTCTTCAATTAAATGAGCTTGATGAATTTCGATTGAAATCCTATGAGAGCTCCAGAATTTACAAGGAAAAGATGAAGAAGTGGCATGACCACAAAATTCTACCTAAAGAACTTGAGTCCGGACAAATGGTTTTACTATTTAATTCACGGCTAAAGTTGTTTCCGGGTAAGCTCAAATCACGTTGGTCAGGGTCTTTTAAGGTGGTACAAGTGTATCCATATGGTGTTGTTGAAGTTGAGGATATGCATAGTGGAAGAACATTCAAAGTTAATGGGCAAAGGCTTAAACCATATTTGGGTGGTGACATTGATCGTAATGTTTCATCCATCACTCTTTCGGAGCTATAGGAAGTGAATAGTCAAAGTCATGACTATAAAAAGGCGCTTCTTGGGAGGCAACCCAAACAAATTGTTCGGTTAGTTTGTTAAAGTTTTTATTCTATCTTATTAGTTTCTTTGTTATTTAGTTGATAGGCTAGTTGTAGTTTTTAATTTTATTTTTAATTTTGTTATTTTCACTCCCATAAGGTGCCTTGATGATTGTTTTTGTGAAGTAATTTTAAAAAAAATGTTGTAATAGGAGCAGGTATTAATGGTGTTGAGCACATTTTTGTTGCTACTTGGAGGAACGGAACAGTGTTCCCGGGTTGGAAAATAAAAAGGGCAGAAAACTGTGGTATAAAAATTGAAGTCTGTGGTTTAGAATCTCTGCCTTAGTCAAGTTATCCAAAACAGCCGGCTTAATTTTTGATCCCGCAGTATGATATCCCTGGCCAGGGACTTCATTTGTTTGTTATTGTTGGTGTTCACCTGGTGTACATTTTCTTTTGTACGCACACGTTAATTTTTTTTTTCTTTTTATTTGTTTGCTTGTTTTTAAATTTGTAGATATATTACTTTTCTTGTATATTAATTTATTTTTCTTATTCACAATTTTTTTCTGTACTTTGTAAATTTTATTTATTTTATTACATATATATATAGTTCTTTTTATTTTTTATTGTTTTGTTATTTCTAATTTGTTTTGTGATTATAATTTTTGTTTTCATTTTTTTAATGTATAAAATGTATTTATATCATTTTTACATTTTATAATTTTGTTCATATTTTATGTTTTGTATATTTATTATTGTGCATATTCTTTTAATTGTAATTAGCCATGTACGTGTGTATAATATTTATTTTTTTTTTTTTTGTTTTATTTATTTTTTTCAGATTTTTTTTTTGTTATGTATATTTTTTTGTTATGTATATGTTATGTGTAAATACCCACTCACCCACACGTTCCTGGCCACCTACATACATTAGGGGTTCAAATTTTGCCTCTAGGGTTTAGATGCAGCAGTTACAACATTCAGCGGAGAGATTTTTTTTTTTTTTCTTTCTTCAAAGAAAACAAAACAGAGCAGCAGCGATTTCTCTCCCTCTCACAGTATCAAGTCGTGTCTGCTCCTGTCATGACTCGTGTTTCATCATCTAAGCAGTCTGCAAAATCTTCCATCCAGTCACCTCCTGCAAAGAAGCAAAAGCGCTCAGATACCTCTATTTCTGGGATTCAAAAATACCCAATAGTTAAGCCACTTGGGGAGACTCAACAGACTCTATACAAGGAATCATCAAAGCGTAAGGTCTTACCCAATAAATACGTTGATTTATCTGTATTGGAACTTTTGGAGGTTAAAGATGACTTTCTAGAGGGGTTGGAAGATATGGGATGGAGTGGTTTGATAAACATGGATGAACCCTCATATGCACCACTAACATATGAATTTTTGAGTTCTTTCAATGTCACTGATCACAATACGCTTTCATTCCGGATAGCTAATGTGTCTCATGAAATCACAAAGGCTGAATTGGCGGACATGTTTGGGTGGAAGTTGGGGAAATAAAACAAAAATTTGAAATCAAACTTTGTGCGAAGTGGAACTTTGTGTGAGGTGGAACTTTGTGCGAGGTGGAAACTTGTGCGAGGTGGGACTTTATGCGAAGCAGGAACCATGGGCGAAGTAGTCCCATGCGAGGTGAACCTTGTGAGAGTTGAGCCCATTCAAAACAATAATTGCAGAAAGAGAAGTACATGTATAAATAGAAAAAACTCAAAACCATGGGCGAACATGAAATACTTAGAGAAAATGTTTGGAAAAATACAAGTGTTATTGGTCCAAGACCATTAAGTGTTTACAAATTACGAGGCAAACGGGGTTCCCGCATCCCCAAAGAAAGTAGCTGAATAAGTTTAAGTTTGAGGAGTCTCCTCATTAACCCCATGAGCGATCTGAGATTCTTGTGCGAGCTGAGCCTCTTCAATGGTTCGAGCCTCTTCTGCAGCCGCAGCCTCCTCCTTCATCTCTTTGCGAAGCTTCTCGGCATAGCTCACGGTGACAGCACCTTGAGGACTCCAATCGAACTCAGGGACCTTCGTCATGAAGCCCTTCATGAAGTTCTTGGAACCTAGGGCCTTTGCATCTTTAACCTCTGCGTCCCGGCTCGCCTCTAATGCTGAGAATTTGGCCTCGAACTCGTTACCAAGATCTGTAACTTTGGCTTCAAGCTCGGCAACTTGAGCTTTTAAAGATTTGTTTTGAGAAGTGGCATCAGCCAGAACATTGGAATGTTCCCCCTTCATTTTTTCCATAAGGGCCCTAGACTCGCGCAAGTCCTTTTCAAGACTTGTGGTCGTATCGAGAATACTCTGCTTAGACTCCTCGACTAACGCCACATTGGCCTTCCTCGCCTCGTCCAGCTTGTTTCTCAGAATTTTGTTATCTTTATTAAGACGAGCAGAGGCTTGGCCCATTGTGCGAAGCTCCTTATGTCTGTTGATTTGTCTTACAATCACCTCGGTTGTAGCCTTGGTAAGGGCATCATTATTCGCCTCGAACGAGCCCGAGGTCCATGCCCTTAACTCGCTCTCAGAGATATGTGGGCCTACGAGTCGAACTAGGGCACTGGCCACAACATTCCCTTGAGGATTTGGAGGAGGTAACTCTTTGCGAGCTCGCTTCAGTGCATCAACCTCAGGAAGAGCATCCTTGGAATTTCTTGCTTTTTTCTTTTGCGGAGAGACCCCCCCAGTTTTCAGGTATTCGGTAAGAGTAGTCTTGAACTGAGGAGGGATCTCCTTGGCTTGAGGAATAATTTTGTTCGAACCTCCAGCATGCGAGCCGGTTTGACTGGCAGTAGGAGCGGTTCGAGTTGGAGTGTCTTGATCAGCTAGGAATGGAGGAGGGGAGATGGCCATTGCTGAAATAAAACGAAGACAGAAGAGTTAGTCAATAATATATGCTGACAAAACGTGCAAAATTAAAATGACATACAGGATAACGGTGCGAGCTGGAGGCTCGCATCGAGTATAAACCTACCTTTCTTTTTCTTCTACATTTCTTGCTGGGAGTTAATCTAGTCCCTTCTTTTAAAAAGCCGTACTCAACGAGGTTGGCGGTTGTAATCAATTTTCTAATGTTTCGTTCTGAGACGGGGATGTTTAAGAGATTATCGGCGTTAATCTTCTCTTGACCTTGCAAGGGCGTTCTCACAGGAGGTTCTGAGTAAATAAAAATAAACCATAAGAAAGATGCGAGGCATAAAAAGTGGTGTGAGGCGAAATATGCGATGCGAGCTGAAATGAGTACCGGGGTCATAATAGAAGTGAGTTTGGACTCGGGGAACTTCATGAACATGGAAGAAAGAGTCCTTCCATCTACCCGAGTTGCTTGGAACCCCGAAGATTAGTTTCTTCTTATTATAATACGGCCAGACAGAGAGATAGAAGTAGCTGAATTCGGTTGAATGCTTCAAGTTCAAGAAATATCCAAGTTGTCTAGCGGTGAGAGTAGGATAGCCTTGCTTTTAATAGAGAATATATAGAGCTATGGCAGACCTATAACCGTTTGGGTTGATTTGTAGCGGTGTGATCCCATAGTACTCGAGGATTTCCTGAATGAAGGGGTGGAGGGTGCGTTAATACCCAACTTTAGCAGAAAGGACGAAAGAACCATGCGAGGAGCCCGTCCTCCATTTTCTGGATGATTGAATTGATAGCATCTCATGTGCGGTGCGGGGAGGATTATGCGACCCTCTGGCCTGAATTGATCCACGAGGTCGTGTAGTATATCTTCAGTTAACGAGGTGGACATGTCTCGAAAAGCCAAAAAATTTCCACTTTCATGGACAGAAGATGAGCTCTCATCGCCATCTGGGATTATACGTTTTTTAAGGAACACCTCTCCTTCGAGCTCGGGTTGTTGGATTGGCTTATAAGGAACAGGAGACGGTTCTGGGATATATGCATAGTTGCAGAAGTCTACTTCCTTTGATACATCTGTTATCTCCTCGCTAGAAGGACTGTCATATGACCAGTGCGAGCTGGTATCATCATCCTCATCATTTTGTTCAAGCTCATCTTGAAGAGATGGGGTACGAGCTATTGCTTTTCCTTTGCGTTTATCATAGAATGTGCTCCCTAAGGAACTATCTGTGGATGACTCCGAAATATCAATGGGATGATTTGCGGAAGACGGTGCGAGGTGAAGCCTCGCTTCTCTCTCTTGAAGCAATTGATTTATACGGACATTGGCCTCCTCGTCGCTTATAGGTCGCACCGAACGATTGAATAAATCTTCGAGGCCAAGAGAGCTGGAAATACTTGGACCTGTCTTCTTGTCCCTCAATGAATATAGGTCCTTCTCCCTGGTATAGTTTTCTGGAGCGGAGTTTGGATCGAGTTGGAGTCCAAGCGAGCTGGATCCACTGGCTCGCATCGCATTTTCTATCCTGGCTATGTTAGCTTCCCCTTCAGGAGTAATGGCCGAATTTGGGGAGATTGGTTGGCTTAGACGACTCGAGATTGGTTGTTATACTGGATTTTCAATAATGGGCCCTAAATAAGTTCATAAGTGGTTTGGACTTAAAAGGGAGTCATGTTGGTGCGATTTGGGTTTCGGCTCGCACTATAAGTTTTGGGATGAACTATGATGATTTCTCTAAGTATAACGAGCTCACGCCACCTATACATGTTGGGCTCTTCTCCTTATGAGCTCTCACCTTGATGAGGGCTCGCATGAAGATCTCATCATGATGAGCGAGGGCTCTCACCATGATTGGGCTCTCACCCTAATCTTTTGGGCTCTCACCATTATGAAATAATGGGCTCGCACTACTTATCAGAAATGAAAATAATTGAACACAGGTGAGCTCGCACCGCTTAACTATGAAAAGGTAATATTTAATTTGTGTATTTTTATATTGACTTGTGCGGTGCGAGCCTGGCCAGCTCGCACCATGGGTGAAGCCCAAAATATAGAAATTCCTATTTATGGAATGGATCGATGTTTCTTGGTTGACACGAGACAGACTTGCAATCATGGAAAGAAATGCGGAGATGCCGCGAGATTGTAGGAAAACGTGTGAAGACCGGGCTATTTATAGGAACGTGAGGTGGATTGATAAACCTTGAACTATTTATGGGAACGTGAGGTGGATTGATAAACCTTGAACTATTTATGGAAACATTGGATGGATAAATTTTGACTATTTATGGGTTTGGACTGAATGAGCTTATCTAATGACTTGTTTTTCAAGAAATACGTGAGGCTTGATCCCTATATAAGGGGTACGTAGACACCTTGTATGATACACAATTGACACTCGGCAAAGAGCAAGAGAAAGAACTCATTCTCTATTCAATTTTCTGAGGAGTTATCATACAAGTCCAACCACCACTTTCCATAAATCTGTAACACACTGTTGTACGAAATTCTGCTTACAACAGCAACTTCACTGCACAAGCTATCATCAGGAACTATTTTACCCTTGTTAGTAAGAAATAGTTATTATCCACTGCTTGATTATCACATTTTTTTTTTTCGGTAACCTTGATTATCACATTTTCATCTTGCTGTTATAATGTCATGTTTGCAGGAATTTAAATCAGAATTGATCTTCAATCTGGTAGAGATCTCAAGGAGTCACATTTTCGAAGAATGGAGACACTACAGAAACAAGAGCCATTTACAACTAACCTAAATGTAATTGTCAAGTGTCGGAAATGACACTTGTTATTTATTGAATCTAAACAACTAATATTGTTAGTTGTAGATCAAGTGCCACTTAAGACCTTTACGCCATATGCTTTACTAGGATTGAGTAGATGTTAAATTAAAATCAATCTGCATACATTGATTTCTTTTTAAATAGTGAAAGTGTAATCATGAATTTTCAATTTAATATAATCGAATTAAAATTGAAACGGTTTAAGCAAATTATGTGATTTATTTATTAATTAGTTTTGTTGCATTTAGTGACATACAACATACTAAAATTTATGATAAAATTATAATGTTGTCAAATGTGTTAATGTGGTATGGCTGGTGGTGTGGTCATCATAGATCTGTTATTTCAAAAGTATTATTAGTTATTATAATCTTTTTATATATATTAAATTGAGAATAAAAATTGTTAAATTGTACACTTTATTGCAAAATAATAAAAAGGATTTCTAAATATTATTTTACAATTTTTCATGAAAAATCAGATATCAATTATGTAGAGTATAATAAAGTTAATAAGTGAAAAAATATAAAAAATATAAATTAATGATTTTAAAATTAGGAAAATATGAAATTTCACACAAAAAGTATATTAAAAACTAAAATAATTAAAAAATATTAATAAAATAAGTATCATTTACTCAACAAGGTTTGCAAATATTATTTTGCAATTGTTTTAAAAGAAGTTAAAAGGAAAAATATTTCAATTTATTAATAAAAATTCAAAAAATATTTATAAAATATCATGTGCATTGCACGTGTATAAAACTTGTAATTTTGTAAGGGTGAAAGGCCTAAATACCTTTTCTGATAATGGGGAAGTCCAAAATACCCATAAGCGTTAATCGGCGCCTAAAATACCCACGAAACACGCAATACTTGTATGCGTGGTCATGTATACGCATGTAGACAATGCGCAAATTCTGTTGGTTGTCTCTCCCAATCAAAATACACGCATTAGGTCCTTGCGTATTTGCTATGCGCAACTCAAACTTGCGTGTATATTCAAATATATGCGCATCATACAGATGCGTGGAGGATACAACACGCATGACGTTACATTTTACAAAGTACACCCTGTAGACATCTCTCTCCTGCATATATTTTTAGTTATTCTACAAACCACCCACAAACATACAACTGCATAATCACATCAACTGCCGTCGGCTGGAGTTACAGTGACATCGCCGGTCACCTTCACAATCACCTTCAAACCCCATGTCTCCTATAAATCACAAACTTAAAATCTTATACACCAAACCATCCACTTCAAAATACACACATGATACAAAAACTCATCAATTAAATCTATAACAAGCAACTATCCACTTCAAATCCCTAAATCTATAACTCAGTATAACCAATACGATCAATAATTAGCTAACCTTCAATTTTCTTTACTCCTAAGAACCCAATTTTTAATCAGCCCAGAATTTCAATTTTCTGATTCATTGATCTAAAATTCCAGGAAGATAATACTTGTTCTGAAGATAAGATTGTGGACAATTATTTGTATCATTGTGTGTATTATCAGAATTACAAATGTGTAGATATTTGAGATTGAAGTTGGATGACGAAGAAGAAGGTGATTTGTACCATATTGCCTGTACACACTACTGAGAGGCCAGGGATTAGTAAATATATGTTTAGAATAGAATACGCATCTGGGAAGTGCGGGTTTAGTGGGTATTTAGGGCAGCAACTGCAGACAAAATGTAATTTGGGCTGATGCTATTAAATAATGGGGTATTTTGGGCAATTTCTCATTTTGTAAATATACTCAAGGTATTTTGGACTAGTAGCTCAGTAAAGAAATTTTAATAAAGTTATAGTAAAAATGAAGTCTTGTAATTAATTTCCCTTTCTTTAAAAAATATATTACTATTATACATTTAAAATTAAGGTTAAAAAGTTTTGAGAAATTATCAAAAATACTATATATTTTTTTTAAAATGATTTTCTTATCTTCTGAAACTATTTACAAAAATACAATTCGCAATCAAAAGCAATATACAACTTATATTTATGTTTTTTAGAAAAATATTTGAAAATTAATTTGCGTTGAATATGAGGTTGCATCTGGTTATCGCGAATTGCAAACTCGTATTTTTGCAAAAAAAAATTGGAAATTCATAATTTTACAAAAATTTTAAAAATAAAACGTATTTTTGCATTAAAAAATTAAACAAATTTACGCATAAAAAATCAAAAAAAAAATCGTATTTACGAGAAAAGCTCAAAAAACTTTTGGAACAAAAATCATTCCAGAATCCAGAATCGGGTCTTTTACCACATTGAAACCCGAATAACGCAAACATACAGAACAGGAAAAAGAACACACACAACACAACTTTTAATTAACAAACCATGGTGATTAAAAAAAACACCTCCTCCGACGAAGAAGAAGACGACACCTTCTACTACCGCTACGCCACCGCCGCACCACCCCCTTCCACCACTCCCACCCCTTCTTCCCGTCCCTCTATCGGCAGCGGCGGTTTAGCCCCATCAAAATCCACCGTCTACATCTCCAATCTCGATTTCTCCCTCACAAACTCCGACCTCTTCACCATCTTCTCCACCTTCGGGAAAGTCGCCAAAGTCACTATTCTCAAGAACCGACAAACACGCGAGAGCCGTGGTGTTGCGTTTGTTTTATTTGTTTTAAGAGATGATGCGGTGAGTGCAGTTAAGGGGATGGATGGGAAGGTGTTGAACAAGAGGACTTTGAGTGCTTCGATTGCGGCGGATAATGGCAGAGCTAAGGAGTTTATTAGGCGAAGAGTTTATAAGGATAAGAGTAGGTGTTATGAGTGTGGGGAAGAAGGGCATTTGAGTTATGAGTGTCATAGGAATGTGTTGGGGAAACGGGAGAGGCCCGAGCCGAAGAAAGGGAGGAGGTTTGAGGGGAATTGGAATGCGGGTGGAGAGGGGGAGGCGGATGGGGAGCAGGGGGTGTTTGAGGAGAATTGGGCGTCCGTGGTGGATTCGGATGCGGATGAGAGGTTGTTGAGGAATGAGGAGGAGAGGGGGAGTGGGAGGATGGGGAAACGGAAGAAAGTTGGGTATTTTAGCGATGAGAGTGGGGATGAGGATTGATTAGGTGATTAGTGTGATTTGTATTTTAAGGTAAGGGATTTGGTGTTTTTATGCTATTATAGTTCAATGTTGTTCTTTTTGGATTTGTTGCGATGAATTTGGTGTAGTGGTGTATGTTTAGTGATTAGGGGTACATTGTGGTTAATGGATATGCAAATGCTATGTTGTTTTCAGTTATTATTGTTTTTTATGAATATGCGTGCTGTATGTGTGCGTTTTACTCACCCTCATTCACTAACCCACTAGGTATGTATGTTTACTTTGGAGTTTGGTAGAATTAGCGTACTTAGATGGATTTTCTTTAGTTGTATAAATTAATATATAATCTCTGATGATTGTTTATCATGTGTTTGGAGCTTTTGATGTAGTCCATTAATAGATTGAAGTGAGCAGTTTTATTAATTGTTAACAAAACAAATGTCTAGAGTCTCTTTCTCTGGTTTAGATTCATTTAGTTCGGTATTCTACAGAAATCATACTCTGGTTTGCTAATTTGTTAGAAAGCATACCATCTCTCAGTGTCATGTGAGGACAATTACGTTTGTAGACTCTAGTTTAGTTTAAGGATTTTCAAAGCACAATTGTAGTTGAAGAGCTGGAATGATGTACGTTGACCTGGAAATTTTTGTTGCATTTTATTCGTTTGTTTTGAATGGCTAGATCTGAATTATTTCTTAGTCACTTGATCAGTTTTTATTTATTTTGCATACAAAAGTTAGGAAATATGAGCTGTTCCTTGTAAGGTTCGGAAAATATTTACCAATTTTTTCTTTATTGTTAAATATATGTCACTTCATATCTTTAGGGAATTCATTCTTTAGTCAATCTTCCTTCACTCTCTTTTCTTAGAAAGCTTAATCTGCATATATAGAGTGGCTTGATGCTTGAATTTGTTTGTGGCTTTCCTAAAAGGTTTCATTTTTCATATTAATCCAATCCCAGGTCCAGCCAAACTTTTCTTTTCTGTAATATTTATACTAATTGAATTATTGATTGGCACGACTTTAAGTTATCCTTCTGTCTAAATATCATTCTATATTTTTGATACATCGGTACAGTTTTAAGGTGTTAAAGCACTTCACACTTGTTCAGCTTCATCTGCAGTCCTGGAATAACACATTGTGAACAATTTATATGAATGATCTTGTGCTATTAATTTCTACTTGTGGGATGTCCTTTTTCTAATGTAGAAGTACATATTTTTAGTTCTCCACCCAGGAGGCAGAATCTAGATTGTAAAATACTAAAATGTAAGAGCATCTACTCTGTTACATTATAAGTATGAAGATCCTTAATCTTAAGGTCAGGGCTGTCAGTCTGGACAATATATTGCTAACTACACTATATATGGCGAGTGAGAATACGATTCTCGTGTGTATAGCTGTTGTCTAGAATGATTGATGGAAGTCATATGAGTGTGATATGAGTGGTGTCTATACTCTGTACCTTCCATAAGGTCATGCAAGTGAAGGTTGATGAAAGAAATATAGGGTTAGGGAGCAATGTAGACTAAAATACATAGGAGTTTGATTGTAGAATTATAGAAGGGTTAGTTGACCTCATTCACAGATGATTATACTTAAGCAATTGATATGATTCACATAGTGCATAAACAAATAGAATAATAGAGGGTGTAAACATTAAGCTCCTGTGCTACTTACGAAATACGTCCAGTATAGTGATCTGAATATGGAAGTTGATTAAGTTATAAACATTATAAATTGAAGACTCCCTGGTTGGGATGGGAAACATAAATTCTTTGAGGAATTACTGAAATCAAGTAGTATTATGAGTAGGTGCCTCTTCCTAGTATATTCTGTATTGTGCATTGTCCTTTCCTCTGGTATAGATAAATTCCTGCAATGATTTAAAATTATTTAATTCAATATTTTCATGACAACTATAATCTAATCTCTGTTATGTTTGGTTATTGTTCCCATAATAGTACATATATTAGTAAATGAAGAAGTTCCACAAATACTGATTAAACTCCAATGTACTAGACCCTGTGCATGATGTACAACATTTCTATATGGATTGTACAAACATTATATGCACATTGTCAGGTGCACAAGTGGAGTTTACCGATAAACATTGGAGCTTGTTTATCCATTCCCTCTGTTCTGTATGCTAAGATTCTATAAATTTGAAGACATATCATCTGTTCAGAAAATCTATGTTTAATATTGGTAAGATAGATCAGTAAATTTTCTCTAGCATCAGTAGTAGTATTTATCCGGAGCTTAAAGACTTTTGTTGTAATCTCTTAATTTATGTTTAGCTCGCATAGTCGCATGTGGTAACAGATTGGTTTAGTTTAATCCTACTGTCATTTGCACTTGCGTGTTTTCTATATTCTGGTTGTGTAATGGTGGGCCTGCCATTTTCTTTTGATTCAGATAGAAACTAATTCAAGCTTAGATGGATGATGGACTGGTAAATGGATCTGATTTCGTTATCCTTTGAAAGCAACGCGAAGATAAGTGATAAGTGTTTGGGATCAAGAACATAAGGCAGCATGTGTAGAACTTTGTGCTTGTTTTTCAAATTGTGATTGTTATATCAGGGTTGATTGCTGTAACTTGAGACAAAAGTATGTCAATCATTGTTATCTTCTTAGAAAAGATTAAACAATTAGAAAATAGAAATAGATCAAGGTATTACTTTTGTTAAAACTGAAAGAGGATTTTCGAGTTTAGCTCAAGTAAAAGATACTAAATTGCTTATCTTTTCTAAGTGCCTCATTAAGTTGTATAGAATTTTTGTACAGTAATATCCAGAATTACAATATAGGTGCAGAAACATTGTGAGTAGATGCAATATTTTTTCATTGCATGATTTTCACTACCCCAAAGCTTGTGATCATATCTGATCTATACAAATCAACCGTCTCTGAAATACTTGTAGCCACTTGTAGTAATTTAAAAGCATTAAGGTCTATGATGCATTTAGACTGGTGAAAGTTTATATTGTCGCGTAAAGGAAGATGAAATTCTTGTTGCATATCATAGAAGGGAGATTCTTAAGTCGCTGCTTGCATATGTTGCAGCATGGGGGGACTTCGGACTTTCAGGCAAGGCTGCATTGCAATCCACTGCTCAGGAAATTATCTAACAATGTAGTTCGAGCTGTTGAAATAAAGGCTACATTTGAAGTGTTGGCTTCTATTTGTAGATTTGAGTTACTATATTCCCTGCATGTACGGAAGGTGAGCATTGGTAATTTTTATCTTTAGATTTTAAACTTTGAAGGAATCCTGAAGAAGATGAAATATTTAAGTCATCTATATGTTCTTTGTATAATCAAACCCAGGATAAGACATTACCTTTCATTATGATCAGTCACTTCCATGCCTTACATGTTCTAGTGTAGAAAATGCACTCATTCAGTCATTCATAAATTACAATGATTTTGACTGTTCTGTGTGAATCTGAAAATTTCTGTTACGGATACACACTTTATATAATTAAGTTTGGGTGTTTTTCCACGGCCACCGTGAGATAGTAACCACCTCTTGCAATGAAACATAGCGGCAGAAATCACCTCCAACAATGAAACATAGCGGCAGTCGTCAGTCACTATCTTAGCAATCACCTTCCGCATTGAAACATAGCGACAGGTGGTTGACATTCATCGCTGATTGGGGATCAAATCTCATTAAGTTATGGTTCGAACTTTCCTTTAGTATCGTCCCTTTAGCTTTGTGTAATTCAGCTTAACTTAATTTGGCTCTCAGCAGTATTGAGGTGACCATATATCACAAACAGGGGCCTTTCAATCTCACAAACAGGGGCCTCCCACAATAATAAAGGTCACATTTTGATTCTTTAAAATTTGTCACGGGCTTTCGAACTCAGTATCCTAACGTCCAGAATTCACTGTCAGCAAGTCATCAAAATCTTTAGGATTTAGTAAAATCAAGTGGTAGATTATAAATTTATTAAAACTCTCTCGTTTGCACGAACAAAGATATTCAAAATTTAAAATCTAACATGAAAAACCTTCTTAATATGGGCCTGTTTGGCTACCCCTTTATAAGTCAACTTATGACTTATAAATCCATTTAGGGGTGTTTGTGTACTCAGCTTATTTGATAACTTATAACTTATAAATTGATAAGTTGAATGTTAGAATTCACCACCATTTTACTTAACTTATCAACTTATTCTGTGATTTCTTTATTTTTTTAATACTTTATATTTTTACCTTTGTGTTTTTAAATATTTTTTTAATTTAAAATGCAAGTGTTGAAATTATTGTATTTAATAATTATTTTTTCAAATTTAATTTAGCAAACTCTTAACTAACTTATAAGTAAATTTATCCAAACACCCGTATAACTTATAAGAATCGATCAACTTATCACTTATAAAGCACTTACTCATTTTAAGATATAAGTCAACTTTTTTGTGATACCCCAAACACGCACTATATCGTTTACTAATTATCACTTAATGGGTCTTTATTTTTTAACAAGGCAAATTTTGCTTAATTTAATTTACTTGTAAATGTTAAATTATTGTTATTATTATTGGAGTAAGTTTTAATTCTATTTTCATAACTCGTGATACAAAAGGACAATGTATTCACGGACTGCACGCTTTGTTGAGAAATGGATTATTGCATTGAAGAATCATGGAGAGGAATGATGATTATTGGTAAGTGCTAAGAGTAGAAGCAAAGTTGAAAAAAGTATATTCATTTTTTTTTTCCTTTCTTTATATGTTTACTTGAGTTTTTAGATTAGGACGTTTATAATGCTATTTGTAAAAATTGCTATTATCGTTCATAATTATATCATGTATGTTAGCCAAGGTCTTGCTACAAGGCTAATTTCATCCTCTTATGTACAGGGTTGTAGTTCGAGTCCAGTCGAGTTTGAGTTTTTTATAGTTGAGTTCGAACTTTTTTTGTCGAGTCGAGTCGAATTTGAAAATAATTGAGTCTGAAAAGGGTGTTCGAGTTTGGCTCATGAATTAACTGAGTCGAACTTGAGCCGCTCACGAGTTTTCGAGCTTAACGAGCTTTTTAACGAGTTTTCGAGCTAAACGAGATTTTTAACAAGGTTTCAAGCTATCGGATTCTTATCAAGTTTGTCGAAATTACCGAACCTACCGAGTTTTTTACTTGATTTTCAGAAAAATTATTATATTTTTTCCTCCGTTAAAAATGACAAATAACTATTGAAAATAACAATGTGTTATATTCAAATAATCTAAAACAAATTTTCTTCCGTACATTCAAATAACAGAATATGATTTGGTTGTACACTTCTACTTGTCACTTAATGACTTAATGTGAATTTTTAATAATATATTAGTATTGATAGTTAACTTTTGAAATCATCTAAATAAGTTGATATCTTCTCGTTTGTTCATATTTCATTATTTGTCTCGATATTGTTATAAATGATATATCTTAAATATATGATAACAATAATAATATGTGAATCTTATTACTTTTGTTTGGGGAATAATTTTTATTTAATTACTTTTTTAAAATAAATATACATAACATACACTAAATCATTCGTAATTGCATCAATCATATTTTTAATTAAATAAAAATATAGTGAACTTCAATACTACAATTTTACTGTATTGATTCCTTGGTCTAGTTTAGATAGAGTATTAAACTAACAATATATTATTGTACAATTAAAAATTGATCCTAATTGATTGATATATCCATTAAGAATTTAAAGAATACAATTGTGTTGTTTAATAATTTGATAATTATAAAAAATAAATAAAATAACAATATTATATATGTAAGTAGTAACTAGTAAGAAGAAGAAAATAAGTAGATCAAATCTCTTTGTCTTCGTATTATTTCACCTCTAAAGAAGAATGAAAAAACAGTTTAAAGGATTATTTTAATCTTTATATTACACTGTTCGAGCAGTAGCATTAACATGATTTATGTGCATCTTGCAAAAGTTATCTCAAGTTATTAATAAATATAATAACATATTACAAACCTAATATATGGAAATAACATCAAGTTATTAATTCAAATATTAAAAACATAAAAAAATATAAATAAAATTAATATTATAAGTGTGTAAGTGATAATATATATAAAAAAATTATGCTACAAATGTCTATTTATTAAATAATATTATAATATTAATAAAAATAATAAATAATTATAAAAATATAATCGAGCTCAAACTCGAGCTCCACCCAAGCTGAATTCGAGCTAATCGAGCCGAATTTTTGGATAAAATCACGATTGATGAGTGCAGTCGAATTATGTATAGTTTGAGATGCGGAACGGAAGAATAAAATAGATTACAATGACTTTTACTATTCATTGATAAAGCAAATAGTCTAACAAACCCGACAACAAATCTTCAGTCGATAAAGTACTTGAAAAAAGAGACATTTATCAACGCAGTTTCCGCAGTTCACACATAACCACAAAAGATGGACAACCTTGAATAATTTTATAGGTGCAGGTTAAGGACTGTTGAATAATACACCTATCCTTCAGATATAAAATAGCTCCTCAACCATACCTGAGCCGAGAAGATGACAGAGACACAAAAGAAAGTTCGAATTCACAAAGATATTTACTACACTTTAAGATTATGCATAATAATAATTAATAGAGTAAAATACATTTTGTGTACTCGTACTTTAGTCAAGACATCACTTGCAATACTGTTTAAAATCTAGCAGTTGCAATATCGATGTTCGTAATTTATTGCACTTTGTTGCATTCCGTTAATTGAGGTTAACTCCGTTATTAATTTAGGGAGTAAAGTACACTTTGTGTACTCGCATTTTACTCTAAAGTGCATTTTGTGTACTCGCACTCTACTCTAAATTTTGAACTAAAGTATTGCAAGTGATGTATTGAGCAAAGTGCAGGTACATAAAATGTACTTTAGAGTAATTGCGAGTACACAAATTGCAATTTACTCCCTAAATTAATAACGGAGTTAACCTCAGTTAACGGAATGCAACAAAGTGCATTTAAATACAAACATTGATATTGCAACTGCTCAATTTTGAACTATAATATTGTAAGTGGTATATTGACTAAAATGAGAGTACACAAAATGAACTTTACTCTGATTAATAAGTGAACCATCATACTCTCTCCTCCTTAGTCCTGCAGTTTTCTCTCTATGATGGATATGATTTATGAAAGATCCAGATGGTAAGATACATGCCCAGTTCTGTGGATACGGCCCAGAGATACAAGAACGGATTAATGTAGGGTATACGAGGACACGTGGTCTCGGAAAAACAAAAATTAGTGATTGATTAGATATATGTCCAAAATTTTAATACTAGTGCACATTTTTATAACAACGGAATATCTACTTATCTACTATCCACCATGTTAATAGCTAGACCTGGCAAATCGGATAATCGGTTCGGTTTCGGATCGGATCAATCTCGGATCGGATTAATGTTCGGTTATGATATATTTTTGGTATAGTTTGGATCGGATCGGATTTAATTCGGTTCGGGTCTAATTTGGATTAAAATCGGATGAAATTTGGATTAAAATCGGATGAATTTGGTTCAGATCAAATTCGGTTCGGATCATTACTCATTCATTTTTTTTAATTTGTAAGACTTTAAAAATATCTTATTTTTAAATATATTATTTTTTATATAAAATAAAGTACTTTTTCAAAAGTATTGATTAAATATCATAGATATTTTTGACATGAAATTATTATAATTATGAATTTTGCTTATAAATAGATTAATTTATTGAATTAAAAGTGGTCTAATATATGTGGATTATGATTTGTAAATATCATAACTCAACTAAAACTAAATTCACCATTTTTTTTAGTTCGGATTTAAATCGGATCTCGTATTTTGAATCATATTCGGTTCGGATAATTTATTATTCGGTTATGACCGGTTCAGATCATAATCGGATCGGATAATTTTCGGTTAAATTTCCGGTTCGGATAATTTTCGGATCGGTTCAAATCGGTTTTCGGATTATTATCGATTTAACTAATTCGGATACAAAATCGGATTCGATTCTATGAATTTCGGTTCGATTTTTCGGATCTGGACCCATTTTGCCAGGTCTATTAATAGCTGATGACAATGTGTAATATTATTCATGAATGAACATGATTAGCACATCACGATTATAAAATAATTTGTTTTATATAAAATTATTATGAACACAACTCCAAATTGTAATCCTTTTTAGAGCAACTCCAACCCAATACTAAATCATTGTAATAGTAGTGATGTATATAGTGTCAAAATAACTCAAATGCAACACTAAAATAGTGATCCGAGAACATCAAATGAGTTTTGGGTCACCAAATTTGATGACAAAAGTACATTTGGTAATCTTTTGACATCAAATTTGGTAACTTTCTTAATTCCGACTATATGCTTATGTTTGTTAATAAAACAAGTTTTTTCTTGTTCTATTGAACTTATTCTTTTGTACTTTTCAACTTTAGATTTTATTGATAATATAAAAATAAAAGAAAAAGTTAGAATATTCCAATTTTAATGTGAAAGATTCTTTTAGTGTCAAATTATAGTGTCAATGGATTGAAGTACATTTTATGAATGATATATTTTTGACACCAAAATAGTGTTATAGTGACAATATTTTAATGTAATGGATCGTAGACGAAGACGGTCTTAGAGCATTATTTTCACCTTCTTTCTCTTCATTCATTATCCTCTCTGTCAAAGCAACTTTACACTGTATACTGTATACCAATGAAGTAGAAGTACTTCCCTGTCACACATTTACACTCTCACTCCACCACACACACACACACACAGAGTTGATGGAACCAACACAACAATGCCTCCTCATCCTGGCTCTCATCCTCCTCTCCACCACCACCCCTACCTCGCATTCATCCTCCACCACACTAGACCCAAAACAACTCAAAGCCCTGCAATCCCTCAACATCCCCACCACCACAGACCCATGCACCACCACAACATGTGACAACTCCTCCCCATTTCGCCACCTCCTCACTCTCAACCTCTCTAACTGCCCTCACCACCTCCAAATCTCTACCACTGCACTCAAATCTCTCTTCTCTCTCACATCTCTCTCAATCCTCGACTGCCCTGCTCTCCCTCTCCCTCACTTCCCTCCCCAACTCTCCACAAATCTTCGATCCTTCTCAGCCATCAACAGCCTCACTAAACTCTCCGGAGTCTTCCTCAGTCACCTCACAACTCTCACCACTCTAACAATATCAAACACTACCATCAACTCTAGTCACCCTTCCATCATCCTCAACCCCATGAAATCTCTCAACTTTCTCACCATTACACAAGCAAAACTCAATGGTTTTTTACCCAAACACTGGCATATAAACCTCACTTACATTGATTTATCACACAATAGTCTTTACGGAAAAATACCAACTTCTTTAACTCGACTCGAAAATTTACAGGTTCTGAATCTTTCTTCAAATGGGATTACTGGAATTATACCTCATTCCATAGGAGACCTGTTAGCTCTGCAAAACTTGTCATTGTCTTCAAATTCGCTATCGGGTACTGTCCCGGAAACAATTTTAGCAATGCCTGAACTTGTGCACCTTGATCTCGGCTCAAATCAGCTCAACGGGACAGTACCAACGTTCATTTCAGAGATGAAGAATTTAAAGTACTTAAATCTTGAATATAACAAGTTTCACGGTGTCATGCCATTTAACGAGTCTACTATTAAAAAATTTATCGTGTTCAAAATAAGCGGGAATAATAATCTTTGTTATAATCAAACGACAATTTCTTCGAAGCTTAGGCTTGGCATTGCTCCTTGTGACAAATATGGATTGCCAATTCCACCACCACCGGCTAAAGATTCAGTGAGTGATGGTAGTACTAGCAGACGGAGCTCGAAAGACGAAGATGATGATGACGGTGATGTGAAATCTGATCCTGACATGAATGATCATAAGGGTCCAAGTAAGGTTGTTCTTGGTGTTGCAATTGGCCTTTCATCTATAGTTTTCCTCATTGTTTTCTTAGTTCTTCTTTCTAAATGGTGTGGATAGTTTAAGATTTTTTTTTCTTCATTGGTATTTACTTATTTTTTACAAAATTGTAAGTTCAATCTTGAAATAGCCCTTTTTGCAGTAATTTTCTGAGATTCTTGAAAAAATCATGTGATAATTAGGAAAAGAATTGAGAAATTGTTATTATTTTTGGCATTTGAGTATAAAGCTTGTTTGCCCTATGGGGTTGTATGATTAGGCCTTGAGGAAAAAGTAAATATGTTATCATGTTGCAGTGTATGAATGATGTCTTTGCTTGCAAGATTTTGCTTTTTCATACTTCATTAATAATTCATGTCTTCTACTTGAGTTTATTTTTAGGCTATGTAATTATGAGGCTTACATAATGCGTCTTAGGGATAAATTTGGTTACAACTTACAACGCTTTATAATTCAGAGTCCATAGGGCACATAATGCGTCTCAGGGATAAATTTGGTTTCGGAAAGGTTTATATAATTCAATAACACGAAATTAAGCGTGTTGAGCTCAGAATAAAGATTGACGGAAAGATTATTTGTGTTTAGATGTTGCCTCAGATGATAGGTTATCTAAAGAATTTGAATATATACCTGAGAACAAATTTATACAGCACAAAAAACGGAATTATGGTGCAGGCAAGTTCCCTGTGAATATAATTAGGATTTACAGCAGAAGAGATAAGGAGAAGATGTGACAATGGCATGTTGTTATCAAGATAGATAAGAATGATGATATGCAAGAATTCAAATTTGATACAATTTTTTGTTATCTAGCCAGAAAAAGGAAGTTGAGATATAAATTTTTGGTGCATATTGTTTGGTTATTTATTTGAACCTTCACTCAGTCATCCAATTCGATATGAATCATGCATTCAAATCTGACCAATGACAGGTGTTATATTCAATACACAAGGAAGACTGACATTTGTAACATTGTTTATGACAGAGGACCACCCTTCCCCTTCCAAGCTTTTACTTTTTACACTGTAGAACATTGGTACTTTTTATGTGAAATAAACCTATCACAAAGTTTGCAGAAGTAAAAGAATCTTTGCAAAGAAAGACATGAACTAATGGGAATCTTTGAAGTGTTTTGGAACTCTGAATTGATAGAATCTTTGTCCTTCACAATCGATTGTCAGAGATTAATTAACGAACAATCAGTTTTTCGACCGTTTGATGAAACTTTCAATAGTCAGGATTAAAAAAAAAATCAATCACTCCGCTATAATTTTCCGCGGAGCCTCAACCCGTCCGCTATAAATTATCGCGGACCACATAAATCACAAAAATCTCTTTTATGGGTTCCTCGGTTATTTTCCACGGATTGACCAATTAGGGCTCAGTGACGAATCACTGCAATTTCTTTCAATCCTTGATCATCATCATCAATATTGGTCCCCCCACCCGTCTGCAGTCATTCCCATCTGCTAAATCATTATCACCCCGTACCTCGGAACAACCCCCCTAGTGAGGTGAGGTTGAATCTGAACCCTAACCCTCAAATTTTCTCAAACAAAATATTTTAAACCCTAAATCGAGATGTTACCATTGTAATACTCGGACTGAATTCGTTGGAATTACACTGGTTTTGTGGTTTTGTGCTCACAGTGAGTCGTCGTCGAGGAAAGAGAAAGGAGAGGCAGACAATGTATGTAAAATGTTCAATTCGTGGTTCCTCGAAAATTTTCCCCTGATGATTCATTACGCTCCGCGGAAATTTTTTGAGGAGCCTCCTGACTCCACGGAAAATATTAGAGGAGCAACTGAAAATAAGGTTATAATCTGAACCGTTGAGTAGTTGATCCAATGGTTGAAACACTGATTGTTCGTTAACTGGTCTCCGACAATCGATGGTCAGGAACAGGACCCATAACTGATACTCCATCTGTCCCTCTCATTTCTTTACACTTTTCTTTTTGGTATGTCTCTCTTATTTCTTTACATACCAAAAATAGTAACATTTTATAATATAAAATCCAATCACATCCACTACTTTCCTCCGCTGTATCTACTTTATAACCACTTTATACATTAAATATTGATTGGTCCCACCACTTTACTAATTTTTCTTATTTTTCCCTATTAATATATACTTTTTCTTAACCTTCGTACCGTCCCTCAATGTAAAGAATTGAGGGGAGCGAGGGAGTATGTCATTTCTTGAGGCTTTTGAGTATAGTGCATACCAGTGTGGTCTTGTAAATCACTTGGTGACCTACCCTACACAATACCTCTATTTCTTACTACGCTAGTATATCACTTGGTTTTACCTCTCTATTTTTATAATAGTAAGAATCTGCATGTTCCTCGTAGGCGGAGTATTTTACTTTGCGGAGTACTGTGTTATATTGGGGAAAAAAAGCAACGGTGCATAATATTAAAGGTTTCTTCCTTGGAACTAGATTTATAGTGCCTCTAAAATCATATATTCCAATGATCCATTCAAAAACTAATTCAAATTCTGGTACTTCATCAACCATGTCACAATTTTATTTTACCAGTGAGAGACCCTGAGAATGTCTTTTTTTGGTTTGGTTTACTTAATCAACCGAGTGTTTCATTGTTTTATTCAAATGCCTGCATGCATATCTGATACCTCAAAACTCAAAAGTACCAGAAGGAATTTTGATAAATTGACTACTGAATCATTTTGATCGTGTTTTAAACCAGCTAAGAAGGAATGTAGAAGAAATTAATCAAAGAAGGTGATTGGCAAACTGCAAACATGCCCTCTATTTACAAGAATGGCACTTGACAAAACACATGGAACCAGTACATAATTTCGCATAGTAACACTTTTACTACATTCACTCTCTTGTTAGCTATATTCCCCAGAAGGAAAAAATATACTGCACCAAAAAAAATTCAAATTGACTACAGAACAAGCCAAGTAATAATATTTCTACTGCTGATTTGGAATCACATATTAAACTTTTATATAACGATTTTTAAGCAAATCATATTACATCCGTCATATAAAAATAGAGTAAAGTACAGGGGTGGTGGCCAAATTTTACAAAGATTTTTAAAATATTGGCCGAGATTTCAGAATAACAAATTATTGGCCGATGTTAAACTCCGCCTTTTAAAAACCCAGAACGGCTCTAACATAACCAAGGGTAAAGTTGGGCTTTTCTAAAATACAACTGTCATATTGTATGTATATATATACTATGTAGTATCTAAAAATGAAACCCTAGATTGAAAATTAAACCAATCAAAAGGCTACAATGAGCATGGAGGTGCAGATTTGATTGACATAGGTGTTATCGCCTATCAGCAAATGTAGAATAGAAAGGTCTGAGAGTTCTCTGAATCATATTTATTAAACTAAATTCAACACTATTAACAGAGAGTCCTGTTTTTTTCCAAGTAAACTACAAGCAACATGAAGTTACAACAGCAAGGAGAGGAACTTTTCTGTGAGTTGTGGTACCAGGGCTTTCACTCCTGTCTAAATTTTCCTCAGTTGTTCCATTCAGCAGATTCCATTGAAACTTATGCAGAATATTAGCCAACACAAATTCATTGGTGGCCGTGGCAAAAACGATTCCAGGACAGCCTATTCTGCCAGCTCCAAAGGGAATCAGTTGGAAATCATGTCCTTTGAAATCAATAGAGGAATTTAAGAACCTCTTCTTTTAAGTTCATTTTACTTAAACACCCTTACACTGAATAATTATTTTAAGTTAACGGTGCATTACTTAACGATCCTTGACCGGAGACACTTTTTTAAAAGACGGAGCTTAACATCATCCAACAATTTGCTATTCTGAAATCTTGGCTAATATTTTGAAAATTGGTGTAAAATTTGACCACCACCCTGTACTTTACTCTATAAAAATATATTGTTCAGTCCTGTTCTGTTCTATAGAAAATAGCAATTCTGTCAATGAAGGCCAGCCTAAACCCCCCGAGGGATGCTTTTTATGACAAAGCTCGTACACCTCACAACGAGTCACAAAGATCGTATGTCTGGTAAATACTCCTACGTCTCTTGGCCATACAATCCCATCGGACTGCGAGTTTATTGTTTTGTTTCTTGTTGTACATTCTCCAAGTGGCTGCAAACCTGTTTTTCCAAGCTTTACAACTATATATGTCACCAGGCATGTATTCAAATTTCTCCTCCTGCAGAAACTTACGTTTCCATAAAGCATTATCATTATATATGATCCGATCCAATAACGAACAAACGGATGCTAAATTAGCTAAATCTTTGCCGGACAGACGTTCGATGATGTCCTTTATTAGCTCAATCGGCAGTCCTATTAGCCCCTGCTCTTCCTCTTGCTCCAGGTAGCGTTTTGGCATGATAAATCTTCACAAAGTAGTAGGCATATAATGAAAAAGAAGGTATCAAGTCAGACTCCTCAAAGATGTAAAAGAAACGTGGACTTGTACACACTTTAGACCAACCCCGACATAACATAACCTAAGATCCCGAAATATAAATAGATAAATTTGACAAAAATTTAATTATGGGTTACAAACACCTATTCAACTTCCGATATAACTTTTTTTTTATATGTATTTTTTATAATTTCGAACTCTTCTACTCTTTAAATTCGAAAACTTATTCTACTTACGATAGAATTTTTAATTATATGTGTAACTTATAAATTTGAACCATTCTCCTTTATAAACTCGAACACTTATAATACTTCAAATATAACTTTTATTTATATGTATTTCCTATAAATTTGAACTCTGCTTCTCTATAAATTTGAACACCTATTCTACTTAATATGTTAATTTTTTTTTTGATTTAATAGTATTTAAAATTAAAAAATTTTAAAAAATTAAAAAATTAAAAAATATCAATTACGTAAAAAAAGAACAATGAAAATTTGTCAGATTCACACAACAATCAACCTAAACGTACGGTGTTACCCCAAGGCCTAGGTAAATATAATTTAATTCTTTAAGTTCTAGCTTCACGTAGTGTCATACTCCGTCTGTACATCTCATTTCTTTACACTTTTCTTTTTAGTACGTGTCTCTCATTTCTTTACATACCAAAAAATAGTAACATTTTATAATATTAAATCCAATCACATCCACTAATTTCATCCACTATACCTACTTTATACTCACTTTATACATTAAATATTGATTGGCCCCACCACTTTACTCATTTTTCTTACTTTTTCCTATTAATTTACACTTTTTCTTAAGTTCCGTGCCGTCCCCCCAATGTAAAGAATTGAGGGGGACGGAGGGAGTATGAGTTTTGGATTCATATGGGCTATAGAGATGGCAAAATAATCCGATCCGACGGATACCCGATCCGAAATCCGAAATTTTGGATTTACCGAACCCGATTTTTTGGATTTGGATTTGGATTTGGATTTAATTTTTAAACCCGAAAATATTTGGATTTTAGACATACCGATCCGAAATCCGACCCGAAAACCGAAATCCAATCAAAACCCGATCTGAATCCGAAACCCGAAAATTACCCGATATATATATATATATATATATATATATAAGGTAAGGTTCTAAGGAGACCATTCTTATCAAGAGACCAAGAGACCATCAATCTAGACCATCCATTCATTAAATTTTATTTAAATAACATTATACAAGACATAATGGCAGTATTGTAATAAATTAGAATGATCATGGTCATTTAGAATCCATCAGCAAGTATTATACGTATAATATCATTTAGAAAAGGAAAGAATCATTAAATTAAAATTTTATTATAGAACACAATCTTTTAAAAAATTGGAAAGAATATCAAGACACAAATATCACGTAACAACAGTTGTCTATATGGTTTAGACCATACAAATTTCCAATTTTACAACGCTACAAAAACCTATATGCATAACTTTAGAAGAAAATGGAGGAAAAAGACAATTAAATCATGTAATAAATTTTCATTTGTTAGAGTTAACCAATTAAACTACTGTATTTTTGTAGAACACTGTTAAGAACACTTGTTTTTTGTTATAGGTGTGCTATGGAATCGGCCATGACTGAAGTGCCGACCATAAGATGAAGAAAAACTTTTTTTTTTGTATGGTTTCAACCATAGATCTTGACAGATGCGATATCTTCTTTGATAGAGGATCAAAACAAATGTGATATATTACTTCGTTTTGGATTCTTATCATATATGACCATGAAGAATGGTTTATCGTGATACCCATACATATGATCATGTGTGTTCTGAACTCAACTTTGGCTTCTTTGATTTTATCTGCTTGGAAAATATATTAGGAGTTCTATTATGTGTTTTTTTCGTATGTGTTCTAACAAAATTCTATTATGTGTTTCAGATTCTGGTACGTGCTTCTGTCATGTGTTTGAGATTCTATAATGTCTTCTATAGTGGGTATGGATTAAAGTATTTTTGTTTGGACGAAAAGGAATTAGTTCTTGTTGATAAATTTATGAAGATGATTCACATATATTCGTTTCAATTTTTTTTCTAAATTCTCTTTTGGCTTCTTTGATTCACATATATTTTTTTGAAACAAAAAAGATACTAGAAGTTCTATTATGTGTTTTTCTTGTATGTGTTCTAACAAGATTCTATTATGTGTTTCAGATTCGTTAAGGTGTTTTTTTGAAATGTGATGGTGTGGATATGAATAAGCCTCACTAAGATGATCCAATATCAGGTCTTTAGACTCTCATGTTTAAGACTAGCACTATTACATTATTCACCATGCTCGTTTTTATTAGTCAGAGGCATATCATGGTTGAAAGTCATGTGGTGGATATACCGTTCTTCATGCTAATGCTATTATGATAAGGATGGACTTGGACTTTCATAAGCACCTCGATTTCTATTAACTACTTCCACGCACACTGGAAGAGTAAGAAAAAGGAAGAGAAAGGCATCATTAGAAAAGGCTCCATCGTCCAGAAAGTGGATACCAACATTAAATGGTTGATGATGAAATAAAAATTTATCAATGCACTTGAGACTGATTTTGTGTTTCTGTGGGAGCACACCACTAAGGGCACGTGTGTCTGCTAGTAGTTGATTTTGTGCATGTGTGGCTTTTTTCTAGTGGTCATATAATTACCAGGTTGTTGTTGACTGTAACTTTCTTCTGCATTTTTTTTGCTGAAATCAAAATCCATGGACATGACTTTAATACTAGTTATGGTGTATCTGATAGTGGTGATCAAGAGGAGGTCTGGTAGTTCTTGGTTCTTGGTTCTCGTTTTGTTTTTTGTTCTAAAGTTTGGAGCTAATCTGGTGGTTTTTGGTTGTCATTTTGTTTTATTTTCTAAAACTTTCTAGTATGCAATAGGTTTTGTTTTGTGATAGAAAGTGTCATGTTTCATTAGGCTCCGAACTACAAATATTTAATAACTTGGGTTCTACTGTAGTCTTTCTTGTTCTATGTAGTACAAGTTAGTATATGTCTTAGTATATGTCAGAGTTCTTATATTTAGTTCTAGCTCAGAGCACAACTTATTTTATTTTGAGTTATGTTTCACACTTTTTAAGTTTCCAATGTTGGATGGACCTTTTCTTCCCCAGAGTTTTTTAGCAGAAGCGATGAGCAAAAATAAACAATTTTTTAAACTAAAATTATGCATAAGAAAGAACCCTGCAAGACACCAAATGAAGACAATTGTTTATTGAGGAAAAGGCCCAACGGAGATACTAGTTGATTAGAATTCATATCAATGAAGGCCAAATGTTTTTTTCCAAATCTTGGTGATGACTGATGAACCAATTTTAGTTTTAATAGTTAGATATCAAGGTGTAGAGCTTTTGGAGAATTGTGGAGCAAATCTTTAGCAGGGATATAATATCTGTGTTGGTGAGGATGTGCTGGAAGAATTTCACGTGCATTGTTTTTTCATAGTTATGTAATATAAGGTAGATGTCTCTTGTATACTATGATGCATTTTCTAGGACTTTTGGTCATAGGTAAATGTTTCTAAGATATTCTTTAGTAAAATTATAGAAATCTTTACTGTATTCATTTAAAAACTAAAAGATTCTTTAAAGTTTATTTTAAAATTATTTGAATTCAGTTTAAGATATATGAAATGTTCTTAGTACTATTTATTATAATTTTAAGATTATAATATTCTCTCAAGCAATTAAAATAACAGCGTAAAATATTAATTTTTTGACAAATTTTGCAAAAAGACAATAGTGAATTTTAATATATTATGATAACATAGATTCTCAAAATCTACACTAAAACACTAAACTGAATCTTACAACACATTAGAGAATCTTAATAAAATCTTAACGAGTAACACACTTACTAAAATCTTAATAATAAATCATAGCATAATCTTATTATTATTGGAAAATCCATTTTATAGAAAACTAAATACATTTTTTACTCGGAAATGAAATCTTAGAACATGTAAGAAAATCTTAATAAAATCTTAAAGTACCTTATATTGGTTGAAAATGAAATCTCAACTTATAATAAATAATATTAAAAGTCATACATTAAATAACTTAATAAATTAAAAGATTAAAAACCCCAAAACATTAGAAAATATTGTACTAAAAAGCTTAAGAGATTCTCATAAAAAAATTATTATACATTTGTAAAAAAAATTTTGAGTTTATTTTTTCCAAAATAAGCTATTTCTCCATATTATTCTGAAACAATTTCAGCGAATTTTTAAAATATATTTTCTTACATGGTTAAACACAATATTCTTTTTCAGTTTGTGACATTTTCTATATATCCCTAAGATAAACCCCATCCTCATACTTTATTAAGTGTTTTAACTATTTATTTTTATTTTTAATTATTATTTTAAGTGTGTTGCTAGTAGATTTTTTTGTATGTAACTTTATACATAAAAATAATTGAAAAGTGAAATATTTATTGTTTAAATAATATTTTAAAGTTATATGTTAACTTATTTAATAAATTGAAAGATTAAAAACCCAAAAAAATTGAAAATATTGTACATAAAAGAATCTTGTAAAAAAAAATATCTTTGTAAATGAACATATAAAATTTCAATTTTCAAAAATAATATACTTTCTCAAAATTTCTTTGAAACACTTATGCGAATCTTTAAAATATTTTTTAAAAATACTCTCTCAAGTTAAGAGAATCGTGTAAAAGATTAATTTTTGACAAATTAACAAAGAATTCTCAAAATCTACACTAAAACACTAAATTGAATCTTACAACACATAAGAGAATCATTCTATCTCTCTCATTCTATCTCTGTGCCAAAAATTATAAGAGAATAATTTTTCAATAATTGAGAATAATTTTTCAATGAATCTTAAAACACTTAAGAAAATCTTAAAGTAGCTTATAATTAAAAACAACTGAAAATGAGAATTTCTATTTATAAAACAATATTAAAAGTCATACGTTAACTTATTTAATGAATTTACAGATAAAAAACTCCAAAATCTAATCAATATTACTCTTATAATATCTAAATTTAAAATACATATACAAATCTTATAATAAATATTAAAAAAAAACTAATCTTATAAAAAAGTCAAATTTCTAAATCTACACTAATTTTTATAAGAAAATTAAATATTTTAAACTATACATTATTGTGATTATTACTCTTAAATAGTCAAGAGAATCTCGTAAAAATTTAAATTTTTTACATTTTTTGTAAAAAATACAATATTGAATTTCATTACATTAAAATAACTTACATTCTTAAAATCCACTCTCAAACACTTAAGCTAAAATCTTAATGTTCTTTTTACTTAAGAACAACTTAAAAATAAAATATCTATTTAAAATAATTTTAAAAACACTTAAAAGAATTTTAATAAAATCTTAATTAAATAATTTTTGTAAAAAGAAATAATATTATATTTGAATTTTTTTACTAAAACGCTTGAGAGAATCTCGTAATTTTTTTTTATCTTTGTAAACGGTCATACTGAATTTCATTTTTCTCAAAATAAGAAACTTTCTCAAAATTATTCTGAAACACTTACGCGAATCTTTAAAAAAAAGTATAAATTTTATGATATCTAAATTTTGAAATACATATACCAATATTTTAACAAACATTAAATAAATAAAAAATCTAATTAGAAGAGTCAAATTTATAAATGTAATATTAAAAATGAATATGTCAATTTCTAAATATTTTAAATTTTTTTGATTTGTTTCCTTATATTTAAAGTCAAATAAAAAATAGTACTAAAAAAATTAGTATATTAAATGCTAATATTTTTTTGATTTATTTCTTTGTAGATGTATTGTCATATTGAATATGCTTTATGATTTGTTTTCTTTCATTTTATAAAAAGATTGGATGGTGTACAATGATAAATAAGTATTTTTAAATTATTTATGAAAAGTCAACATAAATCATGATGTTCAAAGAAACATTTAAGGAAACAAAAATATTAGAATCACACAAATCTTTAGCAAAATTTTTGTGTGAGGAAAGAGAAAATTTTAATATTGAGACTTCTACGCCAGGGTGGTGTTCTAGTATGTGTTCTTTGAAAAAACACTTAAAAACCTATAACATGTTTTGTGGACTCTGACAATGATTTCTATAAACTTCTTTACACAAAAACCATCTTTCCAGTCTACAGCAACGACAAGCTTAGCAAGAATATCACATTTGTTCTGGTCCTCCACTGAATGTTTTGAATTATCGGAGTATGGCTTTCTGGTAAATCAACAATAGTAAAAAAAAAATCCACTTGTTTCTTCTCTTTGTCCCTCTTTTCAGTTGACTGACTATCACACATGCGCCCATAGTCGTTATAGAATTTAAATGTTCTCTTCAAGTCAGTAAAGACCTAACCTATAAATGGTTCATTCAAGAATCCAATCATATGGAGATCGACGATAACAAAAGTGATGTAATAGTATGGAGATCGACGACAACAATGAAATCCTTATAATGACAACAACATCAAATTAACAAGTTAATTATTAGAGAGATGTAGAATCGTAAACCTAACTTTGTATTCTAAACTTTGATAAGGTGTGTTAAATATGATAAGAATGATGTCTGGTTTTTGTGACAGAGATTGTTTCAGAGTCCATCAAATCGATATAATAACAAAATCATAAATCATGTGTTAATGTAAACAGAAATATGGTAATATATGAACTAGAGCGTGTGAGACTGCTGAAGCAGACAAGATTTAATACAATCTTTTCAGTTATGGTAAGAATTTGATTAAATATGTAGATTTAATACAATCTTTTCAGTTATGGTAAGAATTTGATTAAATATGTAGATTGTATGTATATGAAAGTTGTATTTCTTGTTTACAAATACTGCCCTTATAGTGTTAAATAGGTATAAATGTGTATAAATACTGATTGATATTAGAATTATCTAGGCCACAAGATTAAAATGAAATTAATGGTTAAGATGGATGGTCTTTTGGTCTCTCAATAAGCAAGGATCTCTTTTGAACCTCCCCCTATATATATATATACATACATACATACATACATACATACATGCATACATATATATAACACTATTATATAATGGTTTACATATTTATACAATACTATTATAACCAAAACAGTGAATAGTTAGTTGGTTGCCAATTTGTTATGCTATTGTTTTTTTAATATAATTTATAAATTTATCAGATACATATAATTTAAACAATTTCGACCCACTGTCTTCTATACTTTGAAGAAGTTTTTCTCCTAATTCAAGTACAAACACATTTAATAAAATATTTATTATAACCGGTAAGTTGAATGACCGTGGACAACGAAATTCAGTATATTTTATACTTAAATTGTGCTAAATGAAATATATGGAACCCTATTTTATATTCCTAATTTTGAAAAAAATACACTATAATTATCATATTTTGGATAAATATATAAATTTATTTATTTTTAGGTATCCGATTGAAACCCGAACCCGATCCGAAACCCGAAAAAACCCGACGGATCGGGTTTGGATTTGCATTTTACATATCCAAACCCGAACCCGAACCGATCCGAAATGTAATGGATTGGATTTGGATTTTGAGAAACCCGAACCGATCCGACCCGATTGCCATCCCTAATGGGCTATATTCATAAGATAATTGCTAGGATAATATGGAGTATTCTTGTTCTCCAATTTCTTTGGAGTTATCTTGATAAGTCACGAAATGTAATTACTAAGATTTTAAAATTGTACAAAATTTAATGGATCACCAAAACTCATATTAATCATCAAAATTGTTATTAAAGAACACAAAAAATACGAATAAAAAAAATTGGATATTTGATATTTTGTACTTAAGAACAACATTAAGAATTTATGACATTCCTACTTAATGATCATCTTCTTCTATATATTAAAAGCCAACCAAGGGCAAAATATGTCAATAAAATGGCTGTGAAATTACAGCTTTACCCTTATTTATCATATAATTACAAAAATACCACCCCTCTATAGTTTATGCAAAAATTATATAAAATTTTGTTGCTTTCAGGATTCGAACACAAACCTTCCACTTACAAATAAAGTAACATAACCATTATGCTACATCAATTTTTGAGTTAATTTTAAAAATCTTATTAGATAAGCTACAGGTTCCCTTATAACCCTATTTTCTCTTTTTTACTTTACTTTTTGATTAAATATATTGTTGGTTTATATTTCTTATAAAAAAGAAATTTTAAATTATTCATAAATGTAACCAAATTCAAATTGGGAAAATATGAATTTGTCAAAATTCGTCTCTATGTATATATTAAATTATTGGATAATAATAGGATAATATTTTAAGAAAGATAAATATTTCATTTACGTGTGGATATAATTGCATCATATAATTTTTAGATATATAAATTTAAAGTTGAGTTAAAAAATAATTCTACATCATAATATAAAATATGTTTCAATTTACTTAATTTCTAAACTAGACTGTTAGATAATGTGTGTAATGAATAATAGACTTAAAATAGATAGTTGAATTTAAAATTATATAAATACGAAAAAATATATATATATACATGCAAAAAAAGAGCAAGACAATCTAAATGTATAATTTTACATACATAACCAATTTTTAAAAAAATCTACTTTTATATATTAAAAGATCATTAGAGGCAAAAAGAACCCAAAAAGTGTTCATAAAATTACAACTTTACCCTTGTATTTTTAAAATTACAAACATGTCACCCATTTATTACTGAAGATAGAAAATGTCAAATTTGTGTGTAAACATCGAGAATAGAAATGTTGGACTTCTCGTAACAGTTTCATGTCATAATCGAGTGTCCTACATTGAGTTTTGAGTTTATTTTAAAATTATTATTAGATAAATTATATTCGCTCATCATATTATCTTTTATTATTTCAACTTTTGAGTAAATAATATGTTGTTTTATATTATTTATACAACATGCTTATTCAATTTTTTAATAAAAAAATGTTAGTTTATATTATTATATAGCTCCATTTTTTTTAAGTTTTCGTAGTTTTAATATATAATTATGTATTTCTTTACAAATTTTATTATTTCACCCTTAATTTTTTTGATTAAATGTTAATTGTTATACGATTTATATTTTTATACAATACTATGTCACTTATTAGCTTTATACGAATTATTCAAGTATTGATAAATCTATAGTCAAAATTTGATCTAAAATAAGTAACATATTATACGTAACTTTTATATTTTAGAATTATACAAGGGACTGTAAAAAATGAGAATCATAGTTAGCGGTGTTGATGGGTTAGGTTGTCGGGGGTTGGAAGCATTTTTGCAACCCAGTCTAATTAAATAAGTTTGAAATTTTTTAATCCAACTCACAAAAAATTAATTCATGGCCTAACCGTACTTATCATCCTTAAGTTTGCGCCGGGTTAGGTTGGTTTGAATGTGTTAAATATTTTTTATAAAAAATAAATATTACAGAATGTTCTCATTTCAAAAATTCAAGTAAAGCTAAAATATGTATAACTTACGATTTTAGTGCTAATATTTTTTTTATTAACATAATAATTTTAGTTATGTACACGTCTATAAATAAGATGATATACTATATTATATAATGTACAGTTACATATAATATATATATATATATATATATATATATATATATATATATATATATATATATATATAAATTATCGAACATTTTTAATTTAAATAGGGTTGGGTTAGGTCGGCTGAAATATATAAAACTGATATGCAACCATTAAAATTGGTTTGAAATTTTTTTAGACCCAATTAAGTATCGGGTTTTCTTTGTCGTCTTGGTTGGTTGAAAAAGGGCTGGGTATATTTTGTTCATTTTAATCTGTTCGTAAGCCAATTTTCGACCGATTAAACCAATTTGTGCCCAGTTAATCCAAATTATATGATTTCTAGACCGATTTCTATAAAAAATGATTTTCCGATCCGATTTTAACACATTCGGATTGATTAGTCACCGTCTAGCGGTTAATCGCCAGTGTTTAGAACATATATTATACATATAAATACAACTGAGTCTACACAGATGTTAAATTATTTAGGTATATTATGATTCATATAAGATCAAACACAAGATAATTTATAATTCAAATATTAAAATCGCATGGGATAGAATTTTATGATTGTGTTAAAAAAAATGATTCTAAATTACCATATATATAAATTTTTAATTTGTGTAATTTTTAAACTACGATCTTAGATATTTTATAATTAATACTAGACTAAACATATACAATTGAGTTTAAAAGGGTACAAATATGTACATATGAAGGAAATAGTAAGACAACTTCAAGATTGACTTTTACATAAAATAAAGAAATTTTATAATGTGTTCACTCTATAGTCTTACACGAATGACCAATTTTATATTTTATAAATATACTTTTATTTCATTAAAATTATATTACTTTATATACGTCTTATACATGAAATTAAAAGTAAGAAATTTTATGATGTATTTAACGTATATTCGTACATTTGTGACCAATATTATATTACAAATATATTGTTATTTTATTAACAATACATGAGTTTACATACATTCATTTTATATACGAAGAACTCTGATAAAATAACCATTTAAATTATCTTGAATTTTTAAATTTGATAAAATTCACTTCACGACATTCAAAACTAAACTAATATTTTGAAGATTAAAAAAAATAATTTGATCTTTATCTTATATAAATTTATCCAAATTTTATGAAATCTTATTCAATTAGAAAATATATATATATAAATACTATGCATATATAATATAAATTTTAAAATACTATCATTTACCATATTTACAAAATTATTTTGATATGTATATATATTGGTGCAAATTTATTTTTTCAGTATATAAACATGCCCGTGCCTCGCACGGGCTTTTACGCTAGTTTCTCTTATCATTAGTTCATTGATTAATATAAAAAAATTCGAAGGTCTTAGCATGTTTATCATTAATGTAAATAATCAGCTAGAAAAGATAGGAGCCAAATTTTCATTAAAACAACCATCATAATTTTTAACCATCATAGTTATTATACAATTACCTCAGCAAACTCATATTGACTATTGCCAGTTACGAAGAGATGCTTGCTAGATCTATTAACCATAGTCTTCTAAATCTCCTGAGCCGTATATTTTATACCATTAATTATATCGAAATATTTTAGGTTGTCTTTCTTATAAATTTGAACTCTTATTCTCTATAAATTCGAATACTTATTCTACTTCTTATACGTTAAAGAATATATTTTTATGTCTTCCATGTACATTCAAACTCTTCTCTTTTATAAATTCGAACACCTATTTTACTTTTAATATGTTAAATAATATTTTTTTATTTATTAGTATTTAAAATTCTAAAACTATAAAAAAATTAGAAAAATAGATTGAGACGATGCGCCACCTAACCTCCCGCGCAAAAAATTTTGTTCCCTGTTTCATCGACCTCATATTTGTGTTTACTTTTAGAATATTTACATTCTCGTACCCAAACTTTTACTCAGTTACGCTTGATTTTGATTATTTTTGTTCAAATAAGATACAGTAGACCAAAGTTCTGTTATACTACAAAGAAGAGGTTTAAATATGATTGACTTTTATATATTTATTGTCTTCCTGAAAATTCGAATTGAATTAAAATAGTGAAACTTTAGAAAAATAGTTTAAAACTTAAATAGGATTTAAGCTAGTTGAGGGAAAAAAAATGTAATATTTGTTAATTAAATTTTAAATAACATTGACTTTTATATATTTATTGTCTTCCCTAAAAATTCAAGTGTAAATAAAGATTGTCTTCCCTTAAAATTCGAATGTAAATAAGGAAATTTAATTTTATTGAATTAAAATTGAGGAGCTTTGGAAAAATAGATAAATAATTTTTTAATTTAGCTGTGAAAAGAAGTTAATTTTGTTTAAATAAATTTTAAATATGATTGACTTTTATATATTTATTGTCTTCTCTAAAATTTCGAATTCATTTAAAAAAGTGAAACTCTTGAAAAATAGATTAAAACTTAAATATGATCTAAGTTAGTTGAGAAAAAAAGGTAATATTTGTTTAATTACATTTCACAAACAAGAAAATGTTTCATGGTACACATTCTACAATGCAAATTACATTTCACAAACAAGAAAATGTTTCATTGTACACATTCTACAATGCAAATTACATTTCACAAACAAGAAAATGTATCATTCACTCGATGAGCTAAATTAGTAAAATCGTGTAGGTTAATGTCTGTATGTAACATAATCATATTTTGACATAGATCTTACACATAACAAATATCATAAGTATCGAATTTACTCATTTTTTAACTCAAAAACACCTCAAGAATATTTTTCAACGCTAACTATCTCACTACATAGATCAAGTCCAGCTTTTGTACCCACAATGAGACGTTTGTCATCTATAAATTATCATAAACACCGAACTACTTAGAAGTTAAAACAATTATGCTAGATAGTGACACGTGCCTTGCACGGGTTTTCAGGTTTTCATGCTAGTATTAAAAAAAAACACAACATAAGTCGACAAATATTTTTCAAAAAAAAAAATTATGACTCAAAAAATTTATTGAAACAAGCTTACTTGGATCGCTAATGGTGATCAAACCCGATCCTGAAAAGTCACAATTCCATGCATTTCCGCCTTGGTTTTGATAATATAAATTCATCAAAACCGAAGCATGGCTATACACATCCTCAGGAAGGAAGCAAGCGCCTCCTTCACGGATGATATCACAATTTAAATAATTACATACGAAATTTTCATTTTGTACCGCTTGTTCGACCGAGGATCCTGGTTTCAGAATGCACCAGGAAGACCTCTGAAATCATAAAATTAACATAAAGGTTATTTAGTGTTCTGCATAAACAAAATAAATGTAAAAGCTTACCGTCTTAACGATATCCAAGCTCGAAAGACATTTCCTTAAAAAAAAGAGTTTTTTTGGTTGGAAAATAAGGTATTTCATTCTCCGACTATTTACTTTATAATAGCACTTCAAAGGTATAGCAGCTTATGAGGAAAAGCGCCTCCATGAGGTCGCGGCTTATATAGCACATAGACAAAAGTACAAAATAAGAACAAATACATACCACCAAAACACGGAAAAATCTATACTCTTTATTAATAAGCAAAACAACGTGAAAATAGCGCACGGTACTAAAAAGTACCAAAGTATCAAATTTGGTTATCACTTGACCCGGGTTCGATTCCTCGCAACTACATAATTAATTATACAAGATTTATTTACTTTAAATTCCTTAGATTCATCCAGGGTTCGATTCCTTACAACTCCGTAATTATACAAGATTTATTTATTTACTTTAAATTCAATAGTTTCATGGAGCGTTAGATTCTTTGCATCTACGTAATCATACAAGATTTATTTATTTAATTTAATTTTTTTAGCTTTATGCACGGTTCGATTGTCTATAACTACATAATTAAATATTTATTTATTTATTATATATTTTTATCATTCAATTCTCGAAAAATATATTTTTAAATAATATTCATTAATAATTTATTAATACTGATATTTTAATGTCGACTCATGCTCGGCCCGTGCTTGGCATGGGTTATAAGCTAGTATAATATTATAAAAACTTATAATAAATAGAATGGTAAAAGACACGTACTTTTCCAACTTATTTCCTATCAGTCTCTCTCTAATGTTATTACTGTGAATAAACCCCTCTTTTCTCTTCATACGAGTACATTTTAATGTTAATATTTTATGATGAATTTGTGTTTAAATAAATCGTATAACATATATTACTTTATATTTTGAGCAAATTTATATTCTTTATTAATAAAAAAAATCCCTAGCCATTGTAGGATAATACCGGCTGGCTTTGTGTCCCCACCTCCGGACCTCTGTCCATTGTGGGATAATACCACCAGCCTTCGTGTCCCCACCTCCGGCAACTTGACAAATCAAGCTTTCGAGAGTCGGCTCTGATACCATATGTGACAACCCGGGTCAAATCCCGAGTTTTTTTCGAAAATCGGGTCAAGTCCCGATTCCGAGTCCGAAATAAGCCGAATTAAGCCTACTGGCCCAAATGCAGCCAACTTCGGTAATCTACAAGCCCACCACAGGCCCCGAAAAGATCATGATTTGTTGGTGCTAATTAGTAGTAGTACTTTGCCTTATAAACTGAATAGAAGTCCCACATCGAGGAGATGAATTCCCAACGTCTCCTAAAGATGAATTCCGCATCTAAACGAGGTACCCCCATTCCTATTCGTTCAAAATACATGTCTTTGCATGATATGATTAATGAAAGTGGGGATGAATACCCGTCAGTATCTGCTTTAGATTCGTATGATTGTAGTAATAGGTTTCACGAAGTAGATATGATTAAAGATTATAATAAGATGTATAGGGTAAAGACCCCTTTAAAACTTGTTCCTGCCGGCCCCGGTGACCGTTCATGTCACTGGCGGCCAAATGCCTTGTGTATCTATAAGGACGCCATAGTTGCCGGCCTTAGGTTCCCATTCCATGAGTTCATCCCTAGGCTCTTGACAGATGTCCAAATTAACCCTTGTCAATTACCTCCCAATGCCTGGAGGATAATTAACTACTTCATGGTTTTATGTCTTAGAAAAAACTTTCCTTTGTCTGTACCTTTGTTTAGGAAGATTTTTCAGTTTAAAAATAGCTCTGCCAACACCTTGGGTTGGGTATATATAAGCCATAGGGTAGGCTTCCCTTTCATTTTTCACCCAAAATCTATCCCAGACAATAACCCCAAGTGGAAAATGAGTTTATGTATCTTGTCTGGGAAGGTGGGGACTGGGGAACCTTGTTCCGTAAATCTTTTGGGAGAGTTTCTGATGATAGTCCCAGTAACATTGTCTTGAATGAGGAGGAATCTCATGCCTACTCAGAGCTTATCAAGGATAATGGGACTACCGTGGCTTGGGAGCTACTGGATGAGTTTGTCCTCAAGTCTGTTGGGCTCTCCACAGTTCATGATAAGGGTATTTTACTTATCCCTTTTCTTTATGTCTATTTTTCTTTCCTTTGTGATTTTCTGTTAACCATTTTTTGGTTTTTCTTGCAGCTGCGGCCTTTATCAATAAGACCAATGAGCCCAAGGATGTGGAGACATCCAGGATGAAGAGGGCTAGGATTGGAGATGATCCAAGGGGGAAGACTAGTGTTCCCAGCTTCTTAATTCCTTCTGAGATCCCTGGAGACGAGGCTGACATTCCTGTGTCTGCCAAGTCCTCAGTGTGGCGCCCCAACTGGGGTATTAGGAAGAAGGACACCATTACTGGGGTGTCCAAGCATGTTGTGGACTGGTCATACCATTCCCTTACCCCTTGTGATTACAAGGATTTTGTTACAGATTCCACCCTCGAGGGTGCTGAGCACTTAGGTGCCCAAGCTATTGCTGCGGTAATTTTCTTTACCTTAGCTATTTCTTTGAAGTCTTTGCTTATATTTTTCTAACTTTTATTTTTTGGCAGACCAATGCCAACTTCCAGGGGGTATTGTTCCAAGCTAAGGCCTGGCGTACCTCTTCCGAGGCCAACCGGGTTAAGTTGGAGAAGTCTGTTGAGGAGGTGAAGTCTCTTAAAGAGACTCTTGCTAGGAGGGAGAAGGAGCTTGCTGACGCTCAAGCTGATATTGTTGAGCTGAGGAAAGGAAAGGATGACTGCATCGATGAGTACCTTGACTCTCAGGAGTATAAGGACTTGATCGAGAAGCATAACGAGATCCTTTTTCCAGTCCAGCATACATCAGTATGGGAGGATGTTGTTCAGGCTATCTTGTCCAAGCATCCCGGGGTTTTTGACGCTGCTGATTTTCCTGCTCCTCACCCTTCTACTCCCTTGGAGCGCATGCTGGCTGGAGTGGACGATATGGAGGAAGATGCTAGTATTTTAGATCCAGAGCATTCATCACCCCTTGGTGACACATCTGCTGATGATCATGATGCTGATGAGCATTCTTCTGGCTCTAGCTCAGGGGAGGAGACAGATGCTGGTGACAAGGAGGGTGATGTGTAGTATGTAGTTTATTTATGGCCATTCATGGCTTGTATTTTCTTTCTATGTATTTCCAGCCTTCGGGCTTAACTTAAACTCTTTTCAAGTTTTAGTTTTATTTGTATTGCTTTCTTGCTTCTTGACTTTGCATGTTTAGTTAGCATTTGGTACATACCTATCAGTATGTAATGCATTCAAAACATGATGAATAACATAGGAATATAATTCATAACTTTGAAGAATGGGCTCAATCCTTACATAGTACTCAAGTTTAAAACTTGGGTTGGTTTTATCAAACCTTATTTCTAGTAGTGAGTCCACTTAGGAAACACCTTAAACATAATAAACTTTCAAATTGGAGGCATGCCAAGTCCTTGGCACCTCATGCCCTTCAAGGGTTTCTAGTTTGTACGAGCCTTGACCAAATACGTTCTTGACGCGATATGGTCCTTCCCAATTTGGGGCCAACTTGCCTTTATGTCCAACTCCGGATGCCTCAATCTTTCGAAGAACCAAGTCTCCTTATCGAAAGAATCTTTCTTTAACCCTTAGGTTGTAGTAGAAAGATGCCTTCTTTTGATGTTCAACTATCTTGGCGTTTGCCTCATCTCTAACTTCGTCAATTAGATCTAAAGCTAGCCTCAAGCCTTCTTCATTTTCTTCTGGTTCATAAGCCTCAACTCTTGGAGATGTGTGAGTAATCTCTACTGGAACCACTGCCTCTGCCCCATATGCCAACATGAAGGGGGTAAGCTCCAATGGTGACTTTACAAGTAGTACGATATGCCCATAGTATGGGAAGCAATTCGTCTACCCAAGTTTTTCTGGAGCGTTCAACTCTTTTTTTCAGTCCATCTAGGATAATTCAATTTGCAACCTCAGCTTGCCCATTTGCTTGAGGATGGGCAACAGAAGTGAAGCGCAACTTGATATCGTTCTCATCACAATACTTCTTGAACTCATCGTTGTTAAACTGAGTTCCATTGTCTGTAACCAGGACTCGTGGAATTCCATATCTGCATATCACATTCTTCCAGAAGAAATGCATCACTTGCTTGGTGGTTATCTTGGCTAAAGGTTTAGCCTCAATCCACTTGGTGAAGTAGTCGATTGCTACTATCAAGAACTTTCTTTGAGCACTTGCCATTGTAAATGGCCCAAGTATATCCATTCCCCACATAGCAAAGAGAATAGGTGAGTTAATGGATGTCATCATCTCTGGTGGTTGTCTAACCACTGGTGCATGTTTCTGGCACCGTTCACATTTCTTTACGTAGCTTTTAGCATCAACAAGCATGCTTGGCCAATACAAACCTAGACGAGTGACTTTATGGGCAAGGGCTCTGCCCCCCAAGTGCTGTCCACAAATTCCTTCATGTACTTCCCTTAGGGCCAATTCTGCCTCTTGGGGTCTCAAGCATTTCAGATAAGGAATGACGAAAGATTTCTTGTATAAGATTCCCTCAATTAGAGCATACCTTTGTGCTCTGACGTATAGATTTCGTGCTTCTGAAGTGTCGTTGGGTAGCCACCCAGTTTCCAGATGAGCTTTGATGGGATCCATCCAACAACTGCCTACATCAATGGGTGCTACCAACTTTCCGTTGATGCTTGGGGTCTTCAAGACTTGGAAGTATACACTCCCTGCATAGTTTGCAATTTCTGAAGAAGCAAATTTAGACAAGGCATCAGCCTTCATGTTTTCTTCCCTTGGAATGTGTTCCACATAGCATTCATCAAATTGAGTCATGATGGCCTTGACAAGTTTTAAGTACTTGGCCATTACTTCATCTCTGGCTTCAAACTCCCCATTTACTTGGGAAACCACTAGCCTCGAGTCTCCACATACTTTTAGAGTTTTAACTCTCAAGGCTCCAGCCAGCCCTAAGCCAGCTATCAGGGCTTCGTACTCAACCTCATTGTTTGTCGTTGGGAAGTCAAGTTTTAGTGCGTACTCTATGAAGAATCCATCAGGACTTTGTAGCACTAAACCTGCTCTACTTGATTTTGTTTTTGATGCTCCATCAAAATAGAGCACCCAATGTTCTTTGAACTCCATCTCTTCATCTTTCTTGTCTTCCACTATCACTTCCTGCCCCCCGACTTCTTGGTTGTCAATGGTGCATTCAACCATGAAGTCAGCGAGTGCTTGAGCTTTTATGGTCGTCCGAGGCTTATACTTGATGTCAAATTCTCCCAATTCAATGGCCCATTTGATCAGTCTTCCACTAACTTGAGGGCTATGCAAGATGTTTCTTAGAGGTTGATTAGTCAAGACCTCTATCTTGTGAGCCTGGAAGTACGGGCGTAGCTTTCTTGAGGCCATTATCAAGGCTAAGGCAAACTTCACAATCGTTGAGTAGTTTATTTCTGCCCCATGCAGAATCTTGCTCACATAGTAGATGGGTTTCTGAACCTTCAATTCTTCCTTTACCAAAACGGCTCCAAGGGCTGTGTTAGAAACAACCAAGTATAAATAGAGAATTTCCCCTGGATTGGGCTTTGCCAACAGTGGTGCCTCATCCATGTATTTCTTCAGGGCCTCAAAGGCCTCTTGGCTTTCAGTTGTCCATTCAAAGTTTTTCACTTTCTTGAGTGCTTTGAAGAAAGGTAAGCACTTTTCTCCTGACTTGGAGATGAATCTTCCCAATGCTGCCACTCTTCCTGTTAGTTTCTGGACATCTTTGACTGTCCGTGGTGTTTCCATGTCTATAATTGCTTTGATTTTGTCGGGATTAGCCTCGATTCCTCTCTTGGAAACCATCAGGCCTAAGAACTTTCCCGAGCCTACACCAAAGGCACATTTAGCTGGATTGAACATCATCTTGTGGTGCCTCAGCACTTCGAATGCCTCTCGGAGGTGCTCTATGTGATCGGCCTTATCGAGGCTCTTGACTAACATGTCATCTACGTAGACCTCCATGGTTTTTCCAATTAGGTGTCCAAAAATTTTGTTCACCAACCTGTGGTATGTTGCCCCTGCATTCTTAAGGCCAAACGCCATGACTAGATAACAGAAAACACCAAAATCAGTGATGAATGATACCTTGGAGATGTCATCCTTGTGCATTTTGATTTAGTTGTATCCACTGAAGCCATCCATGAAGCTGAGCATCTCGTGTCCAGCGGTAGCATCTATTAATGCATCAATCCTTGGTAAGGGAAAACAATCCTTAGGACACGCATCATTCAAGTCAGTGAAGTCCACACACATCCTCCATTTTCCATGGCCTTTTTGACCATCACAGGGTTAGCCAACCATTCTGGGAATTGGATTTCCTCAATGAACCCGGCTTCCAAAAGCTTCTCTACTTCCTGTTTAATGGCTTCAAGCCTTTCTGGAGCAAAACTTCTCTTCTTTTGTTTTATCGTCTTTGTTAGGAATATGTTGTTCTTGATGATAAGCATAAAACACTTAGTAGAATTTGTGTAAAGTCATTTTTGTAACTGTCAACGAAATGGCATGCTTTGCAGCATTCCGTTGACAGGAAGCTCATCAACGAAATGAGTGTTGTAGCAATTGCATTGTACAATACTTCACAGTATGATAGGCATTCTATTATATGTTTTAGATAGGTTTTCTAAGTCATGTTGACTATGTACTAGATAGGCAAAATAGGTTGGTTAATTGTAAATATGTTATGCCTTGTAATTCTGCCTAAGTGAAGACATGTCAACGGTATGAAGATTACTCTGTCAACGGTATGGAGTTTACCCATCAACGAAACGAGGGAAACACCATCAACGGAATGAAGAATGAGGCTATCAACGAAACACATCTCCTTGCTATCAACGAATCAATGTTGCTTTTTGAGCAGTTGACAAAGTGATAGTGACAGTTTACTGAACAGATCTAAAAGGAGATATGGAAGTGTACTTTGCATTGGAAACCATCAAAGTGGATACTGGAAATAAGGAAACATTCCAATTTCCAATAAGGCTCTTGGAAATGATTATAATGAGCATGAAGACAAAAGCAAAGATCTCCAAGGACCATTGGACAAAAGGAATGAAAAGCAAGCTACTGATGGTTACTACATTTATTCTTTAGTTTAACCAAACGTAGAATTGTAAACTTGGGATATATAACCAAGTGTAGCAGTTACTTTAGAATTAAGAGAAGAAACACAAATAGATTGTATTAGCTATTCTTGAGAGCAATTCTTCTCTACAACCTTGTAACTGAGCAGCTGTGTACTTTTGTATCACAGATTATTTCCGCAATAAAAACACTTCAGTTGGATCATCAAACAATCCAACTGAATTATTTATATCTTGTGTTTTTATTTATTCAGTTCAGTTTTATTTTATAAAGTGTTTTAGTTTCAAGAAAATATCAAGAATTGTATTCAACCCCCCCCTTCTACAATTCTGTTAGGTCATTTGGGAATAACAATTGGTATCAGAGCGAGCTTCTAACATACAAGAAGTTTAAAGATCAAGACCAAAAACAGAAACCATGGTGAAGAAGGATGCAGGTGTGAAGATACCAGTTCTTGATAAAGACAATTACTTTCACTGGAAAGTAAAGATGCATTTACATCTCATGTCTATGGATGAGAGGTATGTAGACTGCATTGAGAAAGGTCCACACGTTCCCATGAAGCTTGATTCTAGAGTTGGACTGCCAGATGATGCACCTGATGTAGAGATTCCAAAAACTGTCTCAGAATGGACTGTTGAAGATATTGCAGAAGTCCATAAAGACAAAAGGACCATGAACATTCTGTTTAATGGTTTGGAGCAAGAGATGTTTGACAATGTTATCAACTGTACAACCTCTAAGGAAGTATGGGATACTGTTAGAACTCTCTGTGAAGGAACTGAGCAAGTCAGGGAAAACAAAATGCAGCTCCTTATACAACAATATGAGCACTTTCACTTTAAAGCTGGTGAAACCCTAAATGACACGTTTAGTAGGTTTCAAAAGCTTTTGAATGGATTAAAGTTGTATGGGAGGATCTATCAAACCAAGGATTCAAACCTTAAATTTCTTAGAGGTCTTCCAAAAGAATGGAAGCCTATGACTGTTTCTCTCAGAAACACTCAAGAGTACAAAGACTACACTCTTGAAAGGCTTTATGGAACCTTGAAGACATATGAGCTGGAAATGGAGCAAGATGAGGAAATTGAAAAGGTACAAAAGAAGGGTGGATCTATTGCATTGATTGCATCTGTGAACCAACTTGAAGATGACAATAAAGAAGCTGCAAAGGCCACAACTAGTCGATCTAGTTGTAGGAGTGATGTTAGCAAGGGTAAAGACAAGATGACAGAAGAAGAAGAATCAGAACCAGCCAACTTGGATGACTTAGATGAGATTGATGAACACATTGCTTTTATGTCTAGAAAATTTTCTAAGTTCAAGTTCAAAAGAAACTCAGAAGCAAGGCCACCAAGAAGAGACTTTCAACCTAGCAAAACAAACTGGATTGAAAAGTCTAAGTCAAAATGTTTCAATTGTGGAATGCTTGGTCACTTTGCTGGAGACTGCAGAAAACCCAAGGTTGAGAAGGGCAACAGGAAATTTGAGCCTGTTGATTATAAAAAGAAATACTTTGAACTTCTCAAACAAAAAGAAAAGGCTTTCATGTCTCAGGAGTATGATTGGGCTGGTAATGGTGAAGATTCTGATGATGATGTTGAGTATGTCAACTTGGCTCTTATGGCTGACAATCATGAGCAGGAAGCAAGTTCCTCAAGCAACCAGGTAACAATTACTAATCTTTCTGAGCTTTCTAAAGAGGAATGCGATAGTGCAGTAAATGAAATGTCTACTGTATTATATAATTTGCGTGTTACTCTTAAATCACTTACTAAAGAGAATTCTAGAATAAAAGAGACCAATCTGCTCTTAAGTGATAGGAATGCAATGTTAGAAGCACAGCTCATTGAATTTGAGAAAATGAGATGTGTTAGTAGGGATGCTAAGAAGGAACTTGAGAACGTGTTACAAAGGGAAGAAATTCTTAAAACACAACTTGAGATAGAACAAGGTGTGATTGCAAAATGGAAGGATGCCAGGAATGTTGCTGCCAACATTATTAATGTTCAAGGCGTGGAATCCTTCTGTGAGCAATCATGAAAAAGGAACAAAGAGAAGCTAGGGTATGTTGGTGAAACCTTAGAATCAGAAACTGAGTCAACAAACAACAAGGATCATTTGTTGAAGGTTGATATGTCAACGGAATGCAATGTTTCGTTGACAGATGAACCATCAACCGATCAGGCTGTTTCGTTGACAGAGAAAAGAAAGGATGAACTCACTAGACTTAATAACAAGTATGGTCCTGTCACCAAGAACTTTGTTCAAGGTGAGTCTAGTAAATCAAAGAAAGTTGAGAAGCCTGTTGAGAGAGCTAATGTAGGTAACTTGTCTAACAAGCAATTGAAAGACAAGTTAGAGAAAGTTCAGGTTGAGGCTAAGGGAAATAAAAAGAATAACATAAATGGCAAGGTAGGGATTAACAAACACAACAATTACACACCTGATAAATATGCACCTAGAAAGACATGTGTCAATTGTGGAAGTGTTAATCATTTATCTACTAACTGCAAATCTGTTAAGAAATCTGTTAATGTGAAAATGCCCAAGCCTGCAATGAACAGTTCCATGCCTAAAATGCCTGTTATGCCTAACATGTTTGCTCCATATGCACAATTTCAGAATCCATATGCTAGCATGCCATTTGTGCCTAATCCTTACATGAATATGTTTAACATGCCACAAATGCCATGGAACATGAATAACATGATTGTTCCTCCAACTATGCATGCTATGAATGAAAATATGAGCAACCCTCAGAAATCAACACCAAGGGTAAAGATTGATTTGAATCAATCTGAACCCAAAGTGAAAAATGGTACAAAAGGGAATGCAAAGGCTAACAAGACAGGACCCAAGGAAACTTGGGTACCAAAATCGACTTGATTTGGTTTTATTGTGTGCAGGGAGACAAAAGGAATCTTTGGTACTTGGATAGTGGTTGTTCAAGACACATGACTGGTGATTCTACCCTGCTCACAGAGTTTCAGGAAAGAGCTGGCCCTTGTATTGCTTTTGGAGATGACAGCAAAGGCTACACAAAGGGATATGGCTTGATTTCAAAAGAGAATGTCATCATAGATGAGGTTGCATTGGTGGATGGTCTTAAGCACAACTTGCTTAGTATCAGCCAACTTTGTGACAAAGGATTTTTAGTTACTTTTTCTAGAGAAGCCTGTGTTGTTTCTAAAGGAGGAAACAACAATGTGGTAATGACTGGATTCAGAAGGGGGAATGTGTACATTGCTGACTTTAGTAGCACAAGTTCAGACACCATCACTTGTCTTTTCAGCAAGGCAAGCAAGGATGAAAGTTGGTTATGGCACAAGAAGTTATCCCATCTGAATTTCAAAGTTATGAATGATTTGGTGAGGAAAGATCTTGCTAGAGGAATTCCACAGGTGGAGTTCTCCAAGGATGGTTTGTGTGATGCCTGTCAAAAGGGAAAACAGAAGAAGGCATCATTCAAAAGCAAGACAGAGTCATCAATTGTCCAGCAGCTTGAATTGCTTCATATGGACCTATTTGGCCCTGTAAATGTTATGTCCATCTCAAAGAAGAAATACTGTCTTGTGATTGTTGATGATTTTTCTAGATTTACATGGACTTTCTTTTTGCACTCTAAAGATGAGGCAAGTGAAATCATTATCAATCACATCAAGATGGTAAGCAATCATCCTGATTTCAAAGTAAGAAGGATTAGGAGTGACAATGGGACAGAATTCAAGAATTCAAGCATGAAGGTGTTCTGTGAAGAAAATGGCATTTTGCATGAGTTTTCAGCAGCAAGAACACCACAGCAAAATGGTGTAGTTGAAAGGAAAAACAGAACACTTATTGAAGCTGCAAGGACAATGCTAGATGAATCAAAGTTACCTACATATTTTTGGGCTGAGGCAGTTAACACAGCTTGCTTTACTCAAAATATTTCTTTGATTAATCAAGCCAAAGGAATGACCCCTTATCAGTTACTCAAAAGAAAGAAGCCACTATTGGATTTTCTTCATGTCTTTGGATGCAAGTGCTTTGTTCTGAGAAATCAAGCTGAGCATTTGGGGAAATTTGAAGCAAAGGCAGATGAAGCAATATTTGTGGGATATGCAGCAGGGAAAGCTTACAGAGTCTATAATCTCAGAATCAACATTGTTATGGAATCTGTACATGTTGTTTTTGATGATCTCAAAATCCAAGGTCTCTGTGATGAAGGTTTCCATGAAAGTCTTTCTTTTGAAAATGAGGAAGGAGATCAAGTGAATCATGATAAGGCTACTGAGAAACAGCCTAAAGTTGTTGTATCTAGCACAGATGAAAGCAGCAGTGAGGATGAAATTGCTGCATTGAGATTAAAAAGGATAGCTGCTAGCAGACCAACTGGTCATTTCGTTGACAATCATGATGGTGGATTCGTTGACAGTCAGAATGAGCGTTTCGTTGACAGCCAAAATGGTCATACCGTTGACAGTCACAGGAATGCTTCTAGAAGTGATCAATTAGGGACAACAAACTCAGGGGGAGTTTCTCAAGGACAAATATCCAATCAAGGCAATCATGATCATGAAGCTACGTCTTCAAGAGCAAATCTACCTCCCTCAAGGAAATGGACTAAAGATCATCCCTTTGAACTTATTATAGGTGATGTTTCTTCAAAAGTCCAAACTAGAAGAGCAACTCAAGAAGAATGTCTATATAGTAGCTTTCTGTCTCAAGATGAGCCAAAGAAAGTTGAGGATGCACTTCTAGATCCAGATTGGGTTTTAGCCATGCAAGAAGAGCTAAACCAATTTGAGAGAAACAATGTTTGGAAGCTGGTGCCCAGGCCTAATGACAGGAGTGTTATAGGCACAAAGTGGGTGTTCAGAAACAAGATGGATGAAAATGGCATAGTCACAAGGAACAAAGCTAGACTGGTTGCAAAAGGCTACTCACAGGAAGAGGGAATTGATTTTGATGAAACCTTTGCTCCTGTTGCAAGACTAGAAGCAATAAGGATTTTCCTAGCCTATGCAGCCCATGCCAATTTCAAAGTCTATCAAATGGATGTGAAGAGTGCTTTTCTGAATGGGGAATTGGAAGAGGAGGTGTATGTAAGTCAACCTCCTGGTTTTGAAGATGATGATTTTCCAGACTATGTGTACTTCCTTCTCAAAGCACTCTATGGTTTGAAACAAGCACCTAGAGCCTAGTATGACACTCTCTCACAGTTCCTCCTTGAGAATCATTTCACTAGAGGTACTATAGATAAAACTCTTTTTCACAGGGTTGTAAATGGCTCTACTTTACTTGTTCAAATTTATGTAGATGATATAATCTTTGGGTCTACAGATGTGAAACTTTGTCAAAAGTTTGCCAAGCTTATGCAAAGTAAGTATGAAATGAGCATGATGGGAGAATTAACTTACTTTCTTGGTCTTCAAGTAAAGCAAGTTAATGAAGGCATTTTCATTAGTCAAACAAAATACATTCATGATTTATTAAAGAAGTTTAACCTAATGGAATGCTCTCCTGCCAAAACTCCCATGCCTACTGCCACCAAACTTGAATTGAATACTAAGGAAAAATCTGTGGACATTTCACGTTACAGAGGCATGGTAGGCTCACTTTTATATTTAACAGCTAGTAGACCTGATATTATGTTTGCTACATGTCTATGTGCTAGATTTTAGGCTGATCCTAGAGAATCCCATTTAGTTGCTATTAAAAGAATTTTCAGATATCTCAAAGGAACACCAAACCTTGGCATTTGGTATCCTAGAGAATCTGGTTTTGAACTAATTGGTTATTCAGATGCAGATTTTGCAGGATGTAAAATTGACAGGAAAAGTACTACTGGAACCTGTCAATTCCTAGGAAACAAGCTTGTGTCATGGTTCAGCAAGAAACAAAACTCAGTTTCTACCTCCACAGCTGAGGCTGAGTATATTGCAGCTGGAAGTTGTTGTGCACAGATTTTATGGATGAAAAACCAACTACTTGATTATGGATTAAGAGTTGAGAAAATTCCTATTTTCTGTGACAACACTAGTGCCATTGCCATTACTGAGAATCCAGTGCAGCATTCAAGAACCAAGCACATTGACATCAAGTACCATTTCATTAGAGAACATGTTATGAATGGTACTGTGGAGTTACATTTTGTTCCAAGTGAACAACAACTTGCAGACATCTTTACCAAGCCACTTGATGAATCAACATTCTCAAAATTAGTAAGTGAGCTAGGTATGCTAAATTTCTCTTAATTATTTTTGAGATATTTGCAAGTTAAAATGCAGCCAGAAATTTGCTATGTTTTTCTGTGGATTATTTTTCTCAGGAAAAAGTAAAATTTTGTCTAAGTCAAAATTACTATGTCAACGAAACGAACCATTTCGTTGACAGTCTTAGCAGTTTTCTGGGTGTTTCGTTGATAGCTCTTGTATATCAACGAAACGCAGCTTTATCAACGAAATAAGACGGGACTTTAACCGCCCAATCCTGATTCGTTGATTTAGCGCTTTTAATCTGAACCGTTGGAATTTTGACACGTCTTTTACCACGATCTGTGCATACACCCCTGTAAGTATAAATCATGGTAATACTTTAAGAGTAACGGTTATATTTTTAAGCCAATCCAGTAATTTACATTTATTATTGGATTCATTTTCTGAGAATTTTTGGGGGAGTATTTAAGAAATTTTATTTTCACTATTTCTTTTTACCTGTTCTCAAAAATTCCAAAGGCTTTTTCTCTCTTCTTCTCTCTAACAAGCAATTCAGTTCGAAGCTTTCCTTTAATCAACAATGGCACCTATAGTCAAGCTTATGTCTGCTGGAGGGTTCATCTATGAGAAGAACAACTCCATCCCTTTTGTTGTCAAGGAAAACCCGAACAGACTGTTCTTCAAAATGATGGATTTCATGAAGAATTGCAAGTTGAGCTATGCAATGTTTCACTCTACACCACTCTACAATGAGATAATCGAGGAAATTTGGACCTCATGTGAGTATAGTGGAACAAACTGCACACTACAATTCACTCTTCAAGGTAATGAGTACATAGTTAATTCTGATGTTTTGCAAGCATGTTTACATATTCCTGATAATAACTGTGATGCTTTGCCTACTAACACTGAAATAACTACCATGCTAAATTCTATAAACTACTCTTTGCCTACTGATAATCTGGGTAGAATAATTAGGAGAGGTTTGGTTAGGGAATACAGTTATTTAGCTGATGCATTCATTAAGGTCTTTTCTGGAAAGATTAGTAATTTTGATGCATTAACTAACTCTATGTTAATTCTCCTAACCATGCTTCTAAATGATAGATATCATAACTTTAGCACCCAACTTATGTATGAAATTGGTGCTAAGTTGGGTGATAAAGCAAATAGGAAGAAAAATATCTATTATGCTAGGTTTCTGATGATGTTGGCTAACCATGTTAGTCCAGCACCATTAGTTATCTCTAACCCTAATGCCAGGTTTGAGTGCTTTGTGCAAGAAAAGAGTGTATTGACAGACATACTGAGGCTGAACCACAATGGTGATGTTCCAGTGGTGTATCTGCCAATCATTGAGGTAACTACTACTATCCCTGTTAGTGTAGCTAACACCTCTACTGTTTTACCTTCCAATGTTGCTATGGAGTCTGTAGCTGTGACCCAACAGGCTCCTACCCTAGCAACAAAACCAAAATCAAAGAAAACCTCCAAGCCAACCTCAGGTGCTTCTCAAAAGGCACCTGTTGTAAAAACTACCACACAACCTAAGGGGAGTGAGTCTGGAGTTGTAAGAGGTGAGGGAAGGGGTGAACATCAAAGAAACCCCAAGGATAAGGAAGGACAGGTTAGTGTGTACCAGCCAAGCCCCATTGTGTCTTCCCAACAAGGCACAATGAGTAACATGGATTTAAACACAAGTCTAATTGCATCCTCCCAAAAGGATGTGATTATTGAAACAAGCTCTCCTCCTAGAGCACAGTCCAAAAGGGTAAGGGACACTTCAAGCCCACAGTCTACATTTTCCCAATACCAAAGGAGAGTGAAGCAAAAGTCCAAGGGTACACAGGGTGCACACACACTGGAAGCAACACTTCCAGTTTCTCAAATTCAGTTTGATGTAACCCCTATCATTTCTCTGGGGTTACAGTCCCATTCTCTAAACATCAATCTTGAATTATCTCCATCAAATTCACCAACTCAATCTTTAGATGTGGACATGATCCATACATCTATTCCTGATTCTCCAACTCTAATCTTGGAGAAGCCCCACTCTGAAGCTGATGGCCATCACTTGTTAAGTGATTTGTTGGGCCATCAACCAATTTTTCCTGAAGTTGCAAGGGGATCTGTGGACCAATCTTTAAAATCAATCACCACAGACTCTACTGTAATTTCTCATTCTCAAAGTGCTTTCTTGACTTCATCAACGAAACAGTCTATTTCGTTGACAAGTGTTTCTCCATCAACGGTATCCATACCGTTGACAGTTCAAACTACCATTCCGTTGATAGTTCACTCTGCACCTTTAATTGAAAATCAAGTTGTTCCCACAACTAGTGCAGATGATCTAGTGGTAGTTGAGACACTTCTAGGACTGAGAGGGAGTGAAACTGAGAGGCTGGCTTGCAGCCAGGCAAAAGGAGAGAATGTGAGTGAGAGGCTGGCTATTTCTTCCAGCCAGGCAAAAGGAGAGATTGAGAGTACCACCTTAGAAGGTGAAGGTGAGGGTGTGAGAGGTGTGAGCCATGGGGAGCCCATGATGCAAGAACAGAGTGGAGAGAGAGAAGGGACTACAGGAGAAATAAGGATGGAAGCAGCCATTGCTAATGAGTTAATGGAGGTCAGTGAGGGAGAAAGGGAACTTACTTTCCAAGAGGTTTATCAGCAAACTCTGGATAGTATTTCCCTGGATCCTGAGACCTTTACTCATCCTGTGTCAGCCTATCAAATTTTGGCTCAACAGGGCAATGTGGAGGCAGAGAGGTCACTACAACTAATTCACACAACTGCATCAATGCAAAGAGCAAAGGATGCCTTGACCAATCTACCTCCAGGAGCTGAAGCAAGTGGAGAATTTGATTTTTCTGATGATGAGGACAGCTATGGTGATAATCTACAGGTGGCCACTACTACACAGACTGGGACTTCTGTGGTGCCTCCTACACCAAACACTACAAGAAAAGGGTCAATAGACATCGGTTTCTGGCCGATGTCTATGTTGTTTGCCAACCGATGTCTTAGTCGGTGATGTCTATCTTAGACATCGGCCAGAAACCGATGTCTATTTAGCTCTTAGACATCAATTTTTAGCAAATAAATTGATGTATATTATCAACTTATACATCATCTTGTACTGATGTCTAATGAACTTATAAACATCAGTTGTTACAGAAAAAAACTGATTAATATTCTTTCTTAGACATCACTTTATTCCGATGTCTGTTTTGGTTTTAAACATCAGATTTTATAAATTTCAATGTATTTCTTACCATTAGACATTAGTTTCTGAGCCTATAAATAAACAGTTGTCTTTCCAAGCGTTAAAAAAATTAAAAATTGGACCATTCATAATATATATCCAACCATTTATATTACATCATTCAGAAAATACATCCAACACCACCACATCAATCCGCAAAACTAACCACACATCCATCATCATTAAATACTACAGGGGTAAAAAAGAACATTAATACTTATACATTTTTTTGACAAAGTATGTCAAACTACTGTGTTGGTGAAGTTAGGTGTTTCTGGCACAACCACACAAGAGAAATATATGAGCGCATAATAACCTTGTAAACAGATCCAAAGTCGCCCTCTCCAAGCTTAGGTACTGCTGCTGCTGCTCTCGGTTTGACCTCTAAAGCCCCATCCCCAACAATTGCCCTTTGCTTCTGAAATTTAAACAAGCTTTTAGCCCAGATGTAACCAATGGAAAGTATTTTGGAAAACAGGATTTATGAAAGAATTTATACGCATCAGACCTAGACTCTGCTGCATATGATCTCCTCCCTAAGACTATATTGGCAGCTTCTGTCGGATGAAATGCATCCCAGAACACATACTCATTCCTATTCCTGCAGGGAGTTTGAAATGGAAGACAAGTAATTTGGCCATTATTTCTCCCTACACCGCAACATCCCGCAGTTGTAACTCTAAAGCCTGTAGAACAAAGTACAATTTAGCCAAAGATGATTATCATGTTTCTTTAAATAGATTTTTCTTTGTTCTGCTTGCTACTATTATAAATCAAATCTGGAGGTAGAAATAGAGTATATTTTGGGGAGATAGATGTACCAAAGTTTGAAGGACGGGTGACCAAGTCCTGGAAGATCCCATAAGCATTGATGTATATAAATTTTGAATCTTGTTGATTCCTGTTGAGATCATCAACAAGAGACCTCAGCCTGTTGTTGAAAAGTTGATTCGCAGAATTGATTCTTTGTACGCATGTTCTACCATCTGTGCTTTGAGACAAAGCATTTGGACTGCACCCAATCTGGCCCACTCCGTTCAGCACAAATTTTCTTGCTCCATAATTGTATAAATCCTGCAGTCAATGAGATATTCGTTTCACAATATACTCCATATAATCACTAATCAACTTGGAGCAGTACAAAGGTTGCAAAACATTTAACATATGGTGTACCGAATGTTACTGTACTACATCATCATTCGGTACATTCATTTGAACAAACATTTTGGAACCTCTAACATTTCTCCCATCTGGCATTAGGTATATAATTATATAAGTATGTAAAGCTGTATACCACTAGTTGTTCTCTGTACTGCTGTATGAGGATATCAGCATACTGATCAGGCGTATATCTCCGGCTAGTAGAATAAATATTGGGCATGAAATAGTTGTTAAGGTAGTCATTGCTGCCGAGTCCGACGGAGTATATGCACTTGCTAAGATAATCTGCTGCAGTATTTTCATCACCTAGTATATTTACCACTTGTGATACTGTGTTCTTGTAATTATTTACCTGCCCGCTCATACTAATCCTTTGGCCCTATAACACAAAAGAAAAAGGAAAAAGCAGAAACATTACATCTGTTAGTACTACATTCGATATGTACTTCATATGACTTCTGACTAGGCATAACGACTGTAATAAGGAAAATGAGATAATGTACGTACCAATTGCTGGCCAGTTTCGTCTCGAATTCCAGCAGCTGCAGAGGCATAATTTACCCCTCTGAGTATGGATCGACCCCTTGCTTGTGTGTAAGGAGGGATAAGACTACTAAATCCCAGTAGCTCAGCTATAGTAACGTGGGGAAAAACAAGACACATTAGTTTTTACACACATTGCAATTTTATGAAACAGATAATTCTTTGACAAACTTTACTTGCCAGTGAAACGTACCTAGGCGTTCAGTGATAAATTTGGTTTATAACTCAAACATGCTAAATGGAAACATGTGAGCCGGAGAGAGAACTTACCAACAACATCGACGACTGTTTTACCGTTGGAAAACCTTCCGGTTGGTCCTTGAGGATAATCAATCCCATAAGGCATGTAGTTAGCTTTAGCCAAAGAGGTAATCTGATTATTGTTACCATCACCACAAAATACCAGTCCCTAGAGACAAGAACCATCAGCAAATTCCACCTAAGTGAAAAAAAAAGATTATCAGCAAATTCCAATTTTCATTGCCCTTGTCCAGGTAATTTGTCTCAAAAACGTGCATCAGCCCATGTAAGAGCTGAATAAGATACAAGGTAAAGGAATTCAGAGCATCTAATAACTAACATAAACAAACCAGCAAACAAGTCATTGTACAAGAGCTGCACCCACCTAAAACAAGTCAGTGTTCATAGGAATAATCCGGTTTTGCTAGTTAACTAAATCTACTATATTTACATAAACCAAGAACCAAAATCACCACACTTAAATTCAAATTTGTTAAAAAAAGGTAATAATCGACAAAACACTTAAATCTTTCATTAGTCACTTATATTAACCACATCGTAATTAGACCCTCTTTGGCACATCAGAAGTACCCAATTCTCGACATATACGAAGTCAGGGTAAACTGAGTAATAAATCTTAATTCAGCATAATAACAATAGAAACATAGAGTAGAATTAAACAACAATTAATTATTAGAAAGAAGAAACAACGAGAAACAGATCTTAAAGAAACCCCCAAATTAAAGATAGAGAAATTAGGGCTTACCAATTTGGAGGTGAGTAGAGCAGGACGGAGGTGAATGGTGGTGGAGGTGAGTGGCGGTGGAGATGAAATAGAGAGAGATTCAAAGAGGTGAGAGACGAGAGAGAGAGAGAGAGAGGGGGGGAGAGAGAGAGAGGGAGAGAGAGTCGGGGATATTTGTGAAGAGGGGGAAATTATTTAGTTTTTAGTCGGGGGAAAAGTATTTGGCAAGAGGGGGGGAAATAATTGGTATAAAGGGGGGAATTGCAAAAATTTTACCAAGGGGAAAACAAAAACTGAATTGGGCGCGCTGAATTTTTTTAGTCGAATTTTAGACATCGGTTCTAAAATAAGCGATGTCTTTAAACAACAAAGACATCAGATTAACGCGGGGTGATGTTATTATATCTTTTAACATCAGTGGTATTAGTAACCGATGTCTAATGTGTGATGTCTATTGAACATTTTCTTGTAGTGAAACTGGCTTTCTCAAGATATGCATGGTAGAAGCAATTTGGATGCTGCTATCACAAGGCAGTACAAAGAAGCATATCTAGCTCATGAGTCTGCAGGAGCAAGGGACAAGAAATTCTACAAAGCCATAATGGATTCTCTGGAAATTCAAAGGCTACAAATGTTGCAGACAAGGATTGAGGCTACAGAGATCAAGGATTCAATCAGCAACCTTAGGGATGCTAATGATAGGAGGCTAGATGAAAAGCTTCCTCTTCTCACTGTGTCCAGGATGAACAGGTTTTTCTCTAAAGAACCTGAAGTGGATTCCTCCTTGAAGACTCTCTCTTCTAGAGTGGACAAGGTGGAAGCTACTCTATCACAGATGCAAAAGGAACAGGAGAAACAAACTCAACTATTGGCCCAGCTAGTGGCAGCTCAAGGACTCCCAGCCATCTCTTTTGATGATAACAAAAAGGGGGAGAAATCTAAGGAGCTAGACATTCAGATTACCAAGGTTATGGTCCCAGCCATTTCCCTACCAAAGGAGCCATTAGCAATGGGGGAGCTTGGAAAGCAGAAAAAGGATGGTATTGACCTTATACAAGAAGCTTCTATGAGGATGAGACTTGCAGAACAAATCAAAGAACATTGGTCCAACATAGAAACAAAGTTCAAGAAGATTACTGAAAATAAGGACTCAAATCCATCAACGGAACAACCATCAACGAATGCCATGGTACTAGCATCAACGGAATGGGAGCCACAGACAAATTCTTTCTATCACCAAGAGCCCCTTCTACATGGAGTCACTCAAGGACCAAAGAAGGAAAAAGGACAAACTTCATGCATTAGGGATGTGGAACAAGCTACAATTCAAAGAAGCCTATCTCCCAAGTCCCCTGCTAAACCAAAGGGCAAAAACATAGCAAGGACTTTCTATCCTGCACCTTATCCAGATGAGCACAAGCTTCTTGGTCTACTCATCACAAAAAGCAAGGAAAGTAATGATTATGAGATAAGGAAGCAAAGGGCAATTGTCTACAGGAATGGACAACAAATCTGTGTTTGGGCTGGTCATCCAAACTTTGCTGAAGCCAAGGCTGAGGAATCAGAAAGAGCAGCTATGCAAGCTCTTGCAGTAGCTCAAGCTCTAGATGAAGAAGAAAGGAAGCAAGAGGAAAGCACTAGAGAGGAAAGGAGTTCAAAGAAGAGCACAAGGCAACCCAAAGAGAGAGCTAGGAGAAACATAGACTTTGAGAGTGCTGATTCTCAGAGTACTGCATCAGACTCTTCTATACCTATTGCACCTCCAACAATTGCTAATCCAGTTTTTGAGGGAAAGTTGGCCTGTGATCCTGCACATCCTGTCAATTTTCATGATCAACCAATCATGCCAAAAGAGGAACCAATTGATTTTGATGAGGCATACTTTCCAAAGTTCCTGTTAGAAAAGGACCAACCAATGAAGACAAAGAAGAGGTCTGTCAAAGCAAAGCCTGTTTTTGTGAGAAAGCCACAATCTCAAAAACCCCCTGCAAACCCAGAGGACTGCATGTACATTGCTGACATCAGGGAAGAATCCAGTCTAGATCTTGACTTAGACAACCTGGTGGAAGTAAGGGGAATTGCAGCTTCTCAAAAGTTGCCTGAAAGACTAGTGTTCACATTCAAGGGTGGTAGAGAACAAGTGTGGCCTCTCTACAGAATTTTAGGAGAAGACTATCAAACACTACTCTCAGTGTTTAGATGCTTGAAAAAGGACTTTGGTTTCACCAAAACAGCCAAGTCTGAGGTGGTCTCCAAAATCTGTCAGTTAAAGGCTAGCTGGAACAAGCCTGAGGCTCTTCCCAGGATACTTAGAGTTCCCTCAACAGGAAAGAAAATCCATCTTCAACCTTATTGGATGATGGAGTTTAAGGACAAGGACAATTGCAGAAGATTCTTCAGAATGGAAGACCAGCTGGAGAAGGCATCTAATCAAACTCTAAAGCTGATGCAATCCAAGCTTGGTGATCAAGATGAAGAGGAGAAAATCTTCTACAGAAGGCTACAGGTCCAGATTGAGGAAAACAACTCCAAGAGAGGGAAGAAGACTATGCCACAAAGAAGTCACAGATGAAACATTTGCTCAGACTAGAGGAGCACTTGTGGGCATTAGTCTTGTAAGTCTTATATTTTGTCTATAAAGTTTTGAAGCTTAATACATTTTCTACTTTTGTAATTTATGATGTATCTGAGTGTTTTTGTTATCATCAAGTCTCTTGATTTATGGCTGTTATTCTATCAGTCATAAATTGGGGGAGATTGTTAGGAATATGTTGTTCTTGATGATAAGCATAAAACACTTAGTAGAATTTGTGTAAAGTCATTTTTGTAACTGTCAACGAAATGGCATGCTTTGCAGCATTCCGTTGACAGGAAGCTCATCAACGAAATGAGTGTTGTAGCAATTGCATTGTACAATACTTCACAGTATGATAGGCATTCTATTATATGTTTTAGATAGGTTTTCTAAGTCATGTTGACTATGTACTAGATAGGCAAAATAGGTTGGTTAATTTTAAATATGTTATGCCTTGTAATTCTGCCTAAGTGAAGACATGTCAACGGTATGAAGATTACTCTGTCAACGGTATGGAGTTTACCCATCAACGAAACGAGGGAAACACCATCAACGGAATGAAGAATGAAGCTATCAACGAAACACATCTCCTTGCTATCAACGAATCAATGTTGCTTTTTGAGCAGTTGACAAAGTGATAGTGACAGTTTACTGAACAGATCTAAAAGGAGATATGGAAGTGTACTTTGCATTGGAAACCATCAAAGTGGATACTGGAAATAAGGAAACATTCCAATTTCCAATAAGGCTCTTGGAAATGATTATAATGAGCATGAAGACAAAAGCAAAGATCTCCAAGGACCATTGGACAAAAGGAATGAAAAGCAAGCTACTGATGGTTACTACATTTATTCTTTAGTTTAACCAAACGTAGAATTGTAAACTTGGGATATATAACCAAGTGTAGCAGTTACTTTAGAATTAAGAGAAGAAACACAAATAGATTGTATTAGCTATTCTTGAGAGCAATTCTTCTCTACAACCTTGTAACTGAGCAGCTGTGTACTTTTGTATCACAGATTATTTCCGCAATAAAAACACTTCAGTTGGATCATCAAACAATCCAACTGAATTATTTATATCTTGTGTTTTTATTTATTCAGTTCAGTTTTATTTTATAAAGTGTTTTAGTTTCAAGAAAATATCAAGAATTGTATTCAACCCCCCCCCCTTCTACAATTCTGTTAGGTCATTTGGGAATAACAGTCTTCCTTTCAGGATCCACATTCAATTTATGAGTTATCAATTGGGGATCAATCCCTGGCATGTCAGCCGCTGTCCAAGCAAAAACGTCGTTATTCTCTTGAAGAAAAGATATGAGCTTGCTTTTCAATGGCTCAAGTAGTAGTGCTCCAACATAAGTCACCTTCTCCGGTTCACCAGGGACTAAGGGAATTGGGATTAAATCCTCGGCTGGTTTCCCTCTTCGGTCCTCATTGTCACTGATATCCATGTCTTCGATTGGAAGAACCTGCCCCCCGATTCCATCAGGCCTCAACGCGGCTACATAACAACTTCTAGCCATCTTTTGGTCTCCCCGTTCTTCACCAATCCCATTCCTCGTGGGGAATTTGAGTTTCAGATGATAGGATGAGGCAACAGCCTTGAACGCATGAAGACCAGTCCTTCCTAGGATTGCATTGTAGGTCGAATTTTCCTTTATAACTATGAAGTTCAACATCCGAGTAGACGTATTTGACCCTTGCCCCATGGTCATTGGGAGTTGGATAGTGCCTTCCACCTTTGATTCCACTCCGTTGAACCCATATATGGGCATATTCGAGGGCGTCAACTGAGAATCAGTGTAACCCATTTTCATAAAAGCATCGTGGAACAAGATATCCACTGAAGCTCCATTGTCGACCAGGACTCTCTTTGTTTCGGAGTTGCCTATCACAGGTACTATGACAAGAGGATCATCGTGGGGGAACTTCACCCCTTCTAAGTCAGAATCGTCAAAACCTATTGACACCTCTGTTCTGACACGCTTTGGTGCTTCTCCGACCATAGTCAGTACTTCTCGAGCATAAGCCTTTCTTGAGTTTCGGGAGGACCCAGCAGCTGTCGGTCCTCCAAATATCATATTGATGACTGGCCCTCGGGGCTTAGGGTTACGATCTTGGTCGTTGTCCCTTCTGTCGTAATCTTTCCTTTCATAGTTTCCTCTTTGACTCCCTTGATTTCCATCCTTGGTGAATTTGCTGAGTTTTCCTCTTCGTATCAGAAATTCGATCTCATTTTTCAATTGCCTACAGTCGTCGGTGTCGTGACCGACTTCTTTGTGGAACCGACAGAACTGATTTTGGTTCCGTTTGGACATGTCAGCCCTCATTGGCTTCGGCCATTTGAGATCTCCTTCCTTAGCTATCTCCATCAGAATTTGACTCCTGGGAGTGTTCAATCTTGCATATTCCGTAAACTTTGGCCCAAAATTTTTTCTCTTGGGTGGAGAATCAGAGTCCTTTGATGTTCTGGGAAACTTTTCCTTGACGTCGTATTCCTGAGTTTCTTTTATTTTCTTTGAGTTTCCACTACCATTAGCAGGGGGTTCATACTTTCTCATGCTTTCTTCAGCCTTGATATACTTTCCGGCCCTATCTTGGAGCTTCAACATGCTCTCGGGTGGATGTTTAGCTAACGACCTTTTAAAGTGGTCATCAGTAGTTCCTTGTTCAGGGCTATCATAGCCACTCTGTCCTCTAAGTCCGGGACCTTCAAAGCCTCCCGAGTGAATCGATTAATGTAGTCCTTTAGGGCTTCATTCTTTCCTTGTTGTATTGCCATGAGTGATGCAGAGCTTTTCTCATGCACTCTTCCACTAATGAACTGATTGATAAAAGATTTGCTTAGTTCCTTAAAAGACCTAATAGAGTTGGGAGGAAGACGGCTATACCAGCGTTGGGCCATGCCTGCCAAGGTTTGTGGAAACTCTCTACACTTGACCGCATCGTTGGTTGGCTGCAACAGCAGTGCATTGGAGAAGGTCCTTACATGATTCGCGGGATCTCTCGTTCCATCATAAGCCTTGATTGTTGGAATCTTGAATTTTCTAGATATAGTGGCTTTCATGATGTCTTGAGTGAAGGGTGGTGTTGGATCATCAGGATCTCCTAGGGGTAATAGAACATTATGATCTCCCCTTGGGGCCTCAGCCCTCTTGGTTCTTCTGGGTGTTGGGTCCAAGTTAATTACAGGGACTTGTTGAGTTCTTGCTTCCTCTTCGGCAAGTAGTCTCTTGAGCCTTGCAGCCTCGGCTTCGATGGACGCAAGTTTTTCCTTAGTGGTTTGGGGTTGTTCCCGATTAGTTTGGGAAGAACGTATCCTTCTTGGGGCAACATCCATCTCATCTCCTGTTGAGTAATTCTCATCCTCAGTATAAAGACCTGAGTAATCTTGAAAAGGGGCTCACCTAGTTTGGGGTCCCAGACCTTGGATGTAAGGGGGCACATATGCCTCATGGTAGATTGGATTAGTCCCACTGCTTCCCGTCGGGGGTCGAGGTGGCATACCATATGTTGGCATGCCGAGAGTTTGAGTAGCATATTATGGGAGATCCGTGGTGTGAAGTTGAAGGCTCCTCGGGGCATTCATGAGCAGCGGGGAGGTCGTGATCGGTTGCTAGTGAACGGTCTCTTGTGGATTAGATCCATGAATGACCATCTGCAGGGGATTCGTCCCTCCAACCGAAATCAGGATTTCCGGTCCTTGAGTGTTGGTGGGGATATTCACCCTTTCAACTCCAGTAGTTGGCGGTGGTTGATTTCCGTGAGTGTCAGCCTCAGAGGTGACATGGCGATCCTCGGGAGTTTGAGTATCTCGAGCTGTTCTTCGTGTGTTTGCCATGGTTGATGTTGTCTTCCCACAGACGGCGCCAAATGTTATGGATTAAAAAACGTGCTTGTGAATTTAATGCTAAGGTTTAATGAGCTTCGAGCTTTAATGGTTGCACTTGTGTTTCGAGACTAAATCGGTCCTCACAAGATGCTTACGTATCTCAATTAATGTTGAGAATCAAGCCAAAGACGTAGTTCTGATTGTAGGATCAGGGACCTTATATAGGCGTCTGGAGCCTAGTATTTATGGTATGTTTAGGAGTCTTAGCGAATAAGGCTCCTTTTTGATATTGGATAAACATTGTATTTCTTGCTGAATAAGTCTTTTCCTTGTTGATAAAGGCTATGACTCATTAATTGGGATTCTGGATCCTTCTTTGACTAATTTGCCATATTTTGGACTCTTTTCATGAGCTGTGTATTTTCCCTATTCATTAATTACGAAATTAATGAATAATTAGGGTGTCAGACCTTAAATATCGGTCTTTCCATTGATTTGTCAATTATATTTCTATAATTACTTTTCTGTCCATATCATTTAGTAATAAGTCTTATTTTTAAACTATATTAAATCAATATACTTGGACATAAGATATTAGTCTTTCTTTAGAATAATTAACTTTTAATTTGTAATTTATATTAAATTTTAAGTAAATTTACCAAAACACCTAAATAAGGAAAAATCTATTTATTAATTATATGATACCTATTCATTATTTTAAAGTAAAAATTACTTATTTTAAGATACTCCAAACAAACCCAAATCTCAGCAATTCACACCTTATAATCTGAGCTTTACTATTTCAGTTCCTAGGTTACTTAATTTACCAGTTGCTTACGTAAACTTCTTCATAATATATATAAGGAACAGAATAAAATAAAGTACTTGAGATACTAATATAATACCTGTACGGGGGTGGGAGGCTCGGCGTTTTCGTTACGATGTACGAGATTGACATCTAAATTTTTAAAAAAAAACAATGTTAGAATAAAATAAGTATTTATCCAAAGATAAATAAAAAAATATTAAAAAAATTCTAATTTCTTACATAGTACTCCCGCGAGCACTCCTAGTACCAGGAGGAGACAGAGAACAACGAGAGACATCAATTTCCATTCGTACAATTTCCTGTTGTTTGCCATACAGAGAGACAGAAGTCGTGTGTTTTGTAAACCTGGTTTTGACTGCCCACAACTTAAACAAAACACAACAAAGGTACAAATACAGGGTATCTAGGCTTTTCAGGGTTTAAGACCAGACAGCACAACTAAAACCATGACTCAGTCTCTCGATGCTTCTCAAGCACTTGAAGTTATGGAAAAAGTTCACCAGTTTCTCAATGCTGCTACTACTGGCAATATCAATGTCCTCAAGAATATAGCTGCACAATTAGATGATGTAAAGGGCTTCTCGCAGACGGTGGCAGAGATTAAAGATGCCAATAAATGGGGAGCTCTTCACTTTGCTAGAAGAGAGGGCACGACTGAGATGTGCAAGTTTTTGGTGAAAGATTTGAAGCTTGATGTCAATGTAAAAGACGAAAATGCATTCGGCACTGTTTTTTAATAGCTCAAGTAAAGGAAAAACGAGTTTTTGCTGGCTACTGCGTTGCTTGTGGGAAGGAGGACATTCAGCGAGAGGTGGTATGTCAGAGCTGATGGGAACGGGCATGTGTGTCTGGTTTGGAAACGCTGGTCATTGCTTCTGTCCAAAATTTGAGAATAAGTACAAGGTTGATGGCTTTTTGTGGCGAGGGGAGGGGGGTCAATCTGCAGATCAGGTTGTTCAGAGAAGAGGTCGGGGAGTTATGAAGTGGTGTCCTGTGTGTTTTTTCTGCGTTTTGACGATTGTCATAGGGACTGGTTTGGCGATTTTGGAGTATTTGAAGAGGCTGCAGGATTGGGTTCTGTAGTGGTTGGTGCTTGGTTTTTGTGTTTTGTAGTATTTTTGTTTTTCTTTTATTTTGTTTATCCCTTGAATTTGTTTTTCTTGGGAAATTTGTTTGGACTTGAGATTTTATTTCTCATGATTGTATGAACTTCATTTTAATGGATGGATGGTTGAATGATCCTGAACTTCATTTTAATGGATGGATGGTTGAATGATCCTAAAAAGCTAGTATTAAGCCTGAGAAACGTAAGAAGTCAAGTCAGAGCAGGACTCACAGCTAGAGGTGGCCAGTCGTGCGGTCCGTGCGAGCCGGTCCGGGCTTGGCACGGGTCGGGCTCGGCTCCGACGAGCACGGAACCCGCACTAAATATGTACGAGACGAATACGGGCCGGGCTCGAATCGGAAAAAGTAAACCCTGAACCAGCACAGCGAGTTTATCGAATAAGCGGGTTGGGCGGTTTTCCGGGTTGACGAATAACGGGTTGGGTGAATAACGGGATGGGCGAGCTTTTGTGTTTGCTCGGATATTATAAGATTAATAACTAAATTAATAACTTGCATGCAACTTGCACCGTCCACCGTCCAGTCCAGGGCCTCCAGGTGTCCACTCGTCCAGTGTCCACACTCCACACGACCACCACACGTGGCATGCATGCAGGGCTAGACTTTTTAGAAGTTATACTAAATTTACATTTATGCAAGTTACATTTAATTACATATTACATATTATTTTTAATCTTATAATTTACTTATTAAATTTAAATTTGTTAATTTGTGATAAAAGAGGACGGTACCTCATATAAATTTTATTAATTTCAAAAATATTTTACAAATTATTTGAGAGGACTCCTCTCTAAAAAAACGGAACAAACCGCATAAACATATAAAAATACATGTCACATGTCAGTTACTAGTTACTACTTTAATTATATTTGTAGAGAAATAAGTATGTATACAACTTGTGAGTCACATGTGTTGGTTGGTGGCTACAACAATGTGGCGAGTCACGGGCACTAAGTAAGACACGGGTTGGGTCGAATTATTCGCGGTTCAATCTGGCCGAATAATATCCGAATAAAGTAACGTGCCGGGCTGGACGAGCTGAAAATTGGATATTTTTTGGAAATTTTTGCTCATTTCTTTTGGAGCTATGATATTTTTATTTAATTAACAAAACTTTATTAACATATTTATCTTTTAAAATCAAATAAAATACAAAAAAAGTTATTTATACGTTGTTTCTAATCTATATGAATTTTTACAAACTCGGTAAAACTTAGTATAGACTTACTTTTCTAATATAAACTCGGTGTACAATTTATTAAAAAAGGAAAAAAAAAATTTTTGTGTAAACTTTCAATATTTTTTTTCTTCTGAATAAAACTTTAATGTTTAAATTTTTATTCAAAATAATAAGATTTTAAAAATAAGTTTGCATTATGATAAATGTGTTATGGTTTGTGCTTTCAAAAAATATCACTAATGTCAGCCACTGTTTAGCACTCATCAATCAGTTATTCTGTCCCTCAAATCCAACATCAATTTGGACCCTTACAACACCTTGACCACCAATTGGTCCATCTCTACCTCTTGTTGCGACTAGATTGGTGTCAATTGTGACATCCGTTGCAACAGAGTAGTGGCGTTAGATGTTTCCAACATGCTGTTGACTGCCACCTTTCATGCAGACATAACAAACATCTCTTTTCTTGTTTCCCTGGCCTTTATAAGCTCTACAACAGTTTTGATGGTACTCTTCCCAAAGTTTTATCAAATTCGCGGAAACTAAAACTGGTTGATCTTTCATTGAACTTCTTTTCAGGGGATCTTCCTAGTTGGTTAACTAATTTAAGGGATCTTACAGACTTGTTGTGAAAGCTAGCATAAGCTTGAACAAGACCAAGAAAATATCTGTGCATTCATAGAAAATGTATCTCTGTTACATTACTTAATTGTCTAATGAAGGAGCCACTTCTACTAATTATATACAAGATGCAAGACTAACTAATCTGTAACTAATTGTACAGCTGGAAGTTTGTTAGAGAAGAATGTAACCAACTAACTATACATCAACTGGTGACAATAGCTAAATAAGTTAAGCTATATGATCAATCCTAACACCCCCCTTCAAGTTGGAGAGTGACGAAGACACTCCCAACCTGCCAAGTAAGTGATGATGTTGAAGACCTATCAACGATTTAGTACATATGTCCGCAACCTGGTGTTTGGATGGAGTATAGGACAAGGAGATCAAACCTGCAGACAGTTTAGCCCGAACAAAATGACAGTCGAGCTCAATGTGCTTAGTTCGTTCATGATATACAGGATTTTTGGAAATGTATATTGCTGCTTGATTGTCACATTTAACAGGAACGGGTATAACATCAGGAACATCAAGTTCATGTAAGAGTCGAGTTAACCATGCCAATTCAGATGTCAATCGTCTCAAAGAATGGTATTCAGCCTCTGCAGTATGTTGTTACTTCGATTTCCATGATATTAGACTTCCACCCAACAAGACAACAAACCCACTTACAGATTTTCGTGTATTTGGACAAGCTGCCCAATCAGCGTCACAGAAAGCTTCTAGATCAAATGAATTATCTTTAGTGAACAACAATCCTTGACCTGGATTACTCTGCAAATAACGAAGAACATGTATTGCAGCATCTCAATGTGGTTGTCTTTGTCTGGCCATAAACTGACTAAGATGTTGAACACTGAAGGAAATATCTGGTCTTTTATGCGTAAGGAAGTTTAGCTTACCCACCAGTTGTCGATATTTAGTAGGTTCCAGTAACAAAGAACCCTCATCACGCAAGAGTTTTCCAGTGTTGAGATCTAAAGGAGTAATGACAGATGTTGGTTTCTTCACACTTGAATTCTTTCAGTAAATCATCAGTGAACTTTTTCTGAGATATAACCATACCATCAGGTACTTCAGAAAATTCCAATCCCAGAAAATAATGGAGTTTACCCAGATCTTTTATTTTCAAAACAGAATCAAGACAAGCCTTTATTTCTGCAATTTTCTCATGATAATTGCCAGCAACCAAGATGTCATCAACGTATACAGCGAGAAAAACAACCAATGTTCCTCGTTTCTTATAGAATAACGATGAATCATTCTGAGAAATAGCATACCCCCGTGACAAAAGAGTAGTTTTCAGTTTCGTGTGCCACTGTCGCGAATAATTTTAAAAATATTTCACAAATAATTTGAGAGGACTCATGTCTAAAAAAACGGAACAAACCGCATGAATATATAACAATACAATAAAAATTCGAAGCAAATAAATTTTTTAAAATTCGAAGATAAAATGAAATATGAAACCAGATTTTAAAAAAGAAAAATTAATTAAAAGTACAAAAATTAAAAACGGACTAAAATATGAATTTTTTAAAAAACAAACAAGATTTTAAAAAGGAAAGAAAGTTTCAAGTTGCAACAGAACTTAGAAGCAAATCAATCAAACGAGCCGTGCGGGCTTCGTGCGGGCTTAGTGCGGGCTTTATGTGGGCTGAGCCATATGAATCGATTCAAACAAGCCGGTTTGTGCAAGCCGGTTCGTGCGGGTTCGTGCGGGTTCGTGCGGGTTTTTTCACCGAATCGGGCCGGTCCTGTCTCGGTTTTATGATTCCTGATTCGTATTCAACACTTACCATTTAACGAATTGTGCGGGTCAAAACCCGACTCGTTTCGAGCTGAATAAAACAGGTTTTTGAACGAGCCGGTTTTGGGCGGTCCTCGTAAACCCGCACAAGTGACCACCTCTAGTCACATATCATCTACCCGCTCATGCGTGACAGCTCAGCTCTGAATATCAGACTAGCAAATTGAGAGTTAGTTAGAATAACATTTTTCCCGCCTAGTATCTTTACCGTCTGTATAAATGTAGTTACAAACATACATCATGTACTTCTTCTTCTTGATTGAAATATACAGTATTTTTACGCAGAAAATAACATAGTTCTAGCTAAATCGAATAACAATGGCAATCACTAACAAGACCTTGTTCGTGAGGAGGCTTTTCACAGTGATCTCTCTCTGTTTAATAATCATCATAGCTGTCTATGGTAAGTAAACTGATTCCATTTTTTCCTTAATCTATGTTTTTACATTCTTGTTGTTTATGATTCAGGTGGTTACCGCTGGAAGCACCCAACAGAGAGGAGGCACCGTCAACGGAACCTTCCACGTCGGAAGTAAGTTTTTCTGGTTATTATTTTAACATGAGTAATGAAATATATGTACGATTGATTGTTGCACACCCCAAATTCATTACTTGACCAATATATCATTATTATTTTATTCTTTTGCATTCGAACTCTTTGCCAACTATTAATTAATACAGTTTTGTTCATTTGTTAATTTTAAGTTTTAAAACAAATACTCATGATCTGAATGAAATCAGAAAATAAACAAATAAATTACTAGCACGTTAATCACTATTTATTAGATACTTACCACCCACATAAGCACCTAACATTATCATGTTATGTGATAGTATTTTACAGTTATAAAAATATAAGTCACGGTAGTATAAATAAATCAAAAGAATATTTTGGCTAAGTATGTTTAAAATATTATTTTCGCATTTAAATGTATTGACTTTTTATGAAAAATCTTTGTACTAATTTAATAAATTTTAATAAAAAAATATTAAGATTAAGTTCATTACATATTCATTTTTAAAATATGTGTATGAGTTCAAATCTCCATTATATTTGACTTTTATTGTTTATTGGTAAATATTGCAAGCGTGAAAAGGTTAGACATAGTTTTTAAAAATACTTTAAAACAACATTGCCTCACATTTATCAATAAATATCTATTTATTAGTCATGTTACTTTTAGAAAAAATAGATTTTTATGAGAAAATATAAAGAAGGATCATGTCAGAAAAGAGAGAAAAGAACGATATATTATAACTGTTGGAACCAAATTTTTGTTGGGTCGGACCCCCACGAGGTTCGTCGGATTAACCTGCAAAGAGAAGAATGCGAGGGATGTGTCCCCCGATTCATCTCCGGTGTGAGAATCAGTTAATCGGCTCCTAGTAACTCTAACGTACAAGAGCTTGTATGTAATGTTAGTAATGAATCATGAGTTCTAGGTGAACCTGATTTAAATGAACAGCTTTCAGCCGGTTATCCGTTACCGTATTCTTCGGGTGGTATCCGTTTGAGGGGGACGTGGATGCCCACGTCTCGGTAAGTGGCTAAGACCAAATCATATAAGTCCAACGGTTACATGTGAGACTTCGGGTCGGGTCAACCGTGCTTTGTTCGGTCCATTCGATTGGGCCTATGATCTACCAGCCCAATCTCGTTCGGGCCTCCAACATGTCCCTGGGCTTTGGTCGGATATTTCATTCGGACAAAGTCCAAAACCAAACCTTTCTTCGGGAAGAATCCTCATCCTTTCACTTCAGGATTTTCAATCGAGTAGATGACCATGGCACGTCACTTGGGAAGTTGTGCCAACTCAATGATGACAACTGTCTGGCCCCGAGATTCGTGCCCCATCACAGTCATTGAATTCAAAGCGTCCCCATCTGGACCGTCAAATCTGAAACGTTTCATTCCCACTGTCCAAACGTCACTCAAACACTTTATAAACACTGCTTTCCCCCCATTTCAATTTCTACCATTTTCACACAAACATACTCTCTTACTGTCAAAAAATCCTGCCTTCAAGCGCATCATGATCAAGTCAAGGCACTTCCACTCCGTCCTGTGCACACTCAAACTCCCAGTCACCAGTAAGTATCTATAATTGTACTTCTCTTCTTTATTTCCCAATTGCCATGCACATATTTTGAACTGTGTATATTCATAGATATTAGGATGTTGTTTGAATATGAATGCATGTATATGTCTGGTCTTTTACGGGTTGAATAGGTTTAGTTTTTTTGGGGTAGAAATGTATGCGCTTGAAACTTTAGCAGAGAGACCTATGGTAGGGGTTTAGGTCAATGTTTAGATGATAGTTGATACAAAATAACTTTGACCTATTAGGACTGGGCCTCCTAGGATGCCCTTGGGTCAAGAAAAATCTTTGGAGTAATTACATCCCTAGAACCCTCTTCGGCCATCACTAAGGCTCATAGAACACTCTTCGGTAATTCTCTTTTTTTCACAACTAGGATACCCTTGACCGATCCAAGCCCTCTGTGCGCGGCTCTTTTTTTATCTTCCTAAATTCTTCCGAGTACATTGATTATTATTTCCTCATTTTCGAATGCAGGGATATGGATCGGTCAGCGACGGAAGCCGAAATCTCTGGAGAAATAAGACTGTCTTCAGAGGTGTCCCCTTTCAGTATTGTTGTCGACTATCCCGCAGCGAATTATCGTTCGTTGTTGACGAAAGATACCGTGGTTGGCTTCGTTCAGGAGTACGACATACATTTCGATGCATGGCATATCTATCCGGCTTGGAAGAAGGATCGTATCTAGCATAATCCCCCCGTGCCCGAAGGCTATGGTTCGGTCGCCACGGGAATTTCTGAAGCAACTTTCAAATGCGGCTTCTGAGTCCCAGTTTTACCGTTAATAAAGAAATTTTTCAGCCAAATGGGCATCACTCCCGGACAAATGGACCCGAATGGATTCCAGTTTTGAGATCTAAAGAAGTAATGACAGATGTTGGTTTCTCCACACTTGAATTCTTTCAGTAAATCATCAGTGAACTTTTTCTGAGATATAACCATACCATCAGGTACTTCAGCAAATTCCAATCCCAGAAAATAATAGAGTTTACCCAGATCTTTTATTTTCAAAACAGAATCAAGACAAGCCTTTATTTCTGCAATTTTCTCATGATCATTGCCAGCAACCAAGATGTCATCAACGTATACAGCGAGAAAAATAACCAATGTTCCTCGTTTCTTATAGAATAAGGATGAATCATTCTGAGAAATAGCATACCCCTGTGACAAAAGAGTAGTTTTCAGTTTCGTGTGCCACTATCGCGACGCTTGTCGTAAGCCATAAATGGATTTTTCAAGCTTAGAAACCAAAAAAGGGTCATCAACATGTAAACCTGGTGGAGGTGTCGTATAGACATCTTCATTAAAATCACCGTGATGAAAGGCGTTATTAACATCTAAATGAAATAAATCCCATCCTTTTTTCACAGCAATAGCCACAAGGCTTCGAATTGTAGTCATTTTCACATCTGGTGAAAAGGTTTCAGTAAAATCGATTCCCTCAATTTGAGTATAACCCCGTACAACCAACTGAGCTTTAAAACGTTCAATAGAACCATCTGAATTTTGCTTGACCTTAAAAACCCACTTACAAGATATGGGTTTTTTTCCTGGAGGTAACTTAACAAGAGACCATATATTATTCATTTCCAAAGCTGAGAATTCAGCATTAATAGCTTTCTACCATTCAGGATACTTAATTGCTTCAGCATACGAAGAAGGCTCAGACGGAGGTAGCAAATAAGTGTGAGGAACAGTAATAGATGTATTGCAAAAAGAAGATGATGCAGGACAATTGGAGGATGTGCAAAGTGAAGTCAACGTACAAAAACAGGCAGTAGTATTGTGACAAGAATTACTCGTAAAAGGATGTATATAATCTGTTAAGTAAGATGGAACTTTAACTGAGCGAGATGATCTGTGAGGTTGTGGGTATGAAATATTAGGTGAAGAATCATTTAACGTAGACTGATTTTGGTGGGAAAAATCAAGTTGAGAATCAGAAGAAGGTAATTCAGAAACACTCTGTGGTATAAGAAAAGAAACCTGATCAGGAATTGGCAATGGAACGCACCCTGCAGATTCTTTCTTAAGATATGGAAATATCGACTCATGAAATACTGCATCACGAGAAATGTGAATGGAACGATCATCAAGACTTAAAAATTTATAAGCCTTTTTTCCATAAGGATAACCCAAAAAAATACAAGGAATGGCACGAGGAGAAAATTTGTCTCTCCGAGGTTTAGATGTACAAACGTAACTCAAACATCCAAATGGTTTGAGTGCAGAATAAGATGGTTTATTATTATTGAACAACAATTCATATGGAGAGCGACCAGAAAGTAGTTTTGTTGGAAATCGATTAATCAAGTAGGTTGCTGTTGGAACGCAATCTCCCCAAAACTATTCAGGTAAATTTGATTGAAAGAATAAAGATCGTGAAGTCTCAAGCAAATGTTTGTGCTTACGCTCAACAACACCATTTTGTTGTGGCGTATGTGAGCATGAAGTTTGATGTATTATACCACTAGAAAGAAAAAATTTAGTGGCATCTTTACTAAGTCCAAGTTCCAATGCATTATCGGTACACACTATTTTAACTGTGCTTTGAAACTGTGTAGCAACCATGGATATAAAATGCTTAATAAACTCAAATGCATTACTTTTACAGCTTAGCAAATGAGTCCAAGTAGCACGAGTGAAATCGTCGACAATGGTAAGAAAGTATTTGTATTTATTGCAGGTTTGAACTGAATACGAACCCCAAATGTCTACATGTATCAACTGAAACTTAGTAGTATAATGTATTACACTTCGAGGAAAAGGAAGTCTATGTTGCTGTGCTTTAGCACAAACATCGCAAGCAGAAAGTAGAGACATACTGTTGTTATCAATATTACAAATAGTTTTGAGTTTAGACAAAGACAAGTGTCCTAATCTAGTATGCCAAACTATGGCAGAAATATCACTGCTTCTGGAATGACTGAATGAGGCAGAACTGAGATAGACAGAAGATGGAATAAAAGGAGACTCCTTAGGAGGTGATGACAACAGATATAGGCCCCTATGAGAATCACCAAGAGCCAGTGGCTTCCTCATAGAACGGCCCTGCAAATAACAAGAATCATGAGTGAAATGAATTGAGCAATTTAAGTTCTGAGTTAACTTGTTTATGGAGATCAAATTATATTTAAAGGTGGGAACATAAAGGACGTCAGTAAGAATAATGTCATGAATAATTGGGACAGTTCTAGCGTGAGAAATAGTTATGATCTGTCCATTTGGCAAGGATATGTTCAAAGGTTGTGATAGAGGTAACAAAGTGGTGAATGAATGCCTTTGTGAACACATATGGTCACTAGCACCACTTTCTAGGATCCAGTTATTATTGTTCGAATCAGAAAAACAAGCTAATGAAGGAAGAGTTAAGATATTACCAGCAAAATTTGTTGAACCCAATGATGTTTCAGTCTGAGATGTTGATTGGGCAGCTTTGAGTAAATTCATAATTTGAGAACAAATGTCTGGAGAGAGACCAGTTACAGTCAAACCAGAAGAAACAGTATTCCCAGAAACACCAGAATTTCCAGAGTTTACAGAATTTGCAATGGATTCAGAAAGTTCAACTTGAGCAACAAAACGTTTAGGATTAGAAGCAACAGATGATCTAGTGAACTTAAAATCAGCCGGAAAGCCATGTAGTTTAAAACACTTGTCAATCACATGTCCTGGCTTCTTGCAGTAATTACAATGCAACTTCTTTGCATCCAAGTTTTTCTTTCTGCCAAAACCTCCAGAATTACCAAAGCCACCAGAACCAGAATTACTAAACCTAGAAGAATTGAATGCCAGAGAAGCTGCATCAGAAACAAAATGTCCAGTCGTATGAATCTCTCTTTGCGTCTCTTCTTGAAGAAATAGACTATAAACTTGTCAAATAGTAGGAAGATGTGACCTCATCAAGATAGAACCCCTCATAACATTAAAGGAATCATTTAAACCCATCATAAACTGTATGACACGCTGATCTTGTTAGAACTTAGACAACTTCAAAGATGCACCACAAGTGCAACCACAAGAACACATGGGAATCAAACACAAAGCATCAATATCATCCCACAACACCTTGAGTTTAGTGAAATAATCAGCAACACTACAATTTCCTTGAGAAATTTCACTAAGCTCCTTATGCAATCCAAACAATTGGGCACCATTTGAAACACCATAGCTCTCTTCTAGTTCAGTTCATTCCACATTTCATGAGCAGAAGTGGAATATATCATACTACGACCGATTGATTTGGACAAAGAACCAAGCATCCAGGATATGACCATGTCATTAAAACGAGACCAGCTCTTATATGTAGCAGCAGTACTCATAGGTTTAGGAATAGAACCATCAACAAAACCTAGCTTATTTATAGCAGATAACGCTATAGTTATGGATCTTTTCCAATTAATGAAACCAGTTCCATCAAATGGATCACTAACTAACTTCATTCCTGGACTATCAGAAGATTGAAGATGATATGGATTGTCTTGATTAAACTGTGAACCAGTATTCGTATCAAGATTACCTTGATCAGCATTGTTCGAAGATTCAGCCATTGCAAATAAGCAGTGAAAATTACATAACTAAAATGAATTTGTGTTTAGAAAAATTGTAATTTGAAGATGATGATAAGATTGAGAGAATTGAGGGGATCTGTATGAGAATTTGTCAACAATTATGCAAAATATCGAGAAACTAACAAGATCGTTGTGATCGTTACTGAAAATGAGTCGTGATCGTAACTGAAAAAGATTACTTTCGATCAAGAAAATGATTGATTACTTAAGGAGATTATAAACTGATGAGATTTGATAGAAACAATGCTCGAGAGAGATAACAGTAAGAGTTTACGATAGAGATATCGATTAGAGATATCAGATCAAGATCAAAACGAAAACTGAGAGAGAGATTGAAATGAAAGCTGAGAGAGAGATCAAGATTGTCGAGATCATGAAATTGTACCTGTATTTGTCGATACAACTGAGTATGTAAAACATTCCTCTTTCGATTAGCTTACGCCATTAAAATGAATCTGCTCTGATACCATGTGAAAGCTAGCATAAGCTTGAACAAGACGAAGAAAATAGCTGTGCATTCATAGAAAATTTATCTTTGTTACATTACTTAATTGTCTAATGAAGGAGCCACTTCTACTTATATACAAGATGCAAGACTAACTAATCTGTAACTAACTATACATCTAGAAATTTGTTACAGAAGAATGTAACTAACTAACTATACATCAAGCGGTGACAATAGCTAAATAAGTTAAGCTATATGATCAATCCTAACACTTGTCACTTTCAAATAATAGTTTCACCGGCACAATCCCATCTATTTCTAACATTTCACAACTTGAGAACTTAACACTAGTGAATAACAATATTTTTCGTGGGAATACACCTAAGGAAATTGCTAGCCTTGATAAGTTAAAGGTATTGGAGTTGCAAGGTAATCAGTTTCATGGTTCGGTGCCTCCTATCTTCAAAATGTCAACATTGAGGCTTATTGATATTCCATACAATGGCTTATCTTGCAATCTTCCTTGGAATATTTGTCATGGTATTCCAAATATCGAAGGGCTTCATCGGTCTATCACTGTCATCGAATTTTCTGGCCAACTTCCATCAGCTCTTTATTAATGCTCTCAAACCTTCCAGTTTTTTCATTTTCGCATAACAAATTAACTGGAATCATACCTAGAGAGATTGGAAGTTTAAGTATGGTAGAGGAGCTTGATCTTGGTGAGAACAACTTGAAAATTATGGGTGTTATCTATTTTCTGTATTTTTCTTTAAAAGTAGGCTAGACAATTCATTGCGTAGATAAGATACTAGAATTCTGTCAAAAGAAATTTCACTGAAAAAATTATAAAAACTAAAAAATATAGAAGACTATAGCCTCGATTGTATAATTTCTATGAATAATTTAAAGTACTTCTCAATTTTTGTTAGCTGTACTACAACAAATCAGACCATTTATGACGGAAATTTTACATTGAAATCGTCACAATTGGTCATAAGTTACAAAGTGGGACCCACTTCTCACAATAAAATAATAAATGAACTTACGACGAAAAACTGTAGAAACTTAAAGAATGGGACCCACATGCTACCACAATTATATTCGAGAAAATATAAATTTTTTTTTTTAAAAATGAACACTCATGGGAAGTTTTCCAAAAATTCGTCACAAGTTGGACCGGCTAGATTTAAAGACTGGGAGTCGATATTTTTGGAAATGGGAGTCGATGTTTTTGGAAATAGATTGGAGTGGGTTCGCGGTATCAGTTATAAAAATCAAGACACTATTTCTTTGAAGATGTACAAAATTTGACATTGAGGATGGTTATAAGTTTGGTTCATGTCAAATCCCACTAAATGTACATTGCGCATTGAATAGTATTATGGACTACTCTTTCCGAGCACCTAGAGCATTGTGCATCACAGTTAGAGGTGGTCATACGGGCGGCCTGCCGGATCGTGCTGGTTTTTGGTTGTGCCGAGTTTCTGAAGGCAGGGGACGGGAATGGCACGTTTGTGGCGACGGGTCGGGCCAGGGCGGGGCCGTTCTGGGGAAAAGTAATTTGTGCACGGCTCGACCGAGTTGGCAGGCGCGTTGTGCGGGTTTTGCGGTTCAATTTTTTTTATATACTTTTAATTCGATTAAATATTATTTAAAATTATACGAACATTTTTGAAATAAAATAGGACAGTACCTCTATAAGTTTTATTAATTAACAAATATATTTTATAATTAATTTGAGAGGACTCTCTCTAAAAAAATGGAACAAATCGCATTAACATATTAAAACAAATACAAACCAAAAAATTTCTCTCGATTATAGCAGAAGAGATTATCTTAGGATAAGTCATAAATTATCTTAGCAACTATTTAAGCTTTTCTCATTTTGTCAGTTCTTTCATATTTGATGAACATGTTTAGTTTGGTTGGATTATATATGTAATCCTTGTTAAACAAGTCTGGTCTGATGTACAATGAATGCACTGAGAATTTTTTGGTGTTCAAGCATTTTTTTTGTGCCATTTCATGTTCTTATCCAGTAGAGTAATGGCTATGCTCCCCTTTCTATTGTAACATGAGAAATGAAGTTAAACTCGTTAATGTAGTGATATGTAGCACTTATTTAAACAAGCTGCTATCAAATTCATAAAGTCACATAAATATTTATGATATTATTTTACCTATTAAATAAGCAAGTCATGAATGCCTTCATCAATTTTGTACATAAACACACTCGTGTGTGGTATACCAAGATTAGGAAAAAGTAACCATATTACCACCACATTCATTATCTAATGCATGCATTTATTTACAAGTAATTAAACAAGATGACTTATACACATTTTTAATGGTACAATCTTCTTTTAATATTGATATGATAAATAAGAATTAATACTTATGCACAATGGTGAACTCAACATACAACACACACATGTACCACAAATCAGAATGAAAATCTAACTGCATACGAGACCATCACAATTCGTTAATATGACTCGTCCGAGAAAACCTAATCCGAAATTTTAAGACACATGCGAATTCATGTAGAATTGTATAAAGAATTAAAGCTATTCCAAATCACTTTATGCACAAAGCCTAATTAATTGATACATGCGCTTATAACTGAATCAGAGCCTTTACTTTTTACTGATGAGTTGCAAACTACCTATTCTAGTCGCTTTTGATCTCTAGATTATAATGATAAGATGATGCAAGAGTGTAAACCTAATTTAACATAACTAATGAAGCTTATGGATTTTACGTGATCCGCTAAGCCCATTCATATATTTAATATGACCAATAATAATATTCATCCAAATTTAAATAATACATAAATTTACATTCTAATAGGATAATTAATCAAGCAAAATAAAAACAAATGAAATTAAAAATAAAAACCATTTTAAATAAGAAAAAGTACAATTAATAAATACCAAAATATTCAGGATATTACATTCTTCCCCACTTATAAAAATTTCATCCTCGAAATTTAAGTGACGTACCTGATTCCAAAATGTGAACTTCACGGGCGAACATAATTGTTGATTGCGTAAAATATTTCGCATCATTTCAAATATCAAAATTCTTTCAAGCAAATTTGACTGATAAAAGAATTTTACCAAACACTTTTGTTACACATATAATTATTCTTTTTTTTAAATATGACCAACTTTCACTTGTAAACAGAATTGTTCCGATGTCCAAATGGCACAAATTAAATATAAATTCAAGAATTCGTTGCACACACATAAAAGAAATTATAACATCTATCGCAACAATAACAAGTACTTTTGAGAATGATACCTCAATTATTTGCAGCGTCATTTGCAATTATATGTTTGTCGTTTCCACCTTGATCATCATTATCCTTTCGATCATTGAATGACACTTTGTAATTTCGGATAGTGTGACCTTGTCCTCTGCACCTAAAACATGCGCCAATAGTCCAATGACAAGTGTTTCCTCCGTGCATCTTTCCGCAGTGCTGACAATGAGCTTTTTCACCATTCTGATTTTCATTAGACGAGCCGTTTCGCTCCTTTTAAGAACCTCGAGTATTATACCTTCGAGAATCCTGATTAAATCCACTAGATGGCCCGTCATTCTTCTAAAAACTTTGTTTTGCTCAGTGAAGTCATCATCCCTCTTTCTTTTCTGATTTTGTACCTCTAGCTGCTTAGCGTAATCAACTTGATGAAGTTCCTGGTCCCTAGCGTTGTCAACCAAACTGTCCATGGTAGTATATTTGTTGGAGATGATGTGATTGCGAATTAAATTCTTCAGAGCCCATTTAACTTCATGATCTTGTCCACCTCATTTCCAGCAATAGATCTTGCTTAGCCAGCTAACCTCTGAAATCGAACCTGGAAATCTGCAACAGACTCATCATCTCTCTGAGCTATACTCTGATATTCTCGAGCATACTCCTCACGAATACTAGCAGGAAAATACCTCAGATCAAATTGATTCTTGAATACATCCCAAGTGAGTGTGTTCTCATAACCAGCTGCATGTGAAACCACCACTGACTTCCACCAAGTGCTAGCATCCCCCTCAAGACAGTAATTAGCGAAGCGTGCCTTCTCCACTTCCGAACAATTAAATACCCTGGAAATCTTTTCCATGTGTGATCCAAGCCTCAGCATCTATAGAGGTCTTGGCTTCTGTAAAACAGTTAGGCCTCCGTTTCATAAAATGATCAACATAGTTTGACTTCCCTGATTTTGTGTGTTAGTACCACCAATATTTTGTGTTTGTCGATTTGCAACCTCTTGCACCATGTCCATAAAAGTTTTTCGGTCTATCATAATTTGCAGGTTAATATTTGCACTATTGTTTTGACTTGTACTGGCTCTTTTTGGCAGCATCCTGCAAAACTTTTAATGAGCGCACAAATAACACACAAATATATTATAATATTCAAGTCAATCAAAAATAAACTATCTTTACTCTACCCATCTGAAGTCAAGCCAAAACTCACAGGTCAAGTGCCTAAAAGGTCTATCTACAGAATCTGGAGACTAAGCTCTGATACGAACTATGACAACTCAGGTCAAATTTCGAGCCTTTTTCGAAAATTGGGTCAAGTCCTGATTCCGACTCCGAATAAGCCGAAGCCTACTGGCCTAAATGCATCCAACTTGGGTAAAAACAAAGCCCACCACAGACCCCCAAAATATCATGATTTTATTGGTGCTAATTAGTAGTAGTACTTTGCCTTATAAACGAAACACAAGTCCCAAATCATCTCGATGTGGGACTGGGGTGTTACAAACTCCCCCACTTAAACTCTTGACGTCCTCGTCAAGCCTGATCGGATAGCCCATAGGTTCCAAGATCGTTCCTCTCTAGCCATTGTGGGACAATACCAGCTGGCTTCGTGTCCCCACCTCCGGACCTTTGTCCATTGTGGGATAATACCACCAGCCTTCGTGTCCCCACCTCCGGCAACTTGCCTCGACAAGCTTTCAAGAGTCGGCTCTGATACCATATGTGACAACCTGGGTCAAATCCCGAGCCTTTTTCGAAAATCGGGTCAAGTCCCAGTTCCGAGTCCGAATAAGCCGAAGCACACTGGCCCAAATGCAGCCAACTTGGGAACGACTAGCCCACCATAGGCCCCAAAAGATCATGATTTATTGGTGCACTTAGTAGTAACAATTTGCTTTATAAACTGAACTAAAGTCCCAAATCTCCTCGATGTGGGTCTGGGGTGTTACAAACTCCCCCACTTAAACTCCTGACATCCTCGTCAGGCCTGAATGGATATCCCATAGGGCCAAGATTGTACCTCCCTAGACATTTTGGGATAATACCGGCTGGCTTCGTGTCCCCACCTCCGGACCTCTGTCCATTGTGGGATAATACCACCAGCCTTTGTGTCCCCACCTCCGGCAACTTGACGAATCAAGCTTTCGAGAGTCGGCTCTAATACCATATGTGACAACCCGGGTCAAATCCCGAGTCTTTTTCGAAAATCAGGTCAAGTCCCGATTCCGAGTCCGAAATAAGTCGAATTAAGCCTACTGGCCCAAATGCAGCCAACTTCGGTAATCTACAAGCCCACCACAGGCCCCGAAAAGATCATGATTTGTTGGTGCTAATTAGTAGTAGTACTTTGCCTTATAAACTGAATAGAAGTCCCACATCGAGGAGATGAATTCCCAACGTCTCCTAAAGATGAATTCCGTATCTAAACGAGGTACCCCCATTCCTATTCGTTCAAAATACATGTCTTTGCATGATATGATTAATGAACGTGGGGATGAATACCCGTCAGTATCTACTTTAGATTCGTATGATTGTAGTAATAGGTTTCACGAAGTAGATATGATTAAAGATTATAATAAGATGTATAGGGTAAAGACCCCCTTAAAACTTGTTCCTGCCGGCCCCGGTGACCGTTCATGTCACTGGCGGCCAAATGCCTTGTGTATCTATAAGGACGCCATAGTTGCCGGCCTTAGGTTCCCATTCCATGAGTTCATCCCTAGGCTCTTGGCAGATGTCCAAATTAACCCTTGTCAATTACCTCCCAATGCCTGGAGGATAATTAACTGCTTCATGGTTTTATGTCTTAGAAAAAACTTTCCTTTGTCTGCACCTTTATTTAGGAAGATTTTTCAGTTTAAAAATAGCTCTGCCAACAACTTGGGTTGGGTATATATAAGCCATAGGGTAGGCTTCCCTTCCATTTTTCACCCAAAATCTATCCCAGACAATAACCCCAAGTGGAAAAATGAGTTTATGTATCTTGTCTGGGAAGGTGGGGACTTGGGAACCTTGTTCCGTAAATCTTTTGGGAGAGTTTCTGATGATAGTCCCAGTAACATTGTCTTGAATGGGGAGGAATCTCATGCCTACTCAGAGCTTATCAAGGATAATGGGACTACCGTGGCTTGGGAGCTACTGGATGAGTTTGTCCTCAAGTATGTTGGGCTCTCCACAATTCATGATAAAGGTATTTTACTTATCCCTTTTCTTTATGTCTATTTTTCTTTCCTTTGTGATTTTCTGTTAACCATTTTTTGGTTTTTCATGCAGCTGCGGCCTTTATCAATAAGACCAATGAGCTCAAGGATGTGGAGACATCCAGGATGAAGAGGGCTAGGATTGGAGATGATCCAAGGGGGAAGACTAGTGTTCCCAGCTTCTTAATTCCTTCTGAGATCCCTGGAGACGAGGCTGACATTCCTGTGTCTGCCAAGTCCTCAGTATGGCGCCCCAACTGCGGTATTAGGAAGAATGACACCATTACTGGGGTGTCCAAGCATGCTGTGGACTGGTCATACCATTCCCTTACCCCTTGTGATTACAAGGATTTTGTTGCAGATTCCACCCTCGAGGGTGCTGAGCACTTAGGTGCCCAAGCTATTGCTGCGGTAATTTTCTTTACCTTAGCTATTTCTTTGAAGTCTTTGCTTATATTTTTCTAACTTTTATTTTTTGGCAGACCAATGCCAACTTCCAAGGGGTATTGTTCCAAGCTATGTCCTGGCGTACCTCTTCCGAGGTCAACCTGGTTAAGTTGGAGAAGTCTGTTGAGGAGGTGAAGTCTCTTAAAGAGACTCTTGCTAGGAGGGAGAAGGAGCTTGCTGACGCTCAAGCTAATATTGTTGAGCTGAGGAAAGGAAAGGATGACTGCATCGTTGAGTACCTTGACTCTCAGGAGTATAAGGACTTGATCGAGAAGCATGACGAGATCCTTTTTCCAGTCCAGCATACATCAGGATGGGAGGATGCTGTTCAGGCTATCTTGGCCAAGCATCCCGGGGTTTTTGACGCTGCTGATTTTCCTGCTCCTCACCCTCCTACTCCCTTGGAGCGCATGCTGGCTGGAGTGGACGATATGGAGGAAGATGCTAGGATTTTAGATCCAGAGCATTCATCACCCCTTGGTGACACATCTGCTGATGATCATGATGCTGATGAGCATTCTTCTGGCTCTAGCTCAGGGGAGGAGACAGATGCTGGTGACAAGGAGGGTGATGTGTAGTATGTAGTTTATTTATGGCCATTCATGGCTTGTATTTTCTTTCTATGTATTTCCAGCCTTCGGGCTTAACTTAAACTCTTTGCAAGTTTTAGTTTTATTTGTATTGCTTTCTTGCTTCTTGACTTTGCATGTTTAGTTAGCATTTGGTACATACCTATCAGTATGTAATGCATTCAAAACATGATGAATAACATAGGAATATAATTCATAACTTTAAAGAATGGGCTCAATCCTTACATAGTACTCAAGTTTAAAACTTGGGTTGGTTTTATCAAACCTTATTTCTAGTAGTGAGTCCACTTAGGAAACACCTTAAACATAATAAACTTTCAAATTGGAGGCATGCCAAGTCCTTGGCACCTCATGCCCTTCAAGGGTTTCTAGTTTGTACGAGCCTCGACCAAATATGTTCTTGACGCGATATGGTCCTTCCCAATTTGGGGCCAACTTGCCTTTTTGTCCAACTCCGGATGCCTCAATCTTTCGAAGAACCAAGTCTCCTTGTCGAAAGAATCTTTCTTTAACCCTTAGGTTGTAGTAGAAAGATGCCTTCTTTTGATGTTCAACTATCTTGGCGTTTGCCTCATCTCTAACTTCGTCAATTAGATCTAAAGCTAGCCTCAAGCCTTCTTCATTTTCTTCTGGTTCATAAGCCTCAACTCTTGGAGATGTGCGAGTAATCTCTACTGGAACCACTGCCTCTGCCCCATATGCCAACAGGAAGGGGGTAGCTCCAGTGGTGACTTTATAAGTAGTACGATATGCCCATAGTATGGGAAGCAATTCGTCTACCCAAGTGTTTCTGGAGCGTTCAACTCTTTTTTTCAGTCCATCTAGGATAATTCGATTTGCAACCTCAGCTTGCCTATTTGTTTGAGGATGGGCAACAGAAGTGAAACGCAACTTGATATCTTTCTCATCACAATATTTCTTGAACTCATCGTTGTTAAACTGAGTTCCATTGTCCGTAACCAGGACTCGTGGAATTCCATATCTGCATATCACATTCTCCCAGAAGAAATGCATCACTTGCTTGGTGGTTATCTTGGCTAAAGGTTTAGCCTCAATCCACTTGGTGAAGTAGTCGATTGCTACTATCAAGAACTTTCTTTGAGCACTTGCCATTGGAAATGGCCCAAGTATATCCATTCCCCACATAGCAAAGAGAATAGGTGAGTTAATGGATGTCATCATCTCTGGTGGTTGTCTAACCACTGGTGCATGTTTCTGGCACCGTTGTCCCTTCTGTCGTAATCTTTCCTTTCATAGTTTCCTCTTTGACTCCCTTGATTTCCATCCTTGGTGAATTTGCTGAGTTTTCCTCTTCGTATCAGAAATTCGATCTCATTTTTCAATTGCCTACAGTCGTCGGTGTCGTGACCGACTTCTTTGTGGAACCGACAGAACTGATTTTGGTTCCGTTTGGACATGTCAGCCCTCATTGGCTTCGGCCATTTGAGATCTCCTTCCTTAGCTATCTCCATCAGAATTTGACTCCTGAGAGTGTTCAATCTTGCATATTCCGTAAACTTTGGCCCAAAATTTTTTCTCTTGGGTGGAGAATCAGAGTCCTTTGATGTTCTGGGAAACTTTTCCTTGACGTCGTATTCCTGAGTTTCTTTTATTTTCTTTGAGTTTCCACTACCATTAGCAGGGGGTTCATACTTTCTCATGCTTTCTTCAGCCTTGATATACTTTCCGGCCCTATCTTGGAGCTTCAACATGCTCTCGGGTGGATGTTTAGCTAACGACCTTTTAAAGTGGTCATCAGTAGTTCCTTGTTGCAGGGCTATCATAGCCACTCTGTCCTCTAAGTCCGGGACCTTCAAAGCCTCCCGAGTGAATCGATTAATGTAGTCCTTTAGGGCTTCATTCTTTCCTTGTTGTATTGCCATGAGTGATGCAGAGCTTTTCTCATGCACTCTTCCACTAATGAACTGATTGATAAAAGATTTGCTTAGTTCCTTAAAAGACCTAATAGAGTTGGGAGGAAGACGGCTATACCAGCGTTGGGCCATGCCTGCCAAGGTTTGTGGAAACTCTCTACACTTGACCACATCGTTGGTTGGCTGCAACAGCAGTGCATTGGAGAAGGTCCTTACATGATTCGCGGGATCTCTCGTTCCATCATAAGCCTTGATTGTTGGAATCTTGAATTTTCTAGATATAGTGGCTTTCATGATGTCTTGAGTGAAGGGTGGTGTTGGATCATCAGGATCTCCTAGGGGTAATAGAACATTATGATCTCCCCTTGGGGCCTCAGCCCTCTTGGTTCTTCTGGGTGTTGGGTCCAAGTTAATTACAGGGACTCGTTGAGTTCTTGCTTCCTCTTCGGCAAGTAGTCTCTTGAGCCTTGCAGCCTCGGCTTCGATGGACGCAAGTTTTTCCTTAGTGGTTTGGGGTTGTTCCCGATTAGTTTGGGAAGAACGTATCCTTCTTGGGGCAACATCCATCTCATCTCCTGTTGAGTAATTCTCATCCTCAGTATAAAGACCTGAGTAATCTTGAAAAGGGGCTCGCCTAGTTTGGGGTCCCAGACCTTGGATGTAAGGGGGCACATATGCCTCATGGTAGATTGGATTAGTCCCACTGCTTCCCGCCGGGGGTCGAGGTGGCATACCATATGTTGGCATGCCGAGAGTTTGAGTAGCATATTGTGGGAGATCCGTGGTGTGAAGTTGAAGGCTCCTCGGGGCATTCATGAGCAGCGGGGAGGTCGTGATCGGTTGCTAGTGAACGATCTCTTGTGGATTAGATCCATGAATGACCATCTGCAGGGGATTCGTCCCTTCAACCGAAATCGGGATTTCCGGTCCTTGAGTGTTGGTGGGGATATTCACCCCTTCAACTCCAGTAGTTGGCGGTGGTTGATTTCCGTGAGTGTCAGCCTCAGAGGTGACATGGCGATCCTCGGGAGTTTGAGTATCTCGAGCTGTTCTTCGTGTGTTTGCCATGGTTGATGTTGTCTTCCCACAGACGGCGCCAAATGTTATGGATTAAAAAATGTGCTTGTGAATTTAATGCTAAGGTTTAATGAGCTTCGAGCTTTAATGGTTGCACTTGTGTTTCGAGACTAAATTGGTCCTCACAAGATGCTTACGTATCTCAATTAATGTTGAGAATCAAGCCAAAGACGTAGTTCTGATTGTAGGATCAGGGACCTTATATAGGCGTCTGGAGCCTAGTATTTATGGTATGTTTAGGAGTCTTAGCGAATAAGGCTCCTTTTTGATATTGGATAAACATTGTATTTCTTGCTGAATAAGTCTTTTCCTTGTTGATAAAGGCTATGACTCATTAATTGGGATTCTGGATCCTTCTTTGACTAATTTGCCATATTTTGGACTCTTTTCATGAGCTGTGTATTTTCCCTATTCATTAATTACGAAATTAATGAATAATTAGGGTGTCAGACCTTAAATATCGGCCTTTCCATTGATTTGTCAATTATATTTCTATAATTACTTTTCTGTCCATATCATTTAGTAATAAGTCTTATTTTTAAACTATATTAAATCAATATACTTGGACATAAGATATTAGTCTTTCTTTAGAATAATTAACTTTTAATTTGTAATTTATATTAAATTTTAAGTAAATTTACCAAAACACCTAAATAAGGAAAAATCTATTTATTAATTATATGATACCTATTCATTATTTTAAAGTAAAAATTACTTATTTTAAGATACTCCAAACAAACCCAAATCTCAGCAATTCACACCTTATAATCTGAGCTTTACTATTTCAGTTCCTAGGTTACTTAATTTACCAGTTGCTTACGTAAACTTCTTCATAATATATATAAGGAACAGAATAAAATAAAGTACTTGAGATACTAATATAATACCTGTACGGGGGTGGGAGGCTCGGCGTTTTCGTTACGATGTACGAGATTGACATCTAAATTTTTTTAAAAAAACAATGTTAGAATAAAATAAGTATTTATCCAAAGATAAATAAAAAAATATTAAAAAAATTCTAATTTCTTACATAGTACTCCCGCGAGCACTCCTAGTACTAGGAGGAGACAGAGAACAACGAGAGCCATCAATTTCCATTCGTACAATTTCTTGTTGTTTGCCATACAGAGAGATAGAAGTCGTGTGTTTTGTAAACCTGGTTTTGACTGCCCACAACTTAAACAAAACACAACAAAGGTACAAATACAGGGTATCTAGGCTTTTCAGGGTTTAAGACCAGACAGCACAACTAAAACCATGACTCAGTCTCTCGATGCTTCTCAAGCACTTGAAGTTATGGAAAAAGTTCACCAGTTTCTCAATGCTGCTACTACCGGCAATATCAATGTCCTCAAGAATATAGCTGCACAATTAGATGATGTAAAGGGCTTCTCGCAGACGGTGGCAGAGATTAAAGATGCCAATAAATGGGGAGCTCTTCACTTTGCTAGAAGAGAGGGCACGACTGAGATGTGCAAGTTTTTGGTGAAAGATTTGAAGCTTGATGTCAATGTAAAAGACGAAAATGCATTCAGCACTGTTTTTTAATAGCTCAAGTAAAGGAAAAACGAGTTTTTGCTGGCTACTGCGTTGCTTGTGGGAAGGAGGACATTCAGCGGAGGTGGTATGTCAGAGCTGATGGGAACGGGCATGTGTGTCTGGTTTGGAAACGCTGGTCATTGCTTCTGTCCAAAATTTGAGAATAAGTACAAGGTTGATGGCTTTTTGTGGCGAGGGGAGGGGGGTCAATCTGCAGATCAGGTTGTTCAGAGAAGAGGTCGGGGAGTTATGAAGTGGTGTCCTGTGTGTTTTTTCTGCGTTTTGACGATTGTCATAGACTGGTTTGGCGATTTTGGAGTATTTGAAGAGGCTGCAGGATTGGGTTCTGTAGTGGTTGGTGCTTGGTTTTTGTGTTTTGTAGTATTTTTGTTTTTGTTTTATTTTGTTTATCCCTTGAATTTGTTTTTCTTGGGAAATTTGTTTGGACTTGAGATTTTATTTCTCATGATTGTATGAACTTCATTTTAATGGATGGATGGTTGAATGATCCTGAACTTCATTTTAATGGATGGATGGTTGAATGATCCTAAAAAGCTAGTATTAAGCCTGAGAAACGTAAGAAGTCAAGTCAGAGCAGGACTCACAGCTAGAGGTGGCCAGTCGTGCGGTCCGTGCGAGCCGGTCCGGGCTTGGCATGGGTCGGGCTCGGCTCCGACGAGCACGGAACCCGCACTAAATATGTACGAGACGAATACGGGCCGGGCTCGAATCGGAAAAAGTAAACCCTGAACCAGCACAGCGAGTTTATCGAATAAGCGGGTTGGGCGGTTTTCCGGGTTGACGAATAACGGGTTGGGTGAATAACGGGATGGGCGAGCTTTTGTGTTTGCTCGGATATTATAAGATTAATAACTAAATTAATAACTTGCATGCAACTTGCACCGTCCACCGTCCAGTCCAGGGCCTCCAGGTGTCCACTCGTCCAGTGTCCACACTCCACACGACCACCACACGTGGCATGCATGCAGGGCTAGACTTTTTAGAAGTTATACTAAATTTACATTTATGCAAGTTACATTTAATTACATATTACATATTATTTTTAATCTTATAATTTACTTATTAAATTTAAATTTGTTAATTTGTGATAAAAGAGGACGGTACCTCATATAAATTTTATTAATTTCAAAAATATTTTACAAATTATTTGAGAGGACTCCTCTCTAAAAAAACGGAACAAACCGCATAAACATATAAAAATACATGTCACATGTCAGTTACTAGTTACTACTTTAATTATATTTGTAGAGAAATAAGTATGTATACAACTTGTGAGTCACATGTGTTGGTTGGTGGCTACAACAATGTGGCGAGTCACGGGCACTAAGTAAGACACGGGTTGGGTCGAATTATTCGCGGTTCAATCTGGCCGAATAATATCCGAATAAAGTAACGTGCCGGGCTGGACGAGCTGAAAATTGGATATTTTTTGGAAATTTTTGCTCATTTCTTTTGGAGCTATGATATTTTTATTTAATTAACAAAACTTTATTAACATATTTATCTTTTAAAATCAAATAAAATACAAAAAAAGTTATTTATACGTTGTTTCTAATCTATATGAATTTTTACAAACTCGGTAAAACTTAGTATAGACTTACTTTTCTAATATAAACTCGGTGTACAATTTATTAAAAAAGGAAAAAAAAAATTTTTGTGTAAACTTTCAATATTTTTTTTCTTCTGAATAAAACTTTAATGTTTAAATTTTTATTCAAAATAATAAGATTTTAAAAATAAGTTTGCATTATGATAAATGTGTTATGGTTTGTGCTTTCAAAAAATATCACTAATGTCAGCCACTGTTTAGCACTCATCAATCAGTTATTCTGTCCCTCAAATCCAACATCAATTTGGACCCTTACAACACCTTGACCACCAATTGGTCCATCTCTACCTCTTGTTGCGACTAGATTGGTGTCAATTGTGACATCCGTTGCAACAGAGTAGTGGCGTTAGATGTTTCCAACATGCTGTTGACTGCCACCTTTCATGCAGACATAACAAACATCTCTTTTCTTGTTTCCCTGGCCTTTATAAGCTCTACAACAGTTTTGATGGTACTCTTCCCAAAGTTTTATCAAATTCGCGGAAACTAAAACTGGTTGATCTTTCATTGAACTTCTTTTCAGGGGATCTTCCTAGTTGGTTAACTAATTTAAGGGATCTTACAGACTTGTTGTGAAAGCTAGCATAAGCTTGAACAAGACCAAGAAAATATCTGTGCATTCATAGAAAATGTATCTCTGTTACATTACTTAATTGTCTAATGAAGGAGCCACTTCTACTAATTATATACAAGATGCAAGACTAACTAATCTGTAACTAATTGTACAGCTGGAAGTTTGTTAGAGAAGAATGTAACCAACTAACTATACATCAACTGGTGACAATAGCTAAATAAGTTAAGCTATATGATCAATCCTAACACCCCCCTTCAAGTTGGAGAGTGACGAAGACACTCCCAACCTGCCAAGTAAGTGATGATGTTGAAGACCTATCAACGATTTAGTACATATGTCCGCAACCTGGTGTTTGGATGGAGTATAGGACAAGGAGATCAAACCTGCAGACAGTTTAGCCCGAACAAAATGACAGTCGAGCTCAATGTGCTTAGTTCGTTCATGATATACAGGATTTTTGGAAATGTATATTGCTGCTTGATTGTCACATTTAACAGGAACGGGTATAACATCAGGAACATCAAGTTCATGTAAGAGTCGAGTTAACCATGCCAATTCAGATGTCAATCGTCTCAAAGAATGGTATTCAGCCTCTGCAGTATGTTGTTACTTCGATTTCCATGATATTAGACTTCCACCCAACAAGACAACAAACCCACTTACAGATTTTCGTGTATTTGGACAAGCTGCCCAATCAGCGTCACAGAAAGCTTCTAGATCAAATGAATTATCTTTAGTGAACAACAATCCTTGACCTGGATTACTCTGCAAATAACGAAGAACATGTATTGCAGCATCTCAATGTGGTTGTCTTTGTCTGGCCATAAACTGACTAAGATGTTGAACACTGAAGGAAATATCTGGTCTTTTATGCGTAAGGAAGTTTAGCTTACCCACCAGTTGTCGATATTTAGTAGGTTCAGTAACAAAGAACCCTCATCACGCAAGAGTTTTCCAGTGTTGAGATCTAAAGGAGTAATGACAGATGTTGGTTTCTTCACACTTGAATTCTTTCAGTAAATCATCAGTGAACTTTTTCTGAGATATAACCATACCATCAGGTACTTCAGAAAATTCCAATCCCAGAAAATAATGGAGTTTACCCAGATCTTTTATTTTCAAAACAGAATCAAGACAAGCCTTTATTTCTGCAATTTTCTCATGATAATTGCCAGCAACCAAGATGTCATCAACGTATACAGCGAGAAAAACAACCAATGTTCCTCGTTTCTTATAGAATAACGATGAATCATTCTGAGAAATAGCATACCCCCGTGACAAAAGAGTAGTTTTCAGTTTCGTGTGCCACTGTCGCGAATAATTTTAAAAATATTTCACAAATAATTTGAGAGGACTCATGTCTAAAAAAACGGAACAAACCGCATGAATATATAACAATACAATAAAAATTCGAAGCAAATAAATTTTTTAAAATTCGAAGATAAAATGAAATATGAATTTTTAAAAATGAAACCAGATTTTAAAAAAGAAAAATTAATTAAAAGTACAAAAATTAAAAACGGACTAAAATATGAATTTTTTAAAAAACAAACAAGATTTTAAAAAGGAAAGAAAGTTTCAAGTTGCAACAGAACTTAGAAGCAAATCAATCAAACGAGCCGTGCGGGCTTCGTGCGGGCTTCGTGCGGGCTTAGTGCGGGCTTTATGTGGGCTGAGCCATATGAATCGATTCAAACAAGCCGGTTTGTGCAAGCCGGTTCGTGCGGGTTCGTGCGGGTTCGTGCGGGTTTTTTCACCGAATCGGGCCGGTCCTGTCTCGGTTTTATGATTCCTGATTCGTATTCAACACTTACCATTTAACGAATTGTGCGGGTCAAAACCCGACTCGTTTCGAGCTGAATAAAACAGGTTTTTGAACGAGCCGGTTTTGGGCGGTCCTCGTAAACCCGCACAAGTGACCACCTCTAGTCACATATCATCTACCCGCTCATGCGTGACAGCTCAGCTCTGAATATCAGACTAGCAAATTGAGAGTTAGTTAGAATAACATTTTTCCCGCCTAGTATCTTTACCGTCTGTATAAATGTAGTTACAAACATACATCATGTACTTCTTCTTCTTGATTGAAATATACAGTATTTTTACGAAGAAAATAACATAGTTCTAGCTAAATCGAATAACAATGGCAATCACTAACAAGACCTTGTTCGTGAGGAGGCTTTTCACAGTGATCTCTCTCTGTTTAATAATCATCATAGCTGTCTATGGTAAGTAAACTGATTCCATTTTTTCCTTAATCTATGTTTTTACATTCTTGTTGTTTATGATTCAGGTGGTTACCGCTGGAAGCACCCAACAGAGAGGAGGCACCGTCAACGGAACCTTCCACGTCGGAAGTAAGTTTTTCTGGTTATTATTTTAACATGAGTAATGAAATATATGTACGATTGATTGTTGCACACCCCAAATTCATTACTTGACCAATATATCATTATTATTTTATTCTTTTGCATTCGAACTCTTTGCCAACTATTAATTAATACAGTTTTGTTCATTTGTTAATTTTAAGTTTTAAAACAAATACTCATGATCTGAATGAAATCAGAAAATAAACAAATAAATTACTAGCACGTTAATCACTATTTATTAGATACTTACCACCCACATAAGCACCTAACATTATCATGTTATGTGATAGTATTTTACAGTTATAAAAATATAAGTCACGGTAGTATAAATAAATCAAAAGAATATTTTGGCTAAGTATGTTTAAAATATTATTTTCGCATTTAAATGTATTGACTTTTTATGAAAAATCTTTGTACTAATTTAATAAATTTTAATAAAAAAATATTAAGATTAAGTTCATTACATATTCATTTTTAAAATATGTGTATGAGTTCAAATCTCCATTATATTTGACTTTTATTGTTTATTGGTAAATATTGCAAGCGTGAAAAGGTTAGACATAGTTTTTAAAAATACTTTAAAACAACATTGCCTCACATTTATCAATAAATATCTATTTATTAGTCATGTTACTTTTAGAAAAAATAGATTTTTATGAGAAAATATAAAGAAGGATCATGTCAGAAAAGAGAGAAAAGAACGATATATTATAACTGTTGGAACCAAATTTTTGTTGGGTCGGACCCCCACGAGGTTCGTCGGATTAACCTGCAAAGAGAAGAATGCGAGGGATGTGTCCCCCGATTCACCTCCGGTGTGAGAATCAGTTAATCGGCTCCAAGTAACTCTAACGTACAAGAGCTTGTATGTAATGTAAGTAATGAATCATGAGTTCTAGGTGAACCTGATTTAAATGAACATCTTTCAGCCGGTTATCCGTTACCGTATTCTTCGGGTGGTATCCGTTTGAGGGGGACGTGGATGCCCACGTCTCGGTAAGTGGCTAAGACCAAATCATATAAGTCCAACGGTTACATGTGAGACTTCGGGTCGGGTCAACCGTGCTTTGTTCGGTCCATTCGATTGGGCCTATGATCTACCAGCCCAATCTCGTTCGGGCCTCCAACATGTCCCTGGGCTTTGGTCGGATATTTCATTCGGACAAAGTCCAAAACCAAACCTTTCTTTGGGAAGAATCCTCATCCTTTCACTTCAGGATTTTCAATCGAGTAGATGACCACGACACGTCACTTGGGAAGTTGTGCCAACTCAATGATGACAACTGTCTAGCCCCGAGATTCGTGCCCCATCACAGTCATTGAATTCAAAGCGTCCCCATCTGGACCGTCAAATCTGAAACGTTTCATTCCCACTGTCCAAACGTAACTCAAACACTTTATAAACACTACTTTCCCCCCATTTCAATTTCTACCATTTTCACACAAACATACTCTCTTACTGTCAAAAAATCATGCCTTCAAGCGCATCATGATCAAGTCAAGGCACTTCCACTCCGTCCTGTGCACACTCAAACTCCCAGTCACCAGTAAGTATCTATAATTGTACTTCTCTTCTTTATTTCCCAATTGCCATGCACATATTTTGAACTGTGTATATTCATAGATATTAGGATGTTGTTTGAATATGAATGCATGTATATGTCTGGTCTTTTACGGGTTGAATAGGTTTAGTTTTTTTGGGGTAGAAATGTATGCGCTTGAAACTTTAGCAGAGAGACCTATGGTAGGGGTTTAGGTCAATGTTTAGATGATAGTTGATACAAAATAACTTTGACCTATTAGGACTGGGCCTCCTAGGATGCCCTTGGGTCAAGAAAAATCTTTGGAGTAATTACATCCCTAGAACCCTCTTCGGCCATCACTAAGGCTCATAGAACACTCTTCGGTAATTCTCTTTTTTTCACAACTAGGATACCCTTGACCGATCCAAGCCCTCTGTGCGCGGCTCTTTTTTTATCTTCCTAAATTCTTCCGAGTACATTGATTATTATTTCCTCATTTTCGAATGCAGGGATATGGATCGGTCAGCGACGGAAGCCGAAATCTCTGGAGAAATAAGACTGTCTTCAGAGGTGTCCCCTTTCAGTATTGTTGTCGACTATCCCGCAGCGAATTATCGTTCGTTGTTGACGAAAGATACCGTGGTTGGCTTCGTTCAGGAGTACGACATACATTTCGATGCATGGCATATCTATCCGGCTTGGAAGAAGGATCGTATCTAGCATAATCCCCCCGTGCCCGAAGGCTATGGTTCGGTCGCCACGGGAATTTCTGAAGCAACTTTCAAATGCGGCTTCTGAGTCCCAGTTTTACCGTTAATAAAGAAATTTTTCAGCCAAATGGGCATCACTCCCGGACAAATGGACCCGAATGGATTCCTTTATATGAACGGATTTCAATGTCGGTGTTCTGCTGCTAGGGTCGAGCCCACCGCACGTCTGTTCTAGCACCATTACCATTTTAAGAAGAACGGGAAAAGCAAGGGCTATTACACTATCTCCCGGAGAACCAATAGGACAGATTGGGTAGAAACCAATTCCATCAACAAAGGGTGCAAATAACGAAGAACATGTATTACAGCATCTCAATGTGGTTGTCTTGGTGTGGCCATAAACTGACTAAGATGTTGAACACTGAAGGAAATATCTGGTCTTGTATACGTAAGGAAGTTTAGCTTACCCACCAGTTGTCGATATTTAGTAGGTTCCAATAACAAAGAACCCTCATCAGGCAAGAGTTTGCCAGTTTTGAGATCTAAAGAAGTAATGACAGATGTTGGTTTCTCCACACTTGAATTCTTTCAATAAATCATCAGTGAACTTTTTCTGAGATATAACCATACCATCAGGTACTTCAGCAAATTCCAATCCCAGAAAATAATAGAGTTTACCCAGATCTTTTATTTTCAAAACAGAATCAAGACAAGCCTTTATTTCTGCAATTTTCTCATGATCATTGCCAGCAACCAAGATGTCATCAACGTATACAGCGAGAAAAACAACCAATGTTCCTCGTTTCTTATAGAATAAGGATGAATCATTCTGAGAAATAGCATACCCCTGTGACAAAAGAGTAGTTTTCAGTTTCGTGTGCCACTATCGCGACGCTTGTCGTAAGCCATAAATGGATTTTTCAAGCTTAGAAACCAAAGAAGGGTCATCAACATGTAAACCTGGTGGAGGTGTCGTATAGACATCTTCATTAAAATCACCGTGATGAAAGGCGTTATTAACATCTAAATGAAATAAATCCCATCCTTTTTTCACATCAATAGCCACAAGGCTTCGAATTGTAGTCATTTTCACAACTGGTGAAAAGGTTTCAGTAAAATCGATTCCCTCAATTTGAGTATAACCCCGTACAACCAACTGAGCTTTAAAACGTTCAATAGAACCATCTGAATTTTGCTTGACCTTAAAAACCCACTTACAAGATATGGGTTTCTTTCCTGGAGGTAACTTAACAAGAGACCATATATTATTCATTTCCAAAGCTGAGAATTCAGCATTAATAGCTTTCTACCATTCAGGATACTTAATTGCTTCAGCATACGAAGAAGGCTCAGACGGAGGTAGCAAATAAGTGTGAGGAACAGTAATAGATGTATTGCAAAAAGAAGATGATGCAGGACAATTGGAGGATGTGCAAAGTGAAGTCAACGTACAAAAATAGGCAGTAGTATTGTGACAAGAATTACTCGTAAAAGGATTTATATAATCTGTTAAGTAAGATGGAACTTTAACTGAGCGAGATGATCTGTGAGGTTGTGGGTATGAAATATTAGGTGAAGAATCATTTAACGTAGACTGATTTTGGTGGGAAAAATCAAGTTGAGAATCAGAAGAAGGTAATTCAGAAACACTCTGTGGTATAAGAAAAGAAACCTGATCAGGAATTGGCAATGGAACGCACCCTGCAGATTCTTTCTTAAGATATGGAAATATCGACTCATGAAATACTGCATCACGAGAAATGTGAATGGAACGATCATCAAGACTTAAAAATTTATAAGCCTTTTTTCCATAAGGATAACCCAAAAAAATACAAGGAATGGCACGAGGAGAAAATTTGTCTCTCCGAGGTTTAGATGTACAAACGTAACTCAAACATCCAAATGGTTTGAGTGCAGAATAAGATGGTTTATTATTATTGAACAACAATTCATATGGAGAGCGACCAGAAAGTTGTTTTGTTGGAAATCGATTAATCAAGTAGGTTGCTGTTGGAACGCAATCTCCCCAAAACTATTCAGGTAAATTTGATTGAAAGAATAAAGATCGTGAAGTCTCAAGCAAATGTTTGTGCTTACGCTCAACAACACCATTTTGTTGTGGCGTATGTGAGCATGAAGTTTGATGTATTATACCATTAGAAAGAAAAAATTTAGTGGCATCTTTACTAAGTCCAAGTTCCAATGCATTATCGGTACACACTATTTTAACTGTGCTTTGAAACTGTGTAGCAACCATGGATATAAAATGCTTAATAAACTCAAATGCATTACTTTTACAGCTTAGCAAATGAGTCCAAGTAGCACGAGTGAAATCGTCGACAATGGTAAGAAAGTATTTGTATTTATTGCAGGTTTGAACTGAATACGAACCCCAAATGTCTACATGTATCAACTGAAACTTAGTAGTATAATGTATTACACTTCGAGGAAAAGGAAGTCTATGTTGCTGTGCTTTAGCACAAACATCGCAAGCAGAAAGTAGAGACATAATGTTGTTATCAATATTACAAATAGTTTTGAGTTTAGACAAAGACAAGTGTCCTAATCTAGTATGCCAAACTATGGCAGAAATATCACTGCTTCTGGAATGACTGAATGAGGCAGAACTGAGATAGACAGAAGATGGAATAAAAGGAGACTCCTTAGGAGGTGATGACAACAGATATAGGCCCCTATGAGAATCACCAAGAGCCAGTGGCTTCCTCATAGAACGGCCCTGCAAATAACAAGAATCATGAGTGAAATGAATTGAGCAATTTAAGTTCTGAGTTAACTTGTTTATGGAGATCAAATTATATTTAAAGGTGGGAACATAAAGGACGTCAGTAAGAATAATGTCATGAATAATTGGGACAGTTCCAGCGTGAGAAATAGTTATGATCTGTCCATTTGGCAAGGATATGTTCAAAGGTTGTGATAGAGGTAACAAAGTGGTGAATGAATGCCTTTGTGAACACATATGGTCACTAGCACCACTTTCTAGGATCCAGTTATTATTGTTCGAATCAGAAAAACAAGCTAATGAAGGAAGAGTTAAGATATTACCAGCAAAATTTGTTGAACCCAATGATGTTTCAGTCTGAGATGTTGATTGGGCAGCTTTGAGTAAATTCATAATTTGAGAACAAATGTCTGGAGAGAGACCAGTTACAGTCAAACCAGAAGAAACAGTATTCCCAGAAACACCAGAATTTCCAGAGTTTACAGAATTTGCAATGGATTCAGAAAGTTCAACTTGAGCAACAAAACGTTTAGGATTAGAAGCAACAGATGATCTAGTGAACTTAAAATCAGCCGGAAAGCCATGTAGTTTAAAACACTTGTCAATCACATGTCCTGGCTTCTTGCAGTAATTACAATGCAACTTCTTTGCATCCAAGTTTTTCTTTCTGCCAAAACCTCCAGAATTACCAAAGCCACCAGAACCAGAATTACTAAACCTAGAAGAATTGAATGCCAGAGAAGCTGCATCAGAAACCAAATGTCCAGTCGTATGAATCTCTCTTTGCGTCTCTTCTTGAAGAAATAGACTATAAACTTGTCAAATAGTAGGAAGATGTGACCTCATCAAGATAGAACCCCTCATAACATTAAAGGAATCATTTAAACCCATCATAAACTGTATGACACGCTGATCCTGTTGGAACTTAGACAACTTCAAAGATGCACCACAAGTGCAACCACAAGAACACATGGGAATCAAACACAAAGCATCAATATCATCCCACAACACCTTGAGTTTAGTGAAATAATCAGCAACACTACAATTTCCTTGAGAAATTTCACTAAGCTCCTTATGCAATCCAAACAATTGGGCACCATTTGAAACACCATAGCTCTCTTCTAGTTCAGTTCATTCCACATTTCATGAGCAGAAGTGGAATATATCATACTACGACCGATTGATTTGGACAAAGAACCAAGCATCCAGGATATGACCATGTCATTAAAACGAGACCAGCTCTTATATGTAGCAGCAGTACTCATAGGTTTAGGAATAGAACCATCAACAAAACCTAGCTTATTTATAGCAGATAACGCTATAGTTATGGATCTTTTCCAATTAATGAAACCAGTTCCATCAAATGGATCACTAACTAACTTCATTCCTGGACTATCAGAAGATTGAAGATGATATGGATTGTCTTGATTAAACTGTGAACCAGTATTCGTATCAAGATTACCTTGATCAGCATTGTTCGAAGATTCAGCCATTGCAAATAAGTAGTGAAAATTACATAACTAAAATGAATTTGTGTTTAAAAAAATTGTAATTTGAAGATGATGATAAGATTGAGAGAATTGAGGGGATCTGTATGAGAATTTGTCAACAATTATGCAAAATATCGAGAAACTAACAAGATCGTTGTGATCGTTACTGAAAATGAGTCGTGATCGTAACTGAAAAAGATTACTTTCGATCAAGAAAATGATTGATTACTTAAGGAGATTATAAACTGATGAGATTTGATAGAAACAATGCTCGAGAGAGATAACAGTAAGAGTTTACGATAGAGATATCGATTAGAGATATCAGATCAAGATCAAAACGAAAACTGAGAGAGAGATTGAAATGAAAGCTGAGAGAGAGATCAAGATTGTCGAGATCATGAAATTGTACCTGTATTTGTCGATACAACTGAGTATGTAAAACATTCCTCTTTCGATTAGCTTACGCCATTAAAATGAATCTGCTCTGATACCATGTGAAAGCTAGCATAAGCTTGAACAAGACGAAGAAAATAGCTGTGCATTCATAGAAAATTTATCTTTGTTACATTACTTAATTGTCTAATGAAGGAGCCACTTCTACTTATATACAAGATGCAAGACTAACTAATCTGTAACTAACTATACATCTAGAAATTTGTTACAGAAGAATGTAACTAACTAACTATACATCAAGCGGTGACAATAGCTAAATAAGTTAAGCTATATGATCAATCCTAACACTTGTCACTTTCAAATAATAGTTTCACCGGCACAATCCCATCTATTTCTAACATTTCACAACTTGAGAACTTAACACTAGTGAATAACAATATTTTTCGTGGGAATACACCTAAGGAAATTGCTAGCCTTGATAAGTTAAAGGTATTGGAGTTGCAAGGTAATCAGTTTCATGGTTCGGTGCCTCCTATCTTCAAAATATCAACATTGAGGCTTATTGATATTCCATACAATGGCTTATCTTGCAATCTTCCTTGGAATATTTGTCATGGTATTCCAAATATCGAAGGGCTTCATCGGTCTATCACTGTCATCGAATTTTCTGGCCAACTTCCATCAGCTCTTTATTAATGCTCTCAAACCTTCCAGTTTTTTCATTGTCGCATAACAAATTAACTGGAATCATACCTAGAGAGATTGGAAGTTTAAGTATGGTAGAGGAGCTTGATCTTGGTGAGAACAACTTGAAAATTATGGGTGTTATCTATTTTCTGTATTTTTCTTTAAAAGTAGGCTAGACAATTCATTGCGTAGATAAGATACTAGAATTCTGTCAAAAGAAATTTCACTGAAAAAATTATAAAAACTAAAAAATATAGAAGACTATAGCCTCGATTGTATAATTTCTATGAATAATTTAAAGTACTTCTCAATTTTTGTTAGCTGTACTACAACAAATCAGACCATTTATGACGGAAATTTTACATTGAAATCGTCACAATTGGTCATAAGTTACAAAGTGGGACCCACTTTTCACAATAAAATAATAAATGAACTTACGACGAAAAACTGTAGAAACTTAAAGAATGGGACCCACATGCTACCACAATTATATTCGAGAAAATATAATTTTTTTTTTTTTTAAAAATGAACACTCATGGGAAGTTTTCCAAAAATTCGTCACAAGTTGGACCGGCTAGATTTAAAGACTGGGAGTCGATATTTTTGGAAATGGGAGTCGATATTTTTGGAAATAGATTGGAGTGGGTTCGCGGTATCAGTTATAAAAATCAAGACACTATTTCTTTGAAGATGTACAAAATTTGAGATTGAGGATGGTTATAAGTTTGGTTCATGTCAAATCCCACTAAATGTACATTGCGCATTGAATAGTATTATGGACTACTCTTTCCGAGCACCTAGAGCATTGTGCATCACAGTTAGAGGTGGTCATATGGGCGGCCTGCCGGATCGTGCTGGTTTTTGGTTGTGCCGAGTTTCTGAAGGCAGGGGACGGGAATGGCACGTTTGTGGCGACGGGTCGGGCCAGGGCGGGGCCGTTCTGGGGAAAAGTAATTTGTGCACGGCTCGACCGAGTTGGCAGGCGCGTTGTGCGGGTTTTGCGGTTCAATTTTTTTTATATACTTTTAATTCGATTAAATATTATTTAAAATTATACGAACATTTTTGAAATAAAATAGGACAGTACCTCTATAAGTTTTATTAATTAACAAATATATTTTATAATTAATTTGAGAGGACTCCTCTCTAAAAAAATGGAACAAATCGCATTAACATATTAAAACAAATACAAACCAAAAAATTTCTCTCGATTATAGCAGAAGAGATTATCTTAGGATAAGTCATAAATTATCTTAGCAACTATTTAAGCTTTTCTCATTTTGTCAGTTCTTTCATATTTGATGAACATGTTTAGTTTGGTTGGATTATATATGTAATCCTTGTTAAACAAGTCTGGTCTGATGTACAATGAATGCACTGAGAATTTTTTGGTGTTCAAGCATTTTTTTTGTGCCATTTCATGTTCTTATCCAGTAGAGTAACACTACAAGAAAACAGGGCAATTACGACGGAAAACTTACGACGGAATGCTGGGCGCGCCCTACTTACGACGGAAAAGAAAATTCCGTCGTAACTATTTACGACGGAAAACAATTTCGTCGTAAGTTTATTATTTTATTAATAAAATTTGGCACCAACCAAATAAAAGAGAGGGAAATCAGCGCGCGAAATAAAACGACGCTGTATTATTTTACGACGAATTTTCATTTTCGTCGTAACTTAAATATTTTACAATTTTTTAGAAATTATATTTAATTGTAAAATACATATTTTTTTCTTAGAAGAAAACGATGTCGTTTAAGGCTAAATATACGACGCTATTTCCGTCGTAATATTAACTTACGACGCAAATCTTACGACGGAAAACTAATTTCGTCGCAAGTTCATTATTTTAATATTAAAATTTGGCACCAACCAAATTAAAAGGGGGGGGGGGGGGGAAATCATCGCGCCACATAAAACGACGTCGTTTTTATCTTACGACGAATTTTCATTTTCGTCGTAAGTTAAATATTTTATTATTTTTTGGAAATTATATTTAATTGTAAATTACATATATTTTTTTCCTAGAAGAAAACGATGTCGTTTAAGGCTGAACTTACGACGGAAAAGAAATTTTCGTCGTAACTACTTACGACGGAAAACAATTCCGTCGTAAGTTATCACGGCGGCAAATTCAACTTTTTAGCAAAACGTTGGGCGGCAAATTCAACTTTTCCAAATTTTTTAACATTCAATAACTTACGACGGATTTCGTCGTAAGTTAGCAAGTCATTTTTGGTATTTTTTTTTTGAAAAAATTGCTCAATGATCCAACCGTATGAATGTCAATATTTATATACTTGAGTTATATTTCAAAAAATTTAGAAAAATATAAATTAATTTGGTTTGAGATAATTGCAATTAACGAGAGTGTTGACCGTTAATCCTTAATAATGTTACATTCCAGATTTGTGTTCCAATTTTTTTAAAAAATATTTCTCGAAGTTCCCACCGTACCGATGTCAAACTCTATAAATTTGAGTGATATTTCAAAATTTTCAGGAAAAAAAAATTAATTTGCTTTTAGATTATAGTAGTTTACTAGTGATTTGGTTACGACTCGTAACTAGTGTCTAGTTCCGGATTGGTATTCTGATTTTTTAAAAAATATTTCTCAACGATCTAACCATATGGATGCAAGATGTATATATTTGAGTGATAGGAAATTTATTTGGTTTGAGATTATAGCAGTCAACGACTGATTTGATTATTACACCTTGCTAATTTTAAGTTTTGGATTTGTGTTTCAAATATTTTTTAAAATATTTCTCGATGATCCAACCGTATGGATGTCAAGATCTATATATTTGCGTGATATTTCAAAAAAATTCAAAATAATAATAATAATTTGGTTTGAGGTTGTAGTAGTCAACTAGTGATTTGACTGGTACTCGTAACTGGTGTTTAGTCCCGGATTGGTATTCCAATTTTTCAAAAATATTTATCAACGATCCAACCATACGGATGTCAAGATCTATATATTTGAGTGATATTTCAAAAGTTTCAGAAGAAAATAAATTTATTTGGTTTGAGATTATAGCAGTCAACGAGTGATTTAACTATTACTCCTTACTAATATTAAGTTCCAAATTGGTGTTTCAATTTTTGTAAAAATATTTCTCGACAATCCAATTGTATGGATGTCCAGATCTATATATTTGAGTGATATTTTCAAAAAAAATTAAAAAATTTAAAAAATTTAAATTAATTTTGTTTAAGATTATAGAAGTCAATACTGCTCCGAGGAATGGGACACGTTTTAGATTCACTGAATAATTTTTTTTAAATGATTTATTCGATGATACAACCATACGGATATTAATAGGCACTCATTCTAGTGTTTGGAAAAAAATAATCACAAAATAAAAAGGTCCGATTATGCCGCATATTTTGAGAAACGTTGTAAACGTATTGCTTCCGGTAACGAGGTGCGTGTCAAATTCACTGAATAATTTTTTTAAATGATTTATTCGACGATCCAACTATACGGATGTTAATAGGTACTCATTAGTGTTGGGAAAAAATAATCACAAAATAAAAAGGCACGATTGTGCCGCATTTTTTAGAAATGTTGTAACAGTACTGTTTCTAGGAACCAGACGCCTATCAGATTCACTAAATAATTTTTTTAAAAGATTTATCCAACGATCCAACCGTACGGATGTTAATAGGTACTCATTCTAGTGTTGGGAAAAAATAATAACAAAATTAAAAGTCCCGGTTGTGCCGCATCTTTTCAGAAACTTTGTAAGAATACTGCTTCTAAGATCGGGACGCATGTCAGATTCATTGAATAATTTTTTAAAATGATTTCTTCGACGATCCAACCGTACGGATGTTAATAGGCGCTCATTATAGTGTTGGGAAAAAATAATCACAAAATAAAAAGGCCCGATTGTGCCGCATCTTTTTAGAAACGTTGTAATAGTACTGTTTAGTTCCGGATAGGCGCTCATTATAGTGCTTTGACTATTACTCCATACTAATGTTTAGTTCCGGATTGGTGTTTCAGTTTTTTTGAAAATATTTCTCGAAATATCCAACAGTATGAATGTCCAGATCTATATATTTGGGTGATATTTCAAAAACTTTAGGAAAAAAGTAAATTAATTTGGTTTAAGATTATAGAAGTCAACTAGTGATTTGACTAGTACTCGTAACTAGTTTCTAGTTGCAGATTGGTATTTTGATTTTTTAAAAAATATTTCTCAACGATTTTGTTGTATCTTAACAAAAATGTTTTAAATATATAACAAAAATGTATTTTAAAATTAATATATAAATTAAAACAAATTTTAAATTATTATTTATATATGAATATACAAAAAAATTATTTATTTAGTATTTTTAATTTAATAAATTATTATTTTGATCATTCATATAATATTTCATATTATATGGACATGCATATAATTATTGTTTTTTGAATAAATATATGATATTTTTTTAATTTTAAATTATAAAAATCTTTAAAATAAAAAAGTGAAATAATGAAAAAACAAGTGGCAAGTTTCCCCCCAAACATTTTGTTACGGTCCAAAACTTCCCCCTTAAACAATTATGCTATTTCACTTCCCCCCACTCTCTGTCTCAGACACCCAAACTCTCTCGACTTTCAGGCACAGTCTCTCTTCTCTTTTCTTTTACCTTCTCCCTTCTCCCTTCTCTCTTCTTTTCTTTTGTTATTTTGCTTAAAATTGATTTTGTAGGTAAAAAATCAATTTGTTTACTCGCACCCCCAAATACTCAATACAAAATACTTTCGATTTTAGATTTATTCAGTTTGGGGCTTCATCTTGTTACTCAATATCAATTCAATTGTTGGTACAAGGATCTCTAATTCAATTTAGGTTTATTCAATTTGGGGCTTCATCTTGGGATTCACTCGATATTCACTTTCCCCTTTACTTCTAGGTATCACTATTATTATTTTTTGATTTAGTTTTCCGAGTTTTAGGGTTTGTTTTGTGGTTTTAAATTATGGTTGCAAGTTATAATTTGTTTCAGGTTTTTTTTATGTCTTTGTAAGTTTCTATGATGATGATGAGGTCACAAGCTTCGATGACAGGTATATCGCGATTTCTCTCCAAGTACATGTATGATATGTTTGAATGTACGTGATTTTGATACTTTTAATTTGAATTGTGAATAGTTTACGGAGTTGATTTGATACAAAATGCTTTTAATTTCTCTCCAAGTACATGTATGATATGTTTCTGGAAATTGATTATGTTATGCTTATATGTTTACGGAGTTACTGAAACTAGTGGTATCGTGTTTGAGAGTATTTTTTGTTGATATATTTGTTTTAAATTTTTAATTAGGCTAGGGTTTTGGAAATTTTGCGTTGTGCATTTTTTTGTTGTGTAATGTAGAATGATGAGATGAATGTATTGTGAAATGTTTCGTATTTTGTCTAATTTTAAAAACTATAGGTATAAAGTTGAATTGAATGGAATATATATTTGAATGGAGTTGAGTGGTTGAATGGCTTATAAGCACCACGGTTTGGCCTCTATTTTTGACGTTTTTGAATAGTGCAGTGTACACTTTGAATAGTTATAATTTGGTTGCTGACTTGTTCTTGTGAAAAAGATATTTGCGGTGAAACATTATAATTATGGATATAGTCCACCATTTATTCATTTTAAAAGTTCTAGTTGATTTGTTAACTTGTTTTAGACATGTCATTAGTATAAGGTATATAAAAATGAAGTTTTGATTAAGGCTTCAGTTACGAGCTATAAATTTCTCCGTTTTTGATATGTGGTTCTTTCTACTATCTTAAACTTTGAATCTACTATCTCCAACATTAGAGAATTCACCATCACTCTACTGATAGATTAGGCTGGTGATATTTAGTTCTTTATGTCATACGCCACAAAGATACTTAACAATTGATGCTCATAGGGCTCACTTTCCTCTTTAGTTGTTCAGGGACATGCACCCTTAATTGCTAGTGTATGGGCTGATCTCTATTATGTTTTATGTTTCATATATTAATTATAATTGTATGTGTTTCTACATTTAGATTCTAAGATCAGAGAATGTTGAGTTTGTTGTAGCTCCTTATGAGGCTGATTTGCAGTTAGCCTACTGTCTAATATTGAAGCCAAAGAAGGTGGAATAGATGCAGTGATTTCAGAGGACAATGATCTGCTGGCTTATGGTTACCCATTTGTAAGATTCATTTATTTATTTTATTATGTCCTTATGGAGTTATACTACTCTGCCAATGACTTGAAGTCTCCTGATTGTATTGTGTTGATTTGTTAGATACCATGTTCACAAATGTTGAATTGCACTTCTTCAGGTGGAGTCAAGTTTAATAACTGAACCATTGTGGGATACATCAATAGTGACCTGCCTGTATTCTAGTAATGCTATGTTTGTTCGTGAGTGTGCAATAAAGATGTCGGGCTCATCATTCCCGAATATGACAGTTACTTAGGTATGAATTTTAGACAAATGTTGTGTTCGTCGTGAACATTGACCAAACTGTTAAGATTTTTGGTAACTTTTAAGGCGACTCATTTTGTCAGTGGGTTGTATGAATTAAGAGCTGATCTTTCCATATTTAAGAACCACATACGAGCTGAATATGCAAGTCTGGCAGCGAAGATGGTGCAGGTCACAAAATGATGATTGTAGTGATGCTGAAATGTAATGCTGAAACTTAAGTTGATCGGATAATGTGTGATGAAACCGTTGTTTTGTGAATTTTAGTGACTTAAATTTTCTCGTTGAAAGTAGTTTTTGTTTTCGATGTTTGGTACTGAATTTATGTAGTTTCAATTTTCGTTTAGTATGTCTGATAAAATATGGTGAACAACATTGGTTTGTAATGAATGTTGTGTACAACATTGGTTTGTAATAAACATTGATTTTTATTTAAAGAACTTGGTATGATTGATTTTCTAATTTTAATGTTTAGGTTTATGGTTTTTATGATTTCTGTTTTCAAGTTTAAGATTATGATTTTGGTAATAGTAGCAGGTGGTAGTAGTAGCTACGTGGCATTTTTTTGGTCTAAACTATGCCCATAAATGTTATCAGTTGCAGGCTATTTGTGACCAATTAATGGGTACGACTCAATATACGACGAAAAATTGCGTCGTTAGTTCGTCGATGATGTAAATAATTGTGGGTCCCGTTGTTAAATTGTGACGAATATTTCTGTCGTAGGAAGTGAACATACGACGCTTTATTCCCGTCGTAAGTTTGGTAATATTTTATTGAACTGGTGGGTCCCGTTGTTCTAACTTACGACGCAATTTCACTTTGTGACGAAATCTGAACTTTCTACTTGAGCAAAAGCGACGAAACAAATTCGTCGTAAATGGTGGCATTTACGACGAATTCAATGCAAAAATTCTGTCGTAAATAACTAAGATACGACGGAATATGGCCGTCGCAAGTTTGTTTCAAAATTTTAGTAAGTGGGTCCCTCGCTTGTAAATACGACGGAACTTCTGTCGTAACTTTCGTATTTACGACGCCATATTCCGTCGTAAGTTCGGTGGGCCCCTTGCCTTGAACTTGCGACGCATCTGGACTTTGTGACGAAATCTGAACTTTCTACTTGAGCAAAAGCGACGGAACGATTCCGTCGTAATTGGTGGCATTTACGACGGAATAGTGTAAAAATTCCGTCGTAAATGCCCTGTTTTGTTGTAGTGTAATGGCTATGCTCCCCTTTCTATTGTAACATGAGAAATGAAGTTAAACTCGTTAATGTAGTGATATGTAGCACTTATTTAAACAAGCTGCTATCAAATTCATAAAGTCACATAAATATTTATGATATTATTTTACCTATTAAATAAGCAAGTCATGAATGCCTTCATCAATTTTGTACATAAACACACTCGTGTGTGGTATACCAAGATTAGGAAAAAGTAACCATATTACCACCACATTCATTATCTAATGCATGCATTTATTTACAAGTAATTAAACAAGATGACTTATACACATTTTTAATGGTACAATCTTCTTTTAATATTGATATGATAAATAAGAATTAATACTTATGCACAATGGTGAACTCAACATACAACACACACATGTACCACAAATCAGAATGAAAATCTAACTGCATACGAGACCATCACAATTCGTTAATATGACTCGTCCGAGAAAACCTAATCCGAAATTTTAAGACACATGCGAATTCATGTAGAATTGTATAAAGAATTAAAGCTATTCCAAATCACTTTATGCACAAAGCCTAATTAATTGATACATGCGCTTATAACTGAATCAGAGCCTTTACTTTTTACTGATGAGTTGCAAACTACCTATTCTAGTCGCTTTTGATCTCTAGATTATAATGATAAGATGATGCAAGAGTGTAAACCTAATTTAACATAACTAATGAAGCTTATGGATTTTACGTGATCCGCTAAGCCCATTCATATATTTAATATGACCAATAATAATATTCATCCAAATTTAAATAATACATAAATTTACATTCTAATAGGATAATTAATCAAGCAAAATAAAAACAAATGAAATTAAAAATAAAAACCATTTTAAATAAGAAAAAGTACAATTAATAAATACCAAAATATTCAGGATATTACATTCTTCCCCACTTATAAAAATTTCATCCTCGAAATTTAAGTGACGTACCTGATTCCAAAATGTGAACTTCACGGGCGAACACAATTGTTGATTGCGTAAAATATTTCGCATCATTTCAAATATCAAAATTCTTTCAAGCAAATTTGACTGATAAAAGAATTTTACCAAACACTTTTGTTACACATATAATTATTCTTTTTTTTAAATATGACCAACTTTCACTTGTAAACAGAATTGTTCCGATGTCCAAATGGCACAAATTAAATATAAATTCAAGAATTCGTTGCACACACATAAAAGAAATTATAACATCTATCGCAACAATAACAAGTACTTTTGAGAATGATACCTCAATTATTTGCAGCGTCATTTGCAATTATATGTTTGTCGTTTCCACCTTGATCATCATTATCCTTTCGATCATTGAATGACACTTTGTAATTTCGGATAGTGTGACCTTGTCCTCTGCACCTAAAACATGCGCCAATAGTCCAATGACAAGTGTTTCCTCCGTGCATCTTTCCGCAGTGCTGACAATGAGCTTTTTCACCATTCTGATTTTCATTAGACGAGCCGTTTCGCTCCTTTTGAGAACCTCGAGTATTATACCTTCGAGAATCCTGATTAAATCCACTAGATGGCCCGTCATTCTTCTAAAAACTTTGTTTTGCTCAGTGAAGTCATCATCCCTCTTTCTTTTCTGATTTTGTACCTCTAGCTGCTTAGCGTAATCAACTTGATGAAGTTCCTGGTCCCTAGCGTTGTCAACCAAACTGTCCATGGTAGTATATTTGTTGGAGATGATGTGATTGAGAATTAAATTCTTCAGAGCCCATTTAACTTCATGATCTTGTCCACCTCATTTCCAGCAATAGATCTTGCTTAGCCAGCTAACCTCTGAAATCGAACCTGGAAATCTGCAACAGACTCATCATCTCTCTGAGCTATACTCTGATGTTCTCGAGCATACTCCTCACGAATACTAGCAGGAAAATACCTCAGATCAAATTGATTCTTGAATACATCCCAAGTGAGCGTGTTCTCATAACCAGCTGCATGTGAAACCACCACTGACTTCCACCAAGTGCTAGCATCCCCCTCAAGACAGTAATTAGCGAAGCGTGCCTTCTCCACTTCCGAACAATTAAATACCCTGGAAATCTTTTCCATGTGTGATCCAAGCCTCAGCATCTATAGAGGTCTTGGCTTCTGTAAAACAGTTAGGCCTCCGTTTCATAAAATGATCAACATAGTTTGACTTCCCTGATTTTGTGTGTTAGTACCACCAATATTTTGTGTTTGTCGATTTGCAACCTCTTGCACCATGTCCATAAAAGTTTTTCGGTCTATCATAATTTGCAGGTTAATATTTGCACTATTGTTTTGACTTGTACTGGCTCTTTTTGGCAGCATCCTGCAAAACTTTTAATGAGCGCACAAATAACACACAAATATATTATAATATTCAAGTCAATCAAAAATAAACTATCTTTACTCTACCCATCTGAAGTCAAGCCAAAACTCACAGGTCAAGTGCCTAAAAGGTCTATCTACAGAATCTGGAGACTAAGCTCTGATACCAACTATGACAACTCAGGTCAAATTTCGAGCCTTTTTCGAAAATTGGGTCAAGTCCCGATTCCGACTCCGAATAAGCCGAAGCCTACTGGCCTAAATGCATCCAACTTGGGTAAAAACAAAGCCCACCACAGACCCCCAAAATATCATGATTTTATTGGTGCTAATTAGTAGTAGTACTTTGCCTTATAAACGGAACACAAGTCCCAAATCATCTCGATGTGGGACTGGGGTGTTACAAACTCCCCCACTTAAACTCTTGACGTCCTCGTCAAGCCTGATCGGATAGCCCATAGGTTCCAAGATCGTTCCTCTCTAGCCATTGTGGGACAATACCAGCTGGCTTCGTGTCCCCATTTCCGGACCTTTGTCCATTGTGGGATAATACCACCAGCCTTCGTGTCCCCACCTCCGGCAACTTGCCTCGACAAGCTTTCAAGAGTCGGCTCTGATACCATATGTGACAACCTGGGTCAAATCCCGAGCCTTTTTCGAAAATCGGGTCAAGTCCCAGTTCCGAGTCCGAATAAGCCGAAGCACACTGGCCCAAATGCAGCCAACTTGGGAACGACTAGCCCACCATAGGCCCCAAAAGATCATGATTTATTGGTGCACTTAGTAGTAACAATTTGCTTTATAAACTGAACTAAAGTCCCAAATCTCCTCGATGTGGGTCTGGGGTGTTACAAACTCCCCCACTTAAACTCCTGACATCCTCGTCAGGCCTGAATGGATATCCCATAGGGCCAAGATTGTACCTCCCTAGACATTTTGGGATAATACCGGCTGGCTTCGTGTCCCCACCTCCGGACCTCTGTCCATTGTGGGATAATACCACCAGCCTTTGTGTCCCCACCTCCGGCAACTTGACGAATCAAGCTTTCGAGAGTCGGCTCTGATACCATATGTGACAACCCGGGTCAAATCCCGAGTCTTTTTCGAAAATCAGGTCAAGTCCCGATTCCGATTCCGAAATAAGTCGAATTAAGCCTACTGGCCCAAATGCAGCCAACTTCGATAATCTACAAGCCCACCACAGGCCCCGAAAAGATCATGATTTGTTGGTGCTAATTAGTAGTAGTACTTTTCCTTATAAACTGAATAGAAGTCCCACATCGAGGAGATGAATTCCCAACGTCTCCTAAAGATGAATTCCGTATCTAAACGAGGTACCCCCATTCCTATTCGTTCAAAATACATGTCTTTGCATGATATGATTAATGAACGTGGGGATGAATACCCGTCAGTATCTACTTTAGATTCGTATGATTGTAGTAATAGGTTTCACGAAGTAGATATGATTAAAGATTATAATAAGATGTATAGGGTAAAGACCCCCTTAAAACTTATTCCTGCCGGCCCCGGTGACCGTTCATGTCACTGGCGGCCAAATGTCTTGTGTATCTATAAGGATGCCATAGTTGCCGGCCTTAGGTTCCCATTCCATGAGTTCATCCCTAGGCTCTTGGCATATGTCCAAATTAACCCTTGTCAATTACCTCCCAATGCCTGGAGGATAATTAACTGCTTCATGGTTTTATGTCTTAGAAAAAACTTTCCTTTGTCTGCACCTTTGTTTAAGAAGATTTTTCAGTTTAAAAATAGCTCTGCCAACAACTTGGGTTGGGTATATATAAGCCATAGGGTAGGCTTCCCTTCCATTTTTCACCCAAAATCTATCCCAGACAATAACCCCAAGTGGAAAAATGAGTTTATGTATCTTGTCTGGGAAGGTGGGGACTTGGGAACCTTGTTCCGTAAATCTTTTGGGAGAGTTTCTGATGATAGTCCCAGTAACATTGTCTTGAATGAGGAGGAATCTCATGCCTACTCAGAGCTTATCAAGGATAATGGGACTACCGTGGCTTGGGAGCTACTGGATGAGTTTGTCCTCAAGTATGTTGGGCTCTCCACAATTCATGATAAGGGTATTTTACTTATCCCTTTTCTTTATGTCTATTTTTCTTTCCTTTGTGATTTTCTGTTAACCATTTTTTGGTTTTTCATGCAGCTGCGGCCTTTATCAATAAGACCAATGAGCCCAAGGATGTGGAGACATCCAGGATGAAGAGGGCTAGGATTGGAGATGATCCAAGGGGGAAGACTAGTGTTCCCAGCTTCTTAATTCCTTCTGAGATCCCTGGAGACGAGGCTGACATTCCTGTGTCTGCCAAGTCCTCAGTATGGCGCCCCAACTGCGGTATTAGGAAGAATGACACCATTACTGGGGTGTCCAAGCATGCTGTGGACTGGTCATACCATTCCCTTACCCCTTGTGATTACAAGGATTTTGTTGCAGATTCCACCCTCGAGGGTGCTGAGCACTTAGGTGCCCAAGCTATTGCTGCGGTAATTTTCTTTACCTTAGCTATTTCTTTGAAGTCTTTGCTTATATTTTTCTAACTTTTATTTTTTGGCAGACCAATGCCAACTTCCAAGGGGTATTGTTCCAAGCTATGTCCTGGCGTACCTCTTCCGAGGTCAACCTGGTTAAGTTGGAGAAGTCTGTTGAGGAGGTGAAGTCTCTTAAAGAGACTCTTGCTAGGAGGGAGAAGGAGCTTGCTGACGCTCAAGCTGATATTGTTGAGCTGAGGAAAGGAAAGGATGACTGCATCGTTGAGTACCTTGACTCTCAGGAGTATAAGGACTTGATCGAGAAGCATGACGAGATCCTTTTTCCAGTCCAGCTTACATCAGGATGGGAGGATGCTGTTCAGGCTATCTTGGCCAAGCATCCCGGGGTTTTTGACGCTGCTGATTTTCCTGCTCCTCACCCTCCTACTCCCTTGGAGCGCATGCTGGCTGGAGTGGACGATATGGAGGAAGATGCTAGGATTTTAGATCCAGAGCATTCATCACCCCTTGGTGACACATCTGCTGATGATCATGATGCTGATGCGCATTCTTCTGGCTCTAGCTCAGGGGAGGAGACAGATGCTGGTGACAAGGAGGGTGATGTGTAGTATGTAGTTTATTTATGGCCATTCATGGCTTGTATTTTCTTTCTATGTATTTCCAGCCTTCGGGCTTAACTTAAACTCTTTGCAAGTTTTAGTTTTATTTGTATTGCTTTCTTGCTTCTTGACTTTGCATGTTTAGTTAGCATTTGGTACATACCTATCAGTATGTAATGCATTCAAAACATGATGAATAACATAGGAATATAATTCATAACTTTGAAGAATGGGCTCAATCCTTACATAGTACTCAAGTTTAAAACTTGGGTTGGTTTTATCAAACCTTATTTCTAGTAGTGAGTCCACTTAGGAAACACCTTAAACATAATAAACTTTCAAATTGGAGGCATGCCAAGTCCTTGGCACCTCATGCCCTTCAAGGGTTTCTAGTTTGTACGAGCCTCGACCAAATACGTTCTTGACGCGATATGGTCCTTCCCAATTTGGGGCCAACTTGCCTTTTTGTCCAACTCCGGATGCCTCAATCTTTCGAAGAACCAAGTCTCCTTGTCGAAAGAATCTTTCTTTAACCCTTAGGTTGTAGTAGAAAGATGCCTTCTTTTGATGTTCAACTATCTTGGCGTTTGCCTCATCTCTAACTTCGTCAATTAGATCTAAAGCTAGCCTCAAGCCTTCTTCATTTTCTTCTGGTTCATAAGCCTCAACTCTTGGAGATGTGCGAGTAATCTCTACTGGAACCACTGCCTCTGCCCCATATGCCAACAGGAAGGGGGTAGCTCCAGTGGTGACTTTATAAGTAGTACGATATGCCCATAGTATGGGAAGCAATTCATCTACCCAAGTGTTTCTGGAGCGTTCAACTCTTTTTTTCAGTCCATCTAGGATAATTCGATTTGCAACCTCAGCTTGCCCATTTGTTTGAGGATGGGCAACAGAAGTGAAACGCAACTTGATATCTTTCTCATCACAATATTTCTTGAACTCATCGTTGTTAAACTGAGTTCCATTATCCGTAACCAGGACTCGTGGAATTCCATATCTGCATATCACATTCTCCCAGAAGAAATGCATCACTTGCTTGGTGGTTATCTTGGCTAAAGGTTTAGCCTCAATCCACTTGGTGAAGTAGTCGATTGATACTATCAAGAACTTTCTTTGAGCACTTGCCATTGGAAATGGCCCAAGTATATCCATTCCCCACATAGCAAAGAGAATAGGTGAGTTAATGGATGTCATCATCTCTGGTGGTTGTCTAACCACTGGTGCATGTTTCTGGCACCGTTCACATTTCTTTACGTAGATTTTAGCATCAGCAAGCATGTTTGGCCAATAGAAACCTAGACGAGTGACTTTATGGGCAAGGGCTCTGCCCCCCAAGTGCTGTCCACAAATTCCTTCATGTACTTCCCTTAGGGCCAATTCTGCCTCTTGGGGTCTCCAGCATTTCAGATAAGGAATGACGAAAGATTTCTTGTATAAGATTCCCTCAATTAGAGCATACCTTAGTGCTCTGACGTATAGCTTTCGTGCTTCTGAAGTGTCGTTGGGTAGCCACCCAGTTTCCAGATGAGCTTTGATGGGATCCATCCAACAACTGCCTACATCAATGGGTGCTACCAACTTTCCGTTGATGCTTTGCCAACAGTGGTGCCTCAGCCATGTATTTCTTCAGGGCCTCAAAGGCCTCTTGGCTTTCAGTTGTCCATTCAAAGTTTTTCACTTTCTTGAGTGCTTTGAAGAAAGGTAAGCACTTTTCTCCTGACTTGGAGATGAATCTTCCCAATGCCGCCACTCTTCCTGTTAGTTTCTGGACATCTTTGACTGTCTGTGGTGTTTCCATGTCTATAATTGATTTGATTTTGTCGGGATTAGCCTCGATTCCTCTCTTAGAAACCATCAGGCCTAAGAACTTTCCCGAGCCTACACCAAAGGCACATTTAGCTGGATTCAACATCATCTTGTGGTGCCTCAGCACTTCGAATGCCTCTCGGAGGTGCTCTATGTGATCGGCCTTATCGAGGCTCTTGACTAATATGTCATCTACGTAGACCTCCATGGTTTTTCCAATTAGGTGTCCAAAAATTTTGTTCACCAACCTTTGGTATGTTGCCCCTGCATTCTTAAGGCCAAACGCCATGACTAGATAACAGAAAACACCAAAGTCAGTGATGAATGATACCTTGGAGATGTCATCCTTGTGCATTTTGATTTAGTTGTATCCACTGAAGCCATCCATGAAGCTGAGCATCTCGTTTCCAGCGGTAGCATCTATTAATGCATCAATCCTTGGTAAGGGAAAACAATCCTTAGGACACGCATCATTCAAGTCAGTGAAGTCCACACACATCCTCCATTTCCATTGGCCTTTTTGACCATCACAGGGTTAGCCAACCATTCTGGGAATTGGATTTCCTCAATGAACTCGGCTTCCAAAAGCTTCTCTACTTCCTGTTTAATGGCTTCAAGCCTTTCTGGAGCAAAACTTCTCTTCTTTTTTTTTACCGTCTTCCTTTCAGGATCCACATTCAATTTATGAGTTATCAATTGGGGATCAATCCCTGGCATGTCAGCCGCTGTCCAAGCAAAAATGTCGTTATTCTTTTGAAGAAAAGATATGAGCTTGCTTTTCAATGGCTCAAGTACTAGTGCTCCAACATAAGTCACCTTCTCCGGTTCACCAGGGACTAAGGGAATTGGGATTAAATCCTCAGCTGGTTTCTCTCTTCGGTCCTCATTGTCACTGATATCCATGTCTTCGATTGGAAGAACCTGCCCCCGATTCCATCAGGCCTCAACGCGGCTACATAACAGCTTCTAGCCATCTTTTGGTCTCCCCGTTCTTCACCAATCCCATTCATCGTGGGGAATTTGAGTTTCAGATGATAGGATGAGGCAACAGCCTTGAACGCATGAAGACCAGTCCTTCCTAGGATTGCATTGTAGGTCAAATTTGCCTTTATAACTATGAAGTTCAATATCTGAGTAGACGTATTCGACCCTTACCCCATGGTCATTGGGAGTTGGACAGTGCCTTCCACCTTTGATTCCACTCCATTGAACCCATATATGGGCATATTCGAGGGCGTCAACTGAGAATCAGTGTAACCCATTTTGATAAAAGCATAGTGGAACATGATATCCACTGAAGCTCCATTGTCGACCAGGACTCTCTTTGTTTCGGAGTTGCCTATCACAGGTACTATGACAAGAGGATCATCGTGGGGGTACTATGACACCTCTGTTCTGGCACGCTTTGGTGCTTCTCCGACCATAGTCAGTACATCTCGAGCATAAGCCTTTCTTGAGTTTCGGGAGGACCCACCAGCAGTCGGTCCTCCAAATATCATATTGATGATTGGCCCTCGGGGCTTAGGGTTATGATCTTGGTCGTTGTCCCTTCTGTCGTAATCCTTCCTTTCATAGTTTCCTCTTTGGCTCCCTTGATTTCCATCCTTGGTGAATTTTCTGAGTTTTCCTCTTCGTATCAGAAATTCGATCTCATCTTTCAATTGCCTACAATCGTCGGTGTCGTGACCGACTTCTTTATGGAACCGACAGAACTAATTTTGGTTCCGTTTGGACATGTCAGCCCTCATTGGCTTCGGCCATTTGAGATCTCCTTCCTTAGCTATCTTCATCAGAATTTGACTCCTGGGAGTGTTCAATCTTGTATATTCCGTAAACTTTGGCCCAAAATTGTTTCTCTTGGGTGGAGAATCAGAGTCCTTTGATGTTCTGGGAAACTTTTCCTTGACGTCGTATTCCTGAGTTTCTTTTATTTTCTTTGAGTTTCCACTACCATTAGCAGGGGGTTCATACTTTCTCATGCTTTCTTCAGACTTGATATACTTTCCGGCCCTATCTTGGAGCTTCAGCATGCTCTCGGGTGGATGTTTAGCTAACGACCTTTTAAAGTGGTCATCAGTAGTTCCTTGTTGCAGGGCCATCATAGCCACTCTGTCCTCTAAGTCCGGGACCTTCAAAGCCTCCCGAGTGAATCGATTAATGTAGTCCCTTAGGGCTTCATTCTTTCCTTGTTGTATTGCCATGAGTGATGCAAAGCTTTTCTCATGCACTCTTACACTAATGAACTGATTGATAAAAGCTTTGCTTAGTTCCTTAAAAGACCCAATAGAGTTGGGAGGAAGACGGCTATACCAGCGTTGGGCCATGCCTGCCAAGGTTTGTGGAAACGCTCTACACTTGACCGCATCGTTGGTTGGCTGCAACAGCAGTGCATTGGAGAAGGTCCTTACATGATTCGCGGGATCTCCCGTTTCATCATAAGCCTTGATTGTTGGCATCTTGAATTTTCTAGATATGGTGGCTTTCATGATGTCTTGAGTGAAGGGTGGTGTTGGATCATCAGGATCTCCTAGGGGCAATAGAACATTAGGATCTCCCCTTGGGGCCTCAGCCCTCTTGGTTCTTCTGGGTGTTGGGTCCAAGTTAATTACAGGGACTCGTTGAGTTCTTGCTTCCTCTTCGTCTAGTAGTCTCTTGAGCCTTGCAGCCTCGGCTTCGATGGACGCAAGTTTTTCCTTAGTGGTTTGGGGTTGTTCCCGATTAGTTTGGGAAGAACGTATCCTTCTTGGGGCAACATCCCTTTCATCTACTGTTGAGTAATTCTCATCCTCAGTATAAAGACCTGAGTAATCTTGAAAAGGGGCTCGCCTAGTTTGGGGTCCCAGACCTTGGATGTAAGGGGGCACATATGCCTCATGGTAGATTGGATTAGTCCCACTGCTTCCCGCCGGGGGTCGAGGTGGCATACCATATGTTGGCATGCCGAGAGTTTGAGTAGCATATTGTGGGAGATCCGTGGTGTGAAGTTGAAGGCTCCTCGGGGCATTCATGAGCAGCGGGGAGGTCGTGATCGGTTGCTGGTGAACGGTCTCTTGTGGATTAGATCCATGAATGACCATCTGCAGGGGATTCGTCCCTTCAACCGAAATCGGGATTCCGGTCCTTGAGTGTTGGTGGGGATATTCACCCCTTCAACGCCAGTAGTTGGCGGTGGTTGATTTCCGTGAGTGTCAGCCTCAGAGGTGACAGGGCGATCCTCAGGAGTTTGAGTATCTCGAGCTGTTCTTCGTGTGTTTGCCATGATTGATGTTGTCTTCCCACAGACGGCGCCAAATGTTATGGATTAAAAAACGTGCTTGTGAATTTAATGCTAAGGTTTAATGAGCTTCGAGCTTTAATGGTTGCACTTGTGTTTCGAGACTAAATCGGTCCTCACAAGATGCCTACGTATCTCAATTAATGTTGAGAATCAAGCCAAAGACGTAGTTCTGATTGTAGGATCAGGGACCTTATATAGGCGTCAGGAGCCTAGTATTTATGGTATGTTTAGGAGTCTTAGCGAATAAGTCTCCTTTTCGATATTGGATAAACATTGTATTGCTTGCTGAATAAGTCTTTTCCTTGTTGATAAAGGCTATGACTCATTAATTGGGATTCTGGATCCTTCTTTGACTAATTTGCCATATTTTGGACTCTTTTCATGAGCTGTGTATTTTCCCTATTCATTAATTACGAAATTAATGAATAATTAGGGTGTCGGACCTTAAATATCGGCCTTTCCATTGATTTGTCAATTATATTTCAATAATTACTTTTCTGTCCATATCATTTAGTAATAAGTCTTATTTTTAAACTATATTAAATCAATATACTTGGACATAAGATATTAGTCTTTCTTTAGAATAATTAACTTTTAATTTGTAATTTATATTAAATTGTAAGTAAATTTACCAAAACACATAAATAAGGAAAAATCTATTTATTAATTATATGATACCGATTCATTATTTTAAAGTAAAAATTACTTATTTTAAGATACTCCAAACAAACCCAAATCTCAGCAATTCACACCTTATAATCTGAGCTTTACTATTTCAGTTCCTAGGTTACTTAATTTACCAGTTGCTTACGTAAACTTCTTCATAATATATATAAGGAACAGAATAAAATAAAGTACTTGAGATACTAATATAATACCTGTACGGGGGTGGGAGGCTCGGCGTTTTCGTTACGATGTACGAGATTGACATCTAAAATTTTAAAAAAAACAATGTTAGAATAAAATAAGTATTTATCAACAGATAAATAAAAAAATATTAAAAAAATTCTAATTTCTTACATAGTACTCCCGCGAGCACTCCTAGTACTAGGAGGAGACAGAGAACAACGAGACAGGGTATCTAGGGTTTTCAGGGTTTAAGACAAGACAACACAACTAAAACCATGACTCAGTCTCTCGATGCTTCTCAAGCACTTGAAGTTATGGAAAAAGTTCACCAGTTTCTCAATGCTGCTACTACTGGCAATATCAATGTCCTCAAGAATATAGCTGCACAATTAGATGATGGAAAGGGCTTCTCGCAGACGGTGGCAGAGATTAAAGATGCCAATAAATGGGGAGCTCTTCACTTTGCTACAAGAGAGGGCACGACTGAGATGTGCAAGTTTTTGGTGAAAGATTTGAAGCTTGATGTCAATGTAAAAGACGAAAATGCATTCGGCACTATTTTTTAATAGCTCAAGTAAAGGAAAAACGAGTTTTTGCTGGCTACTGCGTTACTTGTGGGAAGGAGGACATTCAGCGAGAGGTGGTATGTCAGAGCTGATGGGAACGGGCATGTGTGTCTGGTTTGGAAACGCTGGTCATTGCTTCTGTCCAAAATTTGAGAATAAGTACAAGGTTGATGGCTTTTTGTGGCGAGGGGAGGGGGGACAATCTGCAGATCAGGTTGTTCAGAGAAGAGGTCGGGGAGTTATGAAGTGGTGTCGTGTGTGTTTTTTCTGCGTTTTGACGATTGTCATGGGGAATGGTTTGGCGATTTTGGAGTATTTGAAGAGGCTGCAGGATTGGGTTCTGTAGTGGTTGGTGCTTGGTTTTTGTGTTTTGTAGTATTTTTGTTTTTCTTTATTTTGTTTATCCCTTCAATTTGTTTTTCTTGGGAAATTTGTTTGGACTTGAGATTTTATTTCTCATGATTGTATGAACTTCATTTTAATGGATGGATGGTTGAATGATCCTGAACTTCATTTTAATGGATGGATGGTTGAATGATCCTAAAAAGCTCGTATTAAGCCTGAGAAACGTAAGAAGTCAAGTCAGAGGACTCATAGCAGGACTCATAGCTAGAGGTGGCCAGTCGTGCGGTCCGTGCAAGCCGGGCCGGGCTTGGCACGGGTCGGGCTCGGCTCCGGCGAGCACGGAACCCGCACTAAATATGTACGAGACGAATACGGGCCGGGCTCGAATCGGAAAAAGTATACCCTGAACTAGCACGGCGAGTTTATCGAATAAGCGGGTTGGGTGGTTTTCCGGGTTGACGAATAACGGGTTGGGCGAATAACGGGCTGGGAGAGCTTTTGTGTTTGGTGGGATATTATAAGATTAATAACTAAATTAATAACTTGCATGCAACTTGCACCATCCACCGTCCAGTCCAGGGCCTCCAGGCGTCCACTCGTCCAGTGTCCACACTCCACACGACCACCACACGTGGCATGCATGCAGGGCTAGACTTTTTAGAAGTTATACTAAATTTACATTTATGCAAGTTACATTTAATTACAGATTACATATTATTTTTAATCTTATAATTTACTTATTAAATTTTAATTTGTTAATTTGTGATAAAAGAGGACGGTACCTCATATAAATTTTATTAATTTTGAAAAATATTTTACAAATTATTTGAGAGGACTCCTATCTAAAAAAACGGAACAAACCGCATAAACATATAAAAATACATGTCACATGTCAGTTACTAGTTACTACTTTAATTATATTTGTAGAGAAATAAGTATGTATACAACTTGTGAGTCACATGTGTTGGTTGGTGGTTACAACAATGTGGCAAGTCACGGGCACTAAGTAAGACGCGGATTGGGTCGAATTATTCACGGTTCAATCAGACCGAATAATATCCGAATAAAGTAACATGCCGGGTTGGGCGAGCTGAATAAACCCGCCCATTTAACCACCTCTACTCACAGCTAGAGCTGGCCAAACGGGCGGTTCCGGACGGCTAAACCGGAACCGGCCCGCCTAACTAACCCGGCTAACTCGGTTCGTAACGGTTTGGACCGGCACGGCACAATTCGTGTATATAAAACGGGGCGTTTACGGGTTTATAGTTCAAGAACCGGGGCACGGCACGGACCGGCCCGTGGAACCGTGCGAACCGGCCACGTCACCGAACCGGCACGGCACGCACGGCACGGCACGGACGTCTCACTCAGTAATCCATGCATTATGCATGCTGCCAGCCATGCACTGATGCACACGGGCCGTGCCTATTCGTGAACAATCAAATAGATTATCTGATTTAGACTTGCCAACACAAGTCTCTAATTTGGCTTCAAACACTAATCATTTCTAATTATTGTTGTCTTATAATACAAGTTTAATAATAATCTTTTGTTATTAAATTTAAAAACATTTAATTACTAAAATGTGTTTGATTTTCTTATAATTAAACGCTAATATAAATTATATTACACGTAAACGAAGTGGTGTATTTTTAAAATTTGTGTTTGTATTTAATATTTGTTTTAATACGTTAATGTAGTTTGTTCCGTTTTTTTAGAGAGGAGTACTCTCAAATTAATTGTAATTTTTTTTTAATTAATAAAATTTGCAGATGTACCGTCCTCTTTTATTCCAAAAAATATTCGTATAATTTTAAATAATATTTAATCGAATTAAAAGTAAAAAAAAAAAATTAAATTGAACCGCAACCCGCACAACTCGCCCGCCCAACTCGGCGAGCCGTGCACGAGTTGCCCTCCCCGCGAACCGGCCCGGCACGGACCGGCCCGTCTCCCTACTGCGTGCCGTTCACGTCCAATGTTTCCAGTGGCACAACCCGTGTATAACCCGGCACGGCACGGCACGGCCGCCCGTGTGGCCAGCTCTACTCACAGCACTGCAGCAGGGAACACTTTCCTCGCTGCTTGCATGAATCATTTAAATTTTGTATGCAGCTGGTAAAGAAAATTGACCGCCATTTTTCTTATTTATTTAAGAAACACCTACAGATAGTAAAAGAAAGTTAAACAAAATAGGTTTTTTCTAATTTTGTAAAAAACTCAATCTATTAAAATTAAATTTTTATATATTTGGGAAAGAGTTAATAACTCAATATTTGTCTCAAATGAATAACTCCAAATTTGTCTCTAATTTGAGTGACTCAGGCATGCACCCATTTAATTGGATGCCAAATTTGTATTGCTCTCGCGACCTCACCCGCTAAAATATTTCGAAAACTAGCTATTAACCAAAGCATATTAATAATTTCTACAAAAAATATAAGTTTAAAAAGATTTAAGTGTTCTCTTTTGTAAAAGTTGTACAACTTTTTTTGGTACCATAATCACATTTAAGTTTTTTTTTACACGTTTGTGGCTACTCAAAAGTTTTAATCTACATGTATCCTTGTGCAAAATTTTACTTTTAATTATCTTAAATTTAACTAATTATTACAATAAATCACGTTATTTACGATGAAAATTTTACACTAGAATCATTATAATTGGTCCAATAATTAGGAGAGAAAAATGATTTTACACTTAATCACCACATCAGATTCAGATATTCGGTTTTATGAAATTTATGATCCTGTCCGAATATTATCATAAAAATTTCGGTCGATTATCCTATACAGTTATATCATATCGAAAATCCGAAAGTTAATATTAAAAAGACAGAATATTGGACCGAAAATTTGGATGTCTAATGTTTTGGAAATTTTTGCTCATTTCTTTTGGAGCTATGATATTTTATTTAATTACCAAAACTTTATTAACATATTTATTTTTCAAAATCAAATAAAATACAAAGATAGTTATTTATACGTTGTTTCTAATCTATATGAATTTTTACAAACTCGGTAAAACTTAGTATAGACTTACTTTTCTAATATAAACTCGGTGTACAATTTATTAAAAAAGGAAAAAAAAAAGTTTCAGGGTAAACTTTCAAATTTTTTTTCTTCTGAATAAAATTTTAATGTTTAAATTTTTATTCAAAATAATAAGATTTTAAAAATAAGTTTGCATTATCATAATTGTGTTAAGGTTTGTGCTTTCAGAAAATATCACTAATGTCAGCCACTGTTTAGCACTCATCAATAAGCATGTTCCTCAAATCCAACATCAATTTGGACCCTTACAACACCTTCACCACCAATTGGTCCATCTCACTACTACATATTTGAACTTGTATAGCGTTTATTTTTTAACTTGCATAACGCTTTTAAGCGCTATGTAAGTCACTGCTATGCAAGTGTTCAATTCACTTGCATAACACTTTTTTTGGCGCTCTCCAAGTACATTACTTCAATAACATTTTTAGAAGTGCTATGCAAGTAAGTGTTAGACAAATGCATTACTACTTAAATAGTACTTTTACAAACGCTATTCAAGTTCCATCTTTTTTTTTAGAAAAAAATTATTATTTTTACTGCCAATTTTTTAACATGTAATATTCACAAAAAAATTAAAATCATATATACAATAACTATTGATAATGCCAATCAAAATCCCAAACTCAAATTACTTCGCATAATTGAAAGAAGTTCTCAAAATCAACTTCCATAAGCAAAATCACACCTACAGATCAGATCTTTCTCATTTATTCGTACAATAATAATAAACCTAAAGTATAATTTGCTTAGTAAAAAAAAAACCTAAAGTATAGCATTTACAAATTACAATAAAACATAAAAGTATACTCCATTAACAATTTGCCTTGAGATACCGGATTGTACAAATATCTTGCCCAATTATTCTTGTCATGCACGTGCATTTTCAAGAAGCTCATGTTGTCGTTCCTGATGAGTAACAAAAATCCAAAAAAAAACTGTAGTAAATGAGTTAATTTGATCCCCCATGATCCAAGTTACCTACAAGTTATAATGAGTTCAAATATATTATCTGTTAAGCGCGTTAAGCGCCTGTGCAGAGATTGATAGACTTGTACATTTGAGACATGCTTCTTATGCGAAACCGCCTCAAACAGCTAGAGCAACAGCAGGACCACCTCAAACAGACCACTGCCATATTAAATTTTAAGTACAAAATTGTTTAACTCATCATTGCAACCAAGCATAACTCCCTGTTTCAACCATTTTTCACATTCTAAATGCAAAAAAGTAAAAAAAAACGAAAAAAATACTGTAGTATATTTAAGCACTATAGTTGCCACTAGCTAAGGAGGTATTGCTAAACAATTATGATCATGTCATGCTTTGTTGCCACTAACTGATTAAAATTTATAGTACGAGGGACCTTACTCTATATTCAAAACTAGTAATTTGGGTGTGCACTAAACTAGTAATTTGAGGTACACATTGCATAACTTTACTGAAAATCCACTTTATATCATAACAAATACTAAGTAGCAGCCTTTTTTTTGATATTATGTAACCACTAGATTTAGTAATTCCCAGCTTCATCTACAACAACTGAGTTCACGTCTGCACTTAACGGCCAACAAGCAATACTAATACACATAACAAAACCGGAATCAAAGAAAGTGACCGGAATTAAACTAGACCGGAGGTTCAAGATTGGACTAAAAAGTTCTGAGATCACTAAGGAAAATTAAAATTACATAATGAACTTCAAGAAAGGTACAACCAGAAACATAACTAACTTGATACTAATATTGGTTCTTTAAACGTTCCATGATGGAATTATAAATTGGATAAACCTATGATGTGTAATCAAAATTGTACCCGTGAACATAAAACGAGTTTAATTCAATTTAGGAGAGGCCTTATAATCAATAATAATGAACGTAACGGAAATGAATAATCACAAATACATAAAAAATTAGAATTTCTCCAAAACAAGAAACCTATAACGAAAACGGAAAACAGGTCATAAACACAACAGAATAACCTCAAACTAGAATTGTACAAAACAGGACATAAAAGAAATTAAGTACTAAACAAGTGTGACTTACCTTAATTCATGGATTAATTTAATTTGTCTATAGGAAATCAGAGCCAGCAAGTGAAGAACAAATCAAAAATCCGAAAATTTAAAACCATGCAAATTAAGAACCCAAAAAATCGAATATATATATATATAGCAAGTTAGCAATTGAATGCAGGGATTAGTTGCGATTTCATCAAAAAGTTCATCAATTACCTGTAATAGATCATGTTAAGAAACATACTTAACCAACATAGGAGAGACAAATAGACACTTGCCATATTTGACCAGGTTAATAACCTTTAACAAAACTTCGGTCAGAACACGTTTTATTTCATGATTTATTGCTGCAGTTCTAGCGATTTCTACATCGTCCTGCAAAAAATTCACAAACAACTCATAAAATTGATAAACGTTACATCTGGAAACCAATAGAAGAAAAAGAAAAGGAATAAGTGGTACTCCCAGAATGAAATAGTAAATCAAAAAATCGCGTTAAAAACATTTATAGTATAGAAGGTAGGGCCATATATCAAAAAAGTAACTTAATGTTCACTCATTCTGCTAAAATGGGAGTCAGTCCACTGCTATATATTCACATATAAATTTCAAAATATTAACACATATAAAGTTGAAGCTGTCATGTGGACTTAAATAAAATACATCTGTATATTTTCATTGTGTTTAAGCCGGCATATAAGAGCTTGCTCAAATTGATTTCCTGCTGATTAACTTTGCCAAAAGCTACAGCTAAGATTTGTTCGTTCAATTCACATGGATATGTCAATAGAAGTCTAGCCCTGGGTGAATAAGCTCCATACTGATCCCTGCATTCAAAGATCGATATAGCAATCAATACTATTATATAAAGGAGAAGACGGGGCGAGGTGCGCTCTCACATAGCTTCGTTCTATTTTTCTAATTTTCTCAATTTTTTGAATTAATTAACATACTGCTCTCCAAAACTTTCTTTTATTATGTAATATAATAGAAAATACATGAACGTTTTGGTAAATAATAAGTTAATAAATTAGATCGGTCTTGTAAAAAAAATTAAGTAATTAATACCAAAAACTAGAAAAAATCTCAATTGTCTTTTAAATATTTATTAATGAAGGAAACTAAATATACAATTTCAATATTGTTGCATTTAAAATCTCTACTAATGGAATATAATATTCTTGCATTTAAAATCTCTGCTAATGGAGAAAGTAATATTGCCAATGGAGAAAGTAAATATACAATAGATCTTTAGTGATAGAGGAAACTAAATATCACTAATGAAGAAAACTAAATATTTGATTATAATATTCTTGTCTTCAAAATATCTAAATTATAAAAAAAAAAGTGTATTACCTTATATTATTTTAAACTTTCCTCTATTATTATCTAAATATTCTCATTATATATCTTTTCAAATGAAATTAACATCTTAACATTCTTTTTTCCTAAACTATCTTTTTTTATGTGATATAATAGAAAATACATGAACGTTTTGGTAAATAAGAAGATTAGAAATTAAATCGGTCTTGCATAAGAAATTAATTAATTAATTAATTAATACCAAAGATTAGAAAAAATCTCAATTGCCTTTTAAATATTTATTAATGGAGAAAACTAAATATACAATTTCAATATTCTTGCATTTAAAATCTCTACTAATGGAGGAAAGTAAATATAATATTCTTGCATTTAAAATCTCTACTAATGGAGAAAGTAAATATACAATAGATCTTTACTAATGGAACAAAGTAAATATTCAATTATAATATTCTTGCCTTCAAATATCTAAATTTTTAAAAAAACATGTATTACTTTACATTATTTTGAACTTCCTTTTATTATTATCTAGATATTTTCATAATATTTCTTTTCAAATGAAATTACCATCTTAACATTCTGTTCTCCTAAACTTTCCTTTTTAATGTAATATAATAGAAAATACAAGAACATACTGGTAAATAAGAAGTTAAGATCGGTCTTGCATAAGAAATTAAGTAATTACTTGGTAAATAATTAATTATCTTTAATACTTTCATACAAACGGCTAATTAATAGTATAAATATACACTTAAACTCTGTTAATTGTCTGCTGCAATTTTTGTTGTCAACATTGTTCTTTACTTTTTTTGTTTGTTCATGTTAAAAGTGTGTATATGAGTACATGAGTATGAGACTTTTTCCTTTATGTTATTTATCTTATTACGTTTGTTTGTATCCTAATGCAGGATCATATTAAAATTTGTGACAAGACAAGTTATTTGCTATTAGTGTTGATTGAGTTAAGACATGGATTAATAAGGAGGGGCATTCATCAGTTAATCAGTTAAAATAATAGACCGAGCAAGGTGATTTTCATGTACATTCAGTTTTGAATTGATTTATATGTTTATGTGTGTATGTTATTAGTTTTGAATTTATAGTTAAAAGTTGATACACCTATATACAAGGTAACTCGAAAGTGGACAATTCATCATGTCTTCAAAAACAAATTTTATAATTGTTTTTTAACGTTTAGATAGTTATTGCTCTAATTTTAATTTTTATGAGAAAAGATTATATCTTTTAGTAAAATATTTTCTCTAATTCATACACGAAAATTCAAAGATAAAAATTGTATATTAAGAAATTTATAGTGTATGCATTTCGAAAATATCATGTTAAGATTTATTCGACTAAAGAATTTATTTAGTGTGTGCATTTTTAACAAAATTCATTAAATCGGTGCATCTATAACAAAAGTCATACAAGAGTAAGAAACATTGAGAAAATGTCATTAATTTTTTTTTTAAATGAAGAGGTTGTTGTTTTTGTTGTTATTTGTTTTGACAAAAATAGATCATTATTAATAAAAAATTCTCCCAGCAACAAAAAGGATGTTTGTTCATATTTTTTGATTTTTTTCTTATTGGAAGTAGATTTGGAGGTAGTGAATGATCTAGAACTATATATAATTCAAAACAAAACTTAATTTTATATTAGAAATATTATTTTATTTAAAAACGTATTTTGTAGAATATTTTTTGAGAAAATTTAGAGATATTATTATAAAGCCGCTGCGAAGCGCGGGTTAATAAACTAGTTGAATATATATATATAGCAAGATTTTAAAAACAAGAGCAGATACAAGTTCAACTTTCCCATATGTGGATAAGTATTCTGCTTAGTGCTTGCAAATAATATAATCAACACAAAACAAGTTCTCCAGAACACTTCATAAACACAAAACCTGTAGCACAATTAAAAAAAAACTAAAACATTACAAAAAAATCTAACCCTAAATAACACTAATCGTATACTCACAAATTGAAGTGAAGCAGATACCCAACAAGTGAAGATGAACCCTAAAATTTAAAACCCAACAAGTTACAATTAGAAAACCCACTAGCTTTGCAAGTTCGAAAGACCAAAACCCAATAGTTGGGAATGTCAATTACTACGGATCAATCGAAGAAATTTTCGAACTTGATTATTGGGGAGCTTTTACAGTGGTCCTTTTTAAATGTTGCTGGTACCAAGAGGAAAAAGATCCGTATGGTCTTACTCGAGTAAATTTTAATCGGTTATGTCAAAAAACTGATCCCTATGTCCTGTCTTCGCAAGTGCAACAAGTCTTTTATGTGGAAGATGCAGTTGAAAAGAACTGTCATTATGTAATTAAAAAACTGCCGAGAGATTGGTGCGACACTGAAAATCAGAGTGTAGTGGAAGAAGACATTAGCAATTCTCATCCAAAAGATATTGGCATAGGTCGTGAAATAGATACTGAAATTGTTGATGGGTGTTGGATTAGGGATGATGTCCCCCTAAGACAAGTTCATGTTCCGTCTCCTTAGGACAATCTGAAATTGTTGCTTGTTGTAGCTCTATTTTCGGTGTTATATGTTGTCGATCTTGTGATGTATTTGGCACCTTTTACTTTAGTTGTAATTCATTAGCTTTGATTAATGTATTGGGCACTCTTTTCTTATAATGTTATTTAGACTCTTCACTATGTTTTATAATTTAATGTCTTTCTTATTGTCATCTGCATTTGTTTTAATCTATAATGTTAATTCTTGTTTTTTTTTTGTCTATTTTAGCACACATGTATCTTGTTTTAATGTATTCAATTTGTGCAGGATGGATAAAATTCTGCAAGTCAGGCTGCACCACGCTGGAAAGTTTAAGAAGACAATTTATGTGGGTGGACAATCTTTGCTAGTTCCAGAAGTGGATGACGACAAATTTTCATACAGTGTGCTTATGGAATATTTAAAAGATTACGTCGAGTACACTGAAATCGGAGGTATATATATCAACATGGGGAGGATGGGTGGCCGGAAGCTGTTGTTGGATGACAAGGATGTCTCTGAATTTACAAAAGGCTGCGATAATGGAGAAGAAGTTCACTTTTACATTGACAACACTGTTGACAAAGACATTGAGCCGGTCAGTCAAATGCAGCCACATGTAATTATACGTCCAAGAAAAAACATAATTCAAGGTATATATGTACATGTAATGTAGATGTCATTCTCGTATATTTATATATGTATGTGTGTGTCTAACGAACTATATTTACAGATTCTGCAAAGAAACCACCTAAGCGCAACTATACTACCACACATCTACTGCAGCACCAACATAAATTGATGCAAAGGAAGTCACCTCATCTGGCTAAGAGCAACACACTTTCAACAGTGCCTAATTTGATTAATGGTAAACAGGATGTCACCGTGAAGGAGACTAGAACCGCGAGGAGGAAATTGAACTTAGAAGATGAAAAAGATGATGATACCGAAGAGAATGAAGTTGATGTCGAGGTAATTTTGACTTGTCATGTATTGCTAGAATTTGAATGGAGCAGGATGTTTGAATTCAGACAAAGATGTTCAACAATTTCATTGTATAATCTGCTTGAAGTTGCCACCACCACGAGTGTTGACGAAGTAAATCACTTGGGGTTCCCTCATTAGTTAGTAGTATGAGAGAGGCTACAGCAGCAGTAAAGAATAGGAAAAGAAAAGGTAAAGATCCCGAGGGATGCGATGAATATATTCCAGAAATTGAGGGTGAAGATGATAGTGATGATTCATCAGAGGTATGTAAAAGTAATTTGTTTACTACTTATTGTCTTCGCTTTATACACATAAAAAAAATCAAACTAAAATCCTGACCTTTTATTAAATTGTAGCGAATCAAAAGTGTAAAGTCAAAGAAACCTCTACCTGGACCGAGAACTCGTTCGCGAGCCAATGCAGCCATTGAAATTGAGAAAGAACCAACACTTGCTGCCAAGACAACCATGAAACAACCAAAGAAAGCTGGCACTAACAGGGAAGCGACAAGTTTGTATCGTCCACCGGGACTGATAAAACCAGCATGTAGCAAAATGTTTAAACAATCAAGCAATTGTGAAGCTACTAGCTCAGTCGCTCTTGGTTCGGCTGCTGCTTATCTACTGATGCGGGCTCAGCAGAAGGCGAATCTTGCAGCTCCAACAACGGAAAATGTTGCTGAATTAGACCAGGAACAAACTGCAGATGAAGAAATTGAAGCTGGTAACTTTTTTCAGTCTATTACTTCAGTCTGCTTAGGTAAATTTATGGTTTATTATATGTTTTTGTAAGGCTATACATTAATATTTTATTTATTTTCTTTGAACCTGGTATTTAAAGTACGAGCTCCAAGAAAACCTAGAGGACGGTCAAAATTGAGTAAGGTTCATGCACGAGGTCCTGAAGAAAAAGTAGTCATTAATTTGAATGAAGAAGGTCAAGTAATTTCTGATGACCAAAATGAGTTCACCAATTTTCTTGGGACGCTAGCAAAGGATAATGTGTCTCTTACTTATATAAATTGGCATGTCGTTCCTGATGAGTTAAAAAAGCAAATGTGGGAATATACTCTGGTAAAATCTATGATCTTAAACTATAGTTCAACTTCTTTATAAATGTCTGGTTTTAATTATTCAATTTACTTCTTAACTATGTTTGATATATTGTAGGCTAGGTATGTTATTCCTTATGAAGGACACAAGTGGGTCATGCACACACTTAATGAGGCTTGGAAGCAGTACAAGTATCGTTTTAAAGCAGCGCATTATAAAAAATATTCAACTGATCAGGAAAGGATTGAAAATAGGCCCGAAACAGTCCCGCTTGAGGATTTTAAAATGCTGTTGAACTACTGGGGGGATGAATCAGTAAAGGTACGGCTAAAATGTGACCAAAAAGTATAATAATTTGTATTATGCTAATTTAGTATTCATGTGACAGATAGAAAAATATTAATAAAAATTATTAATGATAATCACATAATTTAATGTAAAAAATTGTTGTGCTTAATTAATAATAATTCACATGATTTTTTTAGTCATAATATTTTCTTTTTGATTTCCAGGCCCTAGCTGAGGATAATGCAGCGCGTCGTAAGACATTAAGCGAGATACATACCATGGGTCCCAAAACTCATGCACAAGCTAAAGAAAAGATGGTAAGTGTTTCTCTTAGTCTAAGTTAATCATTTTGTGATTGAGTTGAATTTTCATGTTGCCATGTTCTTGAAATTGGCCACATGATTATTTTAAATTGTTGTATTTACTAATTAGATTAATAAACTTTTTGAGTTGAAAGATTAAATATTGGACAATATTGTACTCGTAAATGGATTATATTCTACATTATTGTCCTAGATTTCATAGGCAGCAGTTAGATTTTAAAAATTTTAAGATTGCAGGTTAAACCTTTGTTTAACTTAATCCTAATACTTGACAGAGAAAGAAGGACTCGAACCTTGCAAAACCATCTAATGCTGAGATTTATTTGGAAACCTACAAACGAAAACCAGGGAGAACTTACAAGACAAATACGGATGAAGTGAAATATGTAAGTACTTTTTATCATACAATGGTAGTTTCATTTCATGTTTCATGTATTGGTATACCCCTTCCTTGTAGGCGGAGGTTCAGGCGCTGGTAGATGCAGGCGGCACTAAATTTTAGCAATATAATTATGTAAATGTTCTTAATATCTGAACATGGTCAGTTTGCACGTATAAGTTATCTACTTCATCCTACGTGCTTGGTGTTGGCACTTACGTTTGAAGAATTTGTAATGAATATTTTAGGTATTTTGTTTTGTTGTTTGGACGTGCCTTCGGTTGGTATGTAGAATATTTGGTTGCATGGTTTTGGATGGATTTCTTTTATGTACGAAACTGTTCTGGCCAAAATTTTAATTAAAGCGTTGCATTTGTCTTTTCCTAATGTTGAATTTTTAAAAAAATGGTGTTGCATTACATGACAATTACTATTTAAAAAGCTAGTGCAAAGCGTTGCATTACTGAAGGCATGTGGACCCACTGCTGATGTGGCACGAGGCCCCCTACTAACGTGACACGTGGGACCCACTGCTGATGTGGCATGCAAGTGGGACCAGGTACTTACGTGGCCATTGAGTGGGCCCCATTGCTGACGTGGCATGCAAGTGGCCCTGTGTTTAAGGCAACACTCATTAGTGTTGCATTTACTTGATTTTGGTTTTGCAGTATACTTATAATGCAATACTTTCACGCCGTTGCAGTAGATGACCAAAAGTGTTGCATTACATATCAAAGGCCACGCCCGCGGATGTAACGCCCATTTCGTGTTGCATTTTTGAAAATGAAGCTGAATGCAACGCTTTTTTGGTCTACAGCCACATTAAAAAAGCGTTGCATATGAGCACTTATGGCGTAGTGGATAGTGCTCTTTACTGAACATCGGAATTTTGACGGCTCCAACTTTTTGAGTAGATATGTTGAATTTTTATAAGAATAAAAATTTGAACGTTCTTGAAAAACTTTACAAAAGTATGGATCTTGATTTGTTCGTCAATCAATAGGCTCTGATGCCAATTGTTAGGTCCTGATAAGTTTGTAGAATGGGGGGGTTGAATACAAACAATATCGTTTTATCGAATTTGTTTGGCTTATGATTTTACAATCCAATAACAAATTATTGCGGAATTAAATGAAACAAAATTCAAGTTCAATATAACTTATATTAAACTTGAAAGGTGTTACAGATACAGTACGAATTACAATGATTGAATCTCAAACTAATTAAAACAAATTTAGAATAAATTCGACATGAACTTATCTATTTTTCTAATAAAAAGATAGAACGCTAAATGATAGTTCGAGATAAATTCTAGGGATAAAGATCCGCTAGATAGTCAAAGCAGTACAAGTAATCGATTTCTAGTGGTTTGGATATAACAATCAATGCTAGAAATTAATTTTCTTGATCAAAAGATTTCGTCAGGTGAGCTTGAGTAAAGACAGTTTGTTGATATAATGTCTCTGTGTATCTTGTTTCTGTATTGATATTTTCTATTTGTATTGATCACATCTACCTACCTCGGCCGCCTTTCTATAAATGGAATGTTCTGTATGACTATCAGAATTGGCTTGGCATGACTATTAAAATTGGCTTGGCATGACCATCAAAACACTTGTAATGACTATCAGAATAATTAGAATTAAACTACAATGACTATCCTAATGAACTAGGATGACTATCGGGAAGACTATCCCTGATAGTCATTCCAGTTCATTTCTATGACAATTAAACCTAGCATGACAATCGGGATGACTATCCTTGATAGTCATTGCAGTTCATTTTCGTAGGTTTTGCAGTTCATTCTACTTAATCATTCTAGAATATTTTACTAATTCTAATTTAATTAATCTTGTAATTAATTTAAGGAATAAATTAATTCTTGTTGAATTAATTAATTTAATAAATAAATTAATTGAATTAATTAATTTAATAAATTAATTAATTGAATTAATTAATTTAATAAATTAATTAATTGAATTAATTAATTAAAAGAGAATTAATATATTTCCTTGATAGTAGAAATAATTCTTGAACCACTATAACTAATAAAGAACTTCCATTGATTGGTGTTGACCCCAAATGTACTGTCTGGTTCATGAGTGACTAACTTCAATGACGGTTCTTCAACTTTAAACTTCAAGCGGTGGTTCTTTTTCTTTTCCCTTTAACAAAACACTGTAAACTGTACATTTGTTGTCACACTGTAGAAATCTTTGTCAATTTAATGGATCCACTTTCTTGAATACTTCACTGAGGCTTGATCAAATAATTGAACTTCTTTCAATGTAGAATTACTTCAACTCTGTAGATTGACTTTTATATTCATTCTTTTGGCTGATATAACCTTCTGAGATTCCTGTGACAATTGAATTATTATTTACTTATTACATACTTGTTTAAGTTGAGTCGTATCCTCGATGTTTACAAATAGACCTATACATATGTCTTTCAATAACAAATACACGTTAATTATTGATTCATTTTTTAAGAATAGAATATCATCTACTTGTAGAAACCCTGTACCAATTTAAAACAAATCAACAAATAAATTCATCTACTTACCGATTTTCCAAAATGAGTCCCTTTTTCATGTATTTTAAACTATATATCAATGCGATAACGATGACACATTCAGATTAGCATTACCATGCACTTAATTACTTGCGACACTTGCGAAACTCAAAATCAACTACAGAAGGACCAGAACAGAGTGTAAAACTTATAGCAGGCTCAAACTAAAGCACATGAAACATGTCTTAGATATTACAATTACATTGCCTGATATACTTTTAAGATTGCAATAACTTAAGCAAAACAACACAAATCATAATATAAAAAATGACCCACATGAAAATGTAAATAAAGTTGATACATTAAAAATGTAAATACTTTTTTTTTGTTTTAAATAAACGTGGTTTTATCAATTATTTGTTTGTGATAGTGGGGATTGACCAAGAATTAATTGGAGATTTTTTGATCAATTCAGCATTTTTTAAAACAATGGTGATTGTAAGGGCTCTTTCGTGGATTGCCTATTTTTTGTCCTTTAAATTATGAATTGTGATCAAAAGATCTTTGCTCAATCATTTATGCATGGATTATATTCCACTTTAAAGTTTTTTGTCCTAAAATTTACATTATTTTAAATTATACTTATCTATGCATATGATATAAGTGTGTAATGTATAGTATAAACAAAACAAATAATTAAATAAATAAATAATTACATATAAACTAATCAAATTCTTTTTTTCAAATTTGTTCTTTTAAATAAACAGATGAAAAGTACTAAATTACTAATCTAATTATTATTGCATAATAATTAAAAGAAACATGTAATTTAGCAAAAAAAACGTTTAGAACATAAATTTATTAGCATCTCTAAAAAAAATAAGAACACGTATGTTGAACGAGCTGAGTCGGGCCGGGTTCGAATCAAGAAAATAGAATTTGGGAACGTCACTGCGGGTTAGTACGGGTTAGGCGAATAGTGTGGGTTGGGCGGTTTCGGGCAAGTTAATTTAAATTATTTTTTTTGGGTTAAAAGAAGTACCTCGTATAAATTTTATTAATTTTAAAAAAATTTCACAAATAATTTGAGAGGACTCCTGTCTAAAAAAACGGAACAAACCGCATGAATATATAACAATACAATACAAATTCGAAGCAAATAAAATTTTAAAATTCGAAGCAAAAAAAATATGAATTTTTAAAAATGAAACCAGATTTAAAAAAAAAATTAATTAAAAGTACAAAAATTAAAAACGGACTAAAATATGAATTTTTTAAAAAACAAACAAGATTTTTAAAAGGAAAGAAAGTTGCAAGTTGCAACAGAACTTAGAAGAAAATCAATCAAACGAGCCGTGCGGGCTTCGTGCGGGCTTCGTGCAGGCTTCGTGCGGGCTTTGTGCGGGCCAGGTCGTATGAATCGATTCAAACGAGCCGGTTTGTGCAAGCCGGTTTGTGCGGGTTTGTTCGGGTTTTTTCACCGAATCGGGCCAGTCCGGTCTTGGTTTTACGATTCCTGATTCGTTTTCGACACTTACCATTTAACGAATTGTGCGGGTCAAAACCCGGCTCGTTTCGAGCTAAATAAAACGTTCCTCGTAAACCCGCACAAGTGGCCACATCTAGTCACATATCATCTACCCGCTCATGCGTGATAGCTCCGCTCTGATATCAGACTAGCAAATTGAGAGTTAGTTAGAATAACAGTTTTCCCGCCTAGTATCTTTACCGTCTGTATAAATGTATTTACAAACATATATCATGTACTTCTTCTTCTTCTTGATTGAAATATACAGTTTTTTTGCGCAGAAAATAACATAGTTCTAGCTAAATCGAATAACAATGGCAATCACTAACAAGACCTTGTTTGTGAGGAGGCTTTTTACAGTGATCTCTCTTTGTTTAATAATCATCATAGTTGTCTATGGTAAGTAAACTGATTCCATTGTTTTTCCTTAATCTATGTTTTTACATTCTTGTTGTTTATGATTCAGGTGGCTACCGCTGGAAGCACCCAGCAGAGAGGAGGCACCGTCAGCGAAACCTCCCACGTCGGAAGTAAGTTTTTCTGGTTATTATTTTAACATGAGTAGTGAAATATATGTACGATTGATTGTTGCACACCCCAAATTCATTACTTGACCAATATATCATTATTATTTTATTCTTTTGCATTCGAACTCTTTGCCAACTATTAAATAATACAGTTTTGTTCATTTGTTAATTTTAAGTTTTAAAACAAATACTCATGATGTGAATGAAATCATAAAATAACCATATAAATTACTAGCACGTTAATCACTATTTATTAGATACTTACCACCCACATAAGAACCTAACATTATCATGTTATGTGATAGTATTTTACAATTATATAACTATAAGTAACAGTAGTATAACTAAATCAAAAGAATATTTTGGCTAAGTATGTTTAAAATATTATTTTCGCATTTAAATGTATTGACTTTATATGAAAAATCTTTGTACTAATTTAATAAATTTTAATAAAAAAATATTAAGATTAAGTTCATTACATATTCATTTTTAAAATATGTGTATGAGTTCAAATCTCCATTATATTTGACTTTTATTGTTTATTGGTAAATATTGCAAGCGTGAAAAGGTTAGACATAGTTTTTAAAAATATTTTAAAACAACATTGCCTCACATTTATCAATAAATATCTATTTATTAGTCAGTTTACTTTTAGAAAAAATAGATTTTTCTGAGAAAATATAGAGAAGGATCATGTCAGAAAAAAAAGAAAAGAACGATATATTATAACTGTTGAAACCAAATTTCTGTTGGGTCGGACCCCCACGAGGTTCGTCGGATTAACCTGTAAAGAGAAGAATGCGAGTGATGTGTCCCCCGATTTACCTCCGGTGTGAGAATCAGTTAATCGGCTCCAAGTAAAGTAACTCTAACGTACAAGAGCTTGTATGTAATGTAAGTAATGAATCATGAGTTCTAGGTGAACCTGATTTAAATGAACAACTTTCAGCCGGTTATCCGTTACCGTATTCTTCGGGAGGTATCCGTTTGAGGGGGACGTGGATGCCCACGTCTCGGTAATTGGCCAAGACCAAATCATATAAGTCCAACGGTTACATGTGAGACTTCGGGCCGGGTCAGCCGGGCTTTGTTCGGTCCATTTGATTGGGGCTATGATCTACCAGCCCAATCTCGTTCGGGCCTCCAACATATCCCTGGGCTTTGGTCAGATTTTTCATTCGGACAAAGTCCAAAACCAAACCTTTTTTCGGGAAGAATCCTCATCCTTTCACTTCAAGATTTTCGATCGAGTAGATGACCATGACACGTCACTTGGGAAGTTGTGCCAACTCAATGATGACAACTGTCTGGCCCCGAGATTCGTGCCCCATCACAGCCATTGAATTCAAAGCGTCCCCATCTGGACCGTCGAATCTGAAACGTTTGATTCCCACTGTCCAAACATCAGTCAAACACTTTATAAACACTGATTCCACCCACCCACCCACCCATTTCAATTTCGACCATTTTCCTATAGAAAAATTATAGATTTCTCTCTCACTTGTACTATTTCTCTTTCTATCTTCTCTCTTACTATACACTGCTCATATAGTTACTATATACTGTATGTAACAAACAATTTACATAAAATGGAAAATATATTCTAGGTAATGTTTGTCACATGCTCATCCAGTGTGATTGCAAATACCCTAACAATGGGGCTACCAAAAATAACGATCATCGCTAGTTAGCCATTATCCAATGAGTAGATGGAAACATGAATTTCATGTTCTTATATTTTAATTACACAATGTTTACAATTACCTATGTCTATGGATATGTAATTAGCCCATAAGTGGGTTAACCTTGAATTAAAAAATTTATTCTTGCGATTCCAAATATAAATTTTCTAAAAATAATATAACATAAATCATTGGTTTTATATTATATAATATTGTAACATTCTCTCAAACTTGTCAATATGAATAGTGATTTTATTAAATATTTGATAAAATGATTCGGAACAATAAGCATTTTATATGATATTAATTATCATATCTTTATAAGGTATTGTTGTGGATTAAAAAACGTACTTGTATATTAATTGCTAGGATTAATGAGCTTTCGAGCTTTAATGGCTGCACTCGTGTTTCCGGACTAAATTGGTCCTCACAAGATGCCTACGTATCTCAATTCGTTATTGAGAATCAAGCCAAGACGTAGTTCTGATTGTAGGATCAGGGACCTTATATAGGCGTCTGGAGCCTAGTATTTATGGTATGTTTAGGAGACTTAACGGATAAGTCTTCTTATTGATAACTGATAAGGATTGTATTTCTTGCTGAAGAATTCGTTTCCTTGTTGATAAAGGTTATGACTCATTGATTGCCTTTAATTGGTATTCCATATCCTTCTTTGACTAATTTTCCATAATCAAAGCTCTTTTCATGAGCTGTATATTTTCCCTACCCATTAATTACGAAATTAATGAATAATTAGGGTGTCGGGCCTTAAATATCGACCTTTTGTTTGACCAGTCAATTATATTTCTATAATTACTTTTCTGACCATATCATTTGCCCCCCAACTTCTGGGAAAATATCCTTGGGGTTTTCGTAGAAGTTACAGCGTGTTTTTCCCAAAATTTTCCATTTTTTAGGTCATTTTCGACCAGGAATTCGACCAGGAATTCAGTGTAAAATCGACCAGGAATTCGACCAGGAATTCGAGCTCAAACAGGTGTGAGGTCGAAGCTCTCGACCTGGATTTCTAGGTCTTTTTCGACCTCACCTGCTCGACCTCGACTCTAATATTTTTTCGAACAGGAACAGCTGTGAGGTCGAAGTTCTCGACCTGGATTTCCAAGTCATTTTCGACCTCAAGTTTTCGACCAGGAAGCCAGTGTAACTTCGACCTGGAATTGTTGATTTCAATTCCTAGGCTATTATCGACCTCATTTGACGACCTCGTCTCTAATATACCTTCGACCTTGATTGGTCGCGAGGTCGAGGCTCTCGACCTGGATTCAAAGGCTATTTTCGACCTCGATTGGTCGACCAGGAATTACGTGTGTTTTCGACCAGGAATTCCAGAATTAATTTCTGGGCCATTCTCGACCTCGTTTCAGTATGAGATCGAGTGATACGAACTCGATTAATAGTATATTTTCGATCTCATTCGTTCGATCTCGACCCAGGGTCTTTTCGACCTCATTTTGCCAATTTTTTGACTTGTTTTTGGTGCGAAGTCGATGGACACGACCTCAGTTTCGTGTGTATTTTCGACTAGGGTCATACGACCTCATTTTAGGGTCTTTTCGACCTCAAAACCTTTAATTGTTTCATTTTATTTGGAAGTGGGGTCGTTTGATACGACCTCGTTTTCTCGTATACTTTCGACCAGGGTCGTGCGATCTCGAATTAGAGTCTTTTCGACCTTGGTTTTTTCATTTTTTGCCTTGGTTTTATTCCAGGCTTTATTATTTTTGGGCTTTTAAATAGTCCAATTTTAATTTTGGGACTTAATTCTTTCCAGCCTTGGGCCTTAATGGGCCTTTTTGACTTGGGCTTCGATTTTGCCTGAGACTCACTTTACTTGGGCCTTTGCCTTTGTAATCCAAAAATGGATTTATGGGCCATACTGGCTATAGACGGTTGCCATCCCTCAACCGGTTGATCTTCCAGTCATTCTCACTATAAGAGAGTGAGATTTCTCATTTCACTCTCACTTCTCACTTTTCACTTTCCAAAATTTCTCTCTAGTTTTCTCTCAGTTTTTATTCCGTGGTAAGGCGATTCCCGGCGAGCTTTTTACGGTGGTGTTCTTGTTTTTCTGGGATTGATCTTCATCCCTTGAAGATTTCTGGGCTTTAATCTTCATCATTTGAAGATTTCTGGGTTTTAACCTTCCTCATTCGAAGATTTCTGGGTTCCCTTGAAGTTTTTCTGGAAATTTCCTTTGAAGATTTGAAGATTTGAAGATGTCTGACAAGGCTGCCCAACGACTTCAAAGAATGAACAAAGCTTCAAAGAGAGGTATCAACATTCGCTCCCCTCATATGTCTCTTCAGGATATGATCTTAGAGCGTAGTGATGAATATCCTCATGTATCACACTTAGATTCATTTGATTGTAGTAATAAGTTCCATGAAATTGACTTAATTAGGGACTATAACAAAATGTATAGGGTTAAGTCCCCCTATAGATTAGTTCCAGCAGGCCCAGGGGACCGTTCTTGCCATTGGCGTCCTGATGCACTTTGCATATATAAGGATGCCATTGTTGCAGGACTTAGGTTTCCCATGCATGAGTTCATTCCCAGGCTTTTGGCTGATGTGGGGATTAACCCTTGCCAACTTCCTCCAAACGCCTGGAGAATAATTATGTGTTTCATTGTTCTTTGTTTGAAGAACAAATTTCCTTTATCTGTAGCCTTGTTTAGGAAAATCTTTCAATTTAAGAATAGTTCAGCCATTACCTTGGGTTGGGTTTATATCAACCACCGTCCTTCCACTCCCCCCATATTTCACCCCAAATCCATTCCGGATAATAACCCAAAATGGAAAGAGGAATTTATGTATTTAGTTTGGGAAGGAGGGGATTGGGGCACCCTTTTTCGTAGTTCTTTTAGTAGAGTTTCGGATGGTAGCCCTAGTGATATTATCCTGAGTGATGAGGAAGCCCATGCATATGCTGAACTTACAAAGGATAACTATGCCACCATGGCTTGGGTGCTCCTAGACGAGTTCCAGCTTAAGTCCTTGGGACTTTCCAACGTTTCTGATAAGGGTAATTCTCACCTCATATCTTTCTTTATTTATTTAAGATTGACTTATACCAACTGTTTCTTTCCTTGTATCTTTTGCAGTTGCGACCTTTATCAATAAGTCCAACGAGCCTGAAGACGGGGAAACAGCCCGGATGAAGAGGGCACGTTTAGGGGGGAAGGACCCTTGTGCTTCTAATGTTCCAGCTTTCATAAGGCCACATGTGGACCTTTCTGAGGATGCTGAAGGCCCTCCCTCGGGCAAGAGTGCAGTTTGGCGCCCCAACTGGGGTCTTAGGAAGAAGGACACTGTGGTAGGAGTGTCCAAACATGCTGTGGAGTGGTCTTATCACTCTCTGACTCCTTGTGACTACAAGGATTTTGTTTCTAACTCCACCATCGAGGGGGTGGAGCATGCTGGATCCCAGGCTATGGCTGCTGTAAGTATTTCTCTCCTTCTTTTCTTTGTAGTCTTTGATTTATTTCAAGTTTAAGTATTTAACCTATAACTTGCTTGCAGATGAATGCCAACTACCAAGGGGCTCTCTTTCAAGCTAAGTCTTGGCGCTCATCTTCTGAGGCCAACCAAGGCAAGTTTGAGAAGTCCCAGGAGGAAATGGCTTCAGTGAAGGCCACCCTGGCTAGGAAGGAGAAGGAGTTGGCTGACTCCCAGGCTGAACTGGTATCTTTGAGGAAGGCCAAGGATGATTTTATTGATGAGTACCTTGACTCTGAGGAGTACGGGGACTTGATTGATAAGCATGATGGGCTCCTCTTCCCTGTTCAGTACACTAAGGGATGGGATGACGCTCTTGCTGCTGTTTTGGAGAGGATGCCTGGATCCCTCTCTATCTCCGATTTTCCAAGCCCTCACCTTCCTACTTCTTTGGAGATGGCTTTGGCTGGAGAGGACGAGATGGAGGAGGATGATAGGATCTTAGACCTGGATCACACTTCCCCACCTGGTCAGACTGCTGGAGCTGATGATGCTGTCTTTTCCTCTAGAGAAGAAGAGGAGGAGGACGTAGACAAGGAAGATTAGGTGTATTTTCACTTTTGGCCATCATGGCTTGTACTTTTGTTTATGTACTTTCGGCCTACGGGCTTAACTTAACTCTTGTTTAAGTTTTTATTTATGCATGGTGGCCATTCATGGCTTGTGTTGCTTTTCTTGCTTTTTGAATGTTTATGAAGACTCATTATAGATAAGCTTTAAAACATGAAAATGCTGAATTCATTTATAATTTGAAGATGGGATCAACCCTTACATAATATCCCAGTTTAAAACTTGGGTTGGTTTCATCGAACCTTATTTATAGTAGTGAGTCCACTTGGGAGACACTTTAAACATAATAAACCTTCAAGTTGGAGGCATGCCAAGTCCTTGGCACCTCATGCCCTTCAAGGGTTTCTAGCTTGTATGAGCCTCGACCAAATACGTTCTTGACGCGATATGGTCCTTCCCAATTTGGGGCTAACTTCCCTTTTTGTCCAACTCCGGATGCTTCAATCTTTCTGAGAACCAAGTCTCCTTGACGAAAGAACCTTTCTTTAACCCTTAGGTTGTAGTAGAAGGATGCTTTCTTTTGATGTTCAACTATCTTGGCGTTTGCTTCATCTCTAACTTCATCAATTAGATCCAAAGCTAGCCTCAAGCCTTCTTCATTTTCTTCTGGTTCATAAGCCTCAACTCTTGGGGAGGTGTGAGTAATCTCCACCGGGACCACTGCCTCTGCTCCATAAGCCAATAGAAATGGAGTTGCTCCAGTGGTGACCTTGCAAGTGGTACGGTATGCCCAAAGTATAGGGAGTAATTCGTTTACCCAAGTGTTTCTGGAGCGTTCAACTCTTTTCTTTAGTCCATCAAGGATGATTCGATTTGCAACCTCAGCTTGCCCATTTGCTTGAGGATGGGCGACAGAAGTGAAGCGCAACTTGATATCGTTTTCATCACAATACTTCTTGAACTCATCGTTGTTAAACTGAGTTCCATTGTCCGTGACCAGGACTCGTGGAATTCCATATCTGCATATCACATTTTCCCAGAAGAATTGCATCACTTGCTTGGTGGTTATCTTGGCTAATGGCTTAGCCTCAATCCACTTGGTGAAATAATCAATTTCTACTATCAAGAACTTTCTTTGAGCACTTGCCATAGGAAATGGCCCGAGTATATCCATTCCCCACATAGCAAAGGGGATAGGTGAGTTAATGGATGTCATCATCTCTGGTGGTTGCCTAACCACTGGTGCATGTTTCTGGCACCGTTCACATTTCTTGACGTAGCTTTTAGCATCAGCAAGTATGCTTGGCCAATAGAAACCTAGACGAGTGACTTTATGAGCTAGGGCTCTGCCCCCCAAGTGTTGCCCACAAATCCCTTCATGCACTTCCTTTAGGGCCAATTCTGCCTCTTGAGGTCTCAAGCACTTTAAGTATGGAATAACAAAAGATTTCTTGTATAGGATTCCCTCAATTAGGGCATACCTTAGTGCTCTGACGTATAACTTTCGTGCTTCTGAAGTGTCGTTGGGCAGCCACCCAGTTTCCAGATGAGCTTTGATGGGATCAATCCAACAACTGGTGATACCAATGGGGGCTACCAACTTTCCATTGATGCTTGGGGTCTTCAAGACTTGGAAGTATACACTCCCGGCATAGTTTTCAATTTCAGAAGAGGCAAACTTAGACAAGGCATCAACCTTCACATTTTCCTCCCTTGGAATGTGCTCCACATAGCATTCATCAAACTGAGTCATGATGGCCTTGACAAGCTTTAAGTACTTGGCCATGACTTCATCTTTGGCCTCAAACTCCCCATTTACTTGGGAAACCACTAGCCTCGAGTCTCCACATACTTTCAGAGTTTTGACCCTCAGGGCTCCAGCCAGCCCTAAGCCAGCTATCAGAGCTTCATACTCAGCCTCATTGTTTGTCGTCGGGAAGTCAAGCTTTAGTGCATACTCTATTAGGAATCCATCAGGACTTTGTAGCACCAAGCCAGCTCCACTCGATTTTGTTTTTGATGCTCCATCAAAATAGAGCACCCAACATTCTTTGAAGGTCATTTCCTCGTCTTTCTTATCTTCCATAGTCACTTCCTGCCCCCCGACTTCTTGGTTGTCAATGGTGCATTCGACCATGAAGTCAGCAAGTGCTTGAGCTTTTATGGCCGTCCGAGGCTTATACTTGATATCAAATTCTCCCAACTCAATGGCCCATTTGATCAATCTTCCGCTAACTTGAGGGCTATGCAAGATGTTTCTTAGAGGTTGATCAGTCAAGACCTCTATCTTATGAGCCTGGAAGTAGGGGCGTAGCTTTCTTGAGGCCATTATCAAGGCTAAGGCAAACTTCTCAATCATTGAGTAGTTTATTTCTGCCCCATGTAGAATCTTGCTCACATAGTAGATGGGTTTCTGAACCTTCAATTCTTCCTTTACCAAAACAGCTCCAAGGGCTGTGTTAGAAACTGCCAAGTATAAATAGAGAATTTCTCCTGGCTTGGGTTTTGCCAACAGTGGTGCTTCAGCCATATATTTCTTCAGGGCCTCAAAGGCCTCTTGACTTTCAGTTGTCCATTCAAAATTCTTCACTTTTTTGAGTGCTTTGAAGAAAGGTAAACACTTCTCTCCAGACTTGGAGATGAATCTTCCCAAAGCAGCCACTCTTCCCGTTAGTTTCTGGACATCCTTGACAGTCTTTGGTGGTTCCATGTCTAGAATCGCTTTGATTTTGTCGGGATTAGCCTCGATTCCTCTCTTGGAAACCATCAGGCCTAAAAACTTTCCCGAGCCTACACCAAAGGCACACTTAGCTGGATTCAGCATCATTTTGTGGTGTCTTAGCACTTTAAAAGCCTCTCGGAGGTGCTCAATGTGATCGGCCTTATCAAGGCTCTTGACTAACATGTCATCTACGTAGACCTCCATGGTTTTTCCAATCAGGTGCTCAAAGATTTTGTTCACCAATCTTTGATAGGTTGCTCCAGCATTCTTAAGCCCAAAAGCCATGACTAAGAAACAGAAGACACCAAAGTCAGTGATGAACGACACTTTGGCGATGTCATCTTTGTGCATCTTGATTTGATTATATCCGCTGAAGCCAGCCATGAAACTTAGCATCTCATGCCCAGCAGTGGCATCTATCAAGGCATCAATCCTAGGTAAGGGAAAACAATCCTTAGGACATGCATCATTCAAATCGGTGAAGTCGACGCACATTCTCCACTTCCCGTTAGCTTTTTTGACCATCACAGGGTTAGCTAACCATTCTGGGAATTGGATTTCTTCAATAAACCCAGCTTCTAAAAGCTTATTTACTTCTTGCTTAATGGCTTCAAGCCTCTCCGGAGCAAAACTTCTTTTCTTTTGTTTCACTGCCTTCCTTTCTGGATCCACATTCAATTTGTGAGATATTAGTTGGGGATCAATCCCTGGCATGTCAGCCGCTGTCCAAGCAAAAACGTCATTGTTCTCTTGAAGAAAAGATGCGAGTTTGCCTTTCAATGGTTCGGGCAGTAGTGCCCCAACATAAGTCACCTTCTCTGGTTCATCCGGGACTAAGGGAATTGGGATTAAATCCTCAGCTGGTTTCCCTCTTCGGTCCTCATTGTCACTAGTGTCCATATCTTCAATGGGGAGAACCTGCCCCCCAACTCCATCAGGCCTCAAGGCGGCTACATAACAGCTTCTAGCCATCTTTTGGTCTCCTCGTTCTTCACCAATCCCATTCCTCGTTGGGAATTTGATTTTTAGATGATAAGATGAGGCAACAGCCTTGAACGCATGAAGACCAGTCCTTCCAAGGATTGCATTGTAGGTTGAAGTTGCTTTTATGACTATGAAGTTCAACATCTGAGTAGACGTATTTGTTCCTTGCCCCATGGTCATTGGGAGTTGGATAGTGCCTTCCACCTTTGATTCCACTCCGTTGAACCCATATATGGGCATATTAGAGGGTGTTAACTGAGAATCAGTGTAACCCATCTTGATAAAGGCATCGTGGAACAAGATGTCCACTGAGGCTCCATTGTCGACTAGGACTCTCTTTGTTTCGGAGTTGCCTATCACAGGTACTATGACAAGAGGATCATCGTGGGGGAACTTCACCCCTTCCAAGTCTGAATCATCAAAACCTATTGACACTTCTGTTCGTGCACGCTTCGGTGCTTCTCCAATGACGGTCAGTACCTCTCGGGCATAAGCTTTTCTTGAGTTTCGGGAGGACCCAGCAGCAGTTGGCCCTCCGAATATCATGTTGATCACTGGCCCTCGGGGCTTGGGATTCCGATCTTGATCGTTGTCCCTTCTATCATAATCCTTTCTTTCATAGTTCCCCCTTTGGCTACCTTGGCTTCCATCCTTAGTGAACTTGCTGAGTTTTCCTCTTCGTATCAGAAATTCAATCTCATCTTTCAATTGCCTACAATCGTCGGTGTCATGACCGACTTCTTTGTGGAACCGACAAAACTGATTTTGGTTCCGTTTGGACAAATCAGCCCTCATTGGCTTTGGCCATTTGATATCTTCTTCCTTGGCTATCTCCATCAGAATTTGACTCCTGGGAGTATTCAATCTTGCATACTCCGTGAACTTTGGCCCAAAGTTATTTCTCTTGGGTGGAGAGTCAGAATTCTTTGATGTCCGGGGAAACTTTTCCTTGACGTCGTATTCCTGAGTTTCTTTTCTTTTCTTTGAGTTTCCACCGTCGCCAGCGGTGGGTTCATACTTTCTCATGCTTTCCTCAGCCTTGATGTACTTTCCGGCTCTATCTTGGAGCTTCAACATGCTCTCTGGTGGATGTTTAGCCAACGACCTCCTGAAGTGGTCATCGGTGGTTCCTTGTTCCAGGGCTATCATAGCCACTTTATCGTCTAAGTCCGGGACTTTCAAAGCCTCTCGAGTGAATCGATTAATGTAGTCCCTTAGGGCTTCATTCTTTCCTTGACGTATTGCCATGAGCGATGCAGAACTTTTCTCATGCACCCTTCCACTAATGAACTGATTGATGAAAGCCTTGCTTAGCTCCTTAAAGGACCCAATAGAGTTGGGAGGTAGACGGCTGTACCAACGTTGAGCCATACCTGCAAGAGTTTGGGGAAACGCCCTACACTTGACCGCATCGTTGGCTGGCTGCAACAGCAGTGCATTGGAGAATGTCCTTACGTGATTTGCGGGATCTCCCGTTCCATCATAGGCTTTGATCGAAGGCATCTTGAATTTTCTGGATATAGCCGTTTTCATGATGTCTTGAGTAAACGGTGGTGTAGGATCATCAGGATCTCCTAGGGGCAACAGATTACTAGGATCACCCCTTGGGGCTTCAGCCCTCTTGGTCCTTCTTGGTGGATCCAAGTTGATTATCGGGATTCCTTCAGTCGTTCGGCCCCGAGTTTGAGCGGCCTCTTCTTCAGCAAGGAGTTTTTTGAGCCTTGCAGTCTCTGCCTCATGGGCTGCAAGCTTCTCCCTAGTAGTTTGGGGTGGCTCCCGATTTGTTTGTGAAGAACGTCTCCTCCTTGGGGCGACATCCTCCCCAGTTGTATAACCCTCATCCTCAGTGTATGGGCCAGAGTAATCTTGAATGAGAGGGGTCTGACGAGTTTGTTGATTTTGGGGTCCCAGACCTTGAATATAAGGAGGCACATATGCCTCATGGTAGATTGGATTAGTTCCACTACCGCCCGCCATGGGTCGAGGGGGCATGCCATAGCTTGGCATCCCCAAAGTCTGATTCGCGTATTGAGGGAGATCAGTAGTATGGAGTTGAAGGCTCCTTGGTGCACTCATGAGCAGCGGGGAGGTCGTGATCGGTTGCTGGTGAACGGTCTCTTGTGGATTAGATCCATGAATGACCATCTGCAGGGGATTCGTCCCTTCAACCGAAATCGGGATTTCTGGTCCTTGAGTACTGGTAGGGATATTCGCCCCTTGTGTGCCGGTAGTCGGCGGTGGCTGATCAGCCTCAGAGGTGAGGGGGCGATCGTCGGGAGTTTGAGTATCCCGAGCTGTTCTTCGTGTGTTTGCCATGGTTGATGTTGTCTTCCCACAGACGGCGCCAAATGTTGTGGATTAAAAAACGTACTTGTATATTAATTGCTAGGATTAATGAGCTTTCGAGCTTTAATGGCTGCACTCGTGTTTCCGGACTAAATTGGTCCTCACAAGATGCCTACGTATCTCAATTCGTTATTGAGAATCAAGCCAAGACGTAGTTCTGATTGTAGGATCAGGGACCTTATATAGGCGTCTGGAGCCTAGTATTTATGGTATGTTTAGGAGACTTAACGGATAAGTCTTCTTATTGATAACTGATAAGGATTGTATTTCTTGCTGAAGAATTCGTTTCCTTGTTGATAAAGGTTATGACTCATTGATTGCCTTTAATTGGTATTCCATATCCTTCTTTGACTAATTTTCCATAATCAAAGCTCTTTTCATGAGCTGTATATTTTCTCTACCCATTAATTACGAAATTAATGAATAATTAGGGTGTCGGGCCTTAAATATCGACCTTTTGTTTGACCAGTCAATTATATTTCTATAATTACTTTTCTGACCATATCAGGTATTTAATTTAAATCAAAATATATTCAAGTTATAATATCCAGAGCAAACTACACTTTAAGTACCTATAAATAATGGATTTTATTGATCGAGTGTATGACTATGTATTAAACGTTTCTGGAAAATTCAAGTAGTATTATTAATAAGCCCAATAAAGAAGCAAAAGATTTTGTTAGTCAAGATTTAGGGACAAATAACTCGATTAAACATGGATTTACTTACTTTAGAAATTCTATTTTTTCCAAGGGAAATAGGTAGTTAAGTAATTCTAGGTCATTCCAGTTGTAGTTTGATATCTTGATATCTTGACCCCTTTAGAATGAAAGGGAATTCTCTTATTTTCGATCGGGTGGACGGTTGAATCGTCCAATTCTAACTTCTCATTCTCAAATATAGGACAAATAGTGAAGTACACACATGCAGCCCAACAAATTCAAATTTTCTTTTAATAAATCTTTAAATTAAGCTTTTTATTCTCCAATCGATTCAAGTTTTGGATACATCGGGTGGACGGTTGAATCGTCCAATTCTAACTTCTGATTCTCAAATATGTCATGAGATATTTTGAAAAGCCATGTTCCTCAATAATTCACATTAAGTTTTGTCTGAATTAACACGTGCGTGCCTAACTTGAAAAATAAAAAAGCATATATATTTTTGTAATACATCTCAGTCAAAGTCAAGAGTTAGACTAGTTTAGATTAAAAGGCCAAAATTTTCAAAACTGCCTAGGGGCATTTGGTGCAACTCCAACATAGTAAAAAACGAGATACTCCAATAATCTTCAAATAGTAGTTATGTTTTAAAATATAACTTATGTTACTAAAAAATTCTATCTTTGAATGTACAATTTTGAATTATTTTATGCGTATTAATTTGAAATTTTGATTTGAATAAAATTATTTTAATTTTCCCATGTTTTATTTAAATAAATTATAAACCATTGAAAGTTACATAATATGCATATTTTGAAATATGAAAGGTAAAACAGATTTAATAAATTTGATATACAAAATATTTAATATCTCGGAGATATTGCAGAATATCATTAATTGTTTGTGAGTTGTATATATTGTAAAATCTCGGATATTCTTAAAAGTCAATATCATATAGATATATTATCTGAAAAAGGAGAAGCTTGATATATGACATTTATTAGTTTAATTTTGATAGTATATACTTAATTGATATTATAAATAGAGGGGAAACTCATTTCTATCCACATACAAATCAAATATACATACAAACCATGGAAAATAATTTGTTCAACAGTAGAGTATTGGCCATCATTGTATTAGTAGCTTTTTGTAAGTTCCTTAAAGTTTAAACTTCGTAATTCTTGTTTATTTTCGATATCTCTAATTTTTTTTTAAATAATGAGATGTATATATGCAGGTATAGAGTTATCGACTATTCCTAGAATAGAAGCTTCATGTCAAAAGGATGCAGATTGTGGATGCAGATTGTGATTATTTAAAGGGTACATGTGACAGTGTCCATGAAATATATTATTGTAACCTATTAAACCACCAGTGTGATTGCAAACATCCTAACAATGGGGCTGCCAAAAATAACTATCATTGCTAGTTAGCCATTATCCAATGAGTATGATGGAGACATGAATTTCATGTTTTCATATTTTAATTATACAACGTTTTCAATTAACTATGTCTATCGATATGTAATTAGCCCATTAGTGGGTTAACCTTGAATAAAAAAATTTATTCTTGTGATTCCAAATATTAATTTCTAAAAAATAATATAATGTAAATCATAAGTTTTATATTATATAATATTGTAACTTTCTCTCAAATTACTTGTCAATATGAATAGTGATTTTATTAAATATTTGCCAAAATGATTCAGAACAATAAACATTTTACATGATATTAAACATTTTACATGATATTAATTATCATATCTTTATTAAGTATTTAATTTAAACCAAAATATATTCAAGTTACTATTAAGAGCAAACTGCACTTTAAGTACCTATAAATAATGAATTTTATTACTTGAGTGTATGATCATGTATTACACGTTTCTGGAAAATTCGAGTAGTATTTTTAATAAGCCTAATAAAGAAACAAAAGATTTCGTTAGTCTAGATTTAGGGATGAATAACTCAATTAAACGAGAATTTAGTTACTTTAGAAATTCTATTTTTCCAAGGGAAACTCGTAGTCCAGTAATTTTGGGTCATTTCAATTGTAGTTTGATATGTTGACCCCTTCACAATGAAAGATAATTTTCTTATCTTCGGATGAGCTGTTGAATCGTCTAATTCTAACTTCTAAAAACTCAAAATATCAGCCAAACACTGAAGTACGAGTCTAACAAATTTGAATTTTCTTGTAATAAATCTTCAAATTAAGCTTTTTATACTCCAATCAATTCATGTTTTGGATTCATTGTTTTCTACAATAAAACATTAAAATGTACATAAAAAAATTCAATTAAATGCAAAATATTATAATTTTGAGGAATAAAATCATACAATATATAAATATATAGTTTATCACCCTTATAATATACAACATTACATATTTTGAGGTTTAATTTTTTTATAATTAGATATAGATCAATATATTAATAATTTTATCATGTTTTTCTAAAAGAATGTAACAAGTTATTCTGTTGTGCATGTGGTTACTAATTTTTAAGTTGACATCAAATATTTGAAATGGATAGTTGTTGTAGATTATAACATTATAGAATGAAGGTTATGAGATCAGTTGTAAAATTAATTAAAAAGAATAAAGTAAGCGATATTGTGTACATGTAGTTAATGATTTTAAAGTTGGTATCACAAAATTGGTATCACAAAATTAGGATGATATAGTGGTTGTAGATGTCAACGTTTGTTATTTTTATCAAATCCAATTACGAGTACATTTATATTTATCATTAATATAATTAAAGGAATTACGAGAATCGAGAATCGAAGATATATCTCAGATTACTGAGGTTGTGAGTAAAATTATTTCATGTTAATTCAATGGTGCTTGTAGCCTGTGTAGAGTTTATTAGTGAGCATCTAGTGAGCAAGTTACTTATAGTTAATCTACGGAGGTTAAAAAAAAGTGTTAACATCACCAGAGATTGTGCACATTCAGTATCATACTTAGATAACGGCGGTGAAGGATAAATTATGCGCTTTCAAGGTAACCTCCTTTAATTATTAATATGTGATGATTGCTTTTGTTACAATAGTCTGGGCGCATTACAAACCCTTAAAGAAGGGTAATGCCAACTATTCGGCACAACTTTTAGCTATACAGAATTTGAAGAGCTTTAGTAGATCTGATCGAGGGCATTGAAATATCCCTAGTTGGAATATGAAGAATCATATATTCTGAATTTGTCCCTTGTAGGATTATGAAGAATCATATATTCTGAATTTATGTGATTTCAGTTGTGCTACTTTCTTTTCCTTAGCTATCTTAAATTATACTTACTAACAAGACTGGTAATATACACTACACACATCTTTTGCACAAAACTTAATTTATTGCAAGATGTAAGTGGCATGGTCCCGAGTTATGGACGATTGGAAAAGGGTCAAATGGAGTAGAAAAAAGAGACGTTGTCCTCAACAAACCTAAAAACAAAAAACTTACATACTAGTATTTAATTTAAATCAATACTATCGTAAATATTAATATTAGTAGCTATTATACTTTAGTAATTAGGAAATTCCAAATAATTCAGTGGTGGTGGTACCTAATTTAGTTGCCAATGAATTTTGTGAATTGCTTACATTGGGATTATACAGAGGAGGTACGATATGAATATGAATTCCATGAATGCGTTTCTTATATCAGGATTTTCCTGCCTTACTTTTATCAGGACAAGGCCTCGATGGCGAAGGCATTAGACTTGGCAATATTTATGGTCATCGATTGAATGTTGGCGAATAATTCTCAAGTAATAGTCACCATAATACCATGGCACTATATATACTTCAATTTAGGAAAAAAAATTAATTCCTACAAATATATAGACTTGGGGAGTGGTATTCAAATTTTATGTGTTATTCAATTCTAACTTTTAAAGAGTATCTAAAACTATGGCGTTATTGAATTAATACTTTTAACAACTATTAAAAAGTTATTAAAATTAAGGTATTATTCAATTTAAACTTTTAACAACTCCTTAGAAGTACACTGTCATTCCAATGCTCTAACCTAAAACACCTTCCTGAAATAACATTGCAGATTATGCTTCACTTTTAAGCAGTGATACAAATTCCTCATGTTGTGAAAAACATTATTGGAAAAATGTATGCGTTTCAATTTAAAGTTGATTCCTGTAAGAATATTTGTACATATATATTTCATTACTTATTGGTGAGGAGAGAAAAAGTAAAAGTGGAGAGGGTTCCGAATTGGGTTGAGAACAAGTACGTTTTTCTTCTCCTTAATTCTTTGATTCTAGGCACTATATATAGGCAAAATCAACACAAATCTCCGGCCCTACCAAATGTAATCGTCCATTTAATTACCAATAAGCATGTGTAAGTTACAATTATAAATGAAAATAATCACTCAAATAAATCTGCATATGTAACTCCTATATAAACAATGTACGTATTTATCTTATTATTATATTTGACAAATGAAAGTCAAATATAAGATCTCCAGTTGGCTCATTTTGTCAAATATTCTTCGCAACTCCCACTTTAAAAATAAAAATACTTTAACATTAAATCCCACAATTCTTCATAATGATATCATGTACATATACTTAAATATTTCAAAGTCCTATATAAACCAAAATTTTTAACAATATTTTTGAATAAATGTCTTGATTTGCAATTATATCACTATAAATCAAATCAATTTTTCTCACTGTGTAACATCTTGACTAGGTAACATGAGCAGCAACCATGCTACAACACACACACACGAATTCCTATGTGTATCTTCCACACTCAACAAGAAATTTCATTACATGTCCAATTTCTAATGAATCATTTTTGAACCAAGAAACGCTCGGTTTCCATTTCGGTAACATCTCGAAAATATTCAGCCATAGTGAGGGCAGTCAAACCAACTCTCATACGAGCTCTATCTATCTCTGAGATGTTTGGATTTTTCAAAAATCGACTAGATAAAGCTAAAGTTCCATTAAAGAGCGTATTTCTTTTCTTAATTCATATACTTACAATAAATTCACCAAAATATACAGGTGTCCCGAATTCAATTTTTAAATCTCACATTCAAACTCCAAGCACGTTTGCCCAAGTCATTAATTTATTATACAACGTACTTTAGAATTACTTGATCATTATCTTTTGCGCCTCTCACTAAGCTAAATCAAAATTTAATTAATCATTCACTTACAATAGTAATTAAATATGCCAAGTCAAGTCAATCGATTTCAACAAAAAATACTCGAACTTCTGACTTCTTGCGCATATGATATATTTACCGGCTCCCGTTTCGCATTAATCGCTTCCTCATCATTTTTAATGGGTTTGTCGTCGGACTACAGTTTTGCATCCCAAAATGATTAACCATTACATATACTTCTTAATTCAATAACAATGTTCTTTTATCCTTTATACACCAGATTGTTAGAATGTATGATATTATTTTAAACTAACTCCCACTTTTCAAAATACAAACACAATTAGACACAATTGTCTAATTGTTTCCCGGTATAAAATTTCCAATTTTTCGCAAAACCTTTTCCATCCGGACATACCTCAATTTATAAACAAACTTTACCATAAGAGAATACATCTCTCTATAATCGACTTTGATTTTATTTTTTTTGTTTAATTTAAAACCTTTTGCAAATATAAAAATTTCAGTATACCCATCGGTCTTATATTTTCATTCCAATTCTATGGACATCTATCTTGAAGTTGATCAAACAGCTCCCACTTTTGATTATAATCTACGGACCCCTCCTTTTTTAATTAGACTTTCATCCGTGAGTTAGTTTCTTGCGAACTCATAGTTTTCTCAAGTATTCCTGTCAACAAAAAAGATACTTGGCTATCATATTCACAAAAGTTAATCATTTACTTTGGTGAAATTTTCGATATCTTATTTCCAACCTTATACAATGGTTTATTATTAGTATTTAGATCCACTTCATGATTCTCGATCGGATCTAGTTCAATAACTTTTAAAAGTCGTATATCGTCCGTATTTGTATAATAGTAGCATTTCTCACCCTAGTTTACTCATAAAACTCAATATTTATTTTCTTCCACTAAACACACCTAAAAGTGTTAACCCAAACAATTTTACCAAATTCATAAAATATTCAAAATACGATCACAAGATATATCACATATATTATTATTTTCATGCTCTTTACTCCGAGCATCACATTAAATTGTTTTTATTATCACAATCTCTATTTCGAGCATCACAAAAAAAATTCATTTATAATCTCATCTTTTTTTATCGATAAATTTTCTGATTATCTTAAAATAATCTACACTACACCAAAAACGGGCTTTTCCTACCGTCGAATCGGTAGGAAAAGGCCCGAAATCGGTAGGAAATGGGTCATTTCCTACCAACCCGCGTTGGTAGGAATTGCTTAAGTCGGAAATGTCATTGGTGGGAAATGCTACTGACTTGGTCAATGGGGACCCCACATGCTGACTTGGACTGCCACATGGCAGGGACCCATGTGCCAACATGGATGCTGACGTGGCGTGGGACCCATCCACGTCAGTTGAAATGTCATATGCCACGTGGGTGGGACCCATCCAAGTCAGCTGCCACGTGGCATGCCACGTGGAATTTGTGAAAATTCTGCATACCCATTTCCTACCGAGCATCCCTGAGCACATTGGTAGGAATTATTTCAGAATGCATGTAGAATGTCATTTCCTACCGATCATTTCCTACTGTCCTTGTTAGCATTTCCTACCAACCATTTCCTACCGTCCTTACCAAACGGTAGGAAATGTCCCAAAATTGGTAGGAAATTTTGGATTTCGAATGGTAAGGATAGTAGGAAATGAGTCGAAGACGGTAGGAATTACTAGGTTTTTTTTTTTTTTTTTTTTTCAATTTATTGTTTCCCCTCCTAATGATACAAATCATACTTGCAAACCAAATCTAATACAAAGAACACACAATTACATTTTATAGCAAAAACACTCAATTAAAAAACAATCATCCATTACATCAAAAGATCATTACATTAAGTTCCCCCTTATCATGCCATAATATATAATCCCTTTACAACAAATACATATGTGTTCAACACAACTATAATACATATTTGTTCTAATATACTATAATTATAACCATTACAACAAAAAAGAAAAAATTAAAACTTAACCAATCTATTTCTCCTTCATCCTTTAAAATGCCATCACCCTCAAAATTGCTTTCAATCTCGTTTTCTCCATTTCTTTTGCCTTCAAATCCTAACAATTTACATAATAAGTGGAACCAATTAACAAACAAAGAACAATAAATACACAAAATTTCAACTTAGTGTAAGGATATGTAACAAAGAACTAATTAGAAAACAAAACACAAATACACACATATTATATGTAAATGAAGTACATATATATATAAAAGATAAAAATAATTTATACCTAAATGATTGAAATGAAGGAGGAAATTGAGATGATAAAGTGAATGAGATGAAGAGATTTATGTGAAATGAAATAGATGACGAGATTTATATGAGATGAAAGAGGAAATTGAGATGATTAAAGTGAAGGAGATGAAGAGAATTATATTGGTGAAGTAGATGAATAGATAGAGATAAAATGAAAGTGAAAGTGGAGAAGTAGTTTATAATTTTGGGGAAAAAATTTGAATTTTTAGTTTGGGCGCACTTTTGATTTTTTTGTGAAATTATGGACCATTTCCTACCGACATGCGGTAGGTTTTGAGTTTGGGCAAAATTATGGACCATTTCCTAACGACATGTAGTAGGTTTTGAGTTTAAGCGAATTTTTTGAATTTTTGGATTTGGGCGGAATTTTTAATTTGTCATGTTTGGGCGCCTTGTTTTGAAATTTTTGTGAAATTATACCCATTTCCTACCAACATGCGGTAGGTTTTGGTACTTGTTTGCTGAAAAAATGTTAATTTCACAAGGAATCGAACCCGGGTGGACAACGAATTCACACAACATCCCAACCACTATGCCAAGGTGTTTCTTGTGTTGTATGGTCATTCCAAATTTTATGACAATACCACATTATATTATACTTTTTCATTAAAAAGTCGTTACAAATAACCTTTAAAAATTATAATTTTTGGCAAACATGATTTATTCATAGTGATACTGAGATTTGTACGGTTGGATCATTAAAAATTATTTTTAAAAAAAATGAACCAATACAAACTATTAGTAAAATGCGACTAATTTGTAGTGATTCCTTATAAAATCACATCAAATCAATTCGAAAAATCACAATTTTTGGTACACGCGAGTAATTTGTAGTGATTTTGAGATCTGTACGGTTGGATCGTTCCAAATATTTTTTTAAAAAAAATGAGGTCCAACCCTAGAGTTACCCCTAAATCTTAACCCTAAACTTCAACCCTTAACCTTGGAAGTTCAGTTATTGAAGAATCTGAATTTTTTTTTTAAAAGAAAAATTGTAAAATGTCATTTTATTTTTGTAACTTCATGCAATAACATACAATATGTTTAACAAAATAAATTAAAAAACTTAGAATTTATTTTGTAACAATTAATTATTTAGTAGAAAACCTTTTATCATTATAAAATCATTGTAAATGGAGTAAAAACAATTTATTCTTTGCATACATGATGTAATTTTAGTGATATTGATATCCGTACGGTTGGATCATCGAAATTATTTTTTTTGAAAAACATTTGTCTAACCCTAGCTAACCCCTAAATTCTAAATTTTATATTAAAATTAATTAATAAATAGAATGCGGTAGGAATTGTTCAGAACGGTAGGAAATAGTGTTAATATATCCTACCGCCATGTGGTAGGAAATGAGTTTAGGCGCCATTTTTGAAATTTTCATGAAATTTTGGGCATCAGTTTTGAAATTTTTGTGAAATGTCATTTTTGAAATTTGCTAAAAAATAAATTCAATTCCTCGTGGAATCGAACCTTAGACCTACTCAACAAAAGCTAACACTCCAACCACTCTAGCTACCAAACATGTTTCTTGTTGAAAATGTTATCCAATATTTATTTAACCATATATGTACTCTAAATTTATAAAAAATAAACATTTTCATTATAAATTCATGGCAAATGAAGTTAAAAGAGTCTAATTTTTTGCACACATTATAATTTTGTAAGAAAATGGAATTCCAAGATGTATTTACGATATGAAAATAATTTTTTTATTTTTGTAATTATTAAATAATTAATTTATAAACGTAAATGTAGATAAGATTCAACTTTTCGTTACAGCTCATTTCCTACCAACATGCGTTAGGTTTTGAGTTTGGACGAAATTATGGACCATTTCCTACCGACATGTAGTAGGTTTTGAGTTTAAGCGAATTTTTTGAATTTTTGGATTTGGGCGGAATTTTTAAATTTTCATGTTTGGGCGCCTTGTTTTGAAATTTTTGTGAAATTATACCCATTTCCTACCGATATGCGGTAGGTTTTGGTACTTGTTTTCTGAAAAAATGTTAATTTCACAAGGAATCGAACCCGGGTGGACAATGAATTCACACAACATCCCAACCACTATGCCAAGGTGTTTCTTGTGTTGTATGGTCATTCCAAATTTTATGACAATACCACATTATATTATACTTTTTCATTAAAAAGTCGTTACAAATAACCTTTAAAAATTATAATTTTTGGCAAACATGATTTATTCATAGTGATACTGAGATTTGTACGGTTGGATCATTAAAAATTATTTTAAAAAAAATGAACCAATACAAACTATTAGTAAAATGCGACTAATTTGTAGTGATTCCTTATAAAATCACATCAAATCAATTCGAAAAATCACAATTTTTGGTACACGCGAGTAATTTGTAGTGATTTTGAGATCTGTACGGTTGGATCGTTCCAAATATTTTTTTAAAAAAAATGAGGTCCAACCCTAGAGTTACCCCTAACTCTTAACCCTAAACTTCAACCCTTAACCTTGGAAGTTCAGTTATTGAAGAATCTGAATATTTTTTTTTAAAAGAAAAATTGTAAAATGTCATTTTGTTTTTGTAACTTCATGCAATCACATACAATATGTTTAACAAAATAAATTAAAAAACTTAGAATTTATTTTGTAACAATTAATTATTTAGTAGAAAACCTTTTATCATTATAAAATCATTGCAAATGGAGTAAAAAAAAATTTATTCTTTGCATACATGATGTAATTTTAGTGATATTGATATCCGTACGGTTGGATCATCGAAATTATTTTTTTTGAAAAACATTTGTCTAACCCTAGCTAACCCCTAACCCCTAAATTCTAAATTTTATATTAAAATTAATTAATAAATAGAATGCGGTAGGAATTGTTCAGAACGGTAGGAAATAGTGTTAATATATTCTACCGCCATGCGGTAGGAAATGAGTTGTGGCACCATTTTTGAAATTTTCATGAAATTTTGGGCGCCATTTTTGAATTTTTTGTGAAATTTTGGGCGCCACGTGGCATGTCAACGAATCAGAGGACGACACGCTGTCTTTGGTGTGCTGAATAGACGACCCATTTCCTACAGCTTCGAAGGCGGTAGGAAATGGGTCAAAAAAGACAACAACTGACGTGGCTTATGAGACCCACAACACCTATTTCCTACCAACCTTGGTAGGAAATGAGCACAACATTTCCTACCAATTATCGACGGTAGGAAATGGGTCAAATAAGACACCAACTGACGTGGCTTATGAGACCCACAACACCTATTTCCTACCAACTGTGGTAGGAAATGATCACAACATTTCCTACCAATTCGCGGCGGTAGAAAATAGGTGAAGCAAAACGACGTCATTTCTCGCTTGACGTGGCATTGTGGGTCCACATGACCCATTTCCTACCGTCGACGGTAGGAAATGGGTGGGTCCCATGGGTCATTTCCTACCGTATGCGGGGACGGTAGGAAATGACCCTTTGACTTGAAAATTGGTAGAAAATACTCGATAGGAAATGCTTTGGTAGGAAATGCTTGATAGGAAAAGCCAATTTTTGGTGTAGTGCTATATTCCCATTTTCTCTAACTAACTTCATGTAACAATGTTATTCAATGTCAATTCCGACACAATTATATATCTGGTCACTTCAAACTTAGCTTATCCATCGTTATATAATTATCGAATAAGGTCCAAAAGAATATTATTACAATAATAATACTTTTTATTATATCAAATTTTATGTCAGAAAAAAATAACTATTAAATGCTTAAAATAAGCAAAATGGTGTCATTCAATACTTGAATATTTATTAATAAAAAGAATCCATCTTATTAGCTATTATAAATCTACAACTCTTTTTTTTCAATCCTAATAAAATAAACTCCCAACACAATGCTTTAGATAATAACACGAGTCACCAAAAAAATTGGATAACAAAATTTATCAATAAGAATAAAGAATACAATTATATGTCAATTAATAGTCAACAAAAGACAAAAAAAAAACACTATTACTGTGTTAAAGGACAACAGAAACGAGACAGAATATATATAATATATTGCAAGAAATCACACATATTTTACCTGACAAACTACATGGATTAACACCTGATATAAAACACTCAACTGAAAGTCTGAAACAAATTGGCAAGGCAAAATGAATAAATATATAAAAACACTTTGATATAGAACTAGGACGCATCCACTGATAAACTAGACAAGAAATGGGCATATAAAACAAATTATAACTATATCACAAGTTTTTGACATCTATCTATTTATTATATATCTAATACTTCAAGTCTGCAACATACATATTTGTGAAACATTTTATTCCAACTCAGCAAACCACATCAATCCACCTCACACTACAACAAATCAAAGCAATTACGACGCAAAATTTAGTGACGGAAAGTTGGGCGCGACAAAGCTCGGTATGGACAAAGCTCCGTATGTCTCAATGAAGTCAGCATTACCCCCAAAAGAATGCTTTTTACGACAAAGCTCCATATGGACAAAGCTCCGTATGTCTGGTAAATACTCCTACATCTCTTGGCCATATAATCACACCCGACTCGGAGTTTATTCTTTTGTTTCATTTTGTACATCCTCCAAGTGGCTGCAAACCTGTTTTACCAAGCCTTGTACAACTATAAATGTCCTCAGGCATGTATTCAAATTTCTCCTCCTGCAGAAACTTACGTTTCCATAAAGCATTATCATTATATATAATCTGATCCAATAACGAACAAACAGATGCTAAATTAGCTAAATCTTTGCCGGACAGACGTTCCAAAATTTCCTTTATTAGCTCAATCGGCAGTCTTATTACCCCTGCTCTTCCTCTTGCTCCAGGTAGCGTTTTGGCATGATGAATCTTCAGAAAGTAGTAGGCATACCTCAAAGACGTAAAAGAAAAGTGTAAATGAACTACCTTATAACGTGTGCACTGTTATTTTTTGTAATCTTTATAGTTATATTAATTTACACATTATTTTCAAAATTTATAAATTTTTCTTAATTTTAAAGGATTTTTTTATTAATATATCCCATTTTAGAAACCGATTTATAAATATGTCCCATATAATTGTATTTATAAATATGTCTCATTTTCAAAATTCTTTGCAATTTTAAACTAACTATGATTAATTTCACTACTTTCCATTTTTAAATGATGGATATAATATTTCTTATAAATAACGATATTTCACACATGCTTGAATCTATGCCAAATTAAAAATATAAACAAAACCAAAATTGTTAAAGGTTGATATTTAAATCATGTTGTTTTTTTACTGGTAATAACTATAAAAAAATTCAACACTTTCTGATCTAAAGAAGTCTTTTAAGTCTCACTGCTGTTTTAATATTTCCCTAGGTGGCCTGAAATAGAGAAATCTGAAGATTCGACACCAGACGTTACAAAATATAAGTTGGTTTCAAAAAAAGGATTTGATGCAAAGATAATACCTTAACTGTATGAAAGACGTACTAATCTAAAATTGGAATTTTTGTTATTGAAGTACTATATCTACGTACGGAAAATAAATTATTTCGTGCTTAAATTATATGTTGTTTTTGGTTTAGGTCCCTGAACTTTAAAGGGAATTAAGACGATACCTGAACTTTTAAAATTTTTGATTGACATCCTTCCGTTTATATTTGATTAACAGTCATTAGTCTCTGCTGATGTGTAAAATAAAATTTTTAAAAACATAATGTATTGGATGCTTAGTGGCAGATACGTGTTCATGATAAATCACATGATATGCACATGTTATTTTATTACCGTTAGTAACAATATTACATACAATTATCAATATATACACATAGTAATCGGAGATTATGGTTCTACATAAAAATGGGGGATTTCAATTTGTGAATCATTAGGATGAAATCGAGTGCAAGCAGCAACACAAGTTACACATGGACCTAAACTGCGGGGCCTGTCAACACCAATCTTCACATGGACCTATTTCTGTTTTTAAAATTTTAATTTTACACATCAGCAAAGGCAAAGACTAACATACGTTAATCAAATATAAACGGAAGGATGTCAGTCAAAAATTTAGGTCTGAATTATACGGTAATCATGTGTATATATATGTTACATATTTTTCCTGTTCCAGACTTTCATGTTATGTATAAATTAGAGCCCATTTTATAACCTTATTTATACCATCAGTCTGTAAAAGAACTAGGTGTAACAACAGTTCAGTGTTAGCTCTGGTTGAAAAAGACAAAAGACAAATTTTGTAAACCTGTACAGTTGCAATTTTAGATATCTTAGAACGAATCATTGTATATAAAAAAATTGAATCGGTTAAAATTAACCAATTAATAATTTAATAATCGATTAATCAAATTAGAAAAGTAATTATTAGTTAATTTTTAATTATTTTTTAGTTAAAAATTAAAAAAATTAGTGGGGGTCACTTTTTTCTGTGGGATCCACATGCGGGCCCACTTTTTTTAAGTGGGGTCCATTTTTTTTAATAGTATTTTCTAATTAAAAATAATTATTATTTTTTAATTATTTTTTAATTAAAAATTAGAAAAATTAGCAGGACCCACTTGTGGGGCCCACTTTTTTCTGTGAGCCCACTTGCGGGCCCACTTTTTTAAGTTTACTTTTTTAATCATTTTCATTTAAGTTCACTTTCGTCACAACCTTAAAGAAACTATTCTCCGCAAAGTAGCGAGTAACATTCACACACTTAACACACTTAAGTAGACTATCAACAATTCTAAAAGAAGCAATAAGAGACCTCACCTGCAATCCGCTGTGATTTTAATCACCTTCTAAGCAAATAGTTTCTCTAAGAACAGAATTCACTTGTAATCCGAAAGATACATATTCGGGTTTAATTGTAACAAGAAAGACAAGACCAGATTCGGGTTCAATTGTAAGAAAAGACAATTACATGAGAGTAAAAATGCTTCTCTTCCAAGACCCATTTCACTTTTGGTTGAGAGATTAATAAATTCACAAGAACCAAAGATTTTTCAAAGAGAATCAATTCTCTACAATCAAGAATGATGGATTTACATAAACAAGAGGCACACAATCAATATTTCACTTGTAAGGATGAAACATCCACAATTACAAGATAAATAGTGGGTTGAAGAGAAAACAAGAGAGAAATAAAAGCATTCTCTAAAGAAAATAAAGAGGAAGAAATTGATCGAAGAAAAAGGTCCAATTGAGTGGATTTAGAGAGATTGAGGTTAGGGTTTGAAAAGGGGAAATGGGGGGAAAAAGAGAGGTCAGACTTTTTTTTTTTTACGTGGTTTTATCAATTATTTGTTTGTGAAAGTTCAAGAATTAATCCAAGATTATTTGATCAATTGAGGATTTTTTAAAACAATGGTGATAGTAAGGGCCTTTTTATGGATTGTGCATTTTTGGACCTTCAAATTATGAATCGGGATCAAAAGATTTTTTCTCAATCATTTATGCATGGATTATATTCCACTTCAAAATTTTTATCCTAAAACTTACGTTATCTTAGAATATACTTCTCTATGTGATATAAATGTGTGTATGTATATATAGTATAAACAAAACAAATAATAAAATAATAAAATTTGAACTAATCAAATTCTGTTTGTCAAATTTGTACATCTATCTATTATTACTATATATTATATGCCAACACAAGGGCAAAAGTTGCCAATTAAATGACCGTAAAATTACTGATTTACCCTTTTTTTTGAAAAATAACAAAAGTGCCACTCGTATATTATTATACAAAAATGTTTTAATAGATGTTTTACTACAAAGAATCGAACATCCAACCTCCTTCCAAGATATCCATGGGCTTAACCACTATGCTACATGCCTTTTCTGAGTTTATTTCAAAAAACTTATTAGATAACCCACATTTTTTATCTCTTATATTATTTTTTTTACTTTGATGTTTGAATAAATAAAATATTGGTTTGAATTATTTATAAAAATTTGTTTTTCTTTTTTCCTTTACGTAATTTTATATATCTATATATTCAATCACTATATATTAATACAGTTGTATGTTTTCAATTTAATATATATTAATTATGTTGATTATAATTCATAATTTATATTATACATTTATATTATACTTTATTTTAATTAAATTAATTATTCATGCATAAAATATACTATTAAAATTCGATCTAATATAAGAAGTATTATACACATTATATCTCTCATTATTAGTTATTTCTATAATTTTTAAATTAAGAACATTAGCATTCAAATTATACAAAAAATTTGTCTACCTACTCTGTTCGTCACATCCATTTCATAACAATTTTCTTTTCCAGAATGTATTGTTCATTTGTTAACATTTTCTAAAGTAACATGTCATTCTTTATTAACTTATCTATATCTTCTTCCACCTTTCTAACCCCCTCCCCCTCAACCCCAGTGACGTTCGTGTCAAAAATCGGGGTGAGTTTTTAAAATATAGGATATTACATAGTATATAATTACATAATGATCAGACTGTTAGTAGACGATTAAGTTTGGGAAAATTGAAAATTACAAGTTTTGAAAATAGAATTTCAAATTGTATTCCAAAAATTATTGTACGATGTTAAAAAAGGTATAATCTTTCATAATAACAAAAGAACTTTATAGAATACATTAAATTGATTTGTAATGTCATATAATCATTTTAATAAAATGAAATTCTAAATAGGGTTTGTGGGTTCTTGACGACATCCTCTACAACATATACAATATTTCTTATATTCGGTCGAATTTCAATAGTATATTTTATGTATGAATAATTAATTTAATTCAAATAAAGTATAATAAAGATATATAATATAAAAGTATGAATTTTAAACAACATAATTACTATATATTTAATCGAAAAAATACAATTGTAATAAAATTCAGTGATTGAATATATAAGTATATAAAATTACAAAAAGAAGCCTCCGGGCCTGTAAATGAGTTGGTGAAAGCACTGGTTATTGACCAAAGCATTCAAGGTTCGATTCATGGGAGCGTGGGGAATTCTTCATGCACTCTAGGGTCTGGCGTGATACCAGTTGGGGTGTCCGGAAAATACACTTTTTGACCAAAATTACGAAAAGATGAAAAGAATAACTGATTTATATAAATAATATAAACCAATATTTTATTTATTTAAAAATCAAAGTAAAAATAATATAAGATAAGAGAGGAAAAACGTGAATTATCTAATAAATTTTTTGAAATAAAGTCAAACAGGCATGTAGAATAGTGGTTAAATCCATGAACATCTTAGAAAGAGGTTGGAGGTTTGTTTCTTTATATAACAACTATTAATATATTTTTGCATAATAATATATGAGTGACATTTTTGTAACGGCCATTTAATTAGAAACTTTTGCCCTTGTGTTGAGGTTTAATATATTGTAATAAATTGGATTAAAATTTGTAACTGTAAAACGATATTCCAAACACATTATTAATGCATTTACTAAGTGTGTTAATATAATTTAATATAAAGACGAACACATGAGAGGAGTGCATAATCAGTTCCCAATTAAAAAACTAAAAACAAATAGGTGACATGAATACTCCAAACTGTAATAGGTGTTCATCTCCCAAAGTGTTTATCAGAAACTTGAGTGATGTGAGAGTGTGCAAAGATGTGTCGGCCTTCAGCTTCATTTTAAAATCCTCTATCTCATTCATGCATGTTCGATTATATTACAACAACATTGCATGCATATAACCTATTCATAATCTAGATTGCAAAAAAAAAACCAATCGATTCCCGAAAAACAGATAACAACCGCTTTCTAACGCAAATTACCAATCTACAAACTATCCTTTCTCTGACACACAAAACTCAGGTAAACCTGCTTATAATCGCAAGAAGAACAATAGTACACTCGTGCTTCAAATTCTACACTATTTCAATCTGGTCTCAAAATCAATAATAGTCACTTTAAACAAGTCTTAGAGCCTTGGCATAGTTATGTTTGTGATTCAAAATAATTACACTATTCGCCAACAAAATTCTTTACTCCTCACTATGCATGAACCATATTTCTCATTTTACGCTCTCAAACTTAAGACTACACAATCATTAAGCTAATAAATCGATCACGACCAACTTTTTCACAATCAAAATTATTGAAATCTCTATGCAGGCCCGTGCTTTGCACGGGCTGTTACGCTAGTTATATATATAATACTACAACAAGGGGTTTGGTGTAATTAATTTAAATATAATGAACCATTTTACCCTTACTTATACTATACATTTTAAGGGTTATTTTGGTCTTTTAACATCAATAAATTTATTACATATTATTAAATGCTACAAAATTAATATGCATACTTATACATATATATTTATTCCATATTATTAAATGCTCCAAACTTATACATATATATTTATTACATATTATTAAATGCTGCAAATTAATATGTATACTTATATATACCTACAACATTTACCTGAATATATATATATATATATATATATATATAGGGTCCTATTCAATTAGAAACATGTACTAATTAAAAACTAGAAACTGCACCACACACAGTTAAATACACCCTCTCACATACAACCCCACCTAATCCCCTCCATTCGTAATTATATTTTTCCCGTTAATTGGTGATCTTTTTTTGAAATCTGACTTCACTGTATTTTTTTTAATCTCGCAACAATTAGTTTGCATACTATATTTGATATATTTCGACGATAAATCACTATTTATGCTTGCGAGAATCACTAAAATGTTGGTGATTCATGTAAGAATAAATAGTGATTTGTGCGTAAGAATCACTATACGTAAATTACAAATTTTGTACTGCAAAATCACTAAATTTATACGTATATAAAAATAAATCGCTAGATCTATGCTGAAATCACTATTTATTATTACAGAAACCACTAAAATTTTAGTACTCCGTAATATAGCACATATGGTATGCATATTGATCGTTGGAAGATGGAGAAAAATATAGTGAAGTCGGATTTCAAAAAAAGTTCACCGATTCACGGGAAAAATCAAATTAAAAATGAAGGGAATTATGTTGGATTGTGTATTTCAACTGTGTGTGGTGCATTAGATTAGAGTAATCTAAGGGCTTAGATTAGTTTTTAGTTTCTATTTTAATTTTAGTTTCTAGTTGAACAAAATATATATATATATATACATATAAATACTTATATTTATGTAAATTTATGATAATATCTGACCATTTACGCTTACATATTATATATCGCATACTATTATAGTATCATTTAGATTTATTGTAAATTTTTATGAATTAAATATTTTTAAAAATATTATTTGAGAAAATTTATAAATTAAAGCATGTCTGTGAATTGTAATTATTTATCTCTATTAAATCAAACTATACATAATTTCTGACATGCCTTAAGTATTATATTTGCTACGATACAAATACGTCCAAATCAGTACAAGCTAACAAAAAAAATCTTTCATGTATATAAGTGTATTACAAACTTATACTAATTTTAATGTTGTATAACTCATCAATTGCTACTCTAATACGCGGACGTACAAAAATTTGCCGAAAAAATAAACAATTTACTCATATTTCTAGTTTAAATAAAGAGATGAAACATACTACACTACTAATCTATTTATTATTTGCATAATACTAGTTAAAAGATACGTGTAGAAGACAAATTTACAAGCATTTCAAAGAATCTCCCTTTTATGGTATGCAAGACAAATTTCATCTCCATTTATGCGACAGTACAAACTTGCACCAGTCTAAATGCCTCACCCGCTTAAATGCTTAAATTACTAAAAGTAGCTATAGCCCTATAAATATTTCGGAGAATTGATTTGTAAAGATGAGATATGATCACAAGCTTTAGGGGTAGTGATCATGCAATGAAAAAATATTGCATCTATTCACAATGTTTCTGCACCTATACTGTAATTCTGGATATTACTGTACAAAAATTATATGCAATTATATTGGGGCAGTTAAAAAGGATAAGCATTTAGTATCTTTAACCCGACCATCAAACTCGAAAATCTTCTTTCTGTTTGAACAAGAATAATACCTTGATCTATTTCTACTTTCTTATTTTTATCTTTTCTAAGAAGATAACTTTGGTGTCAAGTTCTAGCAATCAAGCCTGATATAACTATCACACTTTGAAACCTAGTACAAAGTTCTACACATGCTGCCTTTATGTTCTTGATACAATTATCACTCATCTCCACGTTGCTTTCAGAGGACAAAGAAATCAGATCCATTCACCAGTCCATCATCTATCTGAGCTTGAATTGGTTGCTATCTGAATCAGAAGAAAATGGCAGGCTCATAAGTTTGTGGAGCATGTCTAGTGTCTACCTAGAGAGATGCCTTCTAGACTATTAGTCCAGATGGTAAGTTGTGGCCAATACATATGCAGAATATAGAAAACACGCAAGTGCAAATGATAGTAGGATTAAACTAAGCCGATCTTTTACATCATGCGAGCGAGACATTAATTAAGAGATTACAACAAAAGTCTTCAAGAAAAATTACTGAGCTATCATTACTATTAATAAATCATAGATTTTCCAAACCGATTATATGTCTTCAAATTTTATAGAATCTTAGCGTACCAAACAGAGGGAATATGGATAAATAAGCTCCAACTTTTATTGATTAAACTCCACTTGTGCATCTGACATTATGCATTAAACTCCACTTGTGCTTCTGTACATCTGACTTTTAATGTAGTTACCAATATATTGTCCAGCCTGACGGCCCTGTCCTTAACATTAAGGATCTTCTACTGTCATCGTAACAGAATAGATGTTCTTGCATTTAAGTATCTACAACCAAGAATCTGCCTCCTGGGTGGGGAACTAAATATTACAATAATCCCTCCAGTCTTTCTTTTATTTAATACATCTACGTTAGCAAAAGGATATCCCACACGTAGAAATTACTAGCACAAGATCATTCAATTTACACGGAAGAATAACTTATAGTGATGACAACCTGTAATTCAATTAGTATAAAATAATACTGAAAAGAAAAGTTTTTATTAGATTAAAATGAAAAATGCAACCTTTTAGGAAGAACACAAAAAATTCAAGCATCAAGCCATTCTATATATGCAAATTAGTCTTTCTAGGAAAAGATAGTGAAGGAATATTAACTAAAGAATGAATCCCTATTTTAGAACTAGACCGGGCAATGTACAGTGTCTGTGTACTTTTGTATTTTACTTTCGTGTTTTCATGTACTTGAACGTAGGATCCTTCGTTTTGGATTCGTGTACTAAATTTGAAACACATATCCGATTCAAAACGTGTCGTGTATTTTTCGTGTAGTATTCGTGTCGTATTCGTGTACATTAAAAAAAATTTAAATTTCATTTAATTAAAATTTATATATTATAAAACTATTTTTATTATGTAAATTTTTGTGAAAATAAAATTAAATATATATATTTACATAGAATTCTACAAAAAATTGTAAATATGTATAACTTATATAATTTTTATATATAAATGTATAACTTACTACAAATTAGTCGTGAAACTTTAATTTTATTATTCATATGTAATTGCTTATGTATTTTCTAAATATACAATATTATAAATAATATATAAATTCTAAAATTATTTATTTAATTAATTCGTGTACTTTCATTCGGTGTTTGAAAATCTAAACCCGACACTAATTACATCCGTGTTTTTTCGTGTTCATGTAATTTTGTGTTCATCTACCAAATTTTTGCACCCAAACACTAATTATTTATCGATGTCGTGTTCACGTGTAGTATACCAAATTGTCAGCGGTAATAAAAACGAACTGACATATACTAACAAGTAGAGAATCGCCTAAAACAAAAATACTACTTAAAATGAGTAGTATTTATATATATATAAATTCACTAATTCACGAAAATTTCTTTTTAGATACCATTGAATCACTTTGACATTAAATTAATTTCTACTAGAAGAAAGGCCTAAAAAAAATCTAAATTATATATAAAAATATAATTTTATTGATTCTTATATTCCTTAACAAAATAAGTATTTTTTCTTATTATATTTTAAAATTTATCTTTTTTTCAACTTCCAGGAAAAATTCTAAATTTGTTTGTGATTACTACCTCAATGACACTGAAATAGCAATATATTAAATAATGAGAAGTCCAAAATTAAAATGATGTGATTTTTATTTTTGAAGTGAGACTTGCGTTAAATTTTTTCTTGAAGTGTCATCCTTTTTATGAAGTTATTCTTTTATGTTTAGAAGTTACGACTTTATAAGTTCAGAGGTCATATTTTAGTTTCTGAATAGATGACGAATACACGTTAATTATTGATTTATTTTTTAAGAATAGAAAATCATCTACTTGTAGAAACCCTGTACCAATTTAAAACAAATCAACAAATAAATTCTCATCTACTTACTGATTTTCCGAAATGAGTCCCTTTTTCATGCATTTCAAACTATATATCAACGCGGTAACGATGACACATTCAGATTAGCATTACCATACACTTAATTACTTACTACACTTGCGAAACTCAAAATCAACTACAGAAGGACCAGAACACAGTGTAAAACTTACAGCAGGCTCAAACTAAAGCACATGAAACATGTCTTAGATATTACAATTACATTGCCTGATATACTTTTAAGACTGCAATAACTTAAGCAAAACAACACAAATCATAATATAAAAATGACCCACATGAAAATGTAAATAAAGTTGATATATTAAAAATGTAAATACTTTTTTTTTTGTTTTAAATAAACGTGGTTTTATCAATTATTTGTTTGTGATGGTGGGATTAATGACCAAGAATTAATTGGAGATTTTTTGACCAATTCAGCATTTTTTAAAACAATGGTGATTGTAAGGGCTCTTTGGTGGATTGTGTATTGTTGGTCCTTTAAATTATGAATTATGATCAAAAGATCTTTGCTCAATCATTTATGCATGGATTATATTCCACTTTAAAGTTTTTTGTCCTGAAATTTACATTATTTTAAATTATACTTATCTATGTGATATAAGTGTGTAATGCATAGTATAAACAAAACAAATAATTAAATAATTACATATAAACTAATCAATTTTTTTTTTCAAATTTGTACTTTTAAATAAACAGATGAAAAGTACTACATTACTAATCTAATTATTATTGCATAATAATTAAAAGAAACATGTAATTTAGCAAAAAAACGTTTAGAACATAAATTTATTAGCATCTCTAAAAAAAATAAGAACACATATGTTGAACGAGCCGAGTCGGACCGGGTTCGAATCAGGAAAATAGAATTCGGGACCGGCACTGCGGGTTAGTACGAGTTAGGCGAATAGTGCGGGTTGGGCGTGTTGGTCGGGTTGGGCGGTTTCGGGCGAGTTAATTTAATTTTTTTTTTTTGGGTTAAAAGAAGTACCTCGTATAAATTTTATTAATTTTAAAAATATTTCAAAAATAATTTGAGAGGACTCCTGTCTAAAAAAACGGAACAAAACGTATGAATATATAACAATACAATACAAATTCGAAGCAAATAAAATTTTAATATTCGAAGCAAAAAAAATATGAATTTTTAAAAATGAAACCAGATTTTAAAAAAGAAAAATTAATTAAATTAAAAGTACAAAAATTAAAAACGGACTAAAATATGAATTTTTTAAAAAACAAACAAGATTTTAAAAAGGAAAGAAAGTTGCAAGTTGCAATAGAACTCAGAAGCAAATCAATCAAACGAGCCCGCGGGCTTCGTGCGGGCTTCGTGCGGGCTTCGTGCGGGCTTCGTGCGGGCTTCGTGCGGGCTTCGTGCGGGCTTCATGCGGGTTTTGTGTGGGCCGGGCCGTATGAATCGATTCAAACGAGCCGGTTTATGCAAGCCGGTTCGTGCGGGTTCGTGCGGGTTTTTTCACCGAATCGGGCCGGTCCGATCTCGGTTTTACGATTCCTGATTCGTATTCGACACTTACCATTTAACGAATTGTGCGGGTCAAAACCCGGCTCGTTTCGAGCTGAATAAAACGGGTTCTTGAACGAGTCGGTTCCGGGCGGTCCTCGTAAACCCGCACAAGTGCCCACCGCTAGTCACGTATCATCTACCCGCTCATGCGTGACAGCTCAACTCTGAATATTAGACTATCAAATTGAGAGTTAGTTAGAATAACAGTTTTCCCGCCTAGTATCTTTACCGTCTGTATAAATGTAGTTACAAACATACATCATGTACTTCTTCTTCTTCTTGATTGAAATATACAGTTTTTTTGCGCAGAAAATAACATAGTTCTAGCTAAATCGAATAACAATGGAAATCACTAACAAGACCTTGTTCGTGAGGAGGCTTTTCACAGTGATCTCTCTCTGTTTAATAATCATCATAGCTGTCTATGGTAAGTAAACTGATTCCATTGTTTTTCCTTAATCTATGTTTTTACATTCTTGTTGTTTATGATTCAGGTGGCTACCGCTGGAAGCACCCAGTAGAGAGGAGGCACCGTCAGCGGAACCTCCCACGTCGGAAGTAAGTTTTTCTGGTTATTATTTTAACATGAGTAGTGAAATATATGTACGATTGATTGTTGCACACCCCAAATTCATTACTTGACCAATATATCATTTTGATATTATTCTTTTGCATTCGAACTCTTTGCCAACTATTAAATAATACAGTTTTGTTCATTTGTTAATTTTAAGTTTTAAAACAAATACTCATGATCTGAATGAAATCAGAAAATAAACATATAAATTAGTAGCACGTTAATCACTATTTATTAGATACTTACCACCCACAGAAACACCTAACATTATCATGTTATGTGATAGTATTTTACAGTTATATAAATATAAGTAACGGTAATATAAATAAATCAAATGAATATTTTGGCTAAGTATGTTTAAAATATTATTTTCGCATTTAAATGTATTGACTTTATATGAAAAATCTTTGTATTAATTTAATAAAAAAATATTAAGTTCATTACATATTCATTTTTAAAATATGTGTATGAGTTCAAATCTCCATTATATTTGACTTTTATTGTTTATTGGTAAATATTGCAAGCGTGAAAAGGTTAGACATAGTTTTTAAAAATATTTTAAAACAACATTGCCTCACATTTATCAATAAATATCTATTTATTAGTCATGTTACTTTTAGAAAAAATAGATTTTTATGAGAAAATATAAAGAAGGATCATGTCAGAAAAGAGAGAAAAGAACGATATATTATAACTGTCCCCCGATTCACCTCCGGTGTGAGAATCAGTTAATCGGCTCCAAGTAAAGTAACTCTAACGTACAAGAGCTTGTATGTAATGTAAGTAATGAATCATGTGTTCTAGGTGAACCTGATTTAAATGAACATCTTTCAGCTGGTTATCCGTTACCGTATTCTTCGGTCGGTAAGTGGCTAAGACCAAATCATATAAGTCCAACGGTTACATGTGAGACTTCGGGCCGGGTCAGCCGGGCTTTGTTCGGTCCATTTGATTGGGCCTATGATCTACCAGCCCAATCTGGTTCGGGCCTCCAACATGTCCATGGGCTTTGGTCGGATATTTCATTCGGACAAAGTCCAAAACCAAACCTTTCTTTGGGAAGAATCATCATCCTTTCACTTCAGGATTTTCGATCGAGTAGATAACCATGACACGTCACTTGGGAAGTTGCGCCAACTCAATGATGACAACTGTTTGGCCCCGAGATTCGTGCCCCATCACAGCCATTGAATTCAAAGCGTCCCCATCCAGACCGTCGAATCTAAAACGTTTCATTCCCACTGTCCAAACGTCACTCAAACACTTTATAAAAACTGATTTCCCCCCATTTCAATTTCTACCATTTTCACACAAACATACTCTCTTACTATCAAGAAATCCTGCCTTCAAGTGCATCAAGATCAAGTCAAGGCACTTCCACTCCGTCCTTTTCACACTCAAACTCCCAGTCACTAGTAAGTATCTATAATTGTACTTCTCTTCTTTATTTCCCAATTGCCATGCACATATTTTGAACTGTGTATATTCATAGATATTAGGATGTTGTTTGAATATGAATGCATGTATGTGTATGGTCTTTTACGGGTTGAATAGGTTTAGTTTTTTTGGGGTAGAAATGTATGTGCTTGAAATTTTAGCAGAGAGACCTATGGTAGGGGTTTAGGTCAATGTTTAGATGATATTTGATACAAAATACCTTTGGCCTATTAGGACTGGGCCTCCCAGGATGCCCTTGGGTCAAGAAAAATCTTTGTTGTAATTAAATCCCTAGAACCCTTTTCGGCCATCACTAAAGCTCATTGAACACTCTTCGGTAATTCTACTTTTTTCACAACTAGCATACCCTTGACCGATCCAAGCCCTCTGTGCGCGGCTCTTTTTTTATCTTCCTAAATTCTTCCGAGTACATTGATAATTATTTCCTCATTTCCGAATGCAGGGATATGGATCGGTCAGCGACGGAAGTCGAAATCTCTGGCGAAATAAGACCGTCTTCAGAGGTGTCCCCTTTCAGTATTGTCGCTGACTATCCCGCAGCGAATTATCGTTCGTTGTTGACCAAAGATACTGTGGCTGGCTTCGTTCAGGAGTACGAAATACCTTTCGACGCATGGCATATCTATCCGGCTAGGAAGAAGGACCGTATCTAGCATAATCCCCCCGTTCCCCAAGGCTATTGTAATATCCCCAAATTTTGTACTTATTTAAGAACCATTGATGAATAGTAACTTTTGTTTAAGAACCACTGATGAATAGTAACTTTTTCGTTTAGAAAAGTTTTCAGACCACCCTATGTACGGGACGGTATAATGAACTTTCGAAGTCGTATTAGTGATCTACGATGTAAATGAAGGAATGCAAAAGCTGTCAGAATCAGAAAAATAGCATTTCTGTTTTCTCCGAAATTTCACCAATAACGGACGGATTAATCATTATTTGAAAATATTGGAGGATTTAAATTATCAATTCCATGGATATGGATTTAATAAAAGAATTAGTGATATCAAGAACGTTTACGGTAAACTACTTCGATAGAACACTTAAGAAACCCTACGAACATTCTACGAGATTAAGCGGTGACGGAACAACGCGACACTTACCGGATTAAATATAGGCATGGAAGTAACATGTAACGAGATTAATCCAAGGAATGCAACAATTGGACCATCCATGTGAAATGGAACAAACCAGTAAAGCTACTTTATCTCCAAACTCCCCATGGCTTGACATGTGTCCGATGATGACGCAAAGAAAGCTATGACTCACCACCCTAATACAAAATATCACATTTCTATCAAAATATCACATCCATGTTCTTGAAGAAGAACATTCGACCCTCTTTTAAAACACCAAGATACTTTTTCAAGAATCAATCTTCCACTCATCCATAAATCATGATCTTGGATTCTAAAGCTTCCATATTTCCAAACTAAGGTATTCTCTTAATCTTAGCATCATCCATTGAGGTTAACATATTCAAATCCTTGATTGAAGATGAGAGTGAATAGTGAAATGAATAGTAATCTTTTGTGTTCTTGATTTTGTTCTTAAAGATTAAGCTTGTTAAGGATAGTTCAAAGCTCAAGGAAGGATTATAAGCTATTGTGAGTGTATTTAAAGCATCAAGGAAGGTATAACTGTTGAAACCCTTGGTTATAATTTGATTAATCTCGGATATTTTGACTATGTATAGATTGCTGGATTGACCCGAGACACACTACCCCTACCTCACTACCAGGCAAGTTTTCGAAACCTGTGCTTACTGTTGTTGTGATAATAAACTGCTTTCATATATGATATACAAATGAGAAGTATACATGTTTTATTCCCAAGTACATTGTGATATATAAATTGCATGCTTGTTTTCGAACTGCTATATATAGCGATACTCGAGGTTATGACTTGATGTTAGGGCTTATAAGCTAGATATGGGATATCAGCCATAAGCCAGGTTTTTATAAATGCCCTAGGTTAAGGGCGTGTGATTTTCTTTAGATCAGAAGTAGTTATATTTTCTGTATATATTAAAGATTATTTCCCGATTAAGATATCGGGTAACTATTATTCGATGATTATTTATTTAATGAATATTATTTTTCGAATATTCATTTAAGGTTTATTTATTTAATGAATATTATTTTGAATATACATTTAATCCTTATTTATTTTATGAATATTATTTTTGAATATTCATTTAATCATTATTTACTTAATGAATATTATTTCGAATATTCATTCAAGGTTTATTTACTTAATGAATATTATTTTGAATATTCATTTAATCCTTATTTATTTAATGAATATTATTTTTGAATATTCATTTAATCATTATTTACTTAATGAATATTATTTCGAATATTCATTCAAGGTTTATTTACTTAATGAATATTATTTTGAATATTCATTTAATCCTTATTTAATTATTGAATATTATTCTGAATATTCGTTCAATCACTATTTATTTAATGAATATTATTTTTGAATATTCATTTAAAGTTTATTTATTTAATAAATATTATCTGATTATTTATTAAATACTTTTAACACACTTTTAAATTGAGTTGGATTATTTAAAGTTATTCTTTGCCTTCAATAATTACGAAGGATATTCTAAACTGTATTATTAATTATTTTAAATCAAGGGGAGGTTCCCAAATACTGTTTTTCCATTTAAATCTATCTTTTAAGAGGATTTAAATACTCGCTCAACTACTAAAAATATGGGGAACTTGATTTAAGTAACTGCTACTCATTTTAAACTCTCAACTCAAAACTGTCAGGGGACAGATATTTTCTCGGAGCAATTTAATTGCTGCAAGTCAAATGTTGTGTAACTACCTCAACGATCGAGGAGTAAATTGATGGAACAAGTCGATATCCATTAACAAGTAATAGCTTGGGAAATATTGGAGAATCTTCCTTTCCAACCTAGATATAACTACTTAGTGGAGTCGTATCAACAAGTATTACACTTGGGAAAAGGAGGACGATCTTTACGTTTCAGAGTCATAGATTTCATCCGAACTAGGAGTGATGTAAGAGGTCCAGTTGCGCCGACCCATCCATTTTATTGCCCCAAATGGGCCGGGAGATCCGGGAAGGCGGTAGACAATGTCAGGCTGTCGTGATTCTTCCATCTACATGTAGAGAACATATTTTTGTTGTACGACCTGCTTCTGATCATAGTAAGGTTTGTACGACGGGCGCGGTAGCAACTCCGGTATTGGTTCATCATCCAATTTGGATAATTCTGCAACATGTATTGAAAGGGACTAAGGGTAGCCCCCTTAGTACAGGTTTACCGATCATGTTGGCAGGGGGTCGAAAAGTGTTCAAAGAAAAAAATGAAGTTGCAATAAATCCTTGCAACTTCATCTTTTAATTTTATGAGTTATGACTCTGATAAAACCTTACCCAGATTATATATGCATAAGTGGATTTTGGGTTACGGAAACATTATATTAATTTTCCTCGTAACTTCATCTTTTATGTTATACTAGTCTCTTATCCGTTTAAGGCATAACATGTGGTTACAAAAATATCTTTGAACTGCTATATACGGATGATCTACCATAAATTATTTTGGTGGGCTCTATTGCTCACCCTTGCTTTATTTATTTATATCACAACAACAGCTAGAGCAGATGGCCCGCAACAGGCACACTCTGCGCAAGCAGGTAGCAGGCGTCAGAGATTTACCTGCTGATGTCGTAGCCTCCATAGCTGAGGTAGTAGCAATCAATAGTCTAAGCTACAGCTTTTGTGTATCAGACTTATTTATATTTATGATTAATGTAATCAACGGCAAGAACTATTAAGCGTACTCTATACTCTTTTGGGTTTGTAATAACTTATAACTTGTGGATCCTACTACTAGATACTTATTCCAATTTCATCTCTGGGACTATAACTTGTTGGGTATGGTGTTCTTATTGCGGGGTCACAGTATGCAATTTAATTGTTTTGATTCAAGTGCAAGTATTATTGATGGACATTGAGACCGTAATGACCGGATCCCCGACCCCAGATCTGGGGCTGTTACAGAAATGGTATCAGAGCGCGAGAGTTATAAACCCCCGAGATGATGCGACGTTACAATAATAAATTCACTAAGATAATAAGAACTCTTGCCAAGTTCGATTAAAACCCTTATGGTAACTTTAATATTATGATAGTAACATAGTCGTTATTGTGTAGGCGAGCGACATCTCTGACCCTGAGGCTTTCGAGAGACAGCATGATGAGGACTTGCTCCGGACTACAGATCCATACTATGAGGATTTTGAGGAGGAGGACCCGGAGGAGGTCCAGGCAGATGCGGACACCGAGGTTGTTGAGGATTCTGATGATGAGGATCCAGAGGAGGACCAGACCCTAGCTGATCATGAGATTATGGAGGGGGATGCTGAGGACCAGACTCCACTTCCTACTGAGAGAGCCCCTACCCCTTCACCACTGCCTTTGAGCCCTTCCCCCGATGATTTTGAGGAGCTTACCCCTGAGCCACAGCAGACAGAGGCTGCACCACCAGCAGACCCGGCTTCCCCATCTCATGTTCTGATAGAGGGAATACCATTGTTTGTGTATAACTGGACAGTGGGCAGAGTTCATTCAGAGTTGGTAGTGGCTGAGGCTAGACTAGCAGAGTCACGGATGCAGCTAGAAGTAGAGAGAGCTGCCAGGATTGTACGCCAGGGCGGCGGCAGATCTGTGCCCCCTCGAGTTGCCCGGAGGGCGATGACTCGCATTGAGCTGAGGGCACGGATGAGGATTCGAGCTTTGCCTACTGATGGCGATGGCAGGGTATCCAGGATTGATGCTGAGGAGATTTTCCGCATGGCTATGGCGATGGTGAGGGCATTGGGCCGCATTAGTGGCTGATTTCAGAGTTGGTGATGTAGTAGTCTAGTTTTCTAGTCACGTGCGGACATAGTAGCGCCGATTTTTGTGGGATTGTTCCATTGTATATAGTATCCCTTTTCTGACTAGAAGGATAGACCATGTATCTCACTTTTGACTAGATGTGGTTAGGACGGTTGTACTTGTAAACTGTCGATGTTGACTCAGACTATGTATCTTTGGTACCATGTATATATTTGTTTCCTTTCGGTTGAATCCAGCCCTGTTGTGACGCGATCACAAGTTTATTATACTGTTGTCTGTACTATTATGATTAAAATTGTGATAAAATATAGAACTGCGGGAGTCTACTTCCAATTAGGTAACGACTGTATCTGTAATCTAGTGAATGAGCTTAATGTGAATTTCCCAAAATTTCAGTAAGATGCCTCCACGAAGAATGAGAACTAGGGCTAATCCCCATGAATCTGAGGATCAAGAAAGCCACAACCAAAATAGGGAAGACCCTGAAAATGAGGAAGAGATAGATGAAGATTATAATGAGTAGAACGACTCCCAGTATGGAGAGGCAGATGAATCCTTTTTCACTGCGGAATTTGAGGCTGAAGAAGAGGAAGTTGAAGAGGAACAAGGAATAGAGAACCAGGGTGGAGACCCCATGGGTCAGTTCATGAATCTACTCAGGCAAAATTTGGACCGTTATCCCCAACCACCCCAAGGAAACAACAACACAGTGGCAAACTCTTTCAGGGCCTTTAAGTCACTCAAACCCCCAGAATTCCAGGGATCGGCTGACCCAGTAGAGGCAAGAGCCTGGGTAAAGGAAATGGAAAAGTCCTTTGAGATTTTAAGCATTGAGGAGGCACAGAAGACTGTTTTCGCCACTTACCTTCTGAAAGGAGAGGCCAACTATTGGTGGGAGGCCAAGAAGAACATGGAGACGGATGCTATCATAACTTGGGAAAGGTTCAAACAACTGTTTCTAGAGAAGTATTTCCTAAGGTTTATGAAGACTCAAATGGAGCTCAAGTTTTTAGAACTGAAGCAGAATAACCTATCAGTGGCTGATTATGAGGCAAAATTTACCAAGCTATCAAGGTTTGTGCCAGAGTTTGTAGATACCGAAGAGAAGAAAGCTAATAGGTTTCAACAAGGGTTGAAGAAGTGGATTCAGAATCGCGTGGCAGTCTTGGAGATTTCAGACTATGCCACATTGGTGCAAAAGGCTTCAATCGTGGAAGCATGGAGTGATCTGATGCAGAGGGAAAGAGAAAAAGGGGGGATAAAAAGGAAACATGCAAGTATGGGTGGAGGTTCTGCAGGAGGAAACCCCCAAAATAGGTATAACCGCGGGGCAGTCTCCCTACCTGAAAGGAATATGGGGTACAAGCGACCCGTAAGCGCAAGCGTAAACCAGGGCGGCATCCCATCAGGAGTGTCCCGCTCCCACCAATCTCGACCTCCATTACCAGTATGTACAACTTGTGGAAGGAAACACCCCGGTGTGTGTAACCAGAAACAGGCAACCTGTTATAAGTGTGGACGAGTGGGCCATTATGCTAACTTTTGTACCGCAGCTAACCCTAGCGTCAACAGAAACCCCACTTGTTTTCAGTGTGGACGTCAAGGTCATATGAAGAAGGATTGCCCCATGAACCGACCCGCAGCATCAGGGGCAAGCAGAGCTGCCTCCAACAAGCCACCAACTGCTAGGACTTTCAACATGACAGTGCAGGATGCCGTGAGGAACACGGATGTGATAGCAGGTACCTTTTCTCTGAATTCAGTTAGCGCAAATGTTTTATTTGATTCTGGAGCAACTAAATCTTTTATATCGAGGAATTTCGCGCATAAATTGAAACTTAAAGCCCAACCGTTAAGGGATTCCCTACAAGTAGAAATAGCTAACCACGAAATAGTCCCAGTTAATCAGATTCACCCCAACTACAAATTGGAAATAGGGGAACAGCCTTTTTGTGTGAACTTGATTCCTTTTAAATTAGGAGAATTTGATGTCATTTTGGGGATGGATTGGTTGTCTCGCAATAACGCGTAGATAGACTGTAAAGGGAAAAAGGTTAGATTAAATACCCCAGGAAAGAAGGAAATAGTGTTTAAGGGAATGAAACAGACACATAAGTTTCTAACCATGGCGCAAACCAAAAGATTGTTACGAAAGGGAAACGAGGCTTACTTAGCTTATGTTGTAGACACCTAGAGAGAGGTGCCCAGTTTACAGGACATCCCAGTAGTCAATGAGTTCGAAGATGTGTTTCCACAAGATCTTCCAGGATTACCACCCGATAGGGTAATTGAGTTTGCTATTGAGTTAGCCCCGGGGACGGCGCCAGTTTCGAAGGCCCCGTACCGGTTAGCCCCAGTAGAAATGAAAGAACTAGCTACCCAGTTACAAGAACTGTTGGAGAAGGGTATGATAAGACCTAGTGTGTCGCCGTGGGGGGCACCAGTGTTATTTGTTAAGAAGAAAGATGGGAGTATGAGGTTATGCATCGACTACCGAGAGTTGAACAAGCTAACTATAAATAATAAGTACCCATTACCCAAAATAGATGATTTGTTCGACCAGCTAAAGGATGCTGTGTACTTCTCTAAAATTGACCTGAGAACCGGATATCACCAATTGAAGATTAAACCCGAAGATATCCCAAAGACTGCATTCCGTACCAGATATGGACATTATGAGTTCTTGGTGATGTCGTTTGGATTGACCAATGCCCCAGAAGCTTTCATGGATTTGATGAATAGGGTGTTCAAGAAGTATTTGGACGAGTTCGTTATAGTTTTCATCGATGATATTCTTATCTACTCAAAGACAGAGGCAGAACATGCAGAACATTTGAGGATAGCCCTAGGAATACTCAGGAACAATTGTATGCCAAATTCGCAAAGTGTGAATTCTGGCGAAATGAGGTTCAGTTTTTAGGACACGTGATCAATAAGGAGGGAGTGTTGGTTGACCCCTCCAAGATAGAGGCAGTTTCAAACTGGGAACGGCCAACCACACCAACAGAGGTAAGAAGTTTCATAGGATTAGCAGGGTATTATAGAAGATTTGTTAAGGATTTTGCGAAAATCGCAGCCCCGTTAACCCGACTTACCCGTAAAACTGAGAAATTTGAATGGACGGAAAAGTGCGAGAATAGTTTCCAAGAGCTAAAGAAGAGATTGGTGACTGCCCCTGTGTTGGCATTGCCAGATGGAAAAGGAGATTTTGTGATTTACAGTGATGCTTCCCATAAGGGATTAGGAAGCGTGTTGATGCAGCACGGTAAGGTAATCGCGTATGCATCAAGACAATTGAAGGAATATGAGATTCGATATCCTACTCATGATCTAGAACTTGCAGCAGTAGTTTTCGCTTTAAAGATTTGGAGGCACTACTTGTATGGAGAGAAGTGCGAGATTTACACTGACCATAAGAGCCTCAAATACATTTTTACCCAGAAGGAGCTCAACATGCGCCAGAGAAGATGGTTAGAGCTGATCAAGGATTATGACTGTGAAATTCTTTATCACCCAGGGAAAGCCAATATGGTGGCTGACACCCTTAGTAGGAAAGAGAGACTCAAGATGATAATGTCTTCAGAAGAGCTGATTAGAGAATTTGAAAAGATGGAAATAGAAGTGAAGGTAACCGGAGACGGTACCGAAAAGCTGTTTGAGATTTCACTACAGCCAGAGTTGTTAGAAAAGATCAGAAGATGTCAAGAAAGAATGATGAGTGAAGACAGACAGTCAATGACAGGAGAAGAGATCCACACTATCAAGGATGATAAAGGAATAATGAGGCACACTTACCAAATTTGGGTTCCGAATGTTTGAGAACTAAAGGACGAGATTTTACACGAGAGTCATAGTTCAAGGTATTCAATTCACCCAGGAAGCACCAAGATGTATGGAGATTTGAAAGAATACTACTGGTGGCCTAACATGAAAAAGGATGTAGCAGAGTGGGTAAGCAAATGCTTGACCTGCCAACGAGTGAAAGCAGAACACCAGAGACCCAGTGGGCTTTTACGACCCCTAGAGATTCCCGAATGGAAATGGGAACACCTAGCCATGGACTTCGTAGTAGGTTTACCAAGGACCAAGGCCAATCATGACACCATATGGGTAATCATAGACAGACTGACGAAGTCAGCTCACTTTCTTCCGATCAACGAAAGGTACACTGTCGACAGACTAGTGGATATTTACTTGAAAGAAATAGTGGTGCGACACGGAGTCCCAGTCGCCATAGTATCTGACCGAGATCCCTGGTTTAACTCCAGATTTTGGAGAAGCTTCCAAGAATGTGTAGGAACCCGGTTGAATATGAGTACTGCCTATCACCCACAAACAGACGGACAAAGTGAAAGGACCATCCAAACACTAGAGGATATGTTAAGTGTCTGTGCTATAGACTTTAAAGGAAGTTGGGATGATCACCTACCACTGATTGAGTTTTCCTATAACAATAGTTTTCATGCAAGCATAGGAATGCCGCCTTACGAGGCCCTTTATGGAAGAAGATGCTGATCTCCCTTGTATTGGGATGAAGTTGGAGAGTGAAAGATGCTTGGGACCGAAGTGGTCCAACGAACTAAGGACATAGTAGATCTAATCAGAGGACGGCTGGTAGCAGCCCAAGATACACAAAAGAAGTATGCTGATTTGGCCCGGAAAGACAAGGAATACGAAGTGGGAGACCTAGTGTTCTTAAAGGTATCTCCTTGGAAAGGTTTAATGAGGTTTGGAAAGAAAGGAAAACTGAGTCCTAGATACATTGGACCATTTGAGATCTTGAGACGTATTGGGAAGTTAGCATATGAGCTAGCATTACCCCCAAACCTGCAACAAGTGCATAATGTGTTTCATGTTTCAATGCTGAGGAAATACAACCCGGATGCTAAGCACATAGTGGAATACGAACACGTAGACGTGCAGCCAGACCTAACCTATGTGGACCAACCTGTGGAAATCATAGATCAAAAGGAACAAGTGCTCCAGAACAAGGTCATCAAGCTAGTCAGAGTTTTGTGGCAAAACCATAATGTAGAAGAATCAACCTAGGAACTAGCAAGTGCTATGCTGGAAAAGTACCCCCATTTGATTTCAAAATGATTCCGGGACGGAATACTTTTAAGGAGGGGAGACTGTAATATCCCCAAATTTTGTACTTATTTAAGAACCATTGATGAATAGTAACTTTTGTTTAAGAACCACTGATGAATAGTAACTTTTTCGTTTAGAAAAGTTTTCAGACCACCCTATGTACGGGACAGTATAATGAACTTTCGAAGTCGTATTAGTGATCTACGATGTAAAAGAAGGAATGCAAAAGCTGTCAGAATCAGAAAAATAGCATTTCTGTTTTCTCCGAAATTTCACCAATAACGGACGGATTAATCATTATTTGAAAATATTGGAGGATTTAAATTATCAATTCCATGGATATGGATTTAATAAAAGAATTAGTGATATCAAGAACGTTTATGGTAAACTACTTCGATAGAACACTTAAGAAACCATGCGAACATTCTACGAGATTAAGCGGTGACGGAACAACGCGACACTTACCGGATTAAATATAGGCATGGAAGTAACATGTAACGAGATTAATCCAAGGAATTCAACAATTGGACCATCCATGTGAAAGGGAACAAACCAGTAAAGCTACTTTATCTCCAAACTCCCCATGGCTTGACATGTGTCCGGTGATGAGGCAAAGAAAGCTATGACTCACCACCCTAATACAAAATATCACATTTCTATCAAAATCAACCAAGGAAGAAAAGCAAGAACCCCCACTTGAAGAAGAACATTCGGCCCTCTTTTAAAACACCAAGATACTTTTTCAAGAATCAATCTTCCACTCATCCATAAATCATGATCTTGGATTCTAAAGCTTCCATATTTCCAAACTAAGGTATGCTCTTAATCTTATCATCATCTGTAACAGCCCCAGATCCGGGGTCAGGAATCTGGTCGTTACGGTCATCATTCCATACATCATGCTTGACTTGAATCAATACAAATAAACAACATGCTATGACCCCACCATCTATCTCACACACACACACAAGTTATAGTCCCAGAGATGAACTTGAAATAAGTACTGCTAACAGGGTCCTTAAACATATCATAAGTGATTACAAGCCCAAATATAATTTACAAGTTTAAGTTTGTTGCCACTTCTTAAGTTACGTCGTACATATAATTAAAAGCTGAATCAGAACTACCAGTCTATATCACTAGTAGGCTCTACCTCAGCTATGGCGGCTGTAGTATCAGGGGAGAGTCCTCTGGGTTCCCAAACCCTCTTGCGGCTGGTGGTGCGAAACATCTGGTTTATCTGTTGTGGTGATATATATACAAACAAGCAAGGGTGAGCAACAAGGCCCACCAAAATAATGCTGAACTGATAAACAATATATATATAATCAAGTATCAACTTTCATAGGAAACATTTACTTCATATATAATCTGGAAATAAAACAATGTAAATTTATTTCCAATTCATTTTCTAAACTCATCTGATCACGTATATCCTGTAGATAAAATCATATACTTTTCGTAAATTCATACTCTTCCTTATAAACTCATATACTGGAATATACTGGATTACTCTTGAGTAACCTTTCTGAAAACTTTCATGAAACTGAATAGCTGGAACAAACTTTCTTTTTTTCTGAAATCTTGCATGAAACATGCTCTTTCATGGATGCTGAACTGTAAATGGAGATTCTGGGCGCCAAGGATACCCCTACGATGATCAGTCGCAAGCTGTATCCCCCTGATCTTTTTCTACGTAGAAGGGAAGAATAGACAGTATCTGACTGACCTACCTCCCCGCCAATCGGTTGTAGGCAGGAAGTACAGACCCGTTTCACCAGTCCGTCGGCCTGTGACTCTCCTATGAGGAAGAACAGACCCGTTTCACCAGTCCGTCGGCCTGTTGCTCTCCTCTTTCCTACGGTCAGGCAATTTCTGATAAACTAAGGGAAGAACAGACCCGTTCACCAGTCCGTCGGCCATATTGTAATTCCCTTATGGGACCGGCGCTACTCAGTCCCTTACATACTCTCCAAGTTCGAGTAAATCCATAACACTGAAACATGAAGTTCCTTTCCCTTTTTCCCCAAGGATACAACTCCACAAAGTAGTCATATCTGGTTGGAAAGGAAAATTCACCCATATTTCCCAAGCTGACGCTTGTTAATGGATGCAACTAATTCCGCTGATCTTACCCCTCGAATCTTGAGGAAGTAATCAAAATCATTTTGATGGTAGTAAACCAGACTGATAAATTTATTGATTTAAAAAGGCTTAGGACCGGGCAGTCCACTGGAAACATACATAAAATCTCGAGAAAGGTCCCATGCATTTGTAGTTTGAGTGAACATTTAAGTCTTTCTGAATATAGACTTAAACGAAAAATAGATTTGGGAACCTTCTCTATTTATAATAAAAATTGACTGAAATATACTTTATTAGCTATTTTGGGTTTAAAATAGTTTTCACAAAATACTTCCTTAAGAAGTAGGGCTTTAAATAATTAATGCAAACTATATTTAATAAAGAATATTTATTTAGAAATAATTCTCAAGTACTTTCTTATCAAAAAGGGTAGATAACAACTATTCATCATATATTTAAAATATACCCTTAATAGATTAAACTCCCAATGATCTTTAATTTGTAAACCACTTATCGAGATTAATTGTAATAACACAATAAAATAACCGTAGATAGCAACCAATACCATTCTTAGTATAAATATAGAGAGTATATAATGTGTCTCTATTTAACAACTGATGCCATTCCCGGTCCAAAGTATAAATGCAGAGTATATTCCCCCTACTGAGGGTTTTACTTAGCACATCAGCTCCAAAATATTACTATATCCATAGCTTATAAGTTCAACTTGTATCAATACTTTGATTTAGCATCATAGAAATCATTTCGAAATCATACACATATAGCATATATCTCAAATTCTTTAGTTATCACCACAACAGTTTTAAAAAGGTATAGGTTTGAAAACTTGCCTGATCTCTGAGCCCGAGGGTGGTGTCTGGCAGTGGTCCGGTAATCTATCAATAACAAAGATACCTTTTGTCAGTAACTCATACTCGGGAATCAAGCAAACATCATACTTAAACTTAACCGCCATACCAATACAACTATATGCTCATAACCCTCGCAATCTCTGCTATCATCTTATAGTTAGGCACTTGTTTGCTATCGAGGGACATCATTCCAACTTGTCCTTGGTCTGACTTGAGTCTACAGGTGTTCTAGAGTCAACCTCTTATGATCCATTTCAAGATTTTCAACTCGTTCTCAGGGTTTTTCTAAAGTGGTATTCAAGTGCTTGCTTTAAGGGGTTTCTCGCACTTAACCTTACTTCGAACATTTTTATAAAATCGAAAAATGATCATTTTCACACAAGGTTTTCTCCTACTCTTTCCATACTGTCTCTACTATTGAATTACCAAAATTATCTCCTGCAATGATCAAGTCAAGAGAGCTGTATTTCAGTTACAATCTCATCTTCTCGTTTCTGAACCACTTTTACTAATTTGACCATATCTCCTAAACCGTAAGTCCGATAGTTCCGATTCTTGCGCCAAAACAATCTACGTTCAAAAATCTATAAGTAAAAGTCATATACTCATCAAGATCAGAGACCTATCTCGACTGTTAAGCTCTGTTTTCAAGGGTTTTATAAATTTCGTCATTACGACGGCTATAAATCGAATAATCCCAAATTTCAAACCATCTAAATTGCTCATCAATCATTCCAATTAACATATACATCTGATTTAACCAAGAACTGAGGCCAAGCAATGCCTTTACGTTCTTAATACTCAATATTACTTGTAACAAAGCTCAAACATAGCTATTAATGTCAACTAAGGCTATAAACATGCATCAACATCATTAATCATCCATAAACTTCACACTACTTCAAGGGTTTCAAGCTTTATACGTTCTTTGGAGTTTATATAAGCCTAATAATCCTTGTATGGTCCTAAGATAGCTTGAATCCACAAAAGAAATCAAGAATCAAGAGTTAGTTCTTGAAAAGTACTATTCATCTTCATCTTCTTTCATTTATTTGATCATGAAATGCTTAAAGAAAGGCCACAATATTCATGGCTTACCTTGTACTCCTCCCTAGCTTTGATTTAAGCTCTAGTTTGTAATTAATGGTGGAATGAATCTCCACTTCTCCTTCCTTGAAGCTTTGGCCGAGAGCTTCTTGATCTTTCAAGAGGTTTCTTTTGATTTTTCTTTTCTTTTCTTACTTTGTTTAATTACTTGATATTTATCCAATGTGGTGAGTCATCACCCTTGGTCTCTTCTTGTCTTGACACTTGGCAAGCATGCATTGGCTTGGGATAAAGTAGCTTTTCTGGTTCGTTTAATTTCGTAGAATGCTCGCAAGGTTTCTCGAGGGTTCTATCAAGGTATTTTACCGAAATCGTTCTCGATACTTCTAATTCATTTAACAAATCCATATCCATGGAATTAATAATTTAAATCCTTAAATATCCTCAAATAATAATTATTTAGTCCGTTTTTGGTGAAACTTCGGAGAAAACGAAAAATGTTATTTTTCCGATTCTGACAGCTTTTGCATTCCTTTATTTCCATCGTAGATCACTAATGCGACTGTGAAAGTTTATTATATCGTCCCGCATATAGTGTGGTCTGAAAAACTTTTAAATGAAGAGTTACTATTCATCAGTGGTTTTTTTTTTCTACAATCCTTTGGATCAAAATCCGTTCCAATATTCCTGATCTATTTTCTCTTTGCTCTTTGCACTTAGAAAACGTTCTAGTGCTTTCTCGGGCATACGCTATCTTGTTTACGGAGTTATCGGATGTATTCCAGATATTGATTTGGATGACATAAAAATACTTTCCTTCCCTGGAGTATTGTATTCTTATCTTCCAGATTGATTGTTCTTATTTATATGTTCCGTCCATTCTTATTATTCTCAAAATGTTTGAAAACTGAAATCCATATTCATTTCATACTTTTTTTTTTACTTAATTCTCCAAAAATCATTACCACCATCCACATATATATATATACATCATCATACAATAAAAGTTTTAATTCTACCCAAAATCTGGGGTCTTACAGTCTCCCCTCCTTAAAAGGATTCCGTCCCGGAATCACTCTGAAAGTAAATGGGGATATCTTTCTAGCATCTCGCTCTCTAGCTCCCAAGTTGATTCTTCCACATTATGATTTCTCCATACTACTCTGACTAGTTTGATGACCTTGTTTCGGAGCACTTGTTCCTTTCGATCTATAATTTCCATTGGCTGCTCCACATAGGTCAAGTCTGGTTGTATGTCTACATGCTCGTATTCCACTATATGCTTAGCATCCAACTTGTAGGGCCTTAGCATCGAAACGTGAAACACATTGTGGACTTGTTGCAAATATGGGGGTAGTGCCAGTTCATACGCTAGCTTTCCAATACGTCTCAAAACCTCAAATGGCCCAATGTATCTAGGGCTCAACTTTCCTTTCTTTCCAAATCTCATCAATCCTTTCCAAGGAGACACTTTCAAGAACACTAGGTCTCCTACTTCATACTCTTTGCCCTTCCGAGCCAAATTTGCATACTTTTTCTGTCTATCCTGGGCTGCTACTAGCCGTCCTCGAATTAGATCCACTATGTCCTTTGTCCTTTGAACCATTTCAGGCCCTAGCAACTTACGCTCACCAACTTCATCCCAATATAAGGGAGATCTGCACCTTCTTCCATAAAGGGCCTCATAAGGCGGCATTCCAATGCTCGCATGAAAACTATTATTATAAGAGAACTCAACCAATGGCAAGTGATCATCCCAACTTCCTTTAAGATCTAGGGCACAGAACCTCAGCATATCCTCAAGTGTTTGGATGGTCCTTTCACTTTGCCCATCTATCTGAGGGTGATAGGCAGTACTCATATTCAGCTTGGTTCCGGCACATTCCTGAAAACTCTTCCAAAATCTCGAATTAAATCTGGGATCTCGATCCGATACGATGGTCACCGGGACTCCATGCCGGGCCACAATCTCTTTCATATAGATATCCACTAATTTATCAACAGTGAATCTTTCGTTAATTGGTAGAAAGTGGGCTGACTTCGTTAGTCAGTCTATTATCACCCATATGGCGTCATGATTGGCCTTGGTCCTTGGTAGACCTACGACAAAGTCCATTGCTATATGATCCCATTTCCATTCGGGAATTTCCAGAGGTTGTAGAAGTCCACTGGGCCTTTGGTGTTCAGCTTTTACTCTTTGACAGGTCAGGCATTTGCCTACCCATTCCGCCACGTCTCTTTTCATGTTAAGCCACCAGTAATACTCTTTCAGATCTTGATACATCTTATTTCTTCCTGGGTGAATTGAATATCTGCTATTGTGAGCTTCATGCAGAATCTCATCTTTCAGCTCTGGGACGTTAGGAATCCAAATTCTGTAAGTATATCTCATTATGCCCTGGTTGTCTTTCTCAGTCCTCAACTCTTCCCCTGTCAGGGATTCTCTTTCATCTTGGAGCATTCGCTCTTGGCACAACTTGATCTTTTCTAATAATGGGGATTGGACCTGAATCTCCATCAACTTCTCTCGACTATCTCCTGGCATTTTGATCTCGATTTCCAACCTCTCCATATCTCTTATCAGGGCTTCCTCTAAAGTTATCATCTTAAGTCTTTCCTTTCTGCTAAGGGCGTCAGCCACCACATTGGCTTTGCCCGGGTGATAACGAATTTCACAGTCATAATCTTTAATTAGTTCTAGCCATCTTCTCTGGCGCATGTTAAGCTCCTTTTGGGTAAAGATGTACTTAAGGCTCTTATGATCAGTATAGATTTCACATTTTTCCCCATACAAATAGTGTCTCCAAATCTTTAGGGCAAAAACTATCGCTGCCAATTCTAGATCGTGAGTTGGGTATCGAATCTCGTAGTCCTTCAGCTGCCTTGACGCATACGCGATTACTTTATCATGCTGCATAAGCACACACCCTAATCCTTTGTGCGAAGCATCACTGTAAATCACGAAGTTCCCTTTTCCATCAGGCAACGCCAACACAGGGGCCGTCACCAACCTTTTCTTCAGCTCTTGAAAGCTTTTCTCACATTTATCTGTCCATTCAAACTTCTCCGTCTTGCGAGTAAGTCGTGTTAACGGGGCGGCTATTTTTGCAAAATCTTGCACAAATCTCCGGTAATAACCGGCCAGTCCAATAAAGCTCCTTACCTCTGTTGGGGTGGTTGGACGCTCCCAATTCGAAACTGCTTCTATTTTGGAGGGGTCAACCAACACTCCTTCTTTATTAATCACATGCCCTAAAAATTGCACCTCCTCCTTCCAGAATTCACACTTCGAAAACTTGGCGTACAACCGCTCTTTCCTGAGAATTCCTAGGGCTATCCTCAGATGCTCGGTGTGTTCTGCTTCTGTCTTAGAATAGATAAGAATGTCATCAATGAAAACTATGACAAATTTGTCCAAATATTTCTTGAACTCTCTATTCATCAAGTCCATAAAGGCTGCGGGGGCGTTGGTTAATCCAAATGACATCACCAAGAACTCGTAATGTCCATAACGGGTACGGAATGCAGTCTTAGGAATATCCTCAGGTTTAATCTTCAACTGGTGATATCCAGTTCTCAATTCAATCTTAGAAAAGTACACAACACCTCTTAGCTGATCAAACAAATCATCGATTCTTGGTAAAGGATACTTGTTCTTTATGGTTAACTTGTTTAATTCGCGATAGTCAATGCATAATCTCATGCTCCCATATTTCTTCTTAACAAACAACACTGGTGCGCCCCAAGGCGACACACTAGGTCTTATAAAACCTTTCTCTAACAGTTCTTGCAACTGGGTAGCCAGCTCCTTCATCTCTACTGGTGCTAATATGTACGGGGCCTTGGACACTGGCGCCGTTCCTGGGGCTAGCTCAATTGCAAACTCAATTTCTCTGTCAGGTGGTAACCCTGGAAGGTCTTGGGGAAACACATCCTCGAATTCATTTACTACTGGAATATCTCGCAAATTGGGCACCTCCTTCTGGGTGTCCACCGCGTAAGCTAAGTAAGCTTCGTTTCCCTTTCGCAACAATCTCTTGGTTTGGGCCATGGTTAAGAATTTTTGTGTCTGTCTTATCCCTTTAATCACTATATCTTTCTTTCCTTGGGTACTCAGTCTAATTTTCTTCCCTTTGCAGTCTATCTGGGCATTATTACGGGACAACCAATCCATTCCTAAAATAACATCAAACTCCCCTAACTTGAAAGGAATCAAATCAACAGAAAAAGATTGATCTCCTATTTTTAACTCACATTCGGGGTGAATCTGATTAACTAGGACTATCTCATGATTGGCTATTTCTACTTGCAAGGAATCTTTCAGGGGTTGAGCCTTAAGTCTTAACTTATTAGCAAGGTCATTTGATATGAAAGATCTAGTCGCTCCAGAATCAAATAAAACATTTGCATCCACTGAGTTTAGGGAAAAAGTACCTGCTATCACATCGGTATCCCTCACCGCATCCTGTACTGTCATGTTAAAAGTTCTGGCTGTAGGTGGTTTGTTGGAGGCAGCTTTGCTGGCCCCTGATGCTGCCGGCTTGCTCCTTGGACAGTTTCTTGATATGTGACCCTGCTGACCACAGTTAAAACAAGTAGGGCTCTTGTTGTCACTAAGGAAATCCTTGGTACAAGAATTGGCATAATGGCCTGGTCGTCCGCATTTATAACAAGTTGTCGCACCCACTTTACATACACCTGGGTGTCTCCTTCTACAAGTGGCACATATCGGAAATGAAGGTCGAGAGGATTGGGATTGTGGTGCTCCCGGCTGCTTATTACCTTGGTTTATGTTGGTGCTCACGGTTGGTTTGGGTCCTTCATTTCTACCAGGTAGGGAAAACGTCCTGCGATTAAACTTGTTTGAAGGGTTGCCTCCAATGGAACCCCCTCCCATACTCACGTGCTTCCTTTTTCTTCCTCCTCTCTCTTTCTGGACTTGGTCGATGCCTGCTTCTGCGATTGAGGCTTTCTGTACTAGGGTGGCATAATCCGAGATTTCCAAAATGGCCACTCGATTCTGGATCCCTGGCCTCAACCCTTGCTGAAACCTACTAGTTTTCTTCTCATCCGTGTCCACGAACTCGGGCACGAACCTTGACAGTTCAGTAAACTTCACTTCATACTCCGCCACTGATAGATTATTTTGCTTTAGCTCCAAGAACTTGAGCTCCATCTGATTTTTCATGAACCTCGGAAAATACTTTTCCAGAAATAACTGCTTAAACCTTTCCCAAGCTATCACAGCACCTGCTTCCATATTTCTCTTGGCCTCCCACCAGTAGTTGGCCTCTCCCTTTAACATGTATGATGCAAAAACAGTCTTTTGTGCCTCCTCAATACTCAAAATTTCAAATGACTTCTCCATCTCCTTAATCCATGCCCTCGCTTCTACTGGGTCGGCTGATCCTGTAAACTCAGGAGGCTTCAATGATTTAAAGGCCCTAAAAGAGTTGGCCACATTACTGCTATCCCCTTGAGGTGGTTAGGGTTGTCGAACCAAATTCTGTCTGAGCAAGTCCATGAACTGACCCATAGGGTCTCTATTCCGATCTTCCCTCTCTTGCTCAACCTCAGGTTCCTCCCTTTCATCCTCAAACTCCTCGGTGTAGAAGGTTTCATCTCTTTCCCCATACTGGGAGTCTTCTTGTTCATTATAATCTTCGTCATATTCTTCATCATACTCAGGGTTTTCACCATGTTGGTTGTGACTCTCCTGGTCGATAGACTCATGGGGATTAGCCCTAGTTCCCATTCTTCGCGGAGGCATCTTACTGAAATTTTTGAAAAATCACATTAGATTTACGCACCTACTTTGTAGGATTTCTCCTTACGCAATGATAATATATTTGGGATTTAGGATCCTCAGTTCTATATATATGGCAATTTAATCGAAAATACGCACAGATAAAATCATACACACTGGTGACCATGCCACTAAAATTGGTGCAACTGAAACGAAAACCCATATATACATAAGGCTGCCAAAACATAACATCTGAGCCAACATCCAAGTTTTAGAGTACACCTGTCAGATAACAACATCTAGCATAAAAGTGAAATACAAAGTCTACTCATCTAGCCTGCCCACGGGAACTATACACAACAAAACAAACCCCCCAAAAGTCGGCACCATACAACTGCCATGCAAGGCTAGAAGGCTAGACTACCATATCACTGCATCTGGAATCAGCCACGAGCGCGAGTCAGAGCCCTCACCCTGAGCATCGCGAGACGGAAGATCTCCTCAGCATCATGCCGAGACACTCTGCCACCCTCGTCTGTGTGCAAGGTCCTAATCCTCACTCGTGCCCGGCACTCAATGCGGGTCACCTCCCTCCTAAAAGTCCGAGGGCGAAGGGTCCTCCTGACACGCTAGAGCCTAAGCCTCTCAGTCCTCTCTGCGGCGAGCTGTAGCTGAGACTCTGCCAACCTGGCCTCTGCTGCTGTCAAGTCTGTCGTCAACCTGCTCACAATCCACCCATGCACAAAAACCGGCACACCATCTAGGGGGGCATGGGGCGGGGTGACTGGGATCGCTGGCGGGACATCCTCTGCCTGAGTGCGCTCTGGGGTCTGCTCCTCATGATCCTCAGGAGGACTCAGCGGGAGAGGTGGGGGACTAGGGGAACTAGGGGGACTAAGGGGGAATGGAGGTAAGACAGAAACTGGACTCCCCGAATCATCCCAACCCTGCTCCTCAGCCTGAGCCTCACCCTCCATCTCCTCCTCTGGATCTACCTCAACAGCAGGAATCTCCTCGTCGAACTCAGTGGCCGGAGCCCACTCTAGGTCCTCCTCTGGGTCCTCCTCCGGATCCTCCTCCTGATGCTCATCTCCTGATCTCTCGTAGTGGGGATCCGAGGCCCGGAGTATCTCCTCATCGTGCTGCCGTGCTACCGCCTCGGGGTCTGACATATCACCCGCCTGTAAAATAACGAACTATATTACTATCATGGTACTTAAGGGTTCCCATAAGGGTTTTAGGTGAACCTGGCAAGGGTTCTTATTATCTTAGTGGGTTTATGATTATAACGTCTCATCATCTCTGGGATGTCTAACTCTTAGCTCTGATACCATCTCTGTAACAGCCCCAGATCCGGGGTCAGGAATCTGGTCGTTACGGTCATCATTCCATACATCATGCTTGACTTGAATCAATACAAATAAACAACATGCTATGACCACACCATCTATCTCACACACACACACAAGTTATAGTCCCAGAGATGAACTTGAAATAAGTACTGCTAACAGGGTCCTTAAACATATCATAAGTGATTACAAGCCCAAATATAATTTACATGTTTAAGTTTGTTGCCACTTCTTAAGTTACGTCGTACATATAATTAAAAGCTGAATCTGAACTACCAGTCTATATCACTAGTAGGCTCTACCTCAGCTATGGCGGCTGTAGTATCAGGGGAGAGTCCTCTGGGTTCCCAAACCCTCTTGCGGCTGGTGGTGCGAAACATCTGGTTTATCTGTTGTGGTGATATATATACAAACAAGCAAGGGTGAGCAACAAGGCCCACCAAAATAATGATGAACTGATAAACAATATATATATAATCAAGTATCAACTTTCATAGGAAACATTTACTTCATATATAATCTGGAAATAAAACAATGTAAATTTATTTCCAATTCATTTTCTAAACTCATCTGATCACGTATATCCTGTAGATAAAATCATATACTTTTCGTAAATTCATACTCTTCCTTATAAACTCATATACTGGAATATACTGGATTACTCTTGAGTAACCTTTCTGAAAACTTTCATGAAACTGAATAGCTAGAACAAACTTTCTTTTTTTCTGAAATCTTGCATGAAACATGCTCTTTCATGGATGCTGAACTGTAAATGGAGATTCTGGGCGCCAAGGATACCCCTACGATGATCAGTCGCAAGCTGTATCCCCCTGATCTTTTTCTACGTAGAAGGGAAGAATAAACAGTATCTGACTGACCTACCTCCCCGCCAATCGGTTGTAGGCAGGAAGTACAGACCCGTTTCACCAGTCCGTCGGCCTGTGACTCTCCTATGAGGAAGAACATACCCGTTTCACCAGTCCGTCGGCCTGTTGCTCTCCTCTTTCCTATGGTCGGGCAATTTCTGATAAACTAAGGGAAGAACATACCTGTTCACCAGTCCGTCGGCCATATTGTAATTCCCTTAGGGGACCGGCGCTACTCAATCCCTTATATACTCTCCAAGTTCGAGTAAATCCATAACACTGAAACATGAAGTTCCTTTCCCTTTTTCCCCAAGGATACAACTCCACAAAGTAGTCATATCTGGTTGGAAAGGAAAATTCACCCATATTTCCCAAGTTGACGCTTGTTAATGGATGCAACTAATTTCGCTGATCTTACCCCTCGAATCTTGAGGAAGTAATCAAAATCATTTTGATGGTAGTAAACCAGACTGATAAATTTATTGATTTAAAAAGGCTTAGGACCGGGCAGTCCACTAGAAACATACATAAAATCTCGAGAAAGGTCCCATGCATTTGTAGTTTGAGCGAACATTTAAGTCTTCCTGAATATAGACTTAAACGGAAAATAGATTTGGGAACCTTCTCTATTTATAATAAAAATTGACTGAAATATACTTTATTAGCTATTTAGGGTTTAAAATAGTTTTCACAAAATACTTCCTTAAGAAGTAGGGCTTTAAATAATTAATGCAAACTATATTTAATAAAGAATATTTATTTAGAAATAATTCTCAAGTACTTTCTTATCAAAAAGGGTAGATAACAACTATTCATCATATATTTAAAATATACCCTTAATAGATTAAACTCCCAATGATCTTTAATTTGTAAACCACTTATCGAGATTAATTGTAATAACACAATAAAATAACCCTAGATAGCAATTGATACCATTCTTAGTATAAATATAGAGAGTATATAATGTGTCTCTAGATAACAACTGATGCCATTCCCGGTCCAAAGTATAAATGCAGAGTATATTACCCCTACTGAGGGTTTTGCTTAGCACATCAGCTCCAAAATATTACTATATCCATAGCTTATAAGTTCAACTTGTATCAATACTTTGATTTAGCATCATAGAAATCATTTCGAAATCATACACATATAGCATATATCTCAAATTCTTTAGTTTTCACCACAACAGTTTTAAAAAGGTATAGGTTTGAAAACTTGCCTGATCTCTGAGCCCGAGGGTGGTGTCTGGCAGTGGTCCGGTAATCTATCAATAACAAAGATACCTTTTGTCAGTAACTCATACTCGGGAATCAAGCAAACATCATACTTAAACTTAACCGCCATACCAATACAACTATATGCTCATAACCCTCGCAATCTCTGCTATCATCTTATAGTTAGGCACTTGTTTGCTATCGAGGGACATCATTCCAACTTGTCCTTGGTCTGACTTGAGTCTATAGGTGTTCTAGAGTCAACCTCTTATGATCCATTTCAAGATTTTCAACTCGTTCTCAGGGTTTTTCTAAAGTGGTATTCAAGTGCTTGCTTTAAGGGGTTTCTCGCACTTAACCTTACTTCGAACATTTTTATAAAATCGAAAAATGATCATTTTCACACAAGGTTTTCTCCTACTCTTTCCGTACTGTCTCTACTATTTAATTACCAAAATTATCTCCTGCAATGATCAAGTCAAGAGAGCTTTATTTCAGTTACAATCTCATCTTCTCGTTTCTGAACAACTTTTACTAATTTGACCATATCTCCTAAACCGTAAGTCCGATAGTTCCGATTCTTGCGCCAAAACAATCTACGTTCAAAAATCTATAAGTAAAAGTCATATACTCATCAAGATCAGAGACCTATCTCGACTGTTAAGCTCTGTTTTCAAGGGTTTTAGAAATTTCGTCATTACGACGGCTATAAATCGAATAATCCCAAATTTCAAACCATCTAAATTGCTCATCAATCATTCCAATTAACATATACATCTGATTTAACCAAGAACTGAGGCCAAGCAATGCCTTTACGTTCTTAATACTCAATATTACTTGTAACAAAGCTCAAACATAGCTACTAATGTCAACTAAGGCTATAAACATGCATCAACATCATTAATCATCCATAAACTTCACACTACTTCAAGGGTTTCAAGCTTTATACGTTCTTTGGAGTTTATATAAGCCTAATAATCCTTGTATGATCCTTGTATGGTCCTAAGATAGCTTGAATCCACAAACGAAATCAAGAATCAAGAGTTAGTTCTTGAAAAGTACTATTCATCTTCATCTTCTTTCATTTATTTGATCATGAAATGCTTAAAGAAAGGCCACAAGATTCATGGCTTACCTTGTACTCCTCCCTAGCTTTGATTTAAGCTCTAGTTTGTAATTAATGGTGGAAGAAATCTCCACTTCTCCTTCCTTGAAGCTTTGGCCGAGAGCTTCTTGATCTTTCAAGAGGTTTCTTTTGATTTTTCTTTTCTTTTCTTACTTTGTTTAATTACTTGATATTTATCCAATGTGGTGAGTCATCACCCTTGGTCTCTTCTTGTCTTGACACTTGGCAAGCATGCATTGGCTTGGGATAAAGTAGCTTTTCTGGTTCGTTTAATTTCGTAGAATGCTCGCAAGGTTTCTCGAGGGTTCTATCGAGGTATTTTACCGAAATCGTTCTCGATACTTCTAATTCATTTATCAAATCCATATCCATGGAATTAATAATTTAAATCCTTAAATATCCTCAAATAATAATTATTTAGTCCGTTTTTGGTGAAACTTCGGAGAAAACGAAAAATGTTATTTTTCCGATTCTGACAGCTTTTGCATTCCTTTATTTCCATCGTAGATCACTAATGCGACTGTAAAAGTTTATTATATCGTCCCGCATATAGTGTGGTCTGAAAAACTTTTAAATGAAGAGTTACTATTCATCAGTGGTTTTTTTTTCTATAATCCGTTGGATCAAAATCCGTTCCAATATTCCTGATCTATTTTCTCTTTGCTCTTTGCACTTAGAAAACGTTCTAGTGCTTTCTCGGGCATACGCTATCTTGTTTACGGAGTTATCGGATGTATTCCAGATATTGATTTGGATGACATAAAAATACTTTCCTTCCCTGGAGTATTGTATTCTTATCTTCCAGATTGATTGTTCTTATTTATATGTTCCGTCCATTCTTATTATTCTCAAAATGTTTGAAAACTGAAATCCATATTCATTTCATACTTAATTCTCCAAAAACCATTACCACCATCCACATATATATATACATCATCATACAATAAAAGTTTTAATTCTACCCAAAATCTGGGGTCTTATATCATCCATTGAGGTTAACATATTCAAATCCTTGATTGAAGATGAGAGTGAATAGTGAAATGAATAGTAATCTTTTGTGTTCTTGATTTTGTTCTTAAAGATTAAGCTTGTTAAGGATAGTTCAAAGCTCAAGGAAGGATTATAAGCTATTGTGAGTGTAGTTAAAGCATCAAGGAAGGTATAACTCTTGAAACCCTTGGTTATAATTTGATTTATATGGTTAGTTTTAAGTGTAGATTAGTTAGTATGATCATAAGGATGATTGATGGATTTTGATGAAAGTTTGATGTTGTTTTGATGATGAATAAGTAGATGTTGGTTTTGACTATGGTTGATGATGATTATGGATTAGTAATGATGTTGAGGGATTGACTTGATGATTTGGTTGGATTGATCATGTAAAGTTTATGATTAAACTTTGGAATCATTAAAACATAGCCGTTATAATGCCCGATTTTCCTTAACCTTGTTTTGTTTGTAATGTTCGAACATAATAACTTCTGACCAAGGTCACCACTGCCCATTATGTGGATTAGTAGATATTTTTTCTTTTCAAATTTTTTTTTGTTGCCTTCAGGCTGTAATCATTTAACATTTCGGCCTTCGGGATTTTAACAGTTCGGCCTTCAGGCCTTTAGTATTAATTTTTTATGTTTTTGGAATGATTTTCCCTTTGCATGATTTTGAGTTTATGTGTCTTCGGCTTTTTATATGCCTTAACATAGTTTTAATCGATTTATGTATCTTCGGCTTGGACATCCCCTTAACTTAATTTTTATTTATTTATGCCTCTTCGGCTTAGTTTTGCCTTAACATAAAACTGCATTATTTTATGCGGCTTCGGCTTGAAACTGGCCATAGCATATTTCTAGCTATTTTATGTGTCTTTGGCCTTTAATTTGCCTTGATATATTTATAACTATTTTATGTGATTTATGTATCTTCGGCTTGAAAATCGCCTTAACATAATTTTCATAATTCTAATTAATATTTTTGGGGCTTTATGCGTCTTCGGCCTTTAATTTGCCTTGGCATAAATCTTGTCCCCAAATATTTAGGGAATCGGGCGCCATGCTTTAATCGATCGCCGTATTGACAAAATATTTAGCAATATAAAAGGAGTCGACACTTTATCTTTATTGGTCGCCCTTAGATAAATGTGTACTTTATTTTATCCAATTAGCATGATTAAGCAATATAATAAGGCACTAATGTCAAATCATCATAATAGCATAAGGATTCGAAGTAGCCATGAGCATATGCTTTCATTGATAACATTTCATAGTTACACTACACATGCTCTTTCTTAGGGATTTCAAATACGGACTGAATTAAATATGCTAAACTCCAAAACAAAATGATAAAAAGGCCTTCCAAAAGTGAAGCATAACTCATTGGTAATATATGCGTAAGCGCGAGGCATGCCAAGTGTTTTTAATTGGATCTCCGTCCAACCTGCCAGCTTGTAGGTTCCCGGACGAACAACCTCAATCACCTTGTAAGGTCCTTCCCAGTTGGGCATTAGTTTTTCCTGTTTCGCTGGCATAGAGGTGGCCAGTTCCCACAAAACTAAATCTCTAAACTTGAAAGTTCTTTTCTTGACTCCCGAATCATAATATTGGGTCGCCTGAAGCTGATATTTCAAATTCCTTTGGTGGGCAGCCTATCTGTCTTCTTTGAGAAGATCTACATTCGCCTTGAGGCCGAACTCGTTTGCTTCGACGTTAAACACCTCAGTTCGGTAAGAATCTAGGCCGACCTCTACTGGGACCAGTGCATCTGTCCCGAACGCCAGCCTGAATGGGGTTTCACCGGTAGATGATCATGGTGTTGTTCGGTACGCCCACAGTACCCAAGGTAGTTCTTCGGCCCAGAGTCCTTTGGCATCCGCCAGGCGCTTCTTTATCCTATTAAAATGATCTTGTTCGCAGCTTCGATTGATCCATTTCCTTGGGGATGACCGACTGAGCTGAACTTCTATTGCACTCCGAAGTGATTTAGGAACTTTCTGAATTTGTTCCCGATGAATTGAGTTCCATTATCCGAAACACACACCTTCGGAATCCCAAACCTAAGTATCAACTGCTCTAGCATGAACTTTTTTGCTACTTCTTCGGTTATGGTGGCCAATGGTCTTGCTTCTATCCACTTGGTCATATAGTCAATCGCCACGATACAATATTTGGCTTGCTTCGTTCTCCTGGGTAGGATCCCCACAATATCAACTGCCCGCATGGCGAAGGGTATCGGGCTTAGAGCTGACACCATCTCCTCGGGGGGGCTGCTTCGGAATGGTGCTGAACAATTGACATTGTCAATATTTCTTCACATACTCAGCCGCATCTGCTCGCAAAGTCGGCCAATAGAATCCTTTTATGAGGATTTTAAAGACAAGTGATCGACCGGCTAGATGTTCCCCGCATATTCCTTCATGTACGGTTTTTAAGGCCAATAACTGCTCTTCTCCGTCCAAACATCTCAGGAGGAGTTTGGTCGTCGACCTCCTTGTTGCCCAGTAAATAACAATTGTAGAAGGGGGGTTGAATACAATTGTATAAGATTCTCGACTTAATAAATTATGTATCTCAAATATGAAAGAATAATAACAGCTTTATTAAATCTGATATAAAACTGTTACAAACTCTCTCAAGAAATTCTGATGTTCTTGAGAGCTTCTATGCTACAAAGATACTCGTGTATGTGATCGATATAAATCGAAACCTAAACTGTGTTTACATACTACACAGCTTCTCTATCAATTACAAGATAAGTCCTAATCAATTACAAAGATTGAAACCAATCCTAAATTGATAGCTGCATTCCTATAAATTAGGAACCGACAGAATAAACTACTTTATTTAACTAGACTCCAAATATAACTCGAAGTAGGAATCCTGATCAGCTTCCAGTCCTGATGATCAATCCAGATCCCAGTCCTGATATAAATCCTGATGATAATCCTGATACTGACACTTTAGCAAATACTGATGACGTCAGCAATCCTGATCAGTTGAGTCTAGATCCTGACGATCATTGAATCCTGATCTAACAATCTAACAATCCTAGATTCAATGATGTCAAAAAAATATTTACAAAATGTACAAGTATTTACAGTAGCAACTTCTCTATTTAAATTCTTTGATATAACAGATTCATCTTCAAGAAGTTGGATAACAAATTTTCTTCTTTTTCTTCAAGAATTTGAATCAGTCTTTCTTTAAGATTTCTGAGTTCTTCATCATCCTCATCAATTTGATAGATAGTTGCTCTGAGATTCTGGATGGAGCTTCTCTATAGACTATGATCTTCAACTAGGAGGTAAGCAATTTCCTTCCCATCAGGATTAAAAGTCAGTTGCTTCATGCCAAAAGACATTTCTTTAACAGCAGTGCCTCTTTGCATTTCCACATCCTGATCTTTTAGATTTAGGTACATAGGAGTATAATTACCATTGTAATTCTTTCCTTCATCAAATCTTCTCCTTATTGTTTCCAGAATCATGTCACTCCATACTTTGCACACTTCATTCTTGCATTTTAACAAATAATGAACATATTTCAGTTCCTTTGTAGTTTTCACCAACAGATCTTGAATGGATAGAATCTTCATAGAACCATCTTTCATGAAGTAAAGAAGCTTTTCTTTCTTTTAAGAACCATCATGACAATCTATTACTATATCAACATATAATAAATTGTTCAGGTTTTCAGAAGTTAAAATTCCTCCAATTTCAGTCAAGGCATGAGGATCAATATGAGGTGTATTCAGATATTCAGCATCCATGTGTCTAATACCTCCTCTTGAGTTGTTTGTCATTTGCCTTAGATTAGAGAACATCTGTAACCAGAGTGCTTTTGATCTATATGAATCAGAGAAATTAGCAACATTGGAAGCACTTGTTATAATACCACCATTCTGAAAATTGATAGGTCTATTACACCTAAGTGTGCTTATGTGTTTCAACTTCTTATCTTTCTATTTTTCAAAAGCATAGCTTCTTTCTAGCTGAGGTTCTTGTCTGTTTGGATTTCTCCACAACCTTCTGTTTGAGAGTTTAAGCCTTTGTACATAGAGATTGGAATCTCTATTTGTTGTTCTTGTGATTTCTCTTCTTCTGGCTTCCTCTTCTTCATCCACTTCCTTGTTGCGAGAATCAACCACAGTAGATAATATTAACAGATCAACCTCTTGTAGAATTTCAGATTCATCAGGATCTTGAACAGTGTTAGGAACAATGTCAGGATTAGAATCTTCAATTTGAGTTGTATTACTGAGAGTTGATTGTCTTGATCTTCTCCTTAATTCAGGTTCTTCTTCAACAATTCCATCATCACCAAAAGTGGACCTGTCAAGAACTACTAGAATTTGAATAGGTTCAGGAATTTCTTCTATTCTTAATCCTCTAGACCTTGTTTGTCTAGGCATTGGATGACTTGATGAGCTTCTTCTACCTCTTCTAGCACCTCTCCTACCTCCGCCTCCTTGTAACAACCCCAGATCCGGGGTCGGGGATCCGGTCGGGGTCGGGGTCGGGGAATCAAAACAATTAAACTGCATATTGTGACCCCACAATAACAACACCACACACACACACAACTAGTTATAGTCCCAGAGATGAAATTGGAATAAGTATCTAGTTATAGGATCCACAAGTTATAAGTTATTACAAACCCAAAAGATTACAGAGTACACTTGATAGTTATTGTCGTTGCTTACATTAATCATAAATATAAATAAGTCTGATACACAAAAGCTGTAGCTTAGACTACTAGTTACTACTACCTCAGCTATGGCGGCTACGACCTCAGCGGGTAAATCTCTGACGGCTCCTACCTGCTTGCGCAGAGTGTGCTTGTTGCGGGCCATCTGCTCTAGCTGTTTTTGTGATATAAATAAATGAAGCAAGGGTGAGCAATAGAGCCCACCAAAATAGTTTATAACAAATTATCATTATATAACAGTTCAAAGATATTTTTGTAGCCACATGTTATGCCTTAAACGGATAAGAGACTAGTATAATATAAAGGATGAAGTTACAAGGAAAATTAATATAATGTTTCCGTAACCCCAAAATCCACTTATGCATATATAATCTGAGTAAAGTTTTATCAGAGTCATAACTCATAAAATAAAAGATGAAGTTACAATGATTTATTTCAACTTCATTTTCATTGAACACTTTTCGACCCCCTGCCAACATGATCGGTAAACCTGTACCACAGGTGTCATCCTTAGTCCCTTTCAATACATGCTGCAGAATCTCTCTGCCAACATGATCGGTAAACCTGTACCAAGGATGTCATCCGTAGTCCCTTTCAATACATGTTGCAGAATTATCCAAAATGGATGATGAACTAATACCGGAGTTGCTACCGCGCCCGTCGTACCAACCTTACTATGATCAGTAGCAGGTCGTACAACAAATATATGTTTTCTAGATGTAGATGGAAGAATCACGACAGCCTGACATTGTCTACCGCCTTTCCGGATCTCCCGACCCATTTGGGGCAATAAAAATGGATGGGTCGGCGCAACTGGACCACTTACACCACTCCTAGTTCAGATGAAATCCATGACTCTGAAACGTAAAGATCGTCCTCCTTTCCCCAAGTGAAATACTTGTTGATACGACTTCACTAAGTAGTTATATCTAGGTTGGAAAGGAAGATTCTCCAATATTTCCCAAGCTATTGCTTGTTAATGGATATCGACTTGTTCCATCAATTTACCCCTCGAGCGTTGAGGTGGTAACACAACATTTGACTTGCAGCAACTAAATTGCTTTGAGAAAATATCTGTCCCCTGACAGTTTTGAGTTGAGAGTTTAAAAAGAGTAGCAGTCACTTAAATCAGGTTTCCCATATTTTTTAATAGTTGAGCGAGCATTTAAATCCTCTTAAAAGACAGATTTAAATGGAAAAACAGTGTTTTGGGAACCTCTTTTTGATTTCAACATAATTAATAATATTAAATAAATAAGTAAACCTTAGATGAATATTCGAAAATAATATTCATTAAGTAAATAATGATTAAATGAATATTCGAAAATAATATTCATTAACTAAATAAGGATTGAATGAATATTCAAAATAATATTCGTTAAATAAATAAACCTTAAATGAATATTCAAAAATAATAGTCATTAAATAAATAAATCTTAAATAAATATTCAAAAATAATATCCATTAAACAATTAATCCTTAAATGAATATTCAAAAATAATATTAATTAAATAAATAATCCTTAAATGAATATTCAGAATAATATCCATTAAATAAATATTCCTTAAATGAATATTCAAAATAATATCCATTAAATAAATAATCCTTAAATGAATATTAAAAAATAATATTCATTAATTAAATAGTCATCGAATAACAAATACCCGATATCTTTATCGGAAAATAATCTTTAACATATAAAGAAGATATATTTACTTCTGATCTAAAGAAATATCATACGCCCTTAACCTAGGGCATTTATAAACAAATCTGGCTTATAGCTGATATCCCATATCTAGCTTATAAGTCCCAACATCAAGTCATAACCTCGAGTATCGCTATATATAGCAGTTCGAAAACAAGCATGCAATTTATATATCGCATTTGCATATCATATATGAAAACAGTTATTATCACAACAACAGTAGTATAGGTTTCGAAAACTTGCCTGGTGGTGAGGTAGGGGTAGTGTGCCTCGGGTTGATCACTTAACACTTTCATGATACTAAGTACGTACTATCTCAAGTAACAAGTTCATTTTCAAGTTAACGCTTTAAGAACTTCTACTCGCGTAAGCTTGTTCACGCATTTTTATAAAATTGAGATTAAATCCTTTTAACACGAAATCTTTTCGAGGGTCTTCCTAAACGTACCTAGCATGTTAACACAAAGTTTCACAATCTAATTAGTCGTTTAAGGGGTTTGATCGTTGCCTCAAAGTTGGCTAAGTGGTATAGTTTGGTTTCGCGAAACATCCTTTACTAAAATACTTGTTTCTCCTAAACCGTAAATCGGATTCACATGATTTTCACACCAAAACGAACCTTGAAACAAGACCTACACTATAATGGGCAGTGGTGACCTTGGACAGAAGTCCTTATGTTTGAATATCACAAATAAAACAGGGTTAAGGAAAATCGGGCATTATAACGGCTATGTTTTAACGATTCCAAAGTTTAATCATAAACTTTACATGATCAATCCAACCAAAACCTCAAGTCAATTCCTCAACATCAATACTAATCCATAATCATCATCAACCAAAGTCAAAACCAACATCTACTTATTCATCCTCAAAACAACATCAAACTTTCATCAAAATCAAACAATCATCCTTATGATCATACTAACTAAACTATACTTAAAACTAACCATATAAATAAAATTATAATCAAGGGTTTCAAGAGTTATACCTTCCTTGGAGTGTATATGAGCTTAATAAGCCTTGTATAGTCCTTATATAACCTTAAGATAGCTTGAATCAACCAAAGAAATCAAGAAACCAAAGTTAGTTCTTGAAATTACTATTCATGCCTAAACTTTGCACAAGGATTTGATCATGCTAACCTTAATGGATGATAATGAAACTTGGTGCTCTTCTTAATCCATCCTAGAGCTTTCCAAAGAGCTATTACTTGTGATTTATGGATAAGTGGAAGATTGATTTTTGAAAAAGTATGTTGGATGAAACTTTTTGGCCGAAAGTTTTTGTTCTTCAAGGTGGGAGAGTTTTTCTTTTTCTTTTTGCCTTGGTTGATTGATAGAAAATGAGATATTTTGTAGTTTAAAGTGATGAGTCATAGTTTATGGTCTTGTCATCGGGACACTTGTCGCGTTGTAGGAGAGTTGGAGATAAAGTAGCTTTACTGGTTCATTCTATTTCACACTGATGATACAATTGTTGCATTCCTTGGATTAATCTTGTTACATGTTACTTCCATGTCTATATTTAATCCTGTAAGTGTCGCATTGTTCCGTCGCCGCTTAATCTCATAGAATATTCGCAGGGTTTCTTAAGTGTTCTATCGAAGTAGTTTACCGTAACCGTCCTTGACATTACTAATTCTTTTATTAAATCCATATCCATGGAATTGATAATTTAAATCCTCCAATATTTTCAAATAATGATTAATCCGTCCGTTATTGGTGAAATTTCGGAGAAAACAGAAATGCTATTTTTCCGATTCTAACAGCTTTTGCATTCCTTCATTTACATCGTAGATCACTAATACGACTTTGAAAGTTCATTATACCGTCCCATACATAGGGTGGTCTGAAAAACTTTTTAAATGGAAAAGTTACTATTCATCAGTGGTTTTTAACAAAAGTTACTATTCATCACTAGTTCTTAAATAAGTACAAAATTTGGGGATATTACACTCCTCTTCCTCTAGTAGGAGCAGGGTTATTAAAACTTTCCATCATTTCTCTTTGTTGATTTAAGAATTCTTCATGTGAGAGATCAGGATATTCTTCACTTGCTGTAGAGAGTGCTTTCCTTGCAAATAACTGTTGAACCCTTTTATTAGTATGATAAAGAGTAACAACATTACCATCTCTTGTTTTGAACTTCTGGAATAAGTTAGCAGCATCTTCAGGATTTGCAATTAGAACATCTTCATCACCTTCAGGAATTGTAGCAAGAGTTTGTCCATGACCAGGCGTCAGGATTTGATCAGTCATCATGATTTGATCACTTGTCAGGATTTGTTCTTCTGTCAGGATCTGAGATTTCACCAGTGTCCTTACTGTCTTAACTCCAGAATCAGAAACATGAGTTGACTGCGTTGTTTGACTTTGAGAAGTTTGAATTATAGACTTCACAACAACAGCATCAGAGGTTTCTCCTTGTAGAACTTTGTCACCACCATCATTTCCAGTATGATCATCATCATTATTTCTCAATACTAGATCAGGTGTACATTTTGTAGAACTTACCTTCTCCTCCTTTTTGACATCAGTATTTGACAATAAATTCAAGATTAAGGCAAGAGAGGTTTGAATATCAGAGTTACCTTTGTATCAAGAGAATCAATTCTGCTGTTGATGGAGGATTGTTCAGAAATAACTGACTTTACTTGGGATTCCACCACTCTTAGTTGAAGAACAGTAGGCACCTTTGTAAAGTTTTGAGCAATATCACTCCTCACAGAATCAGTTGCAGCCTTGACAGAATCAATCTCATGTTTGAGGCTTTTGGATAACAGAGTAGTAGCCTTCAAATGAATCTTCAAATCTTGATTCTCAATCAATTTCACTGCATCATAGGCATGATCCAAAGCATAAGGATAACTAACGGATTCAGAAGATGTGTACCATGAATTGTTCCATTCATATTGTCTAAGTGCCTCAGCAGGAGTCATTTCAGAAGGACCAGAAAAGTCTTGTCTTAAATCTTTTCCAGTAGTAGCCTTGCTATCTATGAATGTGCTTGAAGAACCAAAGTTGGTTCCAAGACTAGATTTAATAGTTGTGGCAAGCTGATCCTTCTCTTCATTATTATCATCATCACTATCATCATTATCATCAACATCAGAATCATGAGTAACATCAGGATCAGGAATAGCAATACCTTTAAGTTTGTCCTGTGATGCTGTGATAGAGTCTGTCATTGGTCTTGAGCTAAGTGGTTGTATTATGATTGACTCAACATCAGGAGCACCACTAGTGTCAAGAGCAACACCGTCAGGATTTGATTGGCATTCATCAATATTTATTACCAATGGTTTTTGTGGAGCCTGAGATTTAGAAGCTGCTTTAACAACGGTTTAGCAACGGAAAACTTGCCAACGGTATAGTAACAGATTGTGTGTGCGACGGACTGGTGACAGAGTTCTGTTGCGAAGGAAAAGTCAACTCTTTTTAATTCCGTCACTAAACCGTTGCTAAAGTAGATCCGTCGTGCTTTATTCCGTCGCCAATCCGTTGCTAAAATTCTGCTGCTATGATATTACGTTAAACCTTCTGCCCATTTTTCTTTCACCGACATCTATTTTCTTTCCCTATTTCATTTCTCTCTTCAATAAAAATTCCATTTATCTTAAAATTTAGTCCAACAATCTACACAATATTCTTCAAATTATAAGGTATGTTTTATACATATGTTATTCTTTTGCATTTTCAATTTTATGGAGCATGTACTCTTTAATTTCATGTTAATGATTTGTATATTTTTTTTTTGTAAAATGATGCATATTCTTAAAATGTGACCTTGTTAGCTAGTTTTACATGTAAGATTTTCGTTTTATGAAGTTGACATTGTTGTATTAGGTTCTATCAAATAATTATATGTTTAATATGGTAATTTTAGTTCATTTGCTCATTTACAACATTATATTTATTTTAACAAGTTTGTGATGATCCTAATTTAATTTGGTAATATTTCATTTTTGTAGATTATTCATATACAATTATGGATAATAATCGATCTTGGATGTATCTATGAACCGATAGTAGGGGGCTTCTAAATGGTGCTTTTGTTGTTGGATTAGATGAATTTATGAATCATGTTATAGCTCAACCAAATTCCTTTAATGGGACGAACATATAATGTCCTTGCACTAAATGCAAATTTAAGAGACATTGGGATGCAAAAACGGTAAAATTGCATCTTTTGAAAAAAGGATTCGTTGAAAATTACTATGTATGGAATCGACATGGGGAGCCATACACTGTTAATAGAGAAAGTGCAGGACAATCCTCGTCATGTTATTCTAATATTTCTAGAGAAAGAGATGAGAATAGTCAAATGTATAATATGGTCATGGATGCTGCTGGTCCAAATTGTAACCCTCACTCAGAAGAGATACCTAATGCAGAAGCACAGAAGTTGTATGACATATTGCATTCTTCAGAGAGAGAGTTATATGGTGGTTGTGAAACTTCTCAATTGTCTGCCATGGCTCGTATGTTGAGTTTAAAATCTGATCATCATTGGTCAGAAGCATGTTATGATCAGACATCAGAGTTCATCAAAAGTGTCTTGCCCGAAGATAATACATTTTTGGATAGCTTTTACAAAACGAAGAAGCATATGGAAGGATTGGGTCTTCCTTCAGTGAAAATTGATTGTTGTGTTAATGGATGTATGATATATTGGGGTGAAGATATTGATATGGATTCATGTAAATTTTGTTCACAATCAAGGTACAAAATTAGAGTTAATAGCTCCAATCGAGAGAAGAAGAAAGTGGCTGTTAAAAGGATGATTTTCTTTCCATTGGCCTCGAGATTACAGAGGTTATATGCATCACCTACGACTGCGAGCCATATGAGATGGCATTCTGAACATTATCAAGAAGAAGATGTGATGAGACATTGTTCAGACTCAGAGGAGTGGAAACAATTTAATAGAGCACACCCCTCATTTTCTACTGAAACAAGAAATGTTAGGCGCGGGCTTTCTGCTGATGGCTTTCAACCATTTGGTCAATCAGGTAGTCAATATTCTTCGTGGCCAATTGTAGTGACACCGTACAATTTGCCACCATGGATGTGTTCGTAAGAGCCATATATGTTTCTGTCTATACTTGTTCCGGGACCAAAAAATCCAAAGCATAAGATAGATATTTATCTCCAACCACTAATTGCTGAGTTAAAATGTTGTGGGAAGTTGGAGTTGAGACATGGGATTCTTCTCTGGAGCAGAATTTTCAGATGCGATCTGCATTGATGTGGACTGTTAGTGACTTTCCTGCTATGTCAATGTTGTCTGGGTGGACAACCGCTGGTCATTTAGCTTGTCCTTATTGTGCTTATGATCATGATGTTTATAATCTTTCGCATGGCGAGAAGCCAACATGGTTTGATAATCATCGAAAGTTTCTACCTGCTAATCATCCCTTTAGAAAGAATAAAAATTGGTTTACCAAGGGAAAGACAGTGTCTGAATCGGCCCCACCTATACGAACAGGTAAAATTGGCCATTTCCATAATTTTAACAATTTTGATATTTTATCTTCAAATCCTAATTGTGATACATTTGTAATGTTGCATTGTTTTATGTCTATACGGACAGGTGAAGATGTATTCCAAGAGATTGAGTCACTTGGGTTGATGAAAATTACAGAGCTGGGAAGTGATGAACATAATGCTAAAATCATCAAGACATACAAATGTGGATGGAAAAAGCGAAGTATCTTTTGGGATTTTCTATATTGGAGTACATTATCCATTAGACAGAATCTTGATGTCATGCACATTGAAAAGAATGTGTTTGAAAATATTTTCAACACTGACATGGACATTAAAGGTAAAACCAAAGACAATGCTAAATCAAGAGATAATGTTGCATCCCTTTGTCGGAGGCCTGAGTTAGCATTCGATGAATCGTCAAAAAAGTATCCAAAAGCATGCTATAGCTTGGACAAGAAGGGTAAAGAAACATTATGTCGTTGGTTGAAGGATTTAAAGTTTCCAGATGGATATGTGTCGAACATGGGGCGTTGCATCGACATGAAAAAGTATAAGTTATTTGGAATGAAAAGTCATGATTGTCATGTGTTTATGCAACGACTTTTCCCAATTGTTTTTCGAGAATTGCTACCTACTAGTGTTTGGCAATGTTTGACTGAATTAAGCCTTTTTTTCAAAGACCTCACTTCAGCTACTTTGAAGGTTAGCGATATGTGTAGACTTGAAGAACAAATTCCAGTCATACTTTGCAAGCTAGAGCGTATATTTCCACCATCATTATTTGACTCAATGTAACATCTTTTGGTGCATCCACCATATGAGGCACGTATTGCAGGTCCTGTGCAGTATCGATGGATGTACCCATTTGAGCGCTTTTTACGCCACTTGAAAAATAATGTAAAAAATAAAGCTCGGGTAGAGGGATCCATATGCAATGCTTTTATGGTTGAAGAAGCTTCAACTTTTTGTTCACATTACTTTGAACAACATGTTCAAACAAAACATAAGAAAGTTCCTCAAAATGATTCTAGTAGAGGTGGAAAGAGTTTTGAGGGAACATTTTCTATATTTTCTTATCTAGGGCGATCGCACGGTTGTGTGAAAACTCATTATCTTGATGACCGTGAGTACACAGCGGCTAACAATTATGTCTTATTTAATTTTCCAGAGGTTGCACCATATATTGACTAAGTACTACCTTATAATTACGATCACATAAATGCATTTCTTTATTATAAATAATTCCTTTAAATAAGCATCAAATATATTCATCATTTTTTTTTCTGTTAACAAGATCTTTACAAGTGGACTTCGAGAACAAAATCCATACATAAATGGTGTTGAGATTGATAAGTTCTTAGAGAGTAACTTTGCTACATGGTTTAAAGACTATGTAAGTTATTTTTTTTATAACTTAATTGAGTTGGATGTCGAAAACGCACAAGTTATTAAAATGATTATAACTATTGTTTTCAGGCTGAAGATGCATCACTGGTACCAAATGAATTTGTTCGAGATCTAGCTTCAGGACCTCTTCGTTCAGTTAAATCAGTACCAATTTACTACGTTAATGGGTTCAAATTTCATACACAAACATATGGGGCTACCAAGTCAACATTCAACAGTGGAGTATGTATCAAGGGGTCGAACTACAGCGAGACATCAAATGATTATTTTGGGATATTAGATGAGATTTTGATTCTTGAGTATCCTCGTCTTCCAATAAAAAAAGCAGCATTATTTAAGTGCGAGTGGTTTGATCCCATACTTAACGTCGGAACAAGAGTTCATCAATGCTACAACATAGTCGAGGTGCATCGAAGAAAAAGACTAAGTGTTTATGAACCATTTGTTTTAGCCATGAAAGCTACGCAAGTCTACTTTTCTAGTTATCCAAGTCTTAGACGAGATAAAGTATACTGGTTGGTTGTATCCAAAGTTAAAGCTCGCCCACTTGTTGATTTACCTCAAGTTCCTGAATCACATCGAGAAGCCTTTCAAGATGTTGTTCCCGAACACTTAAATATGATCAATACATATGATATTCTTACACATTTAAATGATGTAGAAGGAACATCAGTGGATTTAGATGATGATGAAGGATGTTCTGAGGAAGAAACACAAATTGACACAGAAGAAGAAGAATCTTCACAAACAGACAACACTGATGATGAATTTGATGGTAACTAATTATACACTTTTCTACTTTTATTTTTGTTGAGACTATTTTTAATTCTCGATATTTTCAATGTGAGTATTTGTTGTAATATTATTTAGTTAATAATTTAATTTAATTTAAGTATTTATTGCCAAAAAGCATTTGTAAAATAATATCAAAATACTTGAGCGGGTTTGGGAAAAATTGAGCGGCTATTTGCGAAAAAAGAGCGCCTATTTGCGAAAAGAAGAGGATAAGAGTTCCAATTAGGGTTTTTTCAATTAGGAAAAAAAGAGGCTAACACTCTCCCTCTATCAAGCGGCGAACACTCTGCTAATCCTCTATCTCTCTCTCTCTCTCTCTCTCTCTCTCTCTCTCTCTCTCTCTCTCTCTCTCTCTCTCTCTCTCGCAAATCCGAGGGTATTAATCTCTCAATTTCTAGTTTTTCTGAGTCTAATTACTCTGTACCTATTCTTGAATCCTCTCAAAATTTCTTCGATAATTGTATTTTTTTTGTTAATTCATTCATGTCTCTACTTGAATCTGCTATTACAGTCTAATTTATATATGTATTTGTTGATTAATTCATTCATGTCTCTGGTTTTTAGTAAAATTATAAACAACAATTTGTCTCTTTGGAACTCAGTTCTTGTTGGGTAATTTAGAGCTTGTCAGTTTAATGAAGTTTTAAGGTTGCATTGTGAATTAAGGGGTAAGAATATAGGTATTCATAGTCAAGTTATTACATTTAGTCAAGGATATTTGATTATGTATGGATATTTGATTATGTTGATGTATTTTATATATTTTTTTCCTAATTGATAAGTTGATTTTGATGATGTTCTCCACTAATTAATATATCCGGCTACTGAATTTATTATTGGTTTTGAGTCTTCAATTAATCCAATCAGTTGTTGGCCTTGCATTTTTTTTAGTTAATTTCTGGTCTGAAAGATTGTTTGTTGGGTTAGTTTTTTTGTTCTGCAATACTGTTTGTGAAAGCAATGGTTGTTTTGTTATGCTTGTGTGTTGCTACAAAAGTTTTGCATAAATTCTACCGCTGGTTACATCGTTGTAGTTGAGAAGTTGTTTTCTGTGCAATTCCTTATTTGGGTTCTAGTGCATTACCTCTGTTCTGTTTTATTTTGATCGATTATGTGTTTCAAAGAAGTGACATGAAGGTGCAGGACATGGCTTAGGATAGTGTTTAGCATGAGTGTTACTTTGTTTTCTTGTCCACATTTTATTCTAAAGATGTTATGAATGACGTTGAAGCATTATTTTTCAAGAGTCTGAATTCTAAATTCTAGTGCTTGTGCTAACACCTTTTCTATATTAGAATGAGGATGCCTAGACGTCAAACATCTGGCCAACAGATCATGCTGCGAACACCTGAGATGTCACAACAGAGCACACCTGAGATGTCACAACACCACCACACACCTGAGCAAACACCACAAAACACACCATGTGAAACTCCTGATCCATGAACGCCTGGTGAATCCTCCAGCGCTGTCATTAATGGTGTATGGAAAGTGGGAACAATTCATGATGATGGGCGTATTCGAGTTGAAGTTATCAAAGGAGTGTAAGTTTTATTTCTAAAACATGTCTTTTAAGTACTTATATCATGTATCTCACCAACTACTTGTTTAATTTTAAGGTTGGAACCATCAAATAAATGCTCAAAGCAGACCAGCAGTATCATGTTTGAAAGACTTGAACCTAAAGGGTTCACCTGGAAACTAGTGTGTAAGGATACTAAGTTGTTCTTCTTTGAAGAGTTTAAGGTAGTTCCGAACAATAATAACTACCTTATTTTCCTGTCGTATTAGTTTTATTTTCCTGTAATGTGTATTGACTAAACAGTTAACTCCCACATATCTTCTTCACTTGTTTATAACATGTTCCACACACCTCTTCTATTAAGTACACACCTTCCTTGTCACTTATTAGTTATGTCTTCCCTTGTCTTCAACCCCTCTTAGTTATAGTTTTGGGCAAGTCCTTTTAATTAGTTCCTAGGGTAACATTTAGGCAAGAGTAATGGTATGAGTTATAATCAGTTAAAAACTTAAAATACTGTTTCAAATTAAGCACCAACTATTGTAGTTCATTTTTATCCCCAACTGTCACCAGAGTAAATAAAGCGAAAAATATTCCATGCATGTAGGCTGTCGCTGGAGAATAATTTGGTTTTAGTAATCTTATCTGATTTTACCATCGGTTAGCCAGACCCTTGTATGTAGATATCTGATTGTTTGTCTTAGATGCATACTTACTTATGTGTGCCAGGTGTTTATTATTTTTTTCAGAAAATATCATGTCCCTAACTTATTTAACTTGTGAGAAAATTATGTTGGCAACCAAGGTGCTTGTTTGTGGAATTTTTGTTGTAAATTGTGTTAATAATGCGTTAGTGACGTGTGTGTTGTCACTGTTATTGTCACTCAAAAGGGTCATTCCCTTCGTTAGTAATGTGTTGTTGTCAATTTCGTGTCATTGTAAAATTGAATAGACCACTTGATTAAAATGAGTATGTAACCATAAAGCGTATAATTTTAAAATAATTTCATATACTGCATGTGTTTGTATGTCTATGTGATGTTATAATACCTGTCTAATTGTACTAATAAGCTTTATAAAATTACTTATGTTTCTTTTGAAGTTCCTGACTGACTTATTATTATAATAATTTAAATTAAAAGAAATAGTAGTGTGGATTGCTGTAGTTTTTTGTAGTGGATTGCTATAGTTTTTTCATAAAGACTACAACTTTGAATTATTTTGAAATTCTTTTTGGATGTTAAAGCTAAAGGGAAGTGTTGGTTTATAAGTTGTCTTTCCGTATTATTTAATTAGTAGCTCTTTCAATTTCTATTATTTGAGAATGTATTTAGATGTACCATCCATGCCAAAGAGTGGTCACTTCTTAACTATAATATAATGTTTGTTTCTATTATCAGGATCAGTTGTGTTCTTAATTATTTTATCTTATTTCCTTGGAGCAAAATTATTGAGTTGACAAAAAGGTCTTGATACATACTGTAGTTGTTTGGCCAGACCTAATCATGTTGAGTTCCTTTGGTTACTTAATGCTTCTGTGGTATTGTAGGGGATCAAACATATTTTCTTCTTTCGTTAACGGAAATAAGAATGAGATTTTAAAACGTAGTTTAAATTATTGTTAGATTTAGAAGTGCAGTATGATTAACTGGAAATCTGCAGCAGGAATCTGCAGCCCACAAAACGTCAATTAACTGCTTGGTCACTGTTCTAGCTCTAACTTTTTGTTTTTATTCTGTAGAAATATTTTATATGGAGGCAATCAGACGACTTGGTATATCAAGCATGGATACAAAGTGCTTCACATCGTTACAAGGATCTGTGTTCTAGAGCTCGTGACCAGTTGGATAACAGAATCGGAAAGAATGTGTGGCTGAGTTGGATCGAAGAGTGGAAAACCCCAGAGTGTATGGCCAAAACTGAAATAAAGAGAAACAATCGTAAGGGTGGAGCTGATGTGAACGAGTACCCTGCAACACACACAGGGGGTTCATCCTCTGCCCGGAAGACTACAACTCTTTTGGTAAGCTAGTGGATGCAATATTGTAAGAGTTATCACAGAACTTGTTCTATTTTCAATTATCATATTTTAATCTGCAAAAATATTTTATGTAGGCTGATGACTATACAAGAGATCCATTCAACCCCGAGTTGTTTCTGTATACGCACACTAAAAATCACGATATGAAGACATTCATTGATGAAAAAAGTGCAAAAATATATGTAAGTCCATATTTGAACCCTTTTCATTCCAGATTTGTTTTTACTGAAAATTTGCTATAATTCATTCACGCATGAGAACTGTCTCCTTTTATTTAATTAATTATTCTTTTTGTTGTAAATATAATTTGTTGGGGACTATCTTCTTTATCTTGGTTCAGAACATTCATATGAAAAAGGCATTTATTTAATTGACTTGCTTATAATTTTTGTAGGAGAAAATCAAAGCCCTCCGTGATGAGCGTTCCCGACCTGTTGATGGCTCATCAACACCTCGACCTGTTGATGAAAATCAGTTGTACTATGATGCATTAAGCGGTCGTAATAGTAGGAACAAGATATATGGTATAGGCTCCTCGCAGAATCTCTTTTATGCACTAAGTAGCAGCACAATTGCTCATATCAGCAATTCCTCCTATCCTAATAGTCAAGATTATGAGAAGCTACAAACTGAGCTCAAAGTGATGAAGGAACGAATGAAAGAGATGGACGCGATGCAGCAGCGGATGAAGGATATGGAGAATTTGTTAGCAAGGATGTCTGATAATCAGAATCAGTAGGGATACGATGAAAAATGCAAGTTCTGAGGTAAACAAATTCTGACCTTGCATGAAAAAGTATTACCTTGATAGCATGACATATTGGATTTTTAAGAAGCATAAGTTTATATGCGTGATATTTAACAACATGTTAAATTAATTACCTGCCAGCCGATATTAAATTAATACATTGCTTGATTTGTCCGTCGTTTATGTTAGATCAGAATTCAATGATCGTCAGGAGCTAGACTCAACTGATCAGGATTGCTGACGTCATCAGGATTGCATGGTCGTCAGGATCAGAAGGCATATCAGGACTGGGATCAGGATTGATCATCAGGACTGGAAGCTGATCAGGATTCCTACTTCGAGTTATATTTGGAGTCTAGTTAAACATGGAAGTTTATTCTGTCGGTTCCTGGTTTGTAGAATGTAGCTATCAATTATAGATAGGTTTCAATCTTTGTAATTGATTAGGACTTATCATTGATAGAGAAGCTGTGTAGTATATAAACACAGTCTTGATTTCGATTTATGTATTCGGAAGAGAAGAGAAGCGAATCAAGATAGAAGCTCTCGAGAACATAGAATTTCTTGAGAGAGTTTTTGTAAGATAGCAGCTCTCAAGAACATCAGAATTTCTTGAGAGAGTTTGTAACAGTTTTATATCATATTTAATAAAGCTGTTATCTTTCTTTTGATATTTGTGATATATACATTAAGAAGTCGATTATCTTATACTATTGTATTCAACCCCCCTTCTACAATAGATTATTACTGGGCAACAATTGGTATCAGAGCAAACTGATTTATTTCTGAATCAGAAACGATCTAAAGATGTCGACAACCAAGTATGAAAGCATGAAGATTCCCATCTTGAAGAAATCAGAATATCCAACATGGAGGGTAAAGATGCTGATGTACCTAGAGGCTATGGATCCTGACTATCTGGACAGGATTCGTGATGGACCATATATATTCCTACAAGGATTGTAGAACGAACAGATACTGTACCTGAACATTATGTGGTCAAGGCTAAAAGTGAATGGACTCCAGAAGAAAAAGCTCATGTTCTCAGGGAACCAAAAATAAAGAATATCTTGCACAGTAGTCTTGATGCTGTCATGTCAAATAGAGTGATTAGATGCAAGTCTTCAAAAGAAATTTGGGATACTTTGGAAACTCAGTGCCAGGGATCTGCATCTGTCAAGAAAAACAGAAGGGCTCTTTTGATTCAAGAATATGAACAATTTGATGCAAGACCCGATGAGAGCCTAACTGATCTATATGATAGATTTCTGACACTATTGAACAACTTATCTTTAGTTGACAAGGAATATGAAACTGAAGATTCAAACACCAAGTTTCTAAGAGCTTTACCTGAAGAATGGGACACTCAGACCTCAATCATTAGACATCAGTATGATCTGAACACTGTGTCTCTTGATGAAGTCTATGGGATGCTAAGAACTCATGATCTTGAAGTTCAACAGAGAAAGAACAAGAAAAGCAGCAAAGCAAAATCAATTGCTTTGAAAGCAGAGTCTAAATCAAAAGGAAAAGCTATGGAGGTCTCTAGAAGTAAAACAAGAGTAGCTGAGTCAGATCCTGACGACTCTTCATCAGATACTGATGGCAATCCTGATGATGACTCTTCAGACCCAGATATGGAAGAGATGGTTGCGATGATTGTCAGAAACTTCAGAAGGATGAAGTTCAGGAAGAATAGAAGACAAGGCAACTTTCAGAAAAAGACTTTCAATGCAGACAAAGACAAGTATATCAAAAAGGACAGCAAGGGTAGCAAATTTGACAAGTCAATGGTTAGATGCTACAAGTGCAATGGAATGGGTCACTTTGCTTCTGAGTGCAAGAAGACAAATGCACTTATCACATCAAGCAAGGATTGGATGGACTCTTCCTCAGAATCTGATACTGAGGTGGTCAACTATGCTCTAATGGCCAATGCTGATGTAACTGCTGCTCCTGATGATAAGGGTAAAAAGAAAAATGTGTTAGTCATGGATAGTGGATGTTCTGTACACATGACTGGAAACAAAGCCCTGTTATCAGAATATGAGGAAAAAGCTGGCCCAACTGTGTCTTATGGAGATGGCAACATTGGACAAACCTTGGGATATGGCAATATAATCATTGGAAATGTCATCATTGACAAAGTAGCTCTAGTGAAGGGACTGAAACACAACTTGTTGAGTATTAGTCAAATCACTGACAGAGGTTATCATGTCAACTTCTATTCCACACATTGTGAAGTAGTCAGTAAAGAAACAGGAAAGATAGCACTGACTGGCTACAGGCATGGTAATATATATGAAGCAAACATTCAATCAAATACTGATGTCTCCCCTACCTGTCTGATCAGTAAAGCGTCAGTAGATGAAAGTTGGAATTGGCACAAGAAGCTTTCTCATCTCAACTTCAGCAACATCAATGAGTTGGTTAAGAAAGATTTAGTGAGAGGATTACCAAAAGTGTTATATACTCCTGATGGACTCTGTGATGCATGTCAGAAAGCAAAACAACGAAGGACATCATTCCAGAGTAAATCAGAATCCTCTATTGGAGAACCATATCACATGCTACATCTTGATCTATTTGGTCCAGTCAACATCATGACCATCAGTAAGAAAAGGTACACTCTTGTAATTGTTGATGAATATTCTAGATTCACCTGGGTGTATTTTCTGCACAGAAAAGATGAGACTCCTGAAGTGCTGTTGGATCATGTAAGAATGATTGAGACAACCACAAAGTACAAAGTCAAGATACTGAGAAGTGATAATGGTACTGAATTTAAGAATTCAAAGATGGAAGAGTTCTGCAAATACAAAGGAATCATTCAACAATTCTCTGCTCCTGGCACACCTCAGCAAAATGGAGTAGTTGAAAGGAAAAATATAACTCTTATTGAAGCTGGCAGAACTATGTTGGAAGAAGCTAAGTTACCTACATATTTCTGGGCAGAAGCAGTCAACACAGCTTGCTATACACAGAATCTCACTTTGATAAACAGACATGGTGTTACTCCTTATCAATCACTCAAGGAGAAGAAACCTAGTCTGAAGCATCTGCATGTGTTTGGCTGTAAATGTTTTGTTCTCAGAACTCATCCTGAACAGCTAGGGAAATTTGAAACAAAGGATGATGAAGGAATTTTCATAGGCTATCCTGCATCAAGAGCCTTTAGAGTTTTTAATTTGAGAACAAGGACTATCATGGAGTCAATACATGTAATACATGTATCTTTTGATGACAAGAAGATAACTGGAATCATTGAAGACTCTCATGATAGATTGGTTTTTGAAAATGAAGTTTCCAAAGAACCTGAAGAAAGTGAATCAGATCCTGTCATTACATCAGATCCTGATGGGTCACCAAATCCTGATGACACACCAGATACTGATGGTGCTAATACTGATGATGCATCCAATAGTGATACTTCTAGTAGTGCAAATGTTGAGGGGGAGCAACAGCAATCTACTACAAGTTCAGAGTCAACTCAATCATCAAGACAGAATTCTTCAGATACTGATTCAAGTGATGATCCTGATAACCATTCAGGAAGAAATAGCATTATTTCAAGGGAAGCTTCAAGACAAGCAAGTTCTTCAAATCAAGATAACACCAATCCAGGGGGAGCATCTACTTCAAGGAACAATTTGACACCAGCAAGGAAATGGACAAAAGATCATACTCCTGATTTGATCATTGGAGATCCTGATGCAGGTGTTCAAACAAGAAGTGCAACTCAGAATGAATGTCAATACAATAACTTTCTATCCAAGGAGGAACCAAAGAAAGTTGAAGATGCACTTAAAGATGCTGATTGGGTCACTGCAATGCAAGAAGAACTGAATGAATTTGAAAGAAATGAAGTCTGGAAACTGGTACCAAGACCAAAGAATAGATCAATTATTGGTACAAAGTGGATTTTCAAGAACAAGACTGATTCTGATGGAGTGATAATCAGAAACAAAGCTATACTAGTTGCAAAGGGGTATTCTCAACAAGAGGGAATTGACTATGATGAAACTTTTGCTCCTGTTGCAAGATTAGAAGCCATCAGGATATTTCTTGCTTATGTAGCTCATAAGAAATTCAAGGTTTTCCAGATGGATGTAAAAAGTGCTTTCTTAAATGGAGAACTGGAGGAAGAAGTCTATGTTGAGCAACCTCCTGGTTTCATTGATCCTAAATATCCAGATCATGTTTACAGATTGGATAAGGCACTTTATGGACTAAAGCAACCTCCTAGAGCATGGTATGAAACCTTAGCTCTATTCTTACTGGAAAGTGGATTCAAAAGAGGTGCTATTGATAAAACTCTATTTTATTTGAATCATGGTAAGGACTTGTTGTTAGTTCAGATTTATGTTGATGATATCATTTTTGGGTCAACAAACAATAAGCTGTGTGAAAAGTTTTCTAAGCTTATGCAGTCAAGATATCAAATGAGCATGATGGGAGAAATGAGTTACTTTCTTGGTCTTCAAGTTAAACAGACTGATGAAGGGATTTTTATCAATCAGTCTAAATATACAAGGAATTTATTGACAAGGTTTAACATGCAAGATAGTTCTCCTGCCACAACTCCCATAGCTACAGCTACCAAACTTGATCCTGATCAAGGTGCTGAGGTAGATGTAACTCACTATAGAGGAATGATTGGCTCTTTATTGTATCTCACTGCAAGTAGACCAGATATCATGTTTGCAACCTGTCTATGTGCAAGATTTCAAGCAAAACCTAGAGAACCCCATCTGATTGTAGTCAAAAGAATTTTCAGATATCTCAAAGGAACTCCTACACTTGGCCTGTGGTATACAAGGGAATCAGATTTTGGGTTGTGTGGTTATTCAGATGCTGACTTTGCAGGATGCAAAATAGACAGGAAAAGTACTTCAGGAAGCTGTCAGTTTTTGGGTGGAAGATTAGTTTCATGGTTCAGTAAAAAGCAAAAATCTATTTCCACTTCAACTGCAGAAGCTGAGTACATTGCTGCAGGAAGTTGTTGTGCTCAGATAATGTGGATGAAAAATTAGTTGTTAGATTATGGCCTGTCATACTAAAAAATCCCTATTTATTGTGATAACCAAAGTGCTATTGCAATGACAGGAAATCCAGTTCAGCATTCTCTTACTAAACACATCAGTATTCGATATCACCTCATAAGAGAACAAGTTCTGGAAGGAACAATTGAACTTCACTTTGTTTCTACTGATCAACAACTAGCTGATATATTCACCAAGCCACTACCTGAAGCTACTTTCAATAAATTGGTGAATGAACTTGCAATGATGAACTTTGAGAATTTCTGAGGAAAGCTACAGAGAGGAAATCCTGTTAACTGTCAAATCCTGATGGTTATTCAGAAATGTATGTTTTCTTTGATCAAATCCTGATAGGATGCAATCCTGACAGGAAGTCAACTGGTCAATCTTGATGTTCAGGTCAGTATTTCATTGCTTAATTTGTGCCTCATTTTTCGTCCGTATCTGCTAATGGACGATTGAGTTTTAGTAGGACAACTGTATGCGCGCGTGTGTTGCACTGATATAGATATACATATTCATACACATAAAAAGTGGTGCAGTTTTATTTAATGTCACACGTAATCTGTCCACTAATTATTTATGCACAAATCATATTTTGCCACCTGTTATTGAGAGTAATATTTTGTTTTAACAAAATCATTTTCTTTGTTTTACATCTTTCATTACTCTCTCATCATCAGTTTTTCGTTTTCTATCTCTCTCTGTGCTCTCATACCCTAATTGCTTCAAATCTTAATTCTCGAGTTTTCAAAAGCATTACAATGGCATCTTCATCATTCATGAACAAACAAACAGTAATTCGTGATATTACTTTTGCCACTAATAACTTTGTAGCCATACTAGACCATCAAGAATTGCCTACTGAGTTCCATATAATTCAAGATTTTCTTACTTCAAGCCCATTGAAGTATGCTTTAACAGAGCCTGTAAGTGTTTCTTTTAAGTCTGTAATGCAGGTTTGGAACACAGTTGTTTTTGGTCAAAGTTCTACAGGAACCATTCTGATGCAGTTCGAATCAAATGGAGTAACTCATCATGTCACTCCTGCTGTTATTGAAGAGGCGTTGCATTTGCCTATTCTGGGTGATAAAGTTCCTAGTGTGATTTCAGACTCTGCTCTATTTGAGTTTGTCAAGAAACTGGGCTACAATGGTGAAGTAAAGAGATATGGCAACCTTTTTAGGACAAAGCTTAAGAAGGAATGGAATTTCTTCTTTGATACAATCAGCCGCTGTTTCCTGAACAAGACATCAAATTTTGATGCTCTTCCATCAGGATCTCTCAAAATTGGGTACTCTCTTATCAATTCTACGGTGTTTGATTATGGGTCTTTTATTTTAAAAGCCTTAAGTGATAGGAAATCAGATAAGTTGGGTTCTGTCTGTTTTCTTAGATTTTTACAGTTGATATTTAATCACTTATGTCCTAATGTTGTTTTTGAGAATGATGTAGTTCTACCAATTTGTAGAATTACTGAGAATAATATTAAGTCCTTAGTCAACAGTGATAAGGCAAATGGTTTCATAGGAAATGCTTTTATTCCTGATGAAGTTAGGTTTTTCTTACATAGGAAAATGCCTACTCGTTATGGTTTAATCTCTAATGCTATGGGGCAAGGCTCAACCCACCTTGTTCCTAACACAAGCATTCATCCTAAACAGTCTAAACAGTCAACTGTCACCTCTATTGTCTCTCAAAAGACTTTAGTTGTAAAAGAAAAGAAGTCAGCTCGAACTGATGTGTCAGGAAGGCAATCAGGTTTCAAGGACTTTTCCTCTACACCACTCACTAAAAAGAAGTTACAAGGGGGTGTACAAGGGGTCCTGGTCAAGAAAGCTGCAAAGGGAGGTGAGGTTGTTTCTATAAAAAGAAAGTTAGTTCTCAGGGATGAGACTGACTCAGAGGATGATTTACCTATATCCTCTGTGCTGAAAGTGAGAAAGGAAGTTGCTGATACTGCTACTGCAGCTGTGGTTCCATTGTCTACACCACAGAAGAAAAGGAAGTTAACAAAGAGCATGTATCATATTCCTTTAAAAAAGAAGCAGGATACTGATGTACAGGACACTTCTATTCTGAATGAGCAATCAGTTTCTACTGCTCAAGCAAATCCTGATGTTAGTACTCCTGATGCTGCACCAAGTCAAGTGGTTAATATTTCAGACTCTCCAGCACAGGACTCTCCAACAAAAAGACATGTTGATATTTCATGGGAGAAGTATGGTGCTGCTGCTTCCAATCTTGGGATCAAACATCCAATGGAAAAGCTAAGGAAGGCAGAAGAGTTAGTCTATCAAAGACAGAAGAAACTGAAAGGATCAAGCCCACAAGAACCTGAACCTCAAAGTGGTTCAGCAGCTCTTTCTGATGATCTAGCCACACAAGAACCACTCAATCAAAGTTTGGGTGAAGGCTTAGCTAGTGGAATGGTCACACAAGAACCATTTTCTCAAAGGGAGAATGAAGACATCAACATTCCAGCTACACAAGAACCATCTTCTAAAAGTGAAGATGCAGGCCAAGCTCCAGTTTCTGAGAAATTTCCTGACAATGCTCAAGGGATTTCTGGTGCAGATGAAGTTCGAAGATTGGTCAAGGACACTGTCTATGAGGGAAGCACACAAGAACCTTTGACTCAAAGTGTTGAAGCAGCTTCTGAACCTCAAGCTCCACAAGAACCATTGGTAGAAAATACTGATGCAAGCATATCAAATCCTGACGGTGTTCATCCTGACGCTAGTGGTGCTCCTGATGTTGAACCTATTTTGATACAGCCACTTCGCTCAAGACCAATGGATCATCCTATCACAGATTCACAGGATAAAATGAAAGGTATAGTTCTTCCTGATCCTGATGACACTCATAGTACTGATGATGATGACTCTGGTGATAGTGATGATGATGAGAATCGAAAAGAGAAGGAACAGCTTGCTACAGCACTCAAAATTAGTCTTGGAACTAATTTTGGTTCATCAAGTACATTTATGGCTGGCAAAACTTTCACTGGGAAAGATCAGAGACAAGATTTTTCTATTCCTTCCTTTGATCCTGCTGAGGCATTTAGACAGAATGAATGGAACAATTCATGGCACAATTCTGATGAATCTATCAGTTTTTCTTCTGCTATTGAACATGCCTATAAAGCAGTGAAATCTATAGAGAATCAAGACTTGAAGAATCATCTGAAGGCTACAACTCTGTTATCCAAGAGCCTGAAAAGTGAGATTGATTCTATCAAGAGTTCAACTGACAAAGTGAGGACTGATATCTTTAATAATTTTACAAAGGGGCCTACTGCTTTTCAGCTAAGGGTAGTAGAATCCCAAGTGAAATCTGTTGTTTCAGAACAAACCTCAATCAACCGAAGAATTGATTCTCTGGATACTAAGGTAACTGACATTCAAGCCTCTCTTTCCTTAATTTTGAATTTATTGTCAAATCCTGATGTCAAAAAGGGGGAGAAGGTTAGTCGGACAAAATACACACCTGATCTAGTATTAAGGAATAATGATGATGATACTGGAGATGATGGTAGTGACAAAGTGATACAAGGAGAAACCTCTGATGCTGTTGTTATGAAGTCTACACTTCAAACTTCACAAAGTCAAACAACGCAGTCAACTCATGTTTCTGATTCTGGAGTTAAAACAGTAAGAACAATGATGCAATCCCAGATCCTGACGGAAGAACAAATCCTGACACCTGGTCATGGACATATTATTGCTACAATTCCTGAAGGAGATGAAGATGTGATTATTGATAATCCTGAAGATGCATCAAATTTATTCCAGAAGTTTTCTACAAAAGATGGCAGAATTGTTACTCTATATCACACTGATAAAAGAGTTCAACAATTATATGCTAGAAAACCACTCTCTACAGCAAGTGAAGAATATCCAGATCTCTCACATGAAGAATTTTTGAGATTACAAAGAGAGACAATGGAAAGCTATACTGCTCCTACTAGAGGTAGAGGAGGCAGAGGTAGGAGAGGTGCTAGAAGAAGTAGAAGAGGTTCTTCAAATCAAACAGTACCTAGACAGACAAGGTCTACAGGGTTAAGAATTGAAGAAATTCCTGAACCTATTCAAACTCTAGTAGTTCCTGACAGATCTACTTTTGGTGATGATGGAAATATTGAAGAAGAACCTGAATTGAGAAGAAAATCAAGAAAATCAACTCTCTGCAATACAAATCAAATTGAAGAATCTAATCCTGATGTTGTTCCTGATAATATTCAAGATCCTGATGATTCTGAAATTCTGCAAGAGATTGACTTGATAATCTTATCTACTGTTGTTGATTCTCACAACAAGGAAGTAGATGAAGAAGAAGAAGCCAGAAGAAATGAAATTACAAGATCAACAAATAGAGATTTCAATCTCTATGTACAAAGGCTTAAACTCTCAAACAGAAGAGTGTGGAGGAACCCAAGCAGACAAGAATCTTCACTGAAAAGAAGCTATGCATTTGAAAAGGAAAAGGATAAGAAGTGGAAACATATTAGCACATTAAGTTCTGATACACTTATCAATTTTCAGTCTGGTGGAATTATTACAAGCGCTTCAAGTGTTGTTGATTTATCTGAGATGGTTAGATCAAAAGCACTCTGGTTAAAGATGTTTTCAAATCTAAAGCAATTGTCAAGCAATTCAAGAGGAGGTATTGGACACAGAGATGGTGAATATCTGAATATGTCATATGTTGATCCTTACTCCTTGACTGAAATTGGAGGTACTTTAACTTCTGAAAACCTGAACAATTTACTAGCTGTTGATATAGTTATAGATTGTCATGATGGTTTTGACAAGAAAGAAAAGCTTCTGTACTTCATGAAAGATGGTAGTGTGAAGATCCTATCTATTCAAGATCTGCTGATAAAAACTACACAGGAACTGAAATATGTTCATTATCTTTTGAGATCGAAGAATCAAATATGCAAAGAATGGAGTGACATGATTTTGTCAACAATAAGAAGAAGACTGGATGGAAACAGTAATTTCAATGGTAATTACATTCCCATGTACTTAAATCAAAGAGGTCAGGATGTGGAAATGCAAAGGGGTACTGCTGTTAAAGAAGTAAGTTTTGGCATGACTCATCTTATTCTCAATCCTGATGGGAAGGAAATTGCTTATCTTTTGCTTGAAGAGCATAGTCTTCAGAGAAACTCCATATTGAATCTCAGAGCAGCTATCTACCAGATTAATGAGGAAGATGAAGAACTCAGAAATCTTAAGGAAAGACTGATTCAAATTCTTGAAGAAAAAGAAGAAAATCTATTATCCAACTTCTTGAAGATGAATTTGTTCTATCAAAGAATCTAAACAGATAAGTTGTTGCTGCAGATTTTGTACATTTTGTATATATGTTTTTGACATCATTGAATATTTGGAATCTATACTTTATTTCACAAAGTATGAGATTGGGGGAGATTGTTAGATCAGAATTCAATGATCGTCAGGAGCTAGACTCAACTGATCAGGATTGCTGACGTCATCAGGATTACATGGTCGTCAGGATCAGAAGGCATCTCAGGACTGGGATCAGGATTGATCATCAGGACTGGAAGCTGATCAGGATTCCTACTTCGAGTTATATTTGGAGTCTAGTTAAACATGGAAGTTTATTCTGTCGGTTCCTCGTTTGTAGAATGTAGCTATCAATTATGGATAGGTTTCAATCTTTGTAATTGATTAGGACTTATCATTGATAGAGAAGCTGTGTAGTATATAAACACAGTCTTGATTTCGATTTATGTATTCGGAAGAGAAGAGAAGCGAATCAAGATAGAAGCTCTCGAGAACATAGAATTTCTTGAGAGAGTTTTTGTAAGCTAGCAGCTCTCAAGAACATCAGAATTTCTTGAGAGAGTTTGTAACAGTTTTATATCAGATTTAATAAAGCTGTTATCTTTCTTTTCATATTTGTGATATATACATTAAGAAGTCGATTATCTTATACTATTGTATTCAACCCCCCTTCTACAATAGATTATTACTGGGCAACAGTTTACTAAAAAAATGTACATAGCATAAGGAGGATTATATGAGCCAGAAAATCACCTCTAAAATAGTATCAGTACCAAAGTCTTGTCTCCAAAGTCTTAACTATATGTTGTTGTATTAGAACTGAATTTGTGCCAAGAGTTTTTTTCATAGACTACAAATCTTTATGTATAAAAATAGCAGTTTTGGTTTAAGTCCCCTGGTACTTTTTTTTTAGGTTTCTAGTTTGATGTATAAATCAATGTATTTCCTGGAAATGTGCCTTCATTGCTGTATTGTATCTTTGCAACTTTTTAGTTTTACTCTTTTTGTTTAAAACATGCTGATTGGTTTTACATCTTTGAAAATGCAGAAAGTTGGAGAATTTGCACCAGACTACTTTGCTGCTAGGCTAGAGCTACTATGGAAATATTTAAATTTATGTTCTAACTATTAACGTGTATTAGAAAACTACAATGAACTTATTTGAGCTCCTTTTCGATGTGTAAATTTATCCCAGACTTTTGTAAAGGGTTCAAAGTTATTTATGTATGGTCTCCTTTTGTACTCCTTTCGGATGTGTAAATTTACACCAAATTTTTGGCAAGGGGTCTCAATTATTTATGTATGGTTTCCTTATGGTTCATTATATTTTTTGCTTTTCTAATTAGGATTAATTTTGAATGAGCAAACTTGGACATGCATCATAACACAATAAACAAAAAATATGAATTTATTATGAAATTACATAGAACGACAATATTGACGGAATTGCAACGGAAAGTAACTATTAAAATAAAACAAAATTAATACTACTGACGGATACACAACGGAAATAAGATGGAGAGATTTTTGAAAAATCATTGCTAATCCCCAATTGAATAAAGGCGTTGGCAGCTAACGACGGAAAATCTGTTGTTGAGGAGTCGCCTGAATTTCATTAGTAATCCGTTGCCATTCCGTCGCTCTATTGCCAACAGAATTGTAACTCCGTTGGGAAGCCCTTACATACGGCCAAAATTTCAACGCCTTTTTCCGTCGGGAATTCCGTCGTCATCCTGATTTGCCAACGGATTTTAGCCTCTGCCGACAGAATTTTCCGTCACAAATGTCGGGAATTCTTGTAGTGTACCATTTAACGAATTGTGCGGGTCAAAACCCGGCTCGTTTCGAGCTGAATAAAATAGGTTTTTGAACGAGCCTGTTCCGGGCGGTCCTCGTAAACCCGCACAAGTGCCCACCTCTAGTCACATATCATCTACCCGCTCATGCGTGACAGCTCAGCTCTAAATATTAGACTAGCAAATTGAGAGTTAGTTAGAATGACAGTTTTCCCGCCTAGTAACTTTACCGTATGTATAAATGTAGTTACAAACATACATCATGTACTTCTTCTTCTTCTTGATTGAAATATACAGTTTTTTGCGTAGAAAATAACATAGTTCTAGCTAAATCGAATAACAATGGCAATCACTAACAAGACCTTGTTCGTGAGGAGGCTTTTCACAGTGATCTCTCTCTGTTTAATAATCATCATAGTTGTCTATGGTAAGTAAACTGATTCCATTGTTTTTCCTTAATCTATGTTTTTACATTCTTGTTGTTTATGATTCAGGTGGCTACCGCTGGAAGCACCCAGCAGAGAGGAGGCACCGTCAGCGGAACCTCTCACGTCGGAAGTAAGTTTTTCTGGTTATTATTTTAACATGAGTAGTGAAATATATGTACGATTGATTGTTACACACCCCAAATTCATTACTTGACCAATATATCATTATTATTTTATGCTTTTGAATTCGAACTCTTTGCCAACTATTAAATAATACAGTTTTGTTCATTTGTTAATTTTAAGTTTTAAAACAAATACTCATGATCTGAATTAAATCAGAAAATAAACATATAAATTACTAGCACGTTAATCACTATTTATTAGATACTTACCACCCACATAAGCACCTACCATTATCATGTTATGTGATAGTATTTTACAGTTATATACATATAAGTAACGGTAGTATAAATAAATCAAAAGAATATTTTGGCTAAGTATGTTTAAAATATTATTTTCGCATTTAAATGTATTGACTTTATATGAAAAATCTTTGTACTAATTTAATAAATTTTAATAAAAAAATATTAAGTTCATTACATATTCATTTTTAAAATATGTGTATGAGTTCAAATCTCCATTATATTTGACTTTTATTGTTTATTGGTAAATATTTCAAGTGTGAAAAGGTTAGACATAGTTTTTAAAAATATTTTAAAACAACATTGCCTCACATTTATCAATAAATATCTATTTATTAGTCATGTTACTTTTAGAAAAAATAGATTTTTATGAGAAAATATAAAGAAGGATCATGTCAGAAAAGAGAGAAAAGAACGATATATTATAACTGTTGGAACCAAATTTCTGTTGGGTCGGACCCCCACGAGGTTCGTCGGATTAACCTGCAAAGAGAAGAATGTGAGGGATGTGTCCCCCGATTCACCTCCGGTGTGAGAATCAGTTAATCGGCTCCAAGTAAAGTAACTCTAACGTATAAGAGCTTGTATGTAATGTAAGTAATGAATCATGTGTTCTATGTGAACCTGATTTAAATGAACATCTTTCAGCCGGTTATCCGTTACCGTATTCTTCGGTCGGTAAGTGGCTAAGACCAAATCATATAAGTCCAACGGTTACATGTGAGACTTCGGGCCGGGTCAGTCGGGCTTTGTTCGATCCATTCGATTGGGCCTATGATCTACCAGCCCAATCTCGTTCGGGCCTCCAACATGTCCCTGGGCTTTGGTCGGATATTTCATTCGGACAAAGTCCAAAACCAAACCTTTCTTTGGGAAGAATCATCATCCTTTCACTTCAGGATTTTCGATCGAGTAGATGACCATGACACGTCACTTAGGAAGTTATGCCAACTCAATGATGACAATTGTTTGGCCCCGAGATTCGTGCCCCATCACAGCCATTGAATTTAAAGCGTCCCCATCTGGACCGTCGAATCTAAAACGTTTCATTCCCACTGTCCAAACGTCACTCAAACACTTTATAAACACTGATTTCCCCCCATTTCAATTTCTACCATTTTCACACAAACATACTCTCTTACTGTCAAGAAATCCTGCCTTCAAGCGCATCAAGATCAAGTCAAGGCACTTCCACTCCGTCCTTTGTACACTCAAACTTCCAGTCACCAGTAAGTATCTATAATTGTACTTCTCTTCTTTATTTCCCAATTGCCATGCACATATTTTGAACTGTGTATATTCATAGATATTAGGATGTTGTTTGAATATGAATGCATGTATGTGTATGGTCTTTTACGGGTTGAATAGGTTTAGTTTTTTTCGGGTAGAAATGTATGCGCTTGAAACTTTAGCAGAGAGACCTATGGTAGGGGTTTAGGTCAATGTTTAGATGATAGTTGATACAAAATACCTTTGGCCTATTAGGACTGGGCCTCCCAGGATGCCCTTGGGTCAAGAAAAATCTTTGGAGTAATTACATCCCTAGAACCCTCTTCAGCCATCACTAAAGCTCATTGAACACTCTTCGGTAATTCTACTTTTTTCACACCTAGCATACCCTTGACCGATCCAAGCCCTCTGTGCGCGGCTCTTTTTTTATCTTCCTAAATTCTTCCAAGTACATTGATAATTATTTCCTCATTTCCGAATGCAGGGATATGGATCGGTCAGTGACGGAAGCTGAAATCTCTGGCGAAATAAGACCGTCTTCAGAGGTGTCCCCTTTCAGTATTGTCGCCGACTATCCCGCAGCGAATTATCGTTCGCTGTTGACCAAAGATACTGTGGCTGGCTTCGTTCAGGAGTACGACATACCTTTCGACGCATGGCATATCTATCCGGCTAGGAAGAAGGACCGTATCTAGCATAATCCCCCCATGCCCGAAGGCTATGGTTCGGTCTCCACGAGAATTTCTGAAGCAACTTTCAAATGCAGCTTCTGAGTCCCAGTTTTACCGTTAATAAATAAATTGTTCAGCCAAATGGGCATCACTCCCGGACAAATGGACCCGAATGGATTCCTTTATATGAACGGATTTCAATGCCGGTGTTCTGCTGCTAGGGTCGAGCCCACCGCACGTCTGTTCTAGCACCATTATGATTTTAAGCAGAACAGGAAAAACAAGGGCTATTACACTATCTCCCAGAGAACCAATAGGACGGATTGGGTAGAAACCAATTCCAACAACAAAGGGTGCCACAATAAGTGGTTCTATCTCTCCGGTCCCAAAATAGCCACCATTTCCCAATGGCGTTTGGTCGATCCGACTGTCAAGGTGGTTAAGCCCACCTTGATCGGCGCCGAAGAACATGAGTACTCTCGCTTGTGTGAATTTGACATGGGCCAAATTCCGCTAGTCGATAGTCGGGATAAACAATGGGTGTTCGCCCTATGGGGTAATGTTAACGTTTTCTTCAACTCCTGTTTTATGATTTTTTTTTTCTGCACCCCTTAAGTTATTATTCAACTTGTTTTAACTTGTCGCTTTTGCATTCTCAGTGTCTACGCGCCAAGAAATTATCGAGAGGAAAAAGGCGAAGTTCCAGGCCTCCCAGGAAAACCAAGCCGGGGATTCGGCGACCTCGAACTCTGAGATGGGCGACCAGAGTGCCATAGAGAAGTCTGCTTCTCCTTCACCCCGCCGACAACCCGATCAAGTGGGGGATGCTCCCCTATCACCTAACTCCCGAAAAAGGGTGTGAAGGGGGATGTTGTCAAAACTTATGCCCCATAGTGGGCGGTGCCGAAAACGGAAACCTTCGCCACTCCCGCTCCTATGGCAGCCAAAGACATCGGTCTGGATCTTTGCCGAGGCCTCATGTTGCCAGCCGACCGACCCAAATATGACCAGCTGAGTCCGGTGGACGCTTGCGCCGAATTATTGGGTCTTCTTTCTATGGTAAGTGTTTGTACACTTTACATGTATAATCTTCAATCTGCTTTATCGTTCCCCTTGTATAACTTTTGATTTGTTTCATTTCAGGCTGCGCCGATGGCTTTTGCTGTCACCGATAAGGTGCAGAACATGCAGCTCCACTTCAGCCAAGTAGAACATATAGAAGCCCGGGCAACTCAAGCTGTGGAGGCTCTTCGGATGGCGAAAGAGGACCTCAAAAAACTAGAGGGGCAGGCGAGGATCCTGAAGGAGGACCGTGAGAGGCTGCAGGAGGATAACAAGGCTCTTCGGACTCGGGTTACCAATAGGAACCAACAGCTCAAGGCCACCCGGAAGCTCGCCCGTAAGGAGACCAAACTGAGGTTTAATGCCAAAGAACGGTGCTACTAGATGGGCCAGGACGAGGTTGTGAAGAGGGCTACCACTTTGGGCTTGGATCACAAGCCCCTTATTGAGGAAGGCTTCAAGGATCCTGTTGGTCATCCCGATAGTCACGAGGAGCCCCCGATGATCTCATCGGGTGAAGACGAAGAGCTTTCCAAGTAGATATTTTTTCTTTTCATTTTTTTCTTGCCTTCAGGCTGTAAAAATTTAACATTTCGGCCTTCGGGCTTTTAACAGTTCGTCCTTCAGACCTTTAGTATTAATTTTTTGCGTTTTTGGAATGATTTTCCCTTTGCATGATTTTGAGTTTATGTGTCTTCGGCTTTTTATATGCCTTAACATAGTTTTAAACGATTTATGTATCTTCGGCTTTGACATCGCCTTGACTTAATATTGATTTATTTATGCGTCTTCAGCTTAGTTTGCCTTAACATAAAACTACATTATTTGATGCGGCTTCGGCTTGAAACTTGCCTTAGCATATTTCTAGCTATTTTATGTGTCTTTGGCCTTTAATTTGTCTTGACATATTTATAACTATTTTATGTGATTTATGTATCTTCGGCTTGAAAATCGCCTTAAGATAATTTTCATAATTCTAATTAATATTTTGGGGCTTTATGCGTCTTCGGCCTTTAATTTGCCTTGGCATAAATCTTGTCCCCAAATATTTAGGGAATCGGGCGCCATGCTTTAATCGGTCATCGTATTGACAAAATATTTAGCAATATAAAAGGAGTCGACACTTTATCTTTATTGGTCGCCCTTAGATAAATGTCTACTTTATTTTATCCAATTAGCATGATTAAGCAATATAATAAGGCACTAATGTCAAATCATCGTAATAGCATAAGGATTCGAAGTAGCCATGAGCATATGCTTTCATTGATAACATTTCATAGTTACACTACACATGCTCTTTCTTAGGGATTTCAAATACCGACTGAATTAAATATGCTAAACTCCAAAACAAAATGATAAAAAGGCCTTCCAAAAGTGAAGCATAACTCATTGGTAATATATGCGTAAGCACGAGGCATGCCAAGTGTTTTTAATTGGATCTCCGTCCAACCTGCCAACTTGTAGGTTCCCGGACAAACAACCTCGATCACCTTGTAAGGTCCTTCCCAGTTGGGCATTAGTTTTCCCTGTTTCGCTGGCATAGAGGTGGCCAGTTCCCGCAAAACTAAATCTCTAAACATGAAAGTTCTTTTCTTGACTCCCGAATCATAATATTGGGCCGCCTGAAGCTGATATTTCAAATTCCTTTGGTGGGCAGCCTATCTGTCTTCTTCGAGCAGATCTACATTCGCCTTGAGGCCGAACTCGTTTGCTTCGACGTTAAACACCTCAGTTCGGTAAGAATCTAGGCCGACCTCTACTGGGACCAGTGTATCTGTACCGAACGCTAGCTTGAATGGGGTTTCACCGGTAGATGATCGTGGTGTTATTCGGTACGCCCACAGTACCCAAGGTAGTTCTTCGGCCCAGAGTTCTTTGGCATCCCCCATGCGCTTCTTTATCCCATTAAAAATGATCTTGTTCGCAGCTTCGATTGATCCATTTCCTTGGGGATGACCGACTGAGCTAAACTTCTATTGCACTCCGAAGTGATTTAGGAACTTTCTGAATTTGTTCCCGATGAATTGAGTTCCATTATTCGAAACACACACCTTCGGAATCCCAAACCTAAGTATCAACTGCTCTAGCATGAACTTTTTTGCTACTTCTTCGGTTATGGTGGCCAATGGTCTTGCTTCTATCCACTTGGTCATATAGTCAATCGCCACGATACAATATTTGGCTTGCTTCGTGCTCCTGGGTAGGATCCCCACAATATCAACTGCCCGCATGGCGAAGGGTATCGGGCTTAGAGCTGACGCCATCTCCTCGGGGGGCTGCTTCGGAATGGTGCTGAACAATTGACATTGTCAACATTTCTTCACATACTCAGCCGCATCTGCTCGCAAAGTCGGACAATAGAATCCTTGTATGAGGATTTTAAAGACAAGTGACCGACCGGCTAGATGTTCCCCGCATATTCCTTCATGTACGGTTTTTAAGGCCAATAACTGCTCTTCTCCGTCCAAACATCTCAGGAGGAGTTCGGTCGTCGACCTCCTTGTTGCCCAGTAAATAACAATTATAGAAGGGGGGGTTGAATACAATTGTATAAGATTCTTGACTTAATAAATTATGTATCTCAAATATGAAAGAATAATAACAGCTTTATTAAATCTGATATAAAACTGTTACAAACTCTCTCAAGAAATTCTGATGTTCTTGAGAGCTTCTAGGTTACAAAGATACTCGTGTATGTGATCGATATAAATCAAAACCTAAACTGTGTTTATATACTACACAGCTTCTCTATCAATTACAAGATAAGTCCTAATCAATTACAAAGATTGAAACCTATCCTAAATTGATAGCTGCATTCCTATAAATAAGGAACCGACAGAATGAACTACTTTATTTAACTAGACTCCAAATATAACTCGAAGTAGGAATCCTGATCAGCTTCCAGTCCTGATGATCAATCCTGATCCCAGTCTTGATATAAATACTGATGATAATCCTGATACTGACGCTTGAGCAAATACTGATGACCATGCAATATTGATGACGTCAGAAATCCTGATCAGTTGAGTCTAGATCTTGACGATAATTGAATCATGATCTAACAATCTCCCCTAATCTCATACTTTGTAGAATAAAGTATAGATTCCTAGATTCAATGATGTCAAAAAAATATTTACAAAATGTACAAGTATTTATAGTAGCAACTTCTCTGTTTAAATTCTTTGATAGAACAGATTCATCTTCAAGAAGTTGGATAACAAATTTTCTTCTTTCTCTTCAAGAATTTGAATCAGTCTTTCTTTAAGATTTCTGAGTTCTTCATCTTCCTCATCAATTTTATAGATAGCTGCTCTGAGATTCTGAATGGAGCTTCTCTGTAGACTATGATCTTCAACTAGGAGGTAAGAAATTTCCTTCCCATCAGGATTAAAAGTCAGTTGCTTCATGCCAAAAGACATTTCTTTAACAGCAGTGCCTCTTTGCATTTCCATATCCTGATCTTTTAGATTTAGGTACATGGGAGTATAATTACCATTGTAATTCTTTCCTTCGTCAAATCTTCTCCTTATTGTTGCCAGAATCATGTCACTCCATAATTTGCACACTTCATTCTTCCATTTTAACAAATAATGAACATATTTCAGTTCCTTTGTAGTTTTCACCAAAAGATCTTGAATGGATAGAATCTTCACAGAACCATTTTTCATGAAGTAAAGAAGCTTTTCTTTCTTTTCAGAACCATTATGACAATCTATTACTATATCAACAGATAATAAATTGTTCAGGTTTTCAGAAGTTAAAATTCCTCCAATTTCAGTCAAGGCATGAGGATCGACATACGGTGTATTCAGATATTCAGCATCCATGTTTCCAATACCTCCTCTTGAGTTGTTTGTCATTTTCCTTAGATTAGAGAACATCTGTAACCAGAGTGCTTTTGATCTATATGAATCAGAAAAATTAGCAACATTGGAAGCACTTGTTATAATACCACCATTCTGAAAATTGATAGGTCTATTACACCTAAGTGTGCTTATGTGTTTCCACTTCTTATCTTTCTCTTTTTCAAAAGCATAGCTTCTTTCTAGCTGAGGTTCTTGTCTGTTTGGATTTCTCCACAACCTTCTGTTTGAGAGTTTAAGCCTTTGTACATAGAGATTGGAATCTCTATTTGTTGTTCTTGTGATTTCTCTTCTTCTGGCTTCCTCTTCTTCATCCACTTCCTTGTTGTGAGAATCAACCATAGTAGATAATATTAACAGATCAACCTCTTGTAGAATTTCAGATTCATCAGAATCTTGAACAATGTCATGAACAATGTCAGGATTAGAATCTTCAATTTGAGTTGTATTACTGAGTGTTGATTGTCCTGATCTTCTCCTTAATTCAGGTTCTTTTTCAACAATTCCATCATCACCAAAAGTAGACCTGTCAGGAACTACTAGAATTTGAATAGGTTCAGGAATTTCTTCTATTCTTAATCCTCTAGCCCTTGTTTGTCTAGGCATTGGATGACTTGATGAGCTTCTTCTACCTCTTCTAGCACCTCTCCTACCTCTGCCTCCTCTTCCTCTAGTAGGAGCGTTATTAAAACTTTCCATCATTTCTCTTTGTTGATTTAAGAATTCTTCATGTGAGAGATCAGGATATTCTTCACTTGTTGTAGAGAGTGCTTTCCTTGCAAATAACTGTTGAACCCTCTTATCAGTATGAAAGAGTAACAACATTACCATCTCTTGTTTTGAACTTCTGGAATAAGTTAGCAGCATCTTCAGGATTTGCAATTAGAACATCTTCATCACCTTCAGGAATTGTAGCAAGAGTTTGTCCATGACCAGGCGTCAGGATTTGATCAGTCATCAGGATTTGATCACCTGTCAGGATTTGTTCTTCCGTCAGGATCTGAGATTTCACCAGTGTCCTTACTGTCTTAACTGAAGAATCAGAAACATGAGTTGACTGCGTTGTTTGACTTTGAGAAGTTTGAATTGTAGACTTCACAACAGCAGCATCAGAGGTTTGTCCGTGTAGAACTTTGTCACCACCATCATTTCCAGTATGATCATCATCATTATTTCTCAATACTAGATCAGGTGTACATTTTGTAGAACTTACCTTCTCCCCCTTTTTAACATCAGTATTTGACAATAAATTCAAGATTAAGGCAAGAGAGGTTTGAATATCAGTTACCTTTGTATCAAGAGAATCAATTCTGCTGTTGATGGAGGATTGTTCAGAAATAACTGACTTTACTTGGGATTCCACCACTCTTAGTTGAAGAACAGTAGGCACCTTTGTAAAGTTTTGAGCAATATCACTCCTCACAGAATCAGTTGCAGCCTTGACAGAATCAATCTCATGTTTGAGGCTTTTGGATAACAGAGTAGTAGCCTTCAAATGATTCTTCAAATCTTGATTCTCAATCAATTTCACTGCATCATAGGCATGATCCAAAGCATAAGGATAACTAACGGATTCAGAAGATCTGTACCATGAATTGTTCCATTCATATTGTCTAAGTGCCTCAGCAGGAGTCATTTCAGAAGGACCAGAAAAGTCTTGTCTTAAATCTTTTCCATTAGTAGCCTTGCCATCCATGAATGTGCTTGAAGAACCAAAGTTGGTTCGAAGACTAGATTTAATAGCTGTGGCAAGCTGATCCTTCTCTTCATTATTATCATCATCACTATCGTCACTATCATCAGCATCAGAATCATGAGTAACATCAGGATCAGGAATAGCAATACCTTTAAGTTTGTCATGTGATGCTGTGATAGAGTCTGTCATTGGTCTTGAGCTAAGTGGTTGTATTAGGATTGGCTCAACATCAGGAGCACCACTAGCGTCAAGAGCAACACCGTCAGGATTTGATTGGCATTCATCAATATTTATTACCAATGGTTCTTGTGGAGCCTGAGGTTTAGAAGCTGCTTTAACACTTTGAGTTAAAGGTTCTTGTGGACTTCCCTCATGGACAGTGTCCTCGACCAATCTTTCATTTGCACCAAAAACCCCTTGTGGCTTTGCCTGCATCTTCACAGTTAGAAGATGGTTCGTGTGTGGCTGAAATTGAAGTATCTGCATTTTCCCTTTGAGAAAATGGTTCTTGTGGGACTATTCCAATAGCTATGCCTTCACCCAAACTTTGATTGAGTGGTTCTTGTGGGGCATGATCTTCAGTAGCTGCTGAATCACATTGAGATTCAGGTTCTTGTGGGCTTGATCCTTTCAGCTTCTTTTGTCTCTGAAAGACTATTTCTTTTGCTTTCCTCTTCTTTTCCATGGGATGTGAAAACCCAAGCTTGGAAGCAGTCTCAGCAACCTTCTCCCATGAAATTTCAACAAACTTTGCAGTTGGAGAGGCCTTTGCTGGAGAGTCTGAGATAGAGACAATTTTTGGTTGTGCATCAGGAATACCAACATCGGAATTTGTTTGAGCATCAGGAATAGATGACTCATCAGGATTTGATGTCTGAATATCAGTATCCTTCATTTGCACCTTCAAAGGAATATGATACCTGCTTTTTGATAATTTCCTTTTCTTTTGTGGCTTTGTAGAGACCACAGCCTCAGTAGCAATATCAGCAACTTCCTTGATTATCTTCAACTTGGAGGAGATAGGCATATCATCCTCAGAATCACTTTCATCTCTTAAAATCAACTTTATTTTCAATGGAACATCCTCAACATCCTTATCAAGAACAATCTTTGCATCCTTCTGCACCAGGACCCCTTGTACACCCCCTTGTTTCTTCTTTTTGGTGAGTGGTGTAGAGGAAAAATCCTTTGAACCTGATTGCCTTCCAAACACATCAGTTCTAGCTGATTTCTTTGTTTTTACAACTAGAGTCTTTTGAGAGACAATAGAGGTGGCCGTTGACTGTTTTGACTGTTTAGGTTGGATGCTAGGTTTAGGAACAAGGTGTGATTGGCCTTGCCCCATGGCATCAGAAATTGATCCATAATAAGTAGGCATTTTCTCTTTCAAGAAAAGCCTGACCTCATCAGGAATATAGGCATTGCCTGTAAAACCATTTGCCTTATCACTATTGACTAAAGACTTCAAATTGTTTTCTGTAATTCTACAAATAGGTAGAATCACATCATCCTCAAAAACAACATTAGGACATAAGTGATTAAAAATCAACTATAAAAATCTAAGAAAACAGACAGAACCTAACTTATCTGATTTCCTATCACTTAAAGCTTTCAGAATAAATGACCCATAATAAAAAACAGTAGAGTATATAAGAGAATACCCTATTTTGAGTGATCCTGACGGTAGAGCATCAAAATTAGATGTCTTGTTCAAGAAGCAGCGACTGATGGTGTCAAAGAAATAGTTCCATTCCTTCTTCAGCTTTGTCCTAAAGAGATTTCCATCTCTCTTAACTTCCCCATTGTAACCCAATTTTGTAACAAACTAAAAAAGAGTCGAGTCTGAAACATTATCAAGAACAACATCACCAAGAATAGGCAAATGCAGGGCTTCCTCCACAATTGCAGGAGTCACATAGTGAGTAACCCCATTATATTCAAAGCTCATCAGGATTGAGCCAGAATGCCCTTTATCAAAAGAAACTGAATTCCACACCTGCATAACCGATTTAAAAGAAACACTTGCAGGTTCGGTTAGAGCATACTTCAATTGACTTGAAGCTAGTAAATCATGTATTATATAAAACTCAGAGGGCAGATCCTGATGCTCCAAAACGGCTACAAAATTATTAGTGGCAAAAGTAACACCACTAATCACAGTTTGTTTGTTCATGAACGATGAAGACGCCATTAAAACAAAATAGAAAGCTTGAGAATTGAGATTTGGAAAATAGGGTTCTTGAGCACAGAGAGAGAAAGAAGATGAAAAACTGATGATGAGAGAGTAATCAGGAATTTAGAAAATCAAATGTATTTTGTTAAAACAAAATATTACTCTCAATGACAGGTGGCAAAATATAATTTGTGCAAAAATGATTAGTGGTCAAATTACGTGTGTAATTAAACATAACTTCATCGCTTTTTATGTGTATCTATATGTATTTATCTAACAGTGTGACACACGCGCGAATACAGTTGTCCAATAAAAACTCAAACGTTTCTCATCAGTAATTGACGAAAAATCAGGCACAAATTAAGCAACGAAATACTGACCTGTACATCAGGATTGACCAGTTGACTTCCTGTCAGGATTGTGTCCTATCAGGATTTGATCAAAATTACATACCTTGTAGAATGACCATCAGGATTTGATAGTCATCAGGATTTCCTCTCTGTAGCTTTCCTCAGAAATTCTCAAAGTTCATCATTCCAAGTTCATTCACCAATTTGTTGAATGTAGCTTCAGGCAGTGGCTTGGTGAATATATCAGCTAATTGTTGATCAGTAGGAACAAAGTGAAGTTCAATTGTTCCTTCCAGAACCTGTTCTCTTATGAAATGATATCTAATACTGATGTGTTTGGTAAGAGAATGTTGAACTGGATTTCCTGTCATTGCAATAGCACTTTGCTTATCACAATAAATAGGGATTTTTGAGTATGACAGACCATAATCTAACAACTGATTTCTCATCCACATTATCTGAGCACAGCAACTTCCTACAGCAATGTACTCAGCTTCTGTTGTTGAAGTGGAGATTGACTTTTGCGTTTTACTGAACCAAGAGACTAATCTTCCACCCAAAAACTGACAGCTTCCTGAAGTACTTTTTCTGTCTATTTTGCACCCTGCAAAATCAGCATCTGAATAGCCACACAAACTAAAATCTGATTCCCTTGCATACCAAAGGCCAAGAGAAGGAGTGCCTTTGAGATATCTGAAAATTCTTTTGATTGCAATCAGATGGGGTTCTCTAGGTTTTGCTTGAAATCTTGCACACAGACATGTTGCAAACATGATATCTGGTCTACTTGTAGTGAGATACAATAAAGAGCCAATCATTCCTCTGTAATGAGTTACATCTACCTCAGCACCTTGATCAGGATCAAGTTTGGTAGCTGTAGCAAAAGGAGTTGTTACAATAGCACAATCTTGCATGTTAAACCTCTTTAATAAATTCCTTGTATATTTTCACTGATTGATAAAAATGCCATTATCAGTCTGTTTAACTTGAAGACCAAGAAAGTAACTCATTTCTCCCATCATGCTCATTTGATATCTTGACTGCATAAGCTTAGAAAACTTTTCACAGAGCTTATTGTTTGTTGACCCAAAAATGATATCATCAACAAAAATCTGAACTAAAAGCAAATCCTTACCATGATTCAAATAGAATAGAGTTTTATCAATGGTACCTCTTTTGAATCCACTTTCTAGTAATAATTGAGCTAGAGTTTCATACCATGCTCTTGGAGCTTGCTTTAACCCATAAAGTGCCTTATCCAATCTGTAGACATGATTTGGATACTTTGGATCAATGAAACCAGGAGGTTGTTCAACATAGACTTCTTCCTCCAGTTCACCATTTAAGAAAGCACTTTTAACATCCATCTGGAAAACCTTGAATTTCTTGTGAGCTGCATAAGCCAGAAAGATCCTGATGGCTTCTAGCCTTGCAACAGGAGCAACAGTTTCATCATAATCAATTCCTTCTTGCTGAGAATACCCCTTTGCAACTAGCCTTGCTTTGTTTCTGATTATTACACCATCTGAATCAGTCTTATTCTTGAAAATCCACTTTGTACCCACAATTAACCTATTCTTTGGTCTTGGTACAAGTTTCCAGACTTCATTTCTTTCAAATTCATTCAATTCTTTTTGCATTGCAGTAACCCAATCAGCATCCTTAAGTGTATCTTCAACTTTCTTTGGCTCCTCCTTGGACAGAAAGTTATTATATAGACATTCATTCTGAGTTGCACTTCTTGTCTGAACACCTGCATCAGGATCCCCAATTATTAAATCAGGAGTGTGGCTTGCAGTCCATTTCCGTGCTAGTGGTAAGTCATTTCTTGAAGTAGATGCTCCCCCTGGATTGGTGTTATCTTGATTAGAAGAATTTGCTTCAGTAGAAGCTCCCCCTGAATTGTTGATGTCACCTCCTGATGGATTATCAAGATTGTCACTTGAATCAGTATCTGAAGAATTTTCCCTTGATGATTGAGTAGATTCAGTATCTGTAGTAGATTGTTGTTGTTCCCCCTCAACATTTTCAATACTAGATGTATCACCATTATTTGTATCATCAGTATTAGCACCATCAGGATTTGGTGCTTCATCAGGATTTGATGCGTCATCAGGATTTGCTGACCCATCAGTATGTGATTCTTGTTCTTCAGGATCCTTGGTAGCTTCATTTTCAAAAATCAATCTATCATGAGAGTCTTCATTAATTCCAGTTATCTTCTTATCATCAAAAGATACATGTATTGACTCCATTACAGTTCTTGTTCTCAAATTGAAAACTCTAAATGCTCTTGATGTAGGATAGCCAATGAAAATTCCCTCATCAGCCTTTATCTCAAATTTCCCTAGCTGTTCAGGAGAAGTTCTGAGAACAAAACACTTACAGCCAAACACATGCAGATGCTTCAAACTAGGTTTCTTCTCCTTGAGCATTTGATAGGGAGTTACACCATGTCTGTTTATCAATGTGAGATTTTGTGTATAGCATACTGTGTTGACTACTTCTGCCCAGAAATATGTTGGCAATATATCTTCTTCCAATATAGTCCTGCCAGCTTCAATAAGAGTTCTATTTTTCCTTTCTACTACTCCATTTTAATGGGGTGTGCCAGGAGCAGAGAATTGTTGAATAATTCCTTTGTATTTGCATAATTCTTCCATCTTTGAATTCTTCAATTCAGTACCATTATCACTTCTCAGAATCTTGACTTTGTACTTTGTGCCTGTCTCAATCATTCTCACATCATCCAACAGTATTTCTGGAGTCTCATCTTTTCTGTGCAGGAAATACACCCATGTGAATCTAGAGTATTCATCAACAATAACAAGAGTGTACCTTTTCTTACTAATGGACATTATGTTGACTGGACCAAATAGATCAAGATGTAGCATGTGATATAGTTCTTCAATAGAGGATTCAGATTTACTCTTGAATGATGTCCTTCTCTGTTTAGCTTTTTGACATGCATCACAGAGTCCATCAGGAGTATATAATACTTTAGGCAATCCTCTAACCAAATCTTTCTTAACCAACTCATTGATATTGCTGAAATTGAGATGAGAAAGCTTCTTATGCCAATTCCAACTTTCATCTACTGATGTTTTATTGATGAGACAAGTAGGGGAGCCATCAGTGTTTGAGAAAATGTTGGCTTCATAAATGTTACCGTGTCTATAGCCAGTCAATGCTATCTTTCATGTTTCTTTGCTGACTACTTCACAATATGTGGAATAGAAGTTGACATGATAACCTCTATCAGTGATTTGACTAATACTCAACAGGTTGTGTTTTAGTCCCTTCACTAGAGCTACTTTTTCAATGATGACATTTCCAATAATCATATTGCCATATCCCAAAGTTTGTCCAATGTTGTCATCTTCATAAGACACAGTTGGGCCAACATTTTCTTCATATTCTGATAACAGGGCTTTGTTTCCTGTCATGTGCACAGAACATCCACTATCCATGACTAACACATTTTTCCTTTTTCCCTGTAATCAAAATAACAATTCACTAGTTAAAATGTTTAGGAACCCACACTTGTTGGGTTCCTTTTCCATGAATTTTATTAATTTTAGCAGCAGAAGACTTTTTGACTTTAGTAGTCCTATCAGGATTAACTCCATCAGGATTTGCTTTGTCAGTATCAGTATTAACAGATGCATGTTTCACATTGACATTCTTAGATTTACCAGAATTTGTACTTTTATTGAATTTAGGTAAATGATCATAAAAGTTATAGTACAAATCATGGTATTCTTCACATGTATAAATAGAATGCCATTTACTACCACAATGAAAACAGGAATTCTGTGATTTATAAAGTACTGATCTATTCCTAACATCAGACCTAGGAATTTCAGTAACTTTCTTTTTACTCTTCATGTAATCAATAGCAAGATGATTAGAGTTACCACAGGTAAAGCAACATTTTCTAGGTGCATTTAGGACATATTTATAACCATTTTCTTTATTTATCCCAATTTTACCATTCCTGTTTCTTTTGACAATAGGTTCCCTCTTCTTATATGTAACCTCACAGATTCTATCCTTGAGTTGTTTTTGAGACAGTAAACCTAAATTCTTAGTAACTTTACTCAAGACAGGTTTAGACTTAACAACTTTAACACTTTGAACAGAAGTAGATCCCTTTTCAAAAGTTGAATTGGAATCCTTACCAAAAACAAAATTAACAGGAGTAATCTTAGATTTTGTTTTGTCCATAACATGTCTATAGGTTTTTGGACTAACTGTCTCATCAACAACAATATTCTCTTTCAATTTCTTATCTTCATCTGACTTATACCCTAGACACTCTTTCCAATTCTTAGAGGTATTAATCTCATGAAATTTTCTACCAGAGTTTGTCCAGGTTCTGATATTCTCATTAGCATATTCAAGTTCCTTTTCAAGAGCAGTACATTTATATTTCATCTCTAAGTGCATGTGTTTAGTATTATCACATTCTTTATGTACTTCTTGCATAAAAGAAAATTCAGCTTCTAGATGCTCATTCCTTTTCCTAAGTTCAGACATCTCAGATAAGATTCTAGCATTTTCAGCAGTTTGACTTCTAAAGCTAATATGCAATGACTTTAGAAAACGTCTTAACTCAGAAGCATTATCAGAATCAAAATCAAAAACAATATTTGATACCTTTTCATCAGGAGCAGCAGTTTCATCAGTATTGGCCATTAGGGCATAGTTGACCACCTCAGTGTCAGATTCTGAGGAAGAGTCCATCCAGTCCTTGCTTGATGTGATGAGTGCTTTTGTCTTCTTGCACTCGGTAGCAAAGTGTCCCATACCATTACACTTGTGGCATCTAACCTTTGACTTGTCAAATTTGATACCCTTGTTGTCCATTTTGATGTACTTGTCTTTGTCAGCATTGAAAGTCTTTTTCTGGAAGTTGCCTTGTCTTCTAGCCTTCCTGAACTTCATCTTTTTGAAGCCTCTGACTATCATAACAACCATCTCTTCCATGTCTGAGTCAGTAGAATCATCATCAGGATTTGACTCAACTATTCTTGTTTTTCTTCTAAAGACCTCCATAGCTTTTCCTTTTGATTTAGCCTCAACATTCAAGGCAATGGATTTTGCCTTGCTGCTTTTCTTATTCTTTCTCTGTTGAACCTCAAGATCATGGGTTCTTAGCATTCCATAGACTTCATCAAGAGACACAGTGTTGAGATCATACTAATGTCTAATGATCGAGGTTTGGGTATCCCATTCTTCTGGTAAAGCTCTCAGAAACTTGGTATTTGAATCTTCAGAAACATATTCCTTGCCAACTAAAGATAGATTGTTCCGGAGTGCCAGAAATCAATCATATAAATCAGTCAGGCTCTCATCAGGTCTAGCATCGAATTGTTCATATTATTGAATCAAAAGAGCCCTTCTGTTTTTCTTGACAGATGCAGATCCCTGGCATTGAGTTTCCAAAGTGTCCCAAATTTCTTTTGCAGACTTGCATGCAATCACTCTGTTGGACATGACAGCATCAAGACTATTGTGCAGGATATTCTTTATCTTTGCCTCCCTGAGTACATGAGCCTTTTCTTCTGGAGTCCATTCACTCTTGGCCTTGACCACATAGTGTTCAGGTACAGTATCTGTTTGACCAATTATTCTTGTAGGGATGAATGGTTCATCACGAATCCTGTCCAGATAATCAGGATCCATAGCCTCCAGGTACATTAACATCTTTACCTTCCATGTTGGATATTCAGACTTCTTCAGGATGGGAATCTTCATGCTTTCATACTTGGTTGTTGACATCTTAGATCGTATCTGATTCAAATTTAAATCAGTTTGCTCTGATACCAATTGTTGCCCAGTAAATAACAATTGTAGAAGGGGGTTGAATATAATTGTATAAGATTCTTGACTTAATAAATTATGTATCTCAAATATGAAAGAATAATAACAGCTTTATTAAATCTGATATAAAACTGTTACAAACTCTCTCAAGAAATTCTGATGTTCTTGAGAGCTTCTAGGTTACAAAGATACTCGTGTATGTGATCGATATAAATCGAAACTTAAACTGTGTTTATATACTACACAGCTTCTCTATCAATTATAAGATAAGTCCTAATCAATTACAAAGATTGAAACATATCCTAAATTGATAGCTGCATTCCTATAAATAAGGAACCGACAGAATAAACTACTTTATTTAACTAGACTCCAAATATAATTCGAAGTAGGAATCCTGATCAGCTTCCAGTCCTGATGATCAATCCTGATCCCAGTCCTGATATAAATCCTGATGATAATCCTGATACTGACGCTTGAGAAAATACTGATGACCATGCAATACTGATGACGTCGGCAATCCTGATCAGTTGAGTCTAGATCCTGACGATCATTGAATCCTGATCTAACACTCCTGTACAACTTTCCTCCGATGACGGTGTAGCTTGCTACACTGTACTTCACTTTCTGTGCTTCTTTCCGGTCTAGGTGTAAGGTACCTTTCTCCAGGTATGCCATGATCGGAGTCATCCAATTGATGCCTTGGTGGATTTCCATGCACTGTTTCTTGTCGATCGAAGGTTGTTTCACTTCGGTCAGGTAGATTAATCCCGTCAAGTTATGAGTTTCTGTCGAAGCGAGCCTGGATAGTGCGTCGGCTTGGCTGTTGTCCTCCCTGTTAATTTGATTTAACTCAAATGATTCAAACAAAGTTGAAACATCACGTACCTCTATGGCATAGGCTTTCGTCCGGGGCTCTCTCTGCTCATATTCCCCGGAGAAATGCTTAACCACCAACATGGAATCGTTGAACGCCCTTAGGTGTCTCACCTCCAGATTTTTCGCCAGATTCAGTACAGCCAACAACGCTTCATACTCAGCCTCATTGTTTGTCAGGGCGAAAGTGAACCTTATTGCCTGGCATATTTCAAACCCGTCCGGGATAGAAAGAATCAACCCAGCTCCATATTTTGAACCGGTGACCGAACCATCTACAAATAGCTTCCATTTCTCGGGGGTTCGGATCAGTTGTTCTTCAGGCGCCAGATCCTTTGGCCCGAAGAAAGAACATTCTACCATAAAGTCCGCCAACTATTGGGCTTTGATAGAGGTCGTCGGGATGTATTCCAGATCATATTCGCCCAGCTCAATGGACCATGCTACCACCCTTCCTGACGCCTCTGGTCTCGTCAATATTTTTTTCTTGAGAGGTTGGTTAGTTACTATCTAAATTGTTCATCCTTGAAAGTAATGTCGCAATTTTCGGGTAGCCATTATTAACCCATATGATAACTTCTCAGTGTTCGGGTACCTTGTTTCTGCGTCCTTCAGCATATGTGACACATAGAACACCGGATGTTGATTCTTCTCATGCTCTTTCACTAACACTGCTCCTAGAGTTCTGTCACTGACGGCTAGATATAACTACAACGTTTCCTTCGGGTCTGGTCTCATCAAGGGTGGTGCCTTGGTGAGATATTCTTTTATTTCTTCGAATGCTTTCTAACAATTCGGCCCCCACTCAAAATTCTTTGACCCCCGAAGCACCTCAAAGAAAGGTAAGGCCTTGTCTGCTGATCTCGATATGAACCTCCACAAAGCTTCCATCCAGCCGGTCAATTTCTGTATATTCCGAACTGTCTTTGGTAAGTCCATGTCGATTACAGCCTGGATTTTCTCTGGGTTCGCCTCAATTCCTTGGGCACTTACCATGTAGCCTAGAAACTCCGAACGTGCACTTGTTCGGATTGATCTTCATATTATTTTTCCTTAGTGTTTCAAAACACTCCCTCAGGTCTTCCATATGATCTTCGAGTTGTGACTTGACAATCATATCATCCACATAGCATTCCATATTTCTCCCAATTTGCTTGGAAAAAATCTTGTTGACCACTTTCTGGAACGTGGCCCCTGCATTCTTCAGGGCGAAGGGCATTTTGATGTAGGCATAAGTTCCCTTCGGGGTGATGAATGTTGTCTTCGGAATGTCCTTGGCATTCATCGCTATCTGATGATAACTTGAAAAAACATCTAAAAAACTAAGTACCTAATATCTCGAAGTATCATCTATGAGCTGGTCAATGCTTGGCAGAAGGTAGTGATCCTTCGGGCACGCCTTGTTCAAATCGGTGTAGTCAACACACATCCACCATTTGTTATTGGCCTTCTTCACCACCACCACATTAGCTAACCAGTTTTGGTACTCGATCTCCTCAATGAACTTTCCTTCCAACAGCTTTTCTACTCCGGTTTCAATAATCTTCTGTCTTTCCATGGCGAAAGTCTTTTTTCTCTGTTTGACCGGCTTGGCCTCGGGCTTAACATTAAGGCAATGTTTCGCCGTCTTTGGATCCAAACCAGGCATATCTTCGGGCCCCCACGCAAAGCCGTCGTGGTATTGCCTAACCACTTCAATCATCTTCCTCTTTAAGACAGGTTCCATATTCTTCCCAATTCGGACCATCTTTCTCGAATAACCTACATACAGCTCCACCTCTTCGGTTTCTGTTGCCGGTTCGACAATTGGACAAGATAGGTCTGCTCCAAATTTTTCCAGCTCAATGTTCATAGTTTGGTGGCTACCACTCGCTTCACCATCTACTCGTTTTCTCTTTCCCCCTTCGGACATTTCAAACGCTTGATCCTTATCTAGATCTTCAACCATAATGATTCGGGCAATTTTCTGATAGCCCCTCATCTCCCCAATGCCTTGTTTGGTGGGGAACTTTAACTTTAGATGAGGGATTGAGGAGACCGCCTGGAAAGCTGTAAGGGCTGGCCTTCCCAGGACGGCATTGTACGGGCTTTCCACTCGGACCACGTAGAATTTCACCTATTTTTCAACAGTATATGGTGATTTACCCAAAAGAACAGATAAAGTAATTGTACCTTCGATCGGGACCGGTTGATTTCCGAACCCATAAATAGGAGATTCATGGCATGGTTCCAGTTGTTCGCCCCCAAGTTCATCTTGCTAAACGTTCGATGATACAAGATGTTAACCGAACTTCCACCATCGACCAGCACTTTCCAGATCTTCTTTTGCTCGATCACATGGTTGATGATCAAAGGGTCTTCATGAGGCCATATCACATCCTCATAGTCATCCTCGGTAAACACAGTTGGAATTTTTAATCAACCAACTCCATCATTTGACTTTTTCTTCAAGTCTTAATTTTTTTTCCACTTTTGCCCTTTCTTGTCCCTTTTTCATATGTTTTTTTCTTCTTTTTCTCATTTTTCCAAATATCTACAAAATAATGGAAATGCAACTAATTAATTTATTAAAAACACGAAAACAAACAATAAAATAGGTATAAAAATACGCACTTATCAAATGCCCCCATACCTATCTTTTGCTCGTCCTCGAGTAAAACTAATATAGTAAAAAAAACTATCTAACAGATAATACCACTTCCGTATGCGATCACGGTTGCATTTGGCATATGCAACAAGCCCTTTAAACCCCTAGGCAGCCCTAGTGGACGAGTGAGGTCTCGTGAGGGCCTATAGTGAATGTACCCACAAAATCCATCTAGCTCATATAAAAGATTGCATGGAAATGTAACACCACACATACATGTCCTCTCATGTTAAATCAACTTAAGAATCAAAGTGAATTTGCAAAGTCTTGATGTGGAAAGTACAAGGATTCACATAGTCTACTTAAAGAAGTATACATAAGTGCTCAAAAGTTCATGTCAAGTGCAAAAATAGTTGGAAACCATGATAAGCACACAAGAGCACACCTTAGAGTCAAAACTTGAGATCTTATATGCAAAAAAACAAACAATAACTCACATTTCACTCACAAAAGAATATTCACTCAAGAACAAGGGTAAGTGTATCACTCCATTCCAACAAAATCATAAGCATGCTTGACACTTGGCATCAATCTAACTTTAACACAACATATATCAATGATGACAATCAAAAGGTCTTTATTTTGGGTTGTAATGGGGCTAGGAACAAGGTATGTCAAGTAAGGCCAGATAAGGTGAAGTGTCAAAAGCTAGTTGTCACCAATAAATCAAACACATCACCAAACATCCCCCCACACATTGATTTTATACTTTCTTTTTCAACAAAAAGGCTTGATTAGTCGAATGAAGAAGGATCACAAAAATATAAGCATGTTCTCATATAATATTTGTTTTTTGCTTTTTTTTGCTTTTTTTTGTCTTTTTTTGTCTTTTTTGTATTTTTTTTTGTATTTGTATTTTTTTTGTTTATTTTTATAAGAGCTAAGATATAAATATAAGTAACCACAATCCTTCTTTAGATTTAGCTTGAACATCGACTAACAAGTAAATAACCAAAACATATATTTCCCCAAAAGTAATGAACAAAAGTAAACCCATTTCACACACCTTATTACTCCCTCAAGTTCCTACTAGCCTATGACAAATTAGGATCAAGTATAAGTAAGGTTGTACAAGAAAAAGGTTTTAGGCGAGTAATGTGGTGTGTCACCGAAAAAATAGGATTAAGCTTAAATGGGTAACTAATTGATCAAATAAAAATGTGTGTGGTAATTTTGGAAATATAGGTTATTCTTGAATGCCTTCATCATCTTATCATCAATTAATGTCATGCGTTTCAAGAAAGGTCTCAAACAAGTGCTAGCAATGCAAATGACATGTGGACACTCAAGCAAACGAATATAAATGCAAAAGATATGCATATAGGCTCAAAAACTCACTTGGTGGTGAAACATAATCAATCTCAAGCAAAGGTCTCCTTAATGCACCTACTTGTATTCAAAGCATGAAAACCAAGTCATCTTGCACATATTCATGTCTTTTTAATTACTTGCAACTTTCAATAAGTCTACTAGTTTCACCTTGTTAGTGTATGTGTATGGAGAAGAATTAGCAAATCACTTCTCAATCAAAAGTATCAGGAACACAAGATTACCATAGCATGTAAGGGTGCATCAAGCAACTATCGATCATTTAACAAGACTAGAATAAGACTAGAACTCTACTATTTACAACACTATAACTATTTTTGTGATTTTTTCATTTTTAATTTTTTTGGATTTTATGATTTTTTATATTTACACTAAAACCCTCCCCCATACCTAAATCATGTATCGTCCTCAATGTATGCAAATGCAAGAGAATTGACAAATGATAATGAAGAGATAATACCTGACAAGGAATGATGGAGAATGAAAATTTTGAAAGACAACGAACTAAAACAACCCACTCACACACACTTTTACTCCCCCATACCTGAACTTTATGACGGGAGCCTCCGATTTGGGACTAATTAATAAATACCACAAGGAAATATGGAAGCAAGCTTCGAGAAGGAATCAAGAAATCGTTGAAAATTTACCACTACATTGACTTTCTCAAGTAATCGAAGGCAATCTTCCACATTAAAAGGATCTATACCACTACTGTCCTTCATAAACCAACTACACGCTTCTTTAGTTTGACTAAGCAAATTAATTATTTGAGATTCTTGGTCATGGTGTAAATCTTTAGTGATAATAGGAAAGAGAATTTTATCAAAGTGGAATGATGTGAAGCTAAGTCAAATATAGGTGGCTCACCGATGGGAGTTGTTAGGAATATGTTGTTCTTGATGATAATTATAAAACACTTAGTAGATTTTGTATTAAGTCAATATTGTAACTGTCAACGGAATGGTATGCTTTGCAGCTTCCGTTGATAGGTAGCTCTGTTAGATATAATTGCTGACGTTTGTTCATCAGTGTTTAAGTACCAGGTACATATCAGAGTTTATATAGAAGCCAGTCAGAGTTTGATAAAGTCTGACTGGGTGAAGAGTTTACATGGAAGCCGGTCAGAGTTTGATAAAGTCTGACAGGGTGATAGTTGACTTAGCTGTCGGTGCAAAGATAAAGATTCTAGAAGCAATATATTCTGAAGATGGAAAGAAGCAGAATATATTGATACAGCTAAGGAGACTGGACAGAAGACTGAAGCAATCCTTAATTGATAATAATTGTATAGCTAATTTATAGGAGTATCAATTAGATAAGGATTGTATGTAGCTGTGTACTATATAAACACAGATAGGTTATCTGTAATATCCGTGAATTTTATTATTTGATTAAATGATATATTTAATCTAAAATATTTATTTTGGAATATTGGAATATTATTATATGATATTTAGTGTGTGATTATGTGCTAAATGGTGAGTCGGAAGCCCCTTTCAAAAATTTCGTCATTTGGAATTTTCTTCAAATTTGAGCCGTTTTGATAATTCAAGAGCCCGTTGAAATTTCGTACATTCATTTTTAATTCTTCGTCTTTCGTATTCGAATCGTTATCGAAAGGGTTATGGGATTCTATTTAACCCTACCTATTTGATTCTGCAAATTAATTTCAATTTTTGATCCGAAAAAGGAAAAATCGTTCCGAACCCTAATTGCTTAAGGGGACGGATTTATCGTTCTATATCAATATTAAAGTTGTTATAGCCCTAGTATTCTTGAGCATTAGTTATATAATGATATATATCAATTTGGATAATCATCAACCTTTTTAACCCCTTACTTTTCGTAAAACGTGTTTTTGACCTAATTAGGGTTTTTAAACGATCTAACGAATCAATATCGATCCAAAAATGTTATTTGGGGTATTATTTTTCCAAAAATATAAAATGACCAATCAGACTTCATAACCCTAGCAATTCTTCAGAAATTACTCAAGAAATCCGAAATTCCCAAATAATTATTTTGTGTTCTTGATCTTCAATCAATTCGTTCTAAGGGTTATTGAAGTCCAAATCTGAAGTTCTTATACTCAAATCAAAGCCCCAAAAATCTAGTTTCAGAATCTTCCAACCTCATCATCATCTGGTAAGTATTCGATTTTATATTGATTTTACAAGTTTCGAATTAAAATTAGGGTTCTTGATTCGATTTGGGGATTTTCATTCTGTTGATTCTCCGTTCAATTGGTTGCTTCTAACATGTTCCTAGGGTTCTAATTAGCAAGAATCCATGCTTTAATTTCATGTTTATGTTCGATTTAGTCGGGTTTGATTTTCGGGTTTTGACCCGATTTCTTCTTTCAATTCGTACGTTCTTGATATTGATCTGACATTGTTTTTGGTAAAGGGCTTTTATTGTATGAGTTATAAGCTTCATTTTGGTATATTAATCTTTGAGTTTCATGTAGGATTTAAGTAGATCGGGTTTCCGGCCGAGGTCGTCGCCGGCGAGTTCTTTGAATGAATTCTGGGCACGATTCCGGCATGGGACAGATGTGTGTGTATGTGGGTTGTGTTTGTCTTGCAAAAGCGAACAAAAGCCCTATAGTTTGGTTTTGTTTTGATCGGAAACGGCGAAGTCCGGCCACCGGACGCCGGCCGGATTCTGGAAAACCCAGATTCCGGCGGGTTGTTCTTGGTGACCCGGATTCGTTCTTCCCGACCCGTTTACCCGATTTTTCGACCCGGTTTCAATCTTCAAAACCCTAATTCATTTTCAGAAAACTGTTTTTGAATTTTATTTTTAAATTTAATTCGAAAATAGTTTAAAAACTTTAAAAATTCATATTTTTATTTTAAAAATATATTTTTATATCAGAAAAATTCTGATAAATTATATTTATTATTTTAAATCCGAAAATTGATTAAACTTAATTATTTTAATTATTTTTAATTAATAATTAATTTATTAATTAATTGGTTAATTCTTTTAATCAATTAATTCTTAAAAATTAATTATTAATTAGATTTAATTAATTAAAAATTCAGTTTAATTATTTTCAAGCCTATTTAATTATTTAAAAAAATAGTTTGAGTATTTAAAGAGTGTCAATTAATTTTATTAATTGATTTATTTTCATTTAAATGTTTATATTGGATTTAAAAATCCGATTTTTGATTTAAAATTTGTAACGACTTATTAAAAATTCAAATAAGTTTCGTGTGATGTTTTAAAAATAGTTTTAAGTGCTATGTGATTCGTATGAGTTGTGTAATGTGCTTTATAGTCAGTATATGCCCGTACTAGGGCTAGTGTCTGAGTTTTAAATATCGTAAATTAGACCGGGCGTCCGATACGTAACCGGTCACTTGTTTAAATGTGTTATGTGAACAATGTGAATTATCTGTGTGAGTCATGCATGTGAATAAATTGTGTGGAGACTTGTTTGAGTAATTGGTTGTGTCTAATGTTATCACGAGGGGTAGATAGGATAGAAATTTGTCGGTTATGTTAGAAAGTAAGATTTACGAGGCCGTTGACTTGGATGTTGACTTTTTATAGTATGGGGATTGTCGTCAAGCAAGTTACGTGGATTACTTATGTGGTTGATTGCGATTGGTCTATCAGTTGAGATGTGGATGTTTATGCAACAGAGATATCGGTAAGATCGGTAAGTGCGTCGAAGTTAAGTTACGATCATTTATATAATATGAGGATTATACGTTGAAGACTAAGTACCGTCTCATGTTTGACTATCGAGGCTGGCACGTGGATTCGAAATGGTAAAAGCAGACTAGTGGTATTCGCAAGAGCGTTAAAGCAAAGAAGGACGGAAGTAGAGAATCGTGCGACAAGACAGAATAAGGAGGAAATCGTATTGTTTCAGCGTTACGAAATAGCTAAGGACCAGAGGCAAGTGTTTATACCCTTGCTTATTAATTAAGGGATATTATCTTGAATTATTAGTATGCATGTTGAATGCTTATTACTGAATTTTCAAATGTTGATTTCTTTGCATTGAATTGCAAGTATGTTATTTAATCTCGTAAATTGACGAGTACTCTTTTATACCTTTTGAGTTTAGATTCATATTTTCATATTGATTGGAAAGATATACTTATTATATTGAAAAGTTTGAAGAGATAATTATGGGCCGTATACTAAGGCTCTCTTTTAAAAGACATGATTTTAAAATATTAGGTTGGAATATTGCCAACCCTAGATGAGTGGGAACTTACGAACCCTATGTTGAAAACGTTATTTTAAATTCCGAAGTTGTGGTACTTGTTCTACAAGTATTCCATTTTTCCATCCTGCACCCTTGCAACTATTATTATCATTTCTTGTTAATGCGATCATCTGATCCATTCCCTGATTCGAATTCATTTATGTTGTGCATGATTTAGTTTACTTCCTTCAAATACGAGGCTTATCTATTATAAGTATATGTTCGAAGGACTTGAACTATTTCTGCCAGAAGTTAATAAACCTTTGTTTTCTTCATTTATAAACTTCACCCTGAATTTTTCTTAAACTTGAACTTGACTTTCTTGTCACTTACCAGATTGTTGAATCTTAACTAATTCTTCCATAATGTGATGAATTGAACTGTTAAGGCCATCTAGAGCCTGTTCTTTGAACCCTATTCCATATTGAGTTATTGCAAATTCTGTTGATATCATAATGCCTGTTTCATATCAGATTCAATCTTGTTAAGCATGTTATTGTTTATTCTTTGAACCCTACTCTATATTGACTTGTTACACTTTTCTGTTGATATCATATTGTCTGTTTCATATCAGACTTAACCTTGTTGAGCATGTCATTGTTTATTCTTCATTATATCCCAGTTGTTACATCGAACTCGTCGATGCTTATTATATTGTCACTTTTCTTGTGCACCTCCCCATATTGTGTCGATCTCGTCGATACTAGATTATATTGTTATTCCTTAATGGATTCTTCATAATTGAACTGTTTCCTGGAACGTGAGTTTTCCAGCAATTGTTGTATTAGGTTGTCGATTCTTCCGACACCTGATTGTCGAAGTAAGGTTGTCAATTGTTCTGACACCTGACGTATATAATATAGAATTGGAATGTTTTTAAAAATGGACCAATTATTGGTCGATGTAATTAAGGCCCAGATTGGCCTAGGATCCAGTAGAGGACTATGACATGAGCTAGTCCGGGGTTGATGCGTGGCTGGCCAGCAGCACAACCTTTGTATTTGATAATTGTTAAAAATCCAATTCTAATATGAATTTTCATTTCTAGGATGAGTTACATCCATATACTTTGTACTTGTGAGATATGACCTGATTCTCAGGTTTATTCGTTGCGTGAAGTTGTTGGTTTGTTGATTATTAATAGTGGTTTCAATCTTGCTGAAATTGCTTACTCTTAATACATTCGGATTCCAAATAGTTGAAATCCACTTCCTTGATTCCATTGGCAGTCGTGAGATATCTATCTTGTTGAGTTTTATTCATACCGCATATCCAGTCGGTACCATGTTGAAGTCTTGAAGTGCGTTCTTTATTTCTTAACCGAGCGTGTTGGCTCATTCTTGCCCCTTGATTATTCTAACCTTCCAGAGTTGTTGATTTCGGAAAATGTCGTGAATAGACCTGTTATCTTCAAATTAGTATTTTTGTACAAACTATGGTCTTGAAGACGTACGAGTTATATTTATTTCATATTTTCTACATACTATTGTAGTTATTGTTGATTCGGTCATCGTAACGACCTATATAAATCTTTTGTGTTTTAAAACTATTCGGTTGCGAGAAGCTAAATGAGATATTGTGATAAATTACCAAACTTACTTTGAAAATATTAGAGGTTACAAATGTTTAAGCCATGGGCTTGTTTATTTGAAAATCCAAAGTTTATTTTGGAAACCTTTCGTATCATATTTAATAATACGCTTGCTGAGCAATTCATTCGCTCATACTTGTTTTATTTATATATATTTTAGCCTGCCGGAAAGAAGGTGTATTGGCGAGAGTTGTCCGCGTAGCTGATCAGAGATGGGGAAAGATATTAGCGTAAAGACGTTTTGATCCAGAGCAGTGGAGCTAGTGAGAGGTTTTGTATATAGATGTTTTCTATTGCTTAATGTATTGTATAAGATTAGTTGCCTGGTATACTTCTTATCGAAGTTATACTAGTGTATTAGAATTTTGTAAAGAGAATGATTGTAAAAAGGAAAGTTGTTGTAATGAAATTTTGGATTCTTGTTTCTAGCACTATAACCTTTAAAGATTCTTGGTAGAGTTGGGGTCACAGATATTATTATTATTGTGTTGATTTTATATTGAACAGGTTGTTTGGATTAAGAGTGCAGTGTGACGACCAAATCATTGACCCCGGATTTGGGGGCGTTACAGTTGGTATCAGAGCAAGGGTTATAGTAAAACTAGAAACGAGAGTGTGTGGGAGTGTATATAGTTATATAAGGAACGTCAGAGCTCATTTAGAGTTCGTGTTGGACTATTGGATATAGTACCGCTGAGTGAGTTGAGATAGAGGTATTTGATTGAGATAGTTGTGCTGAAATGGATAGAACTTCTTGCGTTTGTAGACGTCTGAGGCGGAATCTTCGAGGACTATTACGAGTCGACGACGACGTACGATATTGATAACCTTGCGACGTGGAAAAGAAGGGCTGAAATCGAATAACGTGGAAAAGAAGGGCTGAAATCGAATGACGTGGAGAAGAAGGGCTGAAATCGAATAACGAGCTATCGAAGGAGTCGACGGAGGAGGCATATGTGAAGACCTTGGTAATACCTTCCCATCCTAATGAAATATTTGGCATTCCTTTAAAAAGAAACCTGTGTTGATGGATATATTCCACCTTTTGACTTTGTACTTGATACTTTTGATCAATCATGATTGCAATTGCATCAGAGGTTGTTGTGACATCTATTTCAAATTTGTGAAACCTGTTGAAAATATGTTATTTAAATTCCAACTCCTTCATTCTTCCGGAGTGGATAACTCTAATTGTGATGTAACACTATTTGTTGATACTTCCTTTCTGGTTGTTCTTCTTTTCTGAAATAACACCTTTGGAATTTATTCAGTTTCAATCCAAGGTGTGTATTTGAGAATTCTTATCGAAAGGCCCTGATTGTTATTCTGACTCTAAATTTCTTTCATATTTCTCTACTCCAACTGAGATAAACAACCCTATTTATAGGGGACACAAGGACTATCTGTCTATGTGATAGAAGTCTGACGGGACGCCGTCACTTGTGTGTTGTGAAATACAAGAAGGCTAATTACCTTTAGTACTGTCTTAATAGAGACACACAACATTGAGTTCATGTGATCAAATTGGTCTCTCAGTAATCCTTTCACTTCCAATAATGTTGCTTTGGAATATACAGATTTGGTAACCCCAATTGTGGGACATTTGCTACGATATAGAATCTTTTCACTTCAAACTATCATGAACTTCTTACTTCAAATAATCTGGGAGGTATGCCATTAGGGTGAACTGGAATTTACCCTACCTTACCGAACGAAGAATTTGCGATTGAATTACCATGAACGAAAGCGGACTACGATGCGATTAGAATACTAGTAACATATAACGGGGCCAGTTGTTCTCTTTCTATCGATTAACGTTACGATGTGGAAAAGGTGAAGTTAGATAATTCAAGAGTTGATTGGAAATTGGGGAAAAAGGTGTAATTGTGCTGATGTTATCCTAGGTTGTGGAAAATGGACATAATAGATTTTTGTCTCAATGAGAAGAACTTTTAAGATTGGATGATAGGCTAATAATGGAGAATGAGTTAATCTTTGAGTATTTCAGGATTGTATGATATGGTTGCAAGTCTTTTGCTCACGATAGTTAAGGTAGATTTTACCAGTCAATGTGGATGTATAGAATGAGAATCAAGATAATGTCGAGTTGATCAAGCTGTTTGGGAAATGAGATGGAACCATGGAAAAGGTGTCATGAGTGTTACTGTGAAGATAGGAAAAGAAGATGAAGAGGTGTTAATAAGGATTTAAAGACAATGGATGAGGTAATGAAGGGTTGTTTTCAGCTGAAGAGTTAATTGGCATGAAAGGTATGTGATTGTTGAAAGCAGTTGTTAGATATATTGGAGGTAGATAAAGTTGACCCAAGAATATGGATGGCTGATAGTATGAGTAGTAAAGGAGGGAATTGAGATGAAAATATCTTCGGTACAAGGATTAGAAAGGATGGAGCTTTAAGGTTATGATAATGAGAGATTAACTAAAAGAAATGACGGACATAAGGATTCAACCAGGATTGATTAAAAGAGAAAGGGCTACATAAAGGAAAGAGTTATGGAAATAGAAAAGGATTCAATTATAGGAGGGAACGAGAAAGTATAAAGAATAAGAAGGAAATGCAAGGATATATATGAGGGGTTTCAAAAGGGATACCAGTGTTGGTGAATATCTAAGTACTTGAGGTGTTGGAAAATGAAGACAAAATAACAGAGGTATAGTAGACGACTACAACTAAAGAGATTCCTGAATGGAGACGAAGACATGTTGAGATAAACTGTGGTATGGAGTTGCTAAGGCTTAGAGCTTATCGTGGTGTTATTTAGGTTATTATTGACCGATTAATGAGAGATAATGGTACGGCATGGAATGACGAGTTCAATTGTATTTGACAGAGATCCGCGACGTAATTGAAGAATTCAGACAGACTATGATTGTGTACTAAATTTTGAAGGTAATTGGGAGGATCGTTTACCGTTGATTAGATTCTCTTACGACAACAGTTACTATGACGATTTTGAAATGCTACCTTACGACGATTTATTGAGTGTTGGGAAAGTGCGTATAAGTTTGCTTGCCACCCCGTGAGTGGTATATTCATAGTGTATTTCGTAGAATATGAACCTATAGAGATCTAGTTAAATTGTTCTATGTTGAGTAACCGATTGAGATATTGAGTCAGTATGAGAGAGTGATAAGTAATAGAGGAGTCAAATTAGTATGAGTATGAGGAGAAATCCTAAGGTTGAAAAGTCAACCTAGGAATTTGAGAATGAGATGTTGGAAAATATCCACCTATGTTGCGCGAGCTGATTCTGAGGACAGAATCCTATTAAGGGGGGAAGGATGTAATATCCGTGAATTTTATTATTTGATTAAATGATATATTTAATCTAAAATATTTATTTTGGAATATTGGAATATTATTATATGATATTTAGTGTGTGATTATGTGCTAAATGGTGAGTCGGAAGCCCCTTTCAAAAATTTCGTCATTTGGAATTTTCTTCAAATTTGAGCCGTTTTGATAATTCAAGAGCCCGTTGAAATTTCGTACATTCATTTTTAATTCTTCGTCTTTCGTATTCGAATCGTTATCGAAAGGGTTATGGGATTCTATTTAACCCTACCTATTTGATTCTGCAAATTAATTTCAATTTTTGATCCGAAAAAGGAAAAATCGTTCCGAACCCTAATTGCTTAAGGGGACGGATTTATCGTTCTATATCAATATTAAAGTTGTTATAGCCCTAGTATTCTTGAGCATTAGTTATATAATGATATATATCAATTTGGATAATCATCAACCTTTTTAACCCCTTACTTTTCGTAAAACGTGTTTTTGACCTAATTAGGGTTTTTAAACGATCTAACGAATCAATATCGATCCAAAAATGTTATTTGGGGTATTATTTTTCCAAAAATATAAAATGACCAATCAGACTTCATAACCCTAGCAATTCTTCAGAAATTACTCAAGAAATCCGAAATTCCCAAATAATTATTTTGTGTTCTTGATCTTCAATCAATTCGTTCTAAGGGTTATTGAAGTCCAAATCTGAAGTTCTTATACTCAAATCAAAGCCCCAAAAATCTAGTTTCAGAATCTTCCAACCTCATCATCATCTGGTAAGTATTCGATTTTATATTGATTTTACAAGTTTCGAATTAAAATTAGGGTTCTTGATTCGATTTGGGGATTTTCATTCTGTTGATTCTCCGTTCAATTGGTTGCTTCTAACATGTTCCTAGGGTTCTAATTAGCAAGAATCCATGCTTTAATTTCATGTTTATGTTCGATTTAGTCGGGTTTGATTTTCGGGTTTTGACCCGATTTCTTCTTTCAATTCGTACGTTCTTGATATTGATCTGACATTGTTTTTGGTAAAGGGCTTTTATTGTATGAGTTATAAGCTTCATTTTGGTATATTAATCTTTGAGTTTCATGTAGGATTTAAGTAGATCGGGTTTCCGGCCGAGGTCGTCGCCGGCGAGTTCTTTGAATGAATTCTGGGCACGATTCCGGCATGGGACAGATGTGTGTGTATGTGGGTTGTGTTTGTCTTGCAAAAGCGAACAAAAGCCCTATAGTTTGGTTTTGTTTTGATCGGAAACGGCGAAGTCCGGCCACCGGACGCCGGCCGGATTCTGGAAAACCCAGATTCCGGCGGGTTGTTCTTGGTGACCCGGATTCGTTCTTCCCGACCCGTTTACCCGATTTTTCGACCCGGTTTCAATCTTCAAAACCCTAATTCATTTTCAGAAAACTGTTTTTGAATTTTATTTTTAAATTTAATTCGAAAATAGTTTAAAAACTTTAAAAATTCATATTTTTATTTTAAAAATATATTTTTATATCAGAAAAATTCTGATAAATTATATTTATTATTTTAAATCCGAAAATTGATTAAACTTAATTATTTTAATTATTTTTAATTAATAATTAATTTATTAATTAATTGGTTAATTCTTTTAATCAATTAATTCTTAAAAATTAATTATTAATTAGATTTAATTAATTAAAAATTCAGTTTAATTATTTTCAAGCCTATTTAATTATTTAAAAAAATAGTTTGAGTATTTAAAGAGTGTCAATTAATTTTATTAATTGATTTATTTTCATTTAAATGTTTATATTGGATTTAAAAATCCGATTTTTGATTTAAAATTTGTAACGACTTATTAAAAATTCAAATAAGTTTCGTGTGATGTTTTAAAAATAGTTTTAAGTGCTATGTGATTCGTATGAGTTGTGTAATGTGCTTTATAGTCAGTATATGCCCGTACTAGGGCTAGTGTCTGAGTTTTAAATATCTGAACAATGTGAATTATCTGTGTGAGTCATGCATGTGAATAAATTGTGTGGAGACTTGTTTGAGTAATTGGTTGTGTCTAATGTTATCACGAGGGGTAGATAGGATAGAAATTTGTCGGTTATGTTAGAAAGTAAGATTTACGAGGCCGTTGACTTGGATGTTGACTTTTTATAGTATGGGGATTGTCGTCAAGCAAGTTACGTGGATTACTTATGTGGTTGATTGCGATTGGTCTATCAGTTGAGATGTGGATGTTTATGCAACAGAGATATCGGTAAGATCGGTAAGTGCGTCGAAGTTAAGTTACGATCATTTATATAATATGAGGATTATACGTTGAAGACTAAGTACCGTCTCATGTTTGACTATCGAGGCTGGCACGTGGATTCGAAATGGTAAAAGCAGACTAGTGGTATTCGCAAGAGCGTTAAAGCAAAGAAGGACGGAAGTAGAGAATCGTGCGACAAGACAGAATAAGGAGGAAATCGTATTGTTTCAGCGTTACGAAATAGCTAAGGACCAGAGGCAAGTGTTTATACCCTTGCTTATTAATTAAGGGATATTATCTTGAATTATTAGTATGCATGTTGAATGCTTATTACTGAATTTTCAAATGTTGATTTCTTTGCATTGAATTGCAAGTATGTTATTTAATCTCGTAAATTGACGAGTACTCTTTTATACCTTTTGAGTTTAGATTCATATTTTCATATTGATTGGAAAGATATACTTATTATATTGAAAAGTTTGAAGAGATAATTATGGGCCGTATACTAAGGCTCTCTTTTAAAAGACATGATTTTAAAATATTAGGTTGGAATATTGCCAACCCTAGATGAGTGGGAACTTACGAACCCTATGTTGAAAACGTTATTTTAAATTCCGAAGTTGTGGTACTTGTTCTACAAGTATTCCATTTTTCCATCCTGCACCCTTGCAACTATTATTATCATTTCTTGTTAATGCGATCATCTGATCCATTCCCTGATTCGAATTCATTTATGCTGTGCATGATTTAGTTTACTTCCTTCAAATACGAGGCTTATCTATTATAAGTATATGTTCGAAGGACTTGAACTATTTCTGCCAGAAGTTAATAAACCTTTGTTTTCTTCATTTATAAACTTCACCCTGAATTTTTCTTAAACTTGAACTTGACTTTCTTGTCACTTACCAGATTGTTGAATCTTAACTAATTCTTCCATAATGTGATGAATTGAACTGTTAAGGCCATCTAGAGCCTGTTCTTTGAACCCTATTCCATATTGAGTTATTGCAAATTCTGTTGATATCATAATGCCTGTTTCATATCAGATTCAATCTTGTTAAGCATGTTATTGTTTATTCTTTGAACCCTACTCTATATTGACTTGTTACACTTTTCTGTTGATATCATATTGTCTGTTTCATATCAGACTTAACCTTGTTGAGCATGTCATTGTTTATTCTTCATTATATCCCAGTTGTTACATCGAACTCGTCGATGCTTATTATATTGTCACTTTTCTTGTGCACCTCCCCATATTGTGTCGATCTCGTCGATACTAGATTATATTGTTATTCCTTAATGGATTCTTCATAATTGAACTGTTTCCTGGAACGTGAGTTTTCCAGCAATTGTTGTATTAGGTTGTCGATTCTTCCGACACCTGATTGTCGAAGTAAGGTTGTCAATTGTTCTGACACCTGACGTATATAATATAGAATTGGAATGTTTTTAAAAATGGACCAATTATTGGTCGATGTAATTAAGGCCCAGATTGGCCTAGGATCCAGTAGAGGACTATGACATGAGCTAGTCCGGGGTTGATGCGTGGCTGGCCAGCAGCACAACCTTTGTATTTGATAATTGTTAAAAATCCAATTCTAATATGAATTTTCATTTCTAGGATGAGTTACATCCATATACTTTGTACTTGTGAGATATGACCTGATTCTCAGGTTTATTCGTTGCGTGAAGTTGTTGGTTTGTTGATTATTAATAGTGGTTTCAATCTTGCTGAAATCGCTTACTCTTAATACATTCGGATTCCAAATAGTTGAAATCCACTTCCTTGATTCCATTGGCAGTCGTGAGATATCTATCTTGTTGAGTTTTATTCATACCGCATATCCAGTCGGTACCATGTTGAAGTCTTGAAGTGCGTTCTTTATTTCTTAACCGAGCGTGTTGGCTCATTCTTGCCCCTTGATTATTCTAACCTTCCAGAGTTGTTGATTTCGGAAAATGTCGTGAATAGACCTGTTATCTTCAAATTAGTATTTTTGTACAAACTATGGTCTTGAAGACGTACGAGTTATATTTATTTCATATTTTCTACATACTATTGTAGTTATTGTTGATTCGGTCATCGTAACGACCTATATAAATCTTTTGTGTTTTAAAACTATTCGGTTGCGAGAAGCTAAATGAGATATTGTGATAAATTACCAAACTTACTTTGAAAATATTAGAGGTTACAAATGTTTAAGCCATGGGCTTGTTTATTTGAAAATCCAAAGTTTATTTTGGAAACCTTTCGTATCATATTTAATAATACGCTTGCTGAGCAATTCATTCGCTCATACTTGTTTTATTTATATATATTTTAGCCTGCCGGAAAGAAGGTGTATTGGCGAGAGTTGTCCGCGTAGCTGATCAGAGATGGGGAAAGATATTAGCGTAAAGACGTTTTGATCCAGAGCAGTGGAGCTAGTGAGAGGTTTTGTATATAGATGTTTTCTATTGCTTAATGTATTGTATAAGATTAGTTGCCTGGTATACTTCTTATCGAAGTTATACTAGTGTATTAGAATTTTGTAAAGAGAATGATTGTAAAAAGGAAAGTTGTTGTAATGAAATTTTGGATTCTTGTTTCTAGCACTATAACCTTTAAAGATTCTTGGTAGAGTTGGGGTCACAGATATTATTATTATTGTGTTGATTTTATATTGAACAGGTTGTTTGGATTAAGAGTGCAGTGTGACGACCAAATCATTGACCCCGGATTTGGGGGCGTTACATTATCCCTAGAAGGGATGCGAACATTGAAAATATTATTCTTGTAACCTAGTAGCTCTTTGTGATTCATTAACATCACTAAGAGAGAATTATTTAATATAATTCAGTTTGTTGATTTACAAACCCGTGTTCTTGATTGTTATTCTCATACATACTTGATTATATATTGTGTATTCGGCCTAACAATTGGTATCAGAGCCAAGGTTGTTTAATATATACAGTTTTACAATTCAAACACAGTAATAATCATGTCTGAAGAAAATCAAACTACTCCTAAGGTTGAACAGGTTAAGCCCAATTCTGTGAGTCGATATGAAACAATCAGGGTTCCAATTCTCAGGCCAGTAGAGTATCCGATTTGGAAGGTGAAGATGACCATGTTTCTGGAGGCTACAGATCCAGAATACCTTGACAGAATCTATGATGGTCCTCATATGCCGACTAAATTGTCCCCTGTTGTTGGTGGTCAAGAACAAAAGACTGTTCCAAAGGAAAAGAAAGATATGACTCCTGAGGACATCTCATCAATTGCAAAAGATGCAAAGGTTAGACATCTTCTCCACAGTGCCTTAGATAATGTTATGTCTAACAGAGTAATTGGCTGCAAGACTGCCAAAGAGATATGGGATGCTTTAGAAGTCAGATGCCAAGGAACAGGTGCTATTAAGAAGAACAGAAAGACAATACTCACACAGGAGTATGAGCACTTTGATTCAAGACCTAATGAAACCTTGACTGAGACTTATGACAGATTTTGCAAACTATTGAATGATCTGTCTCTGGTTGATAAAGAATATGAGCTTGAAGAGTCTAATCTCAAGTTTTTGTTATCTCTACCCGAAAAGTGGGATTTAAAGACAACCACAATAAGAGATAATTATGAGCTTGCTGATACAGATCTTGATGAAATCTATGGGTTGTTGAAAACTCATGAACTGGAGATAGAACAAAGGAATAGAAGATTGAGCAAAAAGACAAAATCTGTTGCTCTCAAAGTTGAGGAGAAGCCCATTAAGAAGGAATCATCAAGGAAGAAGGCCAAGGGAAAGGCTTTAGTTATTAAATCTGAAAGTGAGTCATCAAACTCTGATGATGACTCAAACTCTGATGAAGCTTCTGACTCTGAGGATGATGAAGAACAGATGATGCAAATGGCTGCACTGATGGTGAAGACCTTCAAGAAGATGGGATTCAAGAACTTCAAGAAAGGAAAGAGATTCTCAAGGAAAGACTCAAACTCTGAAAAGAAAAGTTTTCGAAAGTCTGATGGAAGAGAGACCAAGTCTGGCAAGAAGGATAAATCTGAAATCCAGTGCTACAGGTGTAAGGAGATGGGTCACTATGCTCCAGAGTGCAAGAAAGGCAAATCTGTGAAAGCACTCATCTCTAAAGGCAAAGACTGGGCAGATACTTCAGACTCTGATGATGGAGAAAATTATGCTCTTATGGCAACTGTCAGAGATGAGACTGAATCATCTGAAAATAAGGTACCCCTAACTACTTATGCTTATGATACTGATAATATATCTGAGTTAAGAGTATATCTGAAAAGCGTACATGTTAGCTATAGGGATCAGACTTTAGAGAATGAGAGAATTAAAGCTGAGAATCTTAGTCTTAAAGATAGAAACAAGTTTCTTGAAGGAGAACTTGAAAAGATGAAGCAGATTCAAAAAGAAAAAGATGATGCTGTTTATGTAGAACAGGAGTTGCTGAAAAGATATAAGCAATTAGAATCTGATCTAGAAAAAGAAAGAAAAATAATCAAGACTTGGACAGATTCTGGAAGAGACACTCATCAAGTGTTTCAGACAGATTCTGTAGGTTTAGGCTATTGTGAAAATGATGAACTTAGGTTTAAAGACAAGGTTAAGATTAAACCACAACTTAAACCTGTAATATTTGTTCCAGAAGCCAATAAGTTAAAATCTGTTGTAATAAGAGAAGCTGATATGGAATCAGATGAAGCCTGTGAAAGACAGGAAAATATTATAACAGAAAAACTTATGGAAAGAAAAGCTGTTAGAAAGCCAGTAAAAACTTGTGAAAAACAGGTTAATGTTGGTTTGATGACAGGAAAACAGTTCAATCATAAGCTCAAAGAGGTAAAATCTGCCATGAAACCAAAAGGATCCAAGAAGAATAGGAATGGAAAGATAGGCATAAATAAAAGAAATAATCATTTGCCTAATGTTGTTGCTCCAAGGAAAACATGTTATAATTGTGGTAGTTCTAATCATCTTGCTAATTACTGCACAAAGAATAAAAATATCAATTCTTTACCTTCTACATCAGGAGTAAAGAATGATTATGTTAGGGTTAGACCACAGACTTTATGCACACACTGTGGGAGCACTTGGCATTCCATTTATACTTGCAAGAGTTATCATGCTATTTATCACAACTATTATGAGCTAAAACCCAATCTGAAATGGGTTAGAGCAAACTCTGCAAGTGTAAAGTCTGACGATGTTAGTTTAAACTCTGTTGATAGTAATTCCGCTGCAAAAACTAACACTGTTAAGAAAGACAAAGGATCCAAGCAAGTCTGGGTCCTTAAAACTAACACTTAGTGTTTGTTTGTGATTGCAGGGTATAAAAGAGAGCACACTTATCTTGGACAGTGGATGCTCAGGACATATGACTGGAAATAAGGCCCTGCTATCAGACTTTGAGGAGAAGGCTGGCCCAAAGGTTTCCTATGGAGATGGCAACATAGGACACACTCTGGGATATGGCAATATTAATATTGGAAGTGTCATCATCACAAATGTAGCTCTAGTCTCAGGACTCAAGCATAATCTGCTATCTGTGAGTCAAATTTGTGATAAAGGAAACCATGTAGATTTTCATACTGAATACTGTGAAGTTATCAGTAAATCTACTGGAAAAGTTGTTCTAGTTGGACACAGGCACAACAACATTTATGAAGCAAGTTTGGTAACAAACTCTGATGGAAGAACAGTGTGTCTGACTGCAAGAATGTCAAATGAAGAGAGTTGGAACTGGCATAAGAAGCTCTCTCATCTCAATTTGAACAACATCAATGAGCTAATAAGAAAGGATCTTGTAAGGGGACTCCCAAAATCAATACTCAGCCTAGATGGCCTATGTGATTCTTGTCAAAAGGCCAAGCAAAGGAAGTCATCTTTCAAGAGCAAATCTGAATCTTCAGTAGTGGAACCTTATCATCTTCTACATGTTGATCTCTTTGGACCAGTGAATGTGATGTCTATGGGCAGAAAGAAATATGCTCTAGTAATTGTTGATGAATATACTAGATATACATGGGTATATTTCTTATCAAAGAACGATGAAACTGCTCAAACTCTGATGGATCATGTAAATCTACTGGACAAAGGATCACAGCACAAAGTCAAAATTATAAGGAGTGATAATGGAACTGAATTCAGAAACTCAATCATGGAAGCTTTCTGCAAGGAAAGAGGAGTGAAACAAGAATTTTCTGCACCTGGAACTCCACAGCAAAATGGTGTAGTTGAAAGAAAGAACAGAACTTTAATTGAAGCAGCCAGAACTATGCTTGAAGAAGCAAAATTACCAACTTATTTCTGGGCAGAAGCTGTTCAAACTGCTTGTTTTACTCAAAATGCTACTCTGATCAACAAGCATGGGAAAACACCATATGAGATGGTGAAAAATAAGAAGCCAAATTTGAAATATTTTCATATATTTGGATGCAAATGCTTTGTGTTGAAGACTCATCCTGAACAGTTGACCAAGTTCGAGTTAAAAGCTGATGAAGGAATCTTTGTTGGCTATCCATTGTCAACAAAAGCATTCAGAGTCTACAATCTGAGAACTAAAGTGATCATGGAATCCATACATGTGTCATTTGATGACAAGAAAATAACTGGACTTGATGACTTAGATGGATATGATCAACTGCGTTTTGAAAATGAAGGTTTATTCTCTGATGATGTAAACTCTGATGAAGCAGTACCGACAAACTCTGATGAAGCGGTTCTGACAAACTCTGACGAAGCATACTCTGAACCTCTACTGGTAAATACTGGAGAAACTGAATATTCTCAAATTGAACAAAATGGAGAATCAGTTGAGGGGGAGCGTGAAGAAGCTCAACAAGACACAACAAGTGAGTCAGTTGAGGAAACTGATTCAAACTCTGACAGTTCAAACTCTGAGCCATCCAAATTCAGGGGGAGCCTCAGATACTGCAGAAAGTCAACATATGAATCAGGAAAGCATGGATCAAAGGGGAGGATCCAATAATGATGCAAGAAACCACTTACCAACGGCAAGAAAGTGGACACAGGCACACACACCTGATCTCATAATTGGAGATCCTGATGCTAGTGTGAGAACTAGAAGTGCAACAAATAATGAGTGTCTGTATCATGCTTTCTTGTCTCAAACAGAACCAAAGAAAGTGGAGGAAGCTCTTCAAGATGCTAATTGGATTACAGCAATGCAAGAAGAGTTAAATGAATTTGAAAGAAATGAAGTCTGGACACTTGTACCTAGACCAAAGAATAGATCAATAGTAGGTACAAAGTGGGTTTTCAGAAACAAGACTGACAGTGAAGGTGTGATTACAAGAAACAAGGCTAGACTTGTGGCTAAAGGTTATTCACAACAGGAAGGGATTGACTATGATGAAACCTTTGCTCCAGTTGCAAGATTGGAAGCCATAAGAATTTTTCTAGCCTATGCTGCACACAAGAAGTTTAAAGTCTTTCAGATGGATGTAAAAAGTGCTTTTCTCAATGGGAAGCTTGAAGAAGAAGTGTTTGTTGAACAACCACCAGGGTTTGTAGATCCCAAGCATCCAGATTATGTCTACAGGCTTGACAAGGCATTATATGGACTAAAGCAAGCACCAAGAGCATGGTATGAAACTCTTGCTCAATTTCTTTTAGAAAGTGGGTTCACAAGAGGTACATTTGATAAAACTTTGTTTTATTTCAATTCTGGTGATGATTTGCTTTTAGTTCAAATTTATGTAGATGATATTATTTTTGGATCTACTAATGACAAACTTTGTAAGAAGTTTGCAAAGCTTATGCAATCCAGGTATCAAATGAGCATGATGGGAGAGCTTAGTTATTTTCTAGGCTTACAGGTCAAGCAAACAGATGATGGTATTTTTATCAATCAAGCAAAATATACTAGAAATCTTCTCAAGAAATTTGGTATGCTTGATAGTTCGTCTGCTACAACTCCCATGGCTACAGCAACAAAGCTAGACAAAGACACAGGAGCCTCAGTAGATATAACAAACTACAGAGGAATGATAGGGTCTTTACTGTATCTTACTGCAAGTAGACCTGATATCATGTATGCAACATGTCTTTGTGCAAGATTTCAAGCAGATCCCAGAGAGCCTCATCTAACAGCTGTAAAAAGGATTTTCAAATATCTCAAAGGAACCATAACCTTGGGTTTGTGGTATCCTAGAGAATCAGAGTTTAAGCTAATTGGTTACTCTGATGCAGATTTTGCAGGCTGTAAGATAGACAGAAAAAGTACAAGTGGAAGATGTCAATTTTTAGGTGACAGATTGGTTTCTTGGTACAGCAAGAAACAGAAATCAATTTCCACATCCACTGCAGAAGCAGAGTATATAGCAGCTGGTAGCTGTTGTGCACAGATTCTATGGATGAAGAATCAGTTGCTGGATTATGGTTTGAGGTACTCTAAAATACCTATTTTCTGTGATAACCAAAGTGCTATTGCTATGACAGGTAATCCAGTACAACACTCCATGACCAAGCACATCAGCATAAGGTATCATTTTATCAGAGAACATGTGGAAGAAGGAAACATTGAGCTTCATTTTGTGTCTACAGACCAACAACTTGCAGATATCTTCACCAAACCTTTGAGTGAAGCTACCTTTACAAGATTGGTAAATGAACTTGGAATGATCTCTGGTTCTGACTAGAGATACGGGTTAGACTCAAAAACTATACTTGTTTGATTTTTATGCTCATGATTCCTTGCATGTATTAACTGTTATTTGTACCAGCATGTTATACTCTGATAAGTAAACTCTGTTAGTCATACTCTGACAGTCATACTCTGATAGTTACAGTCTAATGTTATACTCTGATTGTAATTTTGTCTGAAACACATGGACCGATGAAGAAAAATGTATGAAGCATGATTTTCAGTAAGTAATCATGAATCCTTCTAAGTATTATAAACTCTGATTACAAAATGTGCAGAAATTTTACACAGCATGATACTGTCTCTATATTTATAGCATCTCTTAGTTTATTGATCCTATACACTGAGATTGTATTAGCTGTTTGCATTTTCTCTCATAAATTAATTGTATTAACTGATGAAAAGTCTAAACTCTGATTATTAATTGCAAATAATTCACCCTCAAATCAAAAGATGCCAAACAGAGCACAAATTCCTTTGAGATCATGTTGTGCCTAGGAAGATCCAGGAACTTATTGTATGAAATAAGGGCTAAAATCTTTGATTTTTGGTGACTAGTGCCAACCACTGATTACTGGAAAAATATAATAATAAAAAAAAAAAATTAATTAAAAATATATATGAAAGCATATATAGAAAGGGGGTGAAAAATAAAAGATATATCCAAATGAAAGGATATCAGTATACAGAGTTTAGACATAAGAATCAGATTTTATTTTATACATGAGAGTTTAGGCAACCAGTTATTACTGCTTTAGTTTGTGGATTTTATGCACTTTGAGATGGTCTAAATATTTATATTCAGTAAACTCTGCTAATTCACACACAAATACACACACCTGTACAGTTTGTGAAAAGAGTTTATGTATAAAGGAGGAGAATTGATAAACACTGATGATTTGTGTACTCTACGCCGAGGTAATTTAATTTTAATCTCTGATGGTTAAAATAAATTTTGTTGGTTTCAGACATATTATAATTTTGAGAAAAAGACATTTGTTTTGAAAATTTAAAAAGAGTATGATTGGACAGTTGTTCAAGGATGTTTTTGAACAGAGGAGAGAGGTTAATGCCTAGAAAAGTGTAACAGACGGTAATTATTGATGTTTTTACTACGCATGCGCATTGAAAACTGTCAATTATTTGCTGTTAGTCATTGCATGTATGCCACGTGTCCCACTAACACAGTTAACGGAGTAAGACAGTTGTGTATTAATGATTAAAAACTGTTCAGTTTTTAATTTTGAATTTTACATTTATACAATACACACACCTTCGTCAAAACTTTTCACATCTTACTCCAACACACATCAATTGTCACACAAGCATATTCACAAACACTTTTCTACACACAAACTCTTTTGAATCAGTTTCTTTGATTTTTCTTCTTGATTCGTACTAATGGCTACTACAGTTTTTGTTGCTTCTGGGTTAGAGTTTGTTCCTAATAATTATTCAGCCCTATTAAACACTGTCAATGCACCAGAGGTGTTTCATATCATACAAAACTTTCTTGCTCAGTCCGCGATTGGGCGTGCTTTGGTGGAACCTGAAAAACTTTCTAGTTCACATATAAAGGCGTTCTGGGAAACAGGATTGTATGATGATGGTGGTGAAACAGGTAACCCATCGATTATTTTTGAATATAAAGACACAGAGTATGTAATAACTGCTGGAACCATTCGCGCTGCAATGGGGTTTCCTGAATTTTCTTTGTATACAATTGGAATGAGTGATGAGGACTTGATAAGAATGATGCGAGAAATTGGGTATTCTGGACCCTTGTCGAAGATTGGACAGCTAAAACGACCATTCTTAAGGAAGGAGTGGAGCTTCTTCTTTGATTGCATCACAAGGACTTTTAGCAAGAAATGCACAAACTGGGATGCTATTCCCACATACAGTCTGCAAATCGGGTATTCTCTTTTATTCGATAATCATTTTGATTTTGCATGACTTGTTTTGAATAATCTAGGAGAGAAAATGACAGAGAATAGAGGAGTAGTCTATTTCTCTAGATTCTGTCAGACTTTGTTCTCTTACTGTGTTGAAGGAGTGGAAGTAGGTGAAGAAGATGTTTCTTGTTTTAAATTACATAAGAGAATATTTTCTGATCTTATTAATAAAGATGTTAAAAAAGGGGTTGTTGGAGACTTGTTGCTACCTCAATCTGTGCAACAGTTTTTAAATGCTCAAGTCAATCCACCACCACAAGCTTCTTCTCAACCTGAGCCCCTACAACAAGAACTGCCTCCGTCAACTTCTGTTAAATCTAAAAGGGGTGGTAGGACTAAGCATGTTGGTACTAAACCTGCCAGGGTTGCTAAGTCAAATGCTGAAGCTGGGGCATCAAAAACTGATGGTATGCCTCAGGAGAAAAGGTTAAAGAAAAGAAGAGCCAACAGAGCAAAGTCTGATGCTGCTGTTGAAGATAGTGAAACTGATGAAGAAACTCTTCATCAGAGAAAAAGAAGATTAGTAGCAGCACATCTATTTGGTGCTGAGAATATTTCTTTCAAAGCTGTAGAAAATCTTGAAGTTCAGATTCAAGAGAATGAAGCTGTCTTTGAGGACAGAGTTTCTATGGAGAATGTAACTCCTGAAGTACAAGAGGAGATTTTTGATACTACTGTGCCTACTAAGGACAGAGTAAATACTGCAACAGAAGCTCCTACATCAAATGTTGATGATGTAGTTGAGGAAGCTGCTGATCACTCTGATAGCAAGATTTTTGAGCCTCAAGGATTTCATATGGAAGTTGAAGCAAACACCTCTTTAAACTCTGAACATTTCACAGAGGGTTTGGAAGCTGATCTAGATACTGTGAGAATTGAAGAATCTATGGCTTCTCACACAAAAATACTTACTTTTGAAGTTGAGAAAGGTGAGGAAGTCAATCAGACTTTATCTGCTAATGCTACAGAAACTGTTGCTGCAAATCCTGATGTTGTTGAAAAGGATGCAACAGAAAATGTTCCTTTTGAAGCAGAGTTTGTTGCAAACTCTGAGGATGCTCTTGTTCTTGAAGCTCTACAACAATCTGTTGTTGAGATTGTTCAAAGAGAAGCAGAGTATAGTAATAATGCACACTCTGATGATACTGAAAAAGTGGCAGAGAATGTTATTACAGAGAATGAAGCAGAGGATGACAATGCTGAAGCTAGTCCTACTCATTCCAATCCTGATATTCAAGTAGAGTTATCTGATATTCAAGCTAACTCTGATGAGGCAAGAGAAGTCAATCGTGCTACTGCAGAACATTTTCAGAATATGTACTTCTCAAATTGGTCAAGCAAGGATACTATCTTTTCCAATGAACGAGCTGCAGATTTTGTCACAAAGTCTTCTAAAGAGATTACAAATCCAGAACTTCTCAGTCATCTCAAAGCTACAATTGTTCAAATCAAATCATTAAACAATCGTTTTGATGCTTTTGACAAGGTGATTGAAAGATTGAGGAATGATATAGCTACAAGAGAGCTTACACAACAGAAGGATAAATCATTGTATATTTCTTTGTGTAAAGATCAGAAGAATTTTGATTCCAGGTTGTCCAAAGTTGAAGAAAATCAAGTCAAAATGTCAACTAAGTTGGATGAAATTGCAAATTCCATTGAATTGCTCACATCAGTTTTGCTGTCTGATGATGTCAAAAAGGGGGAGAGAGTATCTAAAGACAAATGCAAGAGCTCTCAAAATCTGACTCAGAGGGATGATACTGCTGATGGTGGTGCAAGAGACAAACATCATCCAAGATCAAAGAATGTTCAAAGGCAAGGGAGGAGGTCAAACTCTGATGCTCAGACAAATGCTGATGGAAAAAGATTATACACTGGAGGGCAGTCTTCTTCAAGGGTTAGAAGTTTACTTCTTTCCTCTAAATCTCCAGTTACTGATGAAGAAGTTGCTACACAATTATTCTTAGCAGAACATGGTAAAGATGTTACTATTGAAGATATCCAGGCAGAAGAGCAATTGCTAGCTGAAGAACACAGGAAAGATGTTGAAGCTGGAATCTACAAACAGAAGGTTATCAAGGCTCCAAGGAGAAAAGAAAAAGGAATTGTTATCAAAGAGAATGTAAACTCTGATCAGAGTTTACAGTACTCAAGGAGGCCTAGTGGTTCAAATGCTGATAAAGGTAAAGGCGTGATGATTGAAGAGCCTAACCTGAAAAAGAAGAATTATTCAACCTCTGACATTGCTCAAGTTGAAACAAGATTAGCTAAATCAACCTCTGACGCTGCTCAAGTTGATGTTATTACCAAAGTTATGACAACCTCTGACGTTGCTCAAGTTGTACAGAAATCTACACTACTTCCAGGATTCAGCAAACCTAAAATTCTTGAAGACTTAAAGCTTGAAGCTGTGAATTTCTCAGAAACCAGAACAGTATTGGGAAAAGAAGCCTTTGATAAATCTGGACTGGGTTCACACAGAGAGAGAAGAACAAATAACAGATCTCAAGATAACTTTTCACTGGCAGAATCTGGTATTGGGGTTACACAAGAAAACCTTGATAAGTTAGAGTCTGTTCAGTTGATTTTTCACAGAGTATTGAAGAAGCAATTTTTGTTATACTTCATGAGTGATGGAAGAGTTTATAAAGTTGGAGAATCTGATGTTAATCTCAAATCATGGGAAGAACTGGAGTATGTACTTTATCTTTTAAAAGTCAAAAACAGATATACTCATGATGTTGCTCAAGTGTTGAGAGAAAAGATGCTGAGATCTAAAGCTATGCTTGGAGGAGGAGTATCAAGTGTCTACATTCCAAAGTATAGGGATCATACTGGAAAGTTGGTGGAAATGAAGAAGAATAGTGCTAGATTCAGGACTGCACTAAATAAGAAAGTTCTAGAGTTCAATCTAGAGTCTGATAAGGCTTTTTATATCAGACTTGGCAATGAAATGAACAAGAACAACATCTATTCTTTAAGGGCTGCCATTTATCAAATTGGTGAAGATGAACCAGAATTGAAGGAGCTGAAGAAGGATATGATTGCTGAACTAGATCGAGCTGAGAGAAAGCTGTTGATTGATTATCTCAGGACAGTACCTGATATTGAAGAAGTCAAGTAAAGTCTGACTGTAAGTTCTTTTGTTTTCTGTTCTAAGTTAAATTTAAACTCTGTTTTAAAGTTAAACTCTGACATATTTTAAACACTGCATTTGTTATATGTTTTGACATCATCAATTATCTTTTTAACTTGTACATTTTAATATGAACAAGTTGGGGGAGATTGTTAGATATAATTGCTGACGTTTGTTCATCAGTGTTTAAGTACCAGGTACATATCAGAGTTTATATAGAAGCCAGTCAGAGTTTGATAAAGTCTGACTGGGTGAAGAGTTTACATGGAAGCCGGTCAGAGTTTGATAAAGTCTGACAGGGTGATAGTTGACTTAGCTGTCGGTGCAAAGATAAAGATTCTAGAAGCAATATATTCTGAAGATGGAAAGAAGCAGAATATATTGATACAGCTAAGGAGACTGGACAGAAGACTGAAGCAATCCTTAATTGATAATAATTGTATAGCTAATTTATAGGAGTATCAATTAGATAAGGATTGTATGTAGCTGTGTACTATATAAACACAGATAGGTTATCCCTAGAAGGGATGCGAACATTGAAAATATTATTCTTGTAACCTAGTAGCTCTTTGTGATTCATTAACATCACTAAGAGAGAATTATTTAATATAATTCAGTTTGTTGATTTACAAACCTGTGTTCTTGATTGTTATTCTCATACATACTTGATTATATATTGTGTATTCGGCCTAACAAGCTCATCAACGAAATGAGTGATGTAGCAATTGCATTGTACAATACTTCACAGTTTGATATGCATTTTGTTGTAAGTATTAGGTAGGTTTTCTAAGTCATGTTGACTAAGTATTAGATAGGCAAAATAGGTTGGTTAATTGTAAATATATTATGCCTTGTAATTTTGCCTAAGTGAATATTACTCTATCAATGGAATGAAGATTACTCTATCAACGGAATGAAGATTACTCATCAACGAAATGAAGAATAAAGCTATCAACGAAACACATCTTCCTGCTATCAACGAATCATTAGCACTTTTCTGAATAGTTGACAAAGTGATAGTGACAGTTTTCTAACAGATCAAAAGGAGATGTAGAAGTGTACTTTGCATTGGAAGCCATCAAAATGGTCACTGGAAATAAGGAAACATTCCAATTCCCAATCAGGTTCTTGAGTGTGATCATAATAAGCATGAAGACAAAAGCCAAGATCTTCAAGGACCATTGGACAAAAGGAATGAAAAGCAAGCTACTGGAGGTTACCTTTAGATTAATTTAGAGTAGCCAAAAATAGCATTGTAAACTTGGGTTGTATAACCAAGTGTAGCAGTTCATTTTAAGATAAGTGAGTGAGATAAAAATAGTTTGTATTAGCTTCTTTAAAAGAGCACTCTCACTCCAAATCAGGAACTGAGCAGCTGTGATACTTTTGTAACACAGATTATTTCCGAAATAAAATCATCTCAGTTGGATCCTCAAAACATCCAACTGAAATTTTATATTTGCTTGAGTTTTTATTTTCAATATTGTTTTAGTTTAAAGTTGTTTTAAGTTTAGAAAATATCTAGAATTGTATTCAACCCCCCCCCCCCCCTTCTACAATTATGTTAGGTCATTTGGGATTAACAATTGGTATCAGAGCAAGCTTCTAACATACAAGAAGTTTAAAGATCAAGGCCAAAACAGTAACCATGGTGAAGAAGGATGCAGGTGTAAAGATACCAGTTCTAGATAAGGACAATTACTTTCACTGGAAAGTAAAAATGCATCTACATCTCATGTCTATGGATGAGAGATATGTAGACTGCATTGAGAAAGGTCCACACGTTCCCATGAAGTTTGCATCTAGAGTTGGACTTCCAGATGATGATGAAGATGTAGAAATTCCAAAACCTGTCTCAGAATGGACTGTTGAAGATCTTGCAGAAGTCCATAAAGATAAAAGAACCATGAACATTCTGTTTAATGGTTTGGAGCAAGAGATGTTTGACAATGTCATAAATTGTACAACTTCTAAAGAAGTATAGGACACTGTTAGAACACTATATGAAGGAACTGAACAAGTTAGGGAGAACAAAATGCAACTCCTCATACAACAATATGAGCACTTTCATTTCAAAGCTGGTGAAACCCTAAATGACACGTTTAGTAGGTTTCAAAAGCTTTTGAATGGATTAAAGTTGTATGGGAGGGTCTATCAAACCAAGGATTCAAACCTCAAATTTCTTAGAGCTCTTCCAAAAGAGTGGAAGCCTATGACTGTTTCTCTGAGAAAAACTCAAGAGTACAAAGACTACACTCTTGAAAGGCTTTATGGAACCTTAAAGACATATGAGCTGGAAATGGAGCAAGATGAAGAAATTGAGAAGGTACAAAAGAAAGGTGGATCTATTGCATTGATTGCATCTGTGAACCAACTGGAAGATGACAATGAAGAAACTGCAAAAGCCACAACTAGTCGAGCTAGTTGTAGGAGTGATGTTAGCAAGGGTAAAGGCAAGATGACAGAAGAAGAACAAGAACCAGCCAACTTGGATGACTTAGATGAGATTGATGAACACATTACTTTTCTTTCAAGGAAATTCTCTAAGTTCAAATTCAAGAGAAACTCAGAAGCAAGGCCACCAAGGAGAGACTTTCAACCTAGCAAAAATAATTGGATTGAAAAGTCTAAGTCTAAATGTTTCAACTGTGGAATGATTGGTCACTTTTGCTGGAGATTGCAGAAAACCCAAAGTTGAGAAGGGCAACAGGAAATTTGAGCCTGTTGATTATAAAAAGAAATACTTTGAACTTCTCAAGCAGAAAGAAAAGGCTTTCATGTCTCAGGAGTATGATTGGGCTGGTAATGGTGAAGATTCAGATGATGATGTTGAGTATGTCAACTTGGCTCTAATGGCTAACGATCATGAGCAGGAAGCAAGTTCCTCTAGCAACCAAGTAACAATTACTAATCTTTCTGAGCTTTCTAAAGAGGAATGCGATAGTGCAGTTAATGAAATATCTATTGTATTGTATAATTTATGTGTTACTCTTAAATCACTTACCAAAGAGAACTCAAGAATTAAAGAGACCAATTTTCTCTTAAGTGATAGAAATGCCATGTTAGAAGCACATCTCATTGAGTTTGAGAAAATGAGGTGTGTTAGTAGGGATGCCAAGCAGGAACTTGAGAAAACATTAAAAAGGGAAGAAATTCTTAAAACACAACTAGAAATAGAACAAAAAGTGATTGTCAAATGGAAAGATTCTAGGAATGTTGCTAGCAACATCATTAATGTTCAAGGTATGGAATCTTTATGTGAGCAGTCATGGAAAAAGAACAAAGAGAAGCTAGGGTATGCTGGTGAAACCTTAGAATCAGAAACAGAATCAACAAACAACAATGATCATATGTTGAAGGTTGATACATCAACGGAATGCAAGGTTTCGTTGACAGATGAACCATCAACCGATCAGGCTGTTTCGTTGACAGAGAAAAAGAAAGAAGAACTCACTAGACTTAGTAACAAGTATGGTCCTGTCACCAAGAACTTTGTTCAAGGTGAGTCTAGTAAATCAAAGAAAGTTGAGAAGCCTGTTGAAAGAGCGAATGTAGGTCACTTGTCCAACAAGCAATTGAAAGACAAGTAAGAGAAAATTCAAGTTGAGGTTAAAGGCAATAAAAAGAATAACAGAAATGGGAAAGTAGGGATTAACAAACATAACAATTACACACCTGATAAATATGCTCCTAGAAAGACATGTGTTAATTGTGGTAGTGTTAGTCACTTATCTGCTAACTGCAAATCTGTTAAGAAGTCTACTAATGTGAAAATGCCTAAGCCTACAATGAATGTTTCTATGCCTACAATGCCTGTTATGCCTAACATGTTTGCTCCATATGCACAATTTCAAAATCCATATGCCAGCATGTCATTTGTGTCTAATCCATACATGAACATGATTAATATGCCACAAATGCCATGGAATGTGAATAACATGTTTGTTCCTCCAACTATGCATGCTGTGAATGAAAATGTGAGCAACTCTCAGAAATCAACACCAAAGGTAAAGGTTGATTTAAATAAATCTGAGCCCAAGGTGAAAAATGATATAAAAGGAAAATCAAAGGCTAACAAAACAGGACCCAAGGTAACTTGGGTACCAAAATCAACTTGATTTGATTTTATTGTGTGCAGGGAGACAAAAGGAATCTTTGGTACTTGGATAGTGGTTGTTTAAGACACATGACTGGTGATTCTACCCTGCTCACAGAGTTTCAGGAAAGAGCTGGCCCTTGTATTGCTTTTGGAGATGACAGCAAAGGCTACACTAAGGGATATGGCTTGATTTCAAAAGAGAATGTCATCATAGACGAGGTTGCATTGGTGGATGGTCTTAAGCACAATTTGCTTAGTATCAGCCAACTTTGTGACAAAGGATTTTTAGTTACTTTTTCGAAAGAAGCCTATGTTGTTTCTAAAGTAGGAGACAACAATGTGGTAATGACTGGATTCAGAAGAGGGAATGTGTACATTGCTGACTTTAGTAGCACAAGTCCAGACACCATCACTTGTCTTTTCAGCAAGGCAAGCAAGGATGAAAGTTGGCTATGGCACAAGAAATTGTCTCATTTGAATTTTAAGATCATGAATGATCTGGTGAGGAAAGATCTTGCTAGAGGAATTCCATAGGTGGAATTCTCCAAGGATGGTTTGTGTGATGCCTGTCAGAAAGGGAAACAAAAGAAGGCATCATTCAAAAGCAAGACAGAGTCATCAATTGTCCAACAACTTGAGTTGCTTCATATGGATATATTTGGCCCTGTAAATGTCATGTCCATTTCAAAGAAGAAATATTGTCTTGTGATTGTTGATGATTTTTCTAGATTTACGTGGACTTTCTTTTTGCACTCCAAAGATGAGGCAAGTGAAATCATTATCAATCACATCAAGATGGTAAACAATCATCCTGATTTCAAAGTAAGAAGGATTAGAAGTGACAATAGGACAGAAATCAAGAATTCAAATATGAAGATGTTCTGTGAAGAAAATGGTATTTTGCATGAATTTTCAGCAGCAAGGACACCACAGCAAAATGGTGTAGTTGAAAGGAAAAACAGAACACTTATTGAAGCTGCAAGGACAATGCTAGATGAATCAAAGTTACCAACTTATTTCTGGGCTGAGGCAGTTAACACAGCTTGCTTCACTCAAAATATTTCTTTGATTAATCAAGCCAAAGGAATGACCCCTTATCAACTACTCAAAAGAAAGAAGCCACTATTGGATTTTCTTCATGTCTTTGGATGCAAGTGTTTTGTTCTGAGAAATCAAGCTGAGCATTTGGGGAAATTTGAAGCAAAGGCAGATGAAGCAATATTTGTGGGATATGCAATAGGGAAAGCTTACAGAGTCTACAATCTCAGAACCAACATTGTTATGGAATCTGTACATGTTGTTTTTGATGATCTCAAAATTCAAGGTCTCTGTGATGAAGGTTTCCATGAAAGTCTTTCTTTTGAGAATGAGGAAGGAGATCAAGTGAATCATGTTAAGGCTATTGAGAAACAGCCTAAAGTTGTTGTGTCTAGCACAGATGAAAGCAGTAGTGAAGATGAAATTGTTGCATTAAGATTGAAAAGAATAGCTGCTAGCAGACCAAATGGTCATTTCGTTGACAGTCATGATGAAGGATTCGTTGACAGTCAGAATCAGCGTTTTGTTGACAGCCTAAATGGGCATTCCGTTGACAGTCACAGAAATGCTTGTAGAAGTGATCAATTAGGGACAACAAACTCAGGGGGAGTTTCTCAAGGACAAATATCTAATCAAGGCAATCATGATCACGAAGCTACATCTTCTAGAGCTAATCTACCTACCTCAAGGAAATGGACTAAAGATCATCCCTTTGAACTTATTATAGGTGATGTTTCTTCAAAAGTCCAAACTAGAAGAGCAACTCAAGAGGAATGTCTATATAGTAGCTTTCTGTCTCAAGATGAGCCAAAGAAAGTTGAGGATGCACTTCTAGATCCAGATTGGGTTTTAGTTATGCAAGAAGAGCTAAACCAATTTGAGAGAAACAAAGTTTGGAAGCTGGTGCCCAAGCCTAAGGACAGAAGTGTTATAGGCACAAAGTGGGTGTTCAGAAACAAGATGGATGAAAATGGCATAGTCACAAGGAACAAAGCCAGATTGGTTACAAAAGGTTATTCACAGGAAGAGGGAATTGATTTTGATGAAACCTTTTCTCCTGTTGCAAGACTAGAAGCAATAAGGATATTCCTAGCCTATGCAGCCCATGCCAATTTCAAAGTCTATCAAATGGATGTGAAGAGTGTTTTTCTGAATGGGGAATTGGAAGAGGAGGTATATGTAAGTCAACCTCCTGGTTTTGAAGATGATGATTTTCCAGAATATGTGTACTTCCTCCTCAAAGCACTCTATGGTTTGAAACAAGCACCTAGAGCCTGGTATGACACACTTTCACAGTTCCTCCTTGAGAATCATTTCACTAGAGGTACTGTAGCTAAAACTCTTTTTCATAGGATTGTGAATGGCTCTACTATACTTGTTCAAATTTATGTAGATGACATAATTTTTGGGTCTACAGATGAAAAACTTTGTCAAAAGTTTTCCAAGCTTATCCAAAGTAAATATGAAATGAGCATGATGGGAGAATTAACTTATTTTCTTGGTCTCCAAGTGAAGCAAGTTAATGAAGGCATTTTCATTAGTCAAAAAAAATATATTCATGATTCGTTAAAGAAATTTAACTTAATGGAATGCTCTCCTGCCAAAACTCCCATGCCTACTGCCACCAAACTTGAATTGAATACTAAGGAAAAATCTGTGGACATTTCAAGTTACAGAGGCATGGTAGGCTCACTTTTATATTTAACAACTAGTAGACCTGATATTATGTTTGCTACATGTCTATGTGCTAGATTTCAGGCTGATCCTAGGGAATCCCATTTAGTTGTTATTAAAAGAATTTTCAGATATCTCAAAGGAACACCAAACCTTGGCATTTGGTATCCTAGAGAATCTGGCTTTGAACTAATTGGTTATTCAGATGCAGATTATGCAGGATGTAAAATTGATAGGAAAAGCACAAATGGCACCTGTCAATTCCTAAGAAACAAGCTTGTGTCATGGTTCAGCAAGAAACAAAACTCAGTTTCTACCTCCATAGCTGAGGCTGAGTATATTGCAGCTGGAAGTTGTTGTGCACGGATTTTATGGATGAAAAATCAACTTCTTGATTATGGATTAAGAGTTGAGAAAATTCCTATCTTCTGTGACAACACTAGTGCCATTGCCATTACTGAGAATCCAGTGCAGCATTCAAGGACCAAGCACATTGACATCAAGTATCATTTCATTAGAGAACATGTTATGAATGGTACTGTGGAGTTACATTTTGTTCCAAGTGAACAACAACTTGCAGACATCTTTACCAAGCCACTTGATGAATCAACATTCTCAAAATTAGTAAGTGAGCTAGGTATGCTAAATTTCTCTTAATTATTTTTGAGATTTTTGCAAGTTAAAATGCAGCCAAAAATTTGCTATGATTTTCTGTGAATTAATTTTCGCGGGAAAAAGTGAAATTTTGTCTAAGTCAAAATTACTATGTCAACGAATGCTTCATTCCGTTGACAGACTTAGTATTTTTCTGGGTGTTTCGTTGATAGCTCTTTTATATCAACGAAACACAGCTTTATCAACGAAATAGACGGGACCTTAAACGCCCAATTCTGATTCGTTGATACAGCGTAGTTAATCTGAACCGTTGAATTTGCACGTCTCTTTTCCACGATTTATGCATACACCCCTGTGAGTATAAATCATGGTAACATGTTAATTGTAACGGTTAGATTTTTAAGCCAATCCAGTAATTTATATTTATTATTGGACTTATTTTTTGAGAAATTTTGGGGGAGTATTTAAGAAATTTTGTTTTCTTTAATTCTTTTCTACCTTGCTCTCAAAATTTCCAAAGGCTTTCTTACTTCTTCTTCTCTCAAAGCAAAACAAAGTTCGAGATTTTCTTCACTCAACAATGGCACCCATAGTTAAACTCATGTCAGCTGGAGGGTTCATCTACGAGAAGAACAACTCCATTCCATTTGTTGTCAAAGAAAGTCCGAACAGAATCTTTTTCAAGATGATGGATTTCTTGATGAATTGCAAACTGAGCTACGCAATGTTTCACTCAACTCCGCTTTACAATGAAATCATAGAGGAGATTTGGACCTCCTGTGAGTATAGTGGGACAAATTGCACTTCGCAATTCACCATTCAAGATAACGAGTATACTGTCAATTCTGATGTATTGCAAGCATGCCTTCACATTCCTGAAGATAACTGCTCAGCTTTACCTTCATATACTGACATGGTTAACATGCTTAATTCCATAAATTACTCTTTGCCTACTGATAATTTGGGTAAGATAATTAGGAGAGGTTTGGTTAGGGAATATAGTTACTTAGCTGATGCATTCATTAAGGTCTTCTCTGGTAAAATCAGTAACTTTGATGCATTAACTAATTCTATTTTAATTCTGTTTACCATGCTTTTAACTGATAGATATTATAACTTTAGCACCCAACTTATGTATGAAATTGGTGCTAAGTTGGGTGATAAGGCTAATAGGAAAAAGAATATATATTATGCTAGATTTCTAATGATGTTGGTTAACCATGTTAGTCCAGCACCATTGGTTATCTCTAACCCAAATTCCAGGTTTGACTGCTTTGTGCAAGAGAAGAGGGTTTTGACAGATATCCTGAGGCTCAATCACAATGGTGATGTCCCAGTGGTGTATCTGCCCACAATTGAGGTAACCACTATTAACCTTGTTAATTTAACTGTAACTGTAACGCCCCCAAATCCGGGGTCAATGATTTGGTCGTCACACTGCACTCTTAATCCAAACAACCTGTTCAACATAAAATCAACACAATAATAATAATATCTGTGACCCCAACTCTACCAAGAATCTTTAAAGGTTATAGTGCTAGGAACAAGAATCCAAAAATTCATTACAACAATCTTTCTTCTTTACAACCATTCTCTTTACATAAATTCTAATACACTAGTATAACTTCGATAAGAAGTATACCAGGCAACTAATCTTATACAATATATTAAGCAATAGAAAACATCTATACACAAAACCTCTCACTAGCTCCACTGCTCTGGATCAAAACGTCTTTACGCTAATATCTTTCCCCATCTCTGATCAGCTACGCGGACAACTCTCGCCAATACACCTTCTTTCCGGCAGGCTAAAATATATATAAATAAAACAAGTATGAGCGAATGAATTGCTCAGCAAGCGTATTATTAAATATGATACGAAAGGTTTCCAAAATAAACTTTGGATTTTCAAATAAACAAGCCTATGGCTTAAACATTTGTAATCTCTAATATTTTCAAAGTAAGTTTGGTAATTTATCACAATATCTCATTTAGCTTCTCGCAACCGAATAGTTTTAAAACACAAAAGATTTATATAGGTCGTTACGATGACCGAATCAACAATAACTACAATAGTATGTAGAAAATATGAAATAAATATAACTCGTACGTCTTCAAGACCATAGTTTGTACAAAAATACTAATTTGAAGATAACAGGTCTATTCACGACATTTTCCGAAATCAACAACTCTGGAAGGTTAGAATAATCAAGGGGCAAGAATGAGCCAACACGCTCGGTTAAGAAATAAAGAACGCACTTCAAGACTTCAACATGGTACCGACTGGATATGCGGTATGAATAAAACTCAACAGGATAGATATCTCACGACTGCCAATGGAATCAAGGAAGTGGATTTCAACTATTTGGAATCCGAATGTATTAAGAGTAAGCGATTTCAGCAAGATTGAAACCACTATTAATAATCAACAAACCAACAACTTCACGCAACGAATAAACCTGAGAATCAGGTCATATCTCACAAGTACAAAGTATATGGATGTAACTCATCCTAGAAATGAAAATTCATATTAGAATTGGATTTTTAACAATTATCAAATACAAAGGTTGTGCTGCTGGCCAGCCACGCATCAACCCCGGACTAGCTCATGTCATAGTCCTCTACTGGATCCTAGGCCAATCTGGGCCTTAATTACATCGACCAATAATTGGTCCATTTTTAAAACATTCCAATTCTATATTATTTATACGTCAGGTGTCAGAACAATTGACAACCTTACTTCGACAATCAGGTGTCGGAAGAATCGACAACCTAATACAACAATTGCTGGAAAACTCACGTTCCAGGAAACAGTTCAATTATGAAGAATCCATTAAGGAATAACAATATAATCTAGTATCGACGAGATCGACACAATATGGGGAGGTGCACATGAAAAGTGACAATATAATAAGCATCGACGAGTTCGATGTAACAACTGGGATATAATGAAGAATAAACAATGACATGCTCAACCAGGTTAAGTCTGATATGAAACAGACAATATGATATCAACAGAAAAGTGTAACAAGTCAATATAGAGTAGGGTTCAAAGAATAAACAATAACATGCTTAACAAGATTGAATCTGATATGAAACAGGCATTATGATACCAACAGAATTTGCAATAACTCAATATGGAATAGGGTTCAAAGAACAGGCTCTAGATGGCCTTAACAGTTCAATTCATCACATTATGGAAGAATTAGTTAAGATTCAACAATCTGGTAAGTGACAAGAAAGTCAAGTTCAAGTTTAAGAAAAATTCAGGGTGAAGTTTATAAATGAAGAAAACAAAGGTTTATTAACTTCTGGCAGAAATAGTTCAAGTCCTTCGAACATATACTTATAATAGATAAGCCTCGTATTTGAAGGAAGTAAACTAAATCATGCACAGCATAAATGAATTCGAATCAGGGAATGGATCAGATGATCGCATTAACAAGAAATGGTAATAATACTTGCAAGGGTGCAGGATGGAAAAATGGAATACTTGTAGAACAAGTACCACAACTTCGGAATTTAAAATAACGTTTTCAACATAGGGTTCGTAAGTTCCCACTCATCTAGGGTTGGCAATATTCCAACCTAATATTTTAAAATCATGTCTTTTAAAAGAGAGCCTTAGTATACGGCCCATAATTATCTCTTCAAACTTTTCAATATAATAAGTATATCTTTCCAATCAATATGAAAATATGAATCTAAACTCAAAAGGTATAAAAGAGTACTCGTCAATTTACGAGATTAAATAACATACTTGCAATTCAATGCAAAAGAAATCAACATTTGAAAATTCAGTAATAAGCATTCAACATGCATACTAATAATTCAAGATAATATCCCTTAATTAATAAGCAAGGGTATAAACACTTGCCTCTGGTCCTTAGCTATTTCGTAACGCTGAAACAATACGATCCCTCCTTATTCTGTCTTATCGCACGATTCTCGACTTCCGTCCTTCTTTGCTTTGACGCTCTTGCGAATACCACTAGTCTGCTTCTACCATTTCGAATCCACGTGCCAGCCTTGATAGTCAAACATGAGACGGTACTTAGTCTTCAACGTATGATTTCACATTCCATAAATGATTGTAACTTAACTTCGACGCACTTACCGATCTTACCGATATCTCTGTTGCATAAACATCCACATCTCAACTGATAGACCAATCGCAATCAACCACATAAGTAATCCACGTAACTTGCTTGACGACAATCCCCATACTATAAAAAGTCAACATCCAAGTCAACGGCCTCGTAAATCTCACTTTCTAACATAACCGACAAATTTCTATCCTATCTACCCCTCGTGATAACATTAGACACAACCAATTACTCAAACAAGTCTCCACACAATTAATACGCATGCATGACTCAACAACAGATAATTCACATCATTCACATAACACATTTAAACAAGTGACCGGTTACGTATCGGACGCCCGGTCTAATTTACGATATTTAAAACTCAGATACTAGCCCTAGTACGGGCATATACGGACTATAAAACACATTACACAACTCATACACATCATATAGCACTTATAACTATTTTTAAAACATCACACAAAGCTCATTTGAATTTAAATAAGCCACAAACAATTTTTAAATCAAAAATCGGATTTTTAAATCCAATATAAGTATTTTAAATGCAATTAAATCAATTAAAAAAATTAATTGACACTCTTTAAATGCTCAAACTATTTTTAAATAAATGAACCAAGCTAGAAAATAATTAAACTTAATTTTAATTAATTAAATCTAATTAATAATTAATTATTAAGAATTAACTGATTAAAAGAATTAATCAATTAATTAAATAAATTAATTATTAATCAAAAATAATTAAAATAATTAAATTTAATCAATTTTCGAATTTAAATAAATATTTATGAATTTATAAAATTTTCGGAATAATAAAATGTATTTTTAAATTAAAGATATGATTTTTAGAATTTTTAAAACAATTTTTGAATTATTTTAAAAATTAAAATCCAGAAACAGTTTCTAAAAAGCAATTAGGGTTTTAACAGATCAAAACCGGGTCGGGGGTTGGATCCCAAAACGGGTCGCCAAGAACACGGTGGGTCGCCAAGAACACCACCGAATTCTGGTGGGTTCCGGCCACCTTCCCGAGTTCCGGCGAGCACAAAACGCTACACAAACATACAATTTCAAGGGGCTTTCCAACATACATCAAAAACACAAGCAAAAGAAGTCAAGAACGCCCAAGAACGGACGGAATCGCCCCTTCCACCGGCGGCGGCTACTTTCCGGCCGTCCCAAAAACGACCACCAACTGAAGCATCGTTTACATGCTTCGACTCTACACTCTCCGATCTATCCATTCATGGAACCCATTCCCAGTAACAACTATTCTAACTCAGATTCCGGTTAAACTATACAAAATCCGGCGAGTCCTTTAAATTCCGATTTAGACGATTTACAACTCTAAAAATCAATTAAAAATCATCAAAACACTCAGCACAACACACACAATCCATTCATATCATCAATTATCAAGAACACTCAACAACAAAGATTTCCCCAAATTAAATAAATAATTCGAAATAAATACATAAATTAAAAATCGGAAAAACTCAGAAATCATACCCACATGAATTTTGATGGTGGATTTAGGTAGAGGATGATGAGAGATTCATTTTGGTTACAAGAACATCGAAATCGGAATCCGATAACGCTTTCAAAAGTTGGTTTGATTCTCAAGAACACGAAGAACACGTTTCAGGGGTTTTTAGATTTTTAACTGTAATTAAGCTTGATTATGCGAAAACAAAGTACGATTTGCCTTTTTATATTAAACGGAAAATAATACCCCAAACGACATTTTTGGATCGATACTGATCCGATAGATCGCTTTAAATACAATTTAACAGATAAAACACTTTAAATCTTTAATAAAGCAGAATACACGTTTTACGAGACGATAATCATCCATAAAGTACAGATGACTACAAGTATCGTTTAATAATAGATATACGAACCAAAATACTTCTATTACGAATATTTTCGAATACTTTCCACTTTAACGAATGAAATATTGGTACGAACGATATACCAATTGCCCGAATAATTTGGGAACGATCCAAATTTTCTTTCCAATAATTATAATAAAATAAAATAGTATAACATCCTTTTCAAAATAGTTTCAAATTCCCCACACATATCACATAGCATCACATTGTCACATATTCAATCATTTAACGAATAACTTAGCACGTTTAAACAGATAAATCATTTAATAACTCTTAATATGAAATTAAAATTTCATTTCACATCATATAATAACACATAATTTTCCCGGATCTTACATCCTTTCCCCCTTAACAGGATTCTGTCCTCAGAATCAGCTTACGCAAACACAGGTGGACATTTTCCAACATCTCATTTTCAAATTCCTAGGTTGACTCTTCAACCTTAGGATTTCTCCTCATACTCATACTAATTTGACTCCTCTATTACTCATCACTCTCTCATACTGACTCAATATCTCAATTGGTTACTCAACATAGAACAATTTAACTAGATCTCTATAGGTTCATATTCTACGAAATACACTATGAATATACCACTCACGGGGTGGCAAGCAAACTTATACGCACTTTCCCAACACTCAATAAATCGTCGTAAGGTAGCATTTCAAAATCGTCATAGTAACTGTTGTCGTAAGAGAATCTAATCAACGGTAAACGATCCTCCCAATTACCTTCAAAATTTAGTACACAACCATAGTCTGTCTGAATTCTTCAATTACGTCGCGGATCTCTGCCAAACACATTTGAACCCGTCATTCTATGCCGTGCCATTATCTCTCATTAATCGGTCAATAATAACCTAAATAACACCACGATAAGCTCTAAGCCTTAGCAACTCCATACCACAGTTTATCTCAACATGTCTTCGTCTCCATTCAGGAATCTCTTTAGTTGTAGTCGTCTACTATACCTCTGTTATTTTGTCTTCATTTTCCAACACCTCAAGTACTTAGATATTCACCAACACTGGTATCCCTTTTGAAACCCCTCATATATATCCTTGCATTTCCTTCTTATTCTTTATACTTTCTCGTTCCCTCCTATAATTGAATCCTTTTCTATTTCCATAACTCTTTCCTTTATGTAGCCCTTTCTCTTTAATCAATCCTGGTTGAATCCTTATGTCCGTCATTTCTTTTAATTAATCTCTTGTTATCATAACCTTAAAACTTCATCCTTTCTAATCCTTTTACCGAAGATATTTACATCTCAATTCTCTCCTTTACTACTCATACTATCAGCCATCCACGTTCTTGGGTCAACTCTACCCATTTCCAATATATCTAACAACTGCTTTCAACAATCACATACCTTTCATGCCAATTAACTCTTCAGCTGAAAACAACCCTTCATTACCTCATCCATTGTCTTTAAATCCTTATTAACACCTCTTCATCTTCTTTTCCTATCTTCACAGTAACACTCATGACACCTTTTCCATGGTTCCATCTCATTTCCCAAACAGCTTGATCAACTCGACATTATCTTGATTCTCATTCTATACATCCACATTGACTGGTAAAATCTACCTTAACTATCGTGAGCAAAAGACTTGCAACCATATCATACAATCCTGAAATACTCAAAGATTAACTCATTCTCCATTATTAGCCTATCATCCAATCTTAAAAGTTCTTCTCATTGAGACAAAAATCTATTATGTCCATTTTCCACAACCTAGGATAACATCAGCACAATTACACCTTTTTCCCCAATTTCCAATCAACTCTTGAATTATCTAACTTCACCTTTTCCACATCGTAACGTTAATCGATAGAAAGAGAACAACTGGCCCCGTTATATGTTACTAGTATTCTAATCGCATCGTAGTCCGCTTTCGTTCATGGTAATTCAATCGCAAATTCTTCGTTCGGTAAGGTAGGGTAAATTCCAGTTCACCCTAATGGCATACCTCCCAGATTATTTGAAGTAAGAAGTTCATGATAGTTTGAAGTGAAAAGATTCTATATCGTAGCAAATGTCCCACAATTGGGGTTACCAAATCTGTATATTCCAAAGCAACATTATTGGAAGTGAAAGGATTACTGAGAGACCAATTTGATCACATGAACTCAATGTTGTGTGTCTCTATTAAGACAGTACTAAAGGTAATTAGCCTTCTTGTATTTCACAACACACAAGTGACGGCGTCCCGTCAGACTTCTATCACATAGACAGATAGTCCTTGTGTCCCCTATAAATAGGGTTGTTTATCTCAGTTGGAGTAGAGAAATATGAAAGAAATTTAGAGTCAGAATAACAATCAGGGCCTTTCGATAAGAATTCTCAAATACACACCTTGGATTGAAATTGAATAAATTCCAAAGGTGTTATTTCAGAAAAGAAGAACAACCAGAAAGGAAGTATCAACAAATAGTGTTACATCACAATTAGAGTTATCCACTCCGGAAGAATGAAGGAGTTGGAATTTAAATAACATATTTTCAACATGCTTTACAAATTGAAATAGATGTCGCAACAACCTCTGATGCAATTGCAATCATGATTGGTCAAAAGTATCAAGTACAAGGTCAAAAGGTGGAATATATTCACCAACACAAGTTTCGCTTAAAGAAATGTCAAATATTTCCTTAGGATGGGAAGGTATTACCAAGGTCTTCACATATGACTCCTCCGTCGACTCCTTCGATAGCTCGTTATTCGATTTCAGCCCTTCTTCTCCACGTTATTCGATTTCAGCCCTTCTTCTCCACGTTATTCGATTTCAGCCCTTCTTTTCCACGTCGCAAGGTTATCAATATTGTACGTCGTCGTCGACTCGTAATAGTCCTCGAAGATTCCGCCGTAGACATCTACAATCGTATGAAGTTCTATCCCGCTCAGCACAATCATCTCAATCAAATACCTCCATCTCAACTCACTCAGCGGTACTATATCCAATAGTCCAACACGAACTCTAAATGAGCTCTGACGTTCCTTATATAACTATATACACTCCCACACACTCTCGTTTCTAGTTTTACTATAACCCTTGCTCTGATACCAACTGTAACGCCCCCAAATCCGGGGTCAATGATTTGGTCGTCACACTGCACTCTTAATCCAAACAACCTGTTCAACATAAAATCAACACAATAATAATAATATCTGTGACCCCAACTCTACCAAGAATCTTTAAAGGTTATAGTGCTAGGAACAAGAATCCAAAAATTCATTACAACAATCTTTCTTCTTTACAACCATTCTCTTTACATAAATTCTAATACACTAGTATAACTTCGATAAGAAGTATACCAGGCAACTAATCTTATACAATATATTAAGCAATAGAAAACATCTATACACAAAACCTCTCACTAGCTCCACTGCTCTGGATCAAAACGTCTTTACGCTAATATCTTTCCCCATCTCTGATCAGCTACGCGGACAACTCTCGCCAATACACCTTCTTTCCGGCAGGCTAAAATATATATAAATAAAACAAGTATGAGCGAATGAATTGCTCAGCAAGCGTATTATTAAATATGATACGAAAGGTTTCCAAAATAAACTTTGGATTTTCAAATAAACAAGCCTATGGCTTAAACATTTGTAATCTCTAATATTTTCAAAGTAAGTTTGGTAATTTATCACAATATCTCATTTAGCTTCTCGCAACCGAATAGTTTTAAAACACAAAAGATTTATATAGGTCGTTACGATGACCGAATCAACAATAACTACAATAGTATGTAGAAAATATGAAATAAATATAACTCGTACGTCTTCAAGACCATAGTTTGTACAAAAATACTAATTTGAAGATAACAGGTCTATTCACGACATTTTCCGAAATCAACAACTCTGGAAGGTTAGAATAATCAAGGGGCAAGAATGAGCCAACACGCTCGGTTAAGAAATAAAGAACGCACTTCAAGACTTCAACATGGTACCGACTGGATATGCGGTATGAATAAAACTCAACAGGATAGATATCTCACGACTGCCAATGGAATCAAGGAAGTGGATTTCAACTATTTGGAATCCGAATGTATTAAGAGTAAGCGATTTCAGCAAGATTGAAACCACTATTAATAATCAACAAACCAACAACTTCACGCAACGAATAAACCTGAGAATCAGGTCATATCTCACAAGTACAAAGTATATGGATGTAACTCATCCTAGAAATGAAAATTCATATTAGAATTGGATTTTTAACAATTATCAAATACAAAGGTTGTGCTGCTGGCCAGCCACGCATCAACCCCGGACTAGCTCATGTCATAGTCCTCTACTGGATCCTAGGCCAATCTGGGCCTTAATTACATCGACCAATAATTGGTCCATTTTTAAAACATTCCAATTCTATATTATTTATACGTCAGGTGTCAGAACAATTGACAACCTTACTTCGACAATCAGGTGTCGGAAGAATCGACAACCTAATACAACAATTGCTGGAAAACTCACGTTCCAGGAAACAGTTCAATTATGAAGAATCCATTAAGGAATAACAATATAATCTAGTATCGACGAGATCGACACAATATGGGGAGGTGCACATGAAAAGTGACAATATAATAAGCATCGACGAGTTCGATGTAACAACTGGGATATAATGAAGAATAAACAATGACATGCTCAACCAGGTTAAGTCTGATATGAAACAGACAATATGATATCAACAGAAAAGTGTAACAAGTCAATATAGAGTAGGGTTCAAAGAATAAACAATAACATGCTTAACAAGATTGAATCTGATATGAAACAGGCATTATGATACCAACAGAATTTGCAATAACTCAATATGGAATAGGGTTCAAAGAACAGGCTCTAGATGGCCTTAACAGTTCAATTCATCACATTATGGAAGAATTAGTTAAGATTCAACAATCTGGTAAGTGACAAGAAAGTCAAGTTCAAGTTTAAGAAAAATTCAGGGTGAAGTTTATAAATGAAGAAAACAAAGGTTTATTAACTTCTGGCAGAAATAGTTCAAGTCCTTCGAACATATACTTATAATAGATAAGCCTCGTATTTGAAGGAAGTAAACTAAATCATGCACAGCATAAATGAATTCGAATCAGGGAATGGATCAGATGATCGCATTAACAAGAAATGGTAATAATACTTGCAAGGGTGCAGGATGGAAAAATGGAATACTTGTAGAACAAGTACCACAACTTCGGAATTTAAAATAACGTTTTCAACATAGGGTTCGTAAGTTCCCACTCATCTAGGGTTGGCAATATTCCAACCTAATATTTTAAAATCATGTCTTTTAAAAGAGAGCCTTAGTATACGGCCCATAATTATCTCTTCAAACTTTTCAATATAATAAGTATATCTTTCCAATCAATATGAAAATATGAATCTAAACTCAAAAGGTATAAAAGAGTACTCGTCAATTTACGAGATTAAATAACATACTTGCAATTCAATGCAAAAGAAATCAACATTTGAAAATTCAGTAATAAGCATTCAACATGCATACTAATAATTCAAGATAATATCCCTTAATTAATAAGCAAGGGTATAAACACTTGCCTCTGGTCCTTAGCTATTTCGTAACGCTGAAACAATACGATCCCTCCTTATTCTGTCTTATCGCACGATTCTCGACTTCCGTCCTTCTTTGCTTTGACGCTCTTGCGAATACCACTAGTCTGCTTCTACCATTTCGAATCCACGTGCCAGCCTTGATAGTCAAACATGAGACGGTACTTAGTCTTCAACGTATGATTTCACATTCCATAAATGATTGTAACTTAACTTCGACGCACTTACCGATCTTACCGATATCTCTGTTGCATAAACATCCACATCTCAACTGATAGACCAATCGCAATCAACCACATAAGTAATCCACGTAACTTGCTTGACGACAATCCCCATACTATAAAAAGTCAACATCCAAGTCAACGGCCTCGTAAATCTCACTTTCTAACATAACCGACAAATTTCTATCCTATCTACCCCTCGTGATAACATTAGACACAACCAATTACTCAAACAAGTCTCCACACAATTAATACGCATGCATGACTCAACAACAGATAATTCACATCATTCACATAACACATTTAAACAAGTGACCGGTTACGTATCGGACGCCCGGTCTAATTTACGATATTTAAAACTCAGATACTAGCCCTAGTACGGGCATATACGGACTATAAAACACATTACACAACTCATACACATCATATAGCACTTATAACTATTTTTAAAACATCACACAAAGCTCATTTGAATTTAAATAAGCCACAAACAATTTTTAAATCAAAAATCGGATTTTTAAATCCAATATAAGTATTTTAAATGCAATTAAATCAATTAAAAAAATTAATTGACACTCTTTAAATGCTCAAACTATTTTTAAATAAATGAACCAAGCTAGAAAATAATTAAACTTAATTTTAATTAATTAAATCTAATTAATAATTAATTATTAAGAATTAACTGATTAAAAGAATTAATCAATTAATTAAATAAATTAATTATTAATCAAAAATAATTAAAATAATTAAATTTAATCAATTTTCGAATTTAAATAAATATTTATGAATTTATAAAATTTTCGGAATAATAAAATGTATTTTTAAATTAAAGATATGATTTTTAGAATTTTTAAAACAATTTTTGAATTATTTTAAAAATTAAAATCCAGAAACAGTTTCTAAAAAGCAATTAGGGTTTTAACAGATCAAAACCGGGTCGGGGGTTGGATCCCAAAACGGGTCGCCAAGAACACGGTGGGTCGCCAAGAACACCACCGAATTCTGGTGGGTTCCGGCCACCTTCCCGAGTTCCGGCGAGCACAAAACGCTACACAAACATACAATTTCAAGGGGCTTTCCAACATACATCAAAAACACAAGCAAAAGAAGTCAAGAACGCCCAAGAACGGACGGAATCGCCCCTTCCACCGGCGGCGGCTACTTTCCGGCCGTCCCAAAAACGACCACCAACTGAAGCATCGTTTACATGCTTCGACTCTACACTCTCCGATCTATCCATTCATGGAACCCATTCCCAGTAACAACTATTCTAACTCAGATTCCGGTTAAACTATACAAAATCCGGCGAGTCCTTTAAATTCCGATTTAGACGATTTACAACTCTAAAAATCAATTAAAAATCATCAAAACACTCAGCACAACACACACAATCCATTCATATCATCAATTATCAAGAACACTCAACAACAAAGATTTCCCCAAATTAAATAAATAATTCGAAATAAATACATAAATTAAAAATCGGAAAAACTCAGAAATCATACCCACATGAATTTTGATGGTGGATTTAGGTAGAGGATGATGAGAGATTCATTTTGGTTACAAGAACATCGAAATCGGAATCCGATAACGCTTTCAAAAGTTGGTTTGATTCTCAAGAACACGAAGAACACGTTTCAGGGGTTTTTAGATTTTTAACTGTAATTAAGCTTGATTATGCGAAAACAAAGTACGATTTGCCTTTTTATATTAAACGGAAAATAATACCCCAAACGACATTTTTGGATCGATACTGATCCGATAGATCGCTTTAAATACAATTTAACAGATAAAACACTTTAAATCTTTAATAAAGCAGAATACACGTTTTACGAGACGATAATCATCCATAAAGTACAGATGACTACAAGTATCGTTTAATAATAGATATACGAACCAAAATACTTCTATTACGAATATTTTCGAATACTTTCCACTTTAACGAATGAAATATTGGTACGAACGATATACCAATTGCCCGAATAATTTGGGAACGATCCAAATTTTCTTTCCAATAATTATAATAAAATAAAATAGTATAACATCCTTTTCAAAATAGTTTCAAATTCCCCACACATATCACATAGCATCACATTGTCACATATTCAATCATTTAACGAATAACTTAGCACGTTTAAACAGATAAATCATTTAATAACTCTTAATATGAAATTAAAATTTCATTTCACATCATATAATAACACATAATTTTCCCGGATCTTACAGTAACTTCTACTGTTTCACTCACCTCTGTTGCTATGGAGTCTGTAGTTGTGACCCAACAGGCTCCTGCCCCTGCAACAAAACCAAAATCTAAGAAATCCTCCAAGCCAACCTCAGGTGCTTCTCAAAAGGCACCTATATAAAATCCACTACACAACCCAAGGGGAGTGGTGCAGGTGTTGTGAGAGGTGAGGGAAGGGGTGAAAATCAAAGAAACCCTAAGAATAAGGTGGGAGAGTTGAGTGTTTCCCAGGCTAGCCCTATTGTGTCTTCCCAACAAGGCACAATGAGTAATATGGGCATTAGCACAAGTCTAATTGCATCCTCCCGAAAGGATGTAGTTATTGAAACAAGCTTTCCTCCAAGAGCACACTCCAAAAGGGTAAGGGACACTTCAAGCCCCCATTCAACAATTTCCCAATAGCAAAGGAGAGTGAAGCAAAAATCCCAGGTCACACAGGGTGCACACACACCGGAAGCAACACTTCCAGTATCTCAAATTCAGTTTGATGTAACCCCTATTATCACTCTGGGGTTACAGTCCCATTCTCTAAACATAAATCTTGAACCAACTCCACAAAATTCACCAACTCAGTCATTAGATGTGGATATGATCCATTCATCTATTCCTGATTCTCCAACTCTATTCTTGGAGAAGCCCCACTCTGAAATTGGTGGTCATCACTTGTTAAGTGATTTGTTGGGCCACCAATCATCTTTTTCTGAAGCTACAAGAGGATCTGTGGAACCATCTCTAAAATCAATCACCACATATTCTACTGTAATTTCACTTTTCTCATACTGTTTTCTTGACTTCATCAACGGAACAGTCTCTTCCGTTGACAAGTGTTTCTCCATCAACGGTATTCATACCGTTGACAGTTCAAACTACCATACCGTTGATAGTTCATTCTGCACCTTTTATTGAAAATCAAGTTGTTCACACAACTAGTGCAGATGATCTAGTGGTAGTCGAGACACTTCTAGGATTGAAAGGGAGTGACTCTGAGAGGCTGGCTTGCAGCCAGGCAAAAGGAGAGGTTGAGAGTGAGATGCTGACTACTTCTTCCAGTCAGGAAAAAGGAGAGGCTGAGGGTTCCACCTTAGTAGGTGAAGAATATAGTGAAGAGAGAGAAGGGACTACAGGAGCCACAAGGGAGGAAGCAACCATTGCCAGTGAGTTAATGGAGGTTCATGAGGGTGAAAGGGAACTTACTTTCCAAGAGCATTATCAACAGACTCTGGATAGTATTTCCCTGGATCCTGAGACCTTTAATCATCCTGTGCCAGCCTATCAAATTATGGCTCAACAGGGCAATGTGGAGGCAGAAAGGTCACTCAACCTAATCCATACAACTGCATCTATGCAAAGAGCAAAGGATGCATTGACCAATTTGTCTCCAGGAGCTGCAGCAAGTGGTGAGTTTGATTTCTCTAATGATGATGACAGTTTTGGTGATAATCTGCAGGTGGCCATCACTTCACAGACTGGGACTTCTGTGGTGCCCCCTACACCAAACTGGCTTTCTCAGGATATGCATGGAAGAATCAGCCTGGATGTTGCAATTACAAGGCAGTATAATGAGGCCTATTTGGCTCATGAATCTGCTAATGCCAGTGACAAGAAATTTTACAAAGCCATCATGGATTCACTGGAAATTCAAAGGCTCCAGATGCTGCAGACTAGGAGTGAAGCCAGGGACATCAAGGACTCAATTGCCAACCTGAAGGATGCTACTGACAGGAGGCTTGATGAAAAACTTCCTCTTCTCACTGTGTCCAAGATGAACAGGTTTTTCACTAAGGAACCTGAGGTGGCTACCTCCTTGAAGACTCTCTCTTCTAGAGTGGACAAGGTGGAAGCTACTCTATCTCAAATGCAAAAGGAACAGGAGAAGCAAACACAACTCTTAGCCCAGCTAGTGGCAGCTCAGGGACTCCCTATCATCTCTCTTGATGATAACAAAAAGGGGGAGAAATCTAAGGGCTAGACATTCAAATCACAAAGGTTATGGTCCCAGCCATTTCCTTACCACAGGAGCCATTAGCAATGGGGGAGTCAATGAAGGATAAAATGGATGGCATTGACCTGATTCAGCAAGCATCTATGAGGCTACAACTTGCAGAACAGATAAAATACCAATGGTCTAGCATAGATGCAAGAATCAAGAAGATAGCTGAAACTGCAAAGAACACACATCCATCAACGGATCAAGCTACTTCTACAGCACCATCAACGGATGCCATGGTTTTAGTGTCAACGGAATGGGAGCCACAGACAAATTCTTCCTATGTTATAAAGCCCCTTCTTCATGGAGTTACTCAAGGTCCAAGGAAAGAAAAGGGACAAGCTTCATGCATTAGGGATGTGGAACAAGCTACACTTCAAGGAAGCCTATCTCCTAAATCCCCTGCTAAACCAAAGGGCAAAAACATTGCAAGGACTTTCTATCCTTCACCTTATCCAGATGAGCTCAAGATTCTAGGACAGCTTATCATCAAATGCAAGGAGAGCAATGATCCTGAGATAAGGAAACAGAGAGCAATTGTCTACAGAAATGGACAAGAAATCTGTATTTGGGCTGGTCACCCAAATTTTGCTGAGGCTAAGGCTGAGGAGTCAGAAAGAGCAGCTATGCAAGCTCTTGCAGTTTCTCAATCTCTTGATGAAGAAGAAAGAAAAACAAGAATAAAAAGCCAATGAAGCAAAGGAGAAAAGGAAAAGTAAAAGGCAGCCTAAACAGACAGCTAAAAGGAATCTGCCCTTTGACAAGGAGGTCTCTCAAAGCACATCAACAGATTCCTCTACAAAAGCTGCACCTCCAACTTTTCCTGATCTAATCTTCAAAGATAAGTTAGCCTGTGATCCTGAACATCCAGTGAATTTTCATGATCAGCCAATTCAGCCAAAGGAAGAGCAAATTGATCTAGATGAGGCTAACTTCCCAAAGTTTCTATTTGAAATGGATGCAAAGAAGAAAGCAAGGCAAAAGGTTGTTAAGGCTAAGCCAGTATTTGTGAGAAGACAACAAGTTGAGAAACCTCCCATCAATCCAGAAGACTTCATGTACATTGCTGACATTAGGGAGGAGTCTAGCCTAAATATTAATCTTGATGACTTGGTGGAAGTGAGAGGTATTGCAGCTTCTTATAAACTGCTAGAGAGATTGGTATTTGTCTACAAAGGTGGAAGGGAACAAACTTGGCCTCTCTACAGGATTTTAGGAGAAGTCTACCAAACACTGCTCTCAGTGTTCAAATGCTTGAAGAAAGACTTTGGCTTTACCAAAACTGCCAAGTCTGAGGTTGTCTCCAAAATCTGTCAAATCAAGGCAAGTTGGAACAAGCCTAGTGCACTTCCCAGGGTTCTCAAAGTCCCTCAATCTGGAAAGAAGATCCATCTCCAACCCTATTGGTTGATGGAGTTTAGAGACAAAGACAACTGTAGAAGATTCTTCAGGATAGAAGACCAACTTGAGAAAGCATCCAATGAAACTCTGAGATCAATGCAATCCAAGTTGGGGAATCAAGATGAAGAAGAGAATATTTTCTATAGGAGGCTCCAAGCTCAGATTGAGGAGAACAATGCAAGGAAGGGAAATAAAACACTGCCACAGAGAAAAAGATGAAATTTGCTCAGGCTAGAGGAGCAACTTTGTGCACTTGTTTTGTAAGATTTTTTGCTTTGTATTTCAATAAATTCTTAAAACATTTTGAAGCTCAATGCAATTTCTGATTTTATCATTTGTAATATGTCTGAGTGTTTTTGTTATCATCAAGGCTCTTGATTTATGGTTGTTATTCTATCAGTCATAAATTGGGGGAGATTGTTAGGAATATGTTGTTCTTGATGATAATTATAAAACACTTAGTAGATTTTGTATTAAGTCAATATTGTAACTGTCAACGGAATGGTATGCTTTGCAGCTTCCGTTGACAGGTAGCTCATCAATGAAATGAGTGATGTAGCAATTGCACTGTACAATACTTCACAGTTTGATATGCATTTTGTTGTAAGTATTAGATAGGTTTTCTAAGTCATGTTGACTAAGTATTAGATAGGCAAAATAGGTTGGTTAATTGTAAATATATTATGCCTTGTAATTTTGCCTAAGTGAAGATTACTCTATCAACGGAATGAAGATTACTCTATCAACGGAATGAAGATTACTCATCAACGAAATGAAGAATAAAGCTATCAACGAAACACATCTTCCTGCTATCAACGAATCATTATCACTTTTCTGAATAGTTGACAAAGTGATAGTGACAGTTTTCTGACAGATCAAAAGGAGATGTAGAAGTGTACTTTGCATTGGAAGCCATCAAAATGGTCATTGGAAATAAGGAAACATTCCAATTCCCAATCAGGTTCTTGAGTGTGATTATAATAAGCATGAAGAAAAAATCCAAGATCTTCAAGGACCATTGGACAAAAGGAATGAAAAGCAAGCTACTGGAGGTTACATTTAGATTAATTTAGAGTAGCCAAAAATAGCATTGTAAACTTGGGTTATATAACCAAGTGTAGCAGTTCATTTTAAGATAAGTGAGTGAGATAAAAATAGTTTGTATTAGCTTCTTTAAAAGAGCACTCTCACTCCAAATCAGGAACTGAGCAGCTGTGATACTTTTGTAACACAGATTATTTCCGAAATAAAATCATCTCAGTTGGATCCTCAAAACATCCAACTAAAATTTTATATTTGCTTGAGTTTTTATTTTCAATATTGTTTTAGTTTAAAGTTGTTTTAAGTTTAGAAAATATCTAGAATTGTATTCAACCCCCCCCCCCCCCCTCTACAATTATGTTAGGTCATTTGGGATTAACAGGAGTTTTAACAGAGGTGCGAGGTTTAAAAGAGACATCATCGGGCTTGGTTTCCCATTTCGAACAAAGGTCATTCAACTCTCCTAACAACTCTTCCGAAGTCAATTCCTTAATGGACTCATGAAGCTCTCGATTAGACTCAAAATTCATTTTAACATCTAGCTCAAGAAGAACCTCAATCTCACTATCCTCAAAAATTGACCAAGTAACTATCTCATTGACTAGATTAACCCTTAATGGTTGCTCATAAAGCTCAATGGGTTCTTTTCCTACATTAAAGATGTTAAGGTCAATGGTCATGTTTTCAAAAGTGAGTTTCGTAGAACCATTTCTACAATGAATCAAGACATTGGATGTAGAAAGAAAAGGTCTTCCTAGAATGATATGAATTTGGTTCTTAGGATTCGTGACGGGTTGAGTTTCGAGAACAACAAAGTCAACCGGGAAGAAAAAATCACCAACCTTGATCAACACATCTTCCACTATACCCTTAGGCATTTTGACAAAACGATCACCTAGATGAAGCGTCATGTTCGTCTTCTTGAGATCGCCTAAACCTAGGGCTTGATAGACCGTAAAAGGAAGGAGATTCACACTAGCTCCTAAGTCAAGTAAAGCTTTATCCACAAAAGTATCGCCTATGACACAAGAAATTGTAGGACAACCGGGGTCCTTATATTTCTCAGGAATTTGATTCGAAAGAATTGAACTAACTTGAGAGGTCAAAAAGGCTTTTTAGGAACATGGGTGGATAGTTTGTGAGTGCACAAATCTTTTAGACACTTAGCATATGAAGGAATTTTTTGAATGGCATCTAAAAAAGGAATGTTGACTTTGACTTGCTTGAAAACTTCCAAAATCTTATCCATTTGATCTGATTGTTTGTTTAAAATGATTCTTTCAGGATAAAGAGCTTTCGGCTTAAAGACTCTTTCAGTAAACACGTCGGGATTGGGATTTGAAGGTGCTTTGCTAGAAGACGATGGTTCACTAGAGGACGATTCTTGACTAGGAGAAGCAACAAACTTGGAATTTTCGGGATTCACCGTATGACCTAGAGAAGGATTAGATTCAGAATTTGATTCTTTTTCTTCTTCTTCGTGCGAGTCAACACCTACTTGGTTATCAACCTTATTTCCCGACCTTAAAGATATTATATCATTAACATTTTCATGAGGTCTTTGATTGAGAGGGAATCTAGGATTAACCTCGGGTTGACTAGGAAGCTTATTTTTCTCTCGCTCACAAATGGTATTTGTTAATTGACTCATTTGGACCTCTAGTTTAGATATTTCTTGTGCATTAGAATTCAACAATTGCCTATCTTGGGTCATGGTTTTCATGAAACTTTGTTGTGAATGAGTCAAATTAGTTTGAGATTTTAACAAAGCCTCAATACTCTTTTTTAAGGAATTAAGTCTCTTATCCGAATCATTAAACCCGGGAGGATTCAAAGGTGCTTGAATTGGGTTTGGATAAGGACCTTGACTAGAGCTAGGGTAAGAGTTTGGATTGGGCTTTTGAAAAGAAGGTCACGGAGATTGGAAATTTTGGCCTTGGTTCCACGAGAAATTGGGATGATTCTTCCAACCGGGATTATACGTTGGTGAAAAAGGGTTGTTCCTCGGGATTGATTGAAACATAGCATTGACTTGCTCATTGATAAGTGGATTTTTAATCCACTTGGAACGCTTCATATCGGCTTAAATTGATGACTTGAACTCAAGTATGTGGTGTGTTTAATGTGTTTTCATTAAGTTTTGCAGAACCAAGAGTTGGAGGATAATTTGATTAAAATTCGGATTTTCCGGGTAGGTTGCGCAGTCTTCACTGTTTTGGCCATATCTGGAGTTCTACAAGTCCGATTCTGACGATCTTACAGCTCACGCGAAGAGGACAACATTTTCTATTTCCTGGACAGAAGGTACGGCGCGGCAGCGCCGTGTTTAAGCTTGTCTATGGCGCGGCAGCGCCGTTGGAAAACAGTACAGAAAATCTCTGGCGCGGCAGCGCCGCTCTCCTTTGTATTTGTGGCGCGGCAGCGCCGGTCTGTCTGACGAAATTTCCTGTTTTGACCCGCTTTGCTGATTTTTCGAGTTGAAGTCAAAATTTCCATTCAGTACGACTTGTTGGCACCTGGAGGCCTATATAAAGAGAAGAAAACCCTAGAGATAAAGGAGATACAGATACCACATATTATCTACGGAGTTTTAAAGCACGAAGAAGCAAGGAAGAAGATAGTTTCAATTTATTCTTGTATTCTTTCTAGCTTGTGGATGCTTGGTTTGGGTGTATTCTTTAGAACCTTTGATAATTATTCCAATATTGATTCGTTTTCTTTCATCATGTTTACATTAGAACCCATGGTGACGATTAGTTTGATTATGAACTAACTCGTTGTCATGGGGTTTTAGCGGATTTATTCATGAAGTTTATTTGTTGAATTTTCTCGATGCCTATAGTGTGATTGATGCGATATCCTATCATGGTTGTTTTAATTCGTTATAGGAGAGTAGCTAACTCCTGTAATTGTGTGTTAATTCTTATTGAAGCGAAAGTGGATTTAAGAGTTTAGAACTTGCCATGCTAGCATAGGTTTATGCGTGAGAATATCATTCGTAATTAGTGTCGTAACTCTAACCGTTTTATGACGACTATGTGATCAATTGAATGCTTGTACTTCAACCATTATGTTTTCAATCTTTATAGACATATAGGGACTAAGCATAATTGGAAGACTAAGTGATTTCTATCTTTATTGTGGATATTATTTAGGATGGTATTTGTGCAACGAAAGTTGGCTTATATCAGTTTTGTGTGTTCGATCAGGTATTAATAAATCACATGAAAAGGCTAGAGAATTGGAAACTATAGATGGATTGTTTAATGAAGTTAGGATCCCATATTTTATTCTCATAAGTAATATATCAGCAATCTTTAGTTGAATATAGTCTTGATAATTTGTTTAGTTAATTTAGTTAATCAAAACACAATTTGATACTTGTCTTAGCATTGAACGATAGCCATACATTGTTGCATAAGTGCATAACTATAATAACCATAGCAGTCTCTGTGGGAACGAACTCTACTTATTCTTATATTACTTGTGACCGCGTATACTTGCGTGATATTGTGTGAACAAGTTTTTGGCGCCGCTGCCGGGGACTCGGTGTTATTTATATAGTTATGTGCTTGTCATCAGTGGTCGTTAGAGTTCACTGACTCGGATTGTTTTTCTAACCTATCTTGTTTAGTTCGGTGTGTTTCAGGTACTTGAGTGTTTGAAAATGGCAGGCAAGGAGTTGCCATGGTGGGCATATTCGAGGACATCCATGCCTCAGCAATGTTTGGGCGTTCATGAGGCCTCACAATATTGTTACTACGAAGGAGTTGATCCATATGTCACTTATGAGGAACAACCATATTCTCAATACCATCCTCAACAGTACCAGCAAGATGTTCCAAAAATGTCATATTTCTTTGGTAGTGAAGAGTTTCAACATCAACAACATACTCCTACTTTTCAGTCAGATGAGGTTGTTGATATGGAGGAGATTAGGATGCTTGTAAAGAGTAACGAGGAGTCTTTAAAATCTTTGGAGACACTCGTTGCTCAAGCTGTGAGATCCTTGGAACAAGAGACTATGGAGGAGATTAGGATTCTTGCAAAGAGTAACGAAGAGTCTGTCAAAGCTTTGGAGCCACTAGTTGCTCGAGCTGTGAGAGCCTTGAAACAAGAGAATCAACGAATCATCCTAGAGGCAATTCCAGGAAATAATGGTGACTTGGAGCAAGGTACTGTATGCATAATTGAAGAAGGCAAATTCCAAGGTGAGGTGAGCGTTCACAAGCCATGTGAAGAATTTGATCATGCTAGTATGGTGGATGATTTGGAAAGGGCACTATATGGGACAGACACTAATGAGCTACACAAATTTCAAGAATTGGTATGTGCGTACCAAGAGGCTGATGGCCATGGGAAAGATGCAGGTCTTCTACTTGTCTCAGAGTATAAAGATGGAGGTAGCGCATTAGAGCCATTGGAGGAAGTTCTCTTTGAGGAACCAAAGGCTTCAACAACTTACATTTACCCTCCTCCATTATATTCAAGCGAAGCCCGCAAATGTGTGTTGTTCTACAAATTGACAAATTTTGGGTCAACCGATGAAGGCATTGGAATAGGACATAGTTGTTATACGAATAGGCCAAGCGAGGAGAAGGGGCAGAAAGTGTGCCGCCGTGATGACGATGAAGTCTCACGAAGAGATGACCAGGCCAACTATTATCATCCTTAATGGAGACTTGGACGTAGTCAAGCTAATTGACTCTAAACAAGCGCTGCGTGGGAGGCAACCCACGTGTTTCGGTATTTTTAGGTATGTTTCCTACTATTCCTTGTATTTACTTACATTCAATGGGGACATTGAATATTTTAAGTTTGGGGGTGATAATTAAGGAATGGTAATATTAGTGTGTGTGTGTGTTCATGTAGGATTCATATTGCATATGTAGTTGTAGTTCATTCGTAGTTTTGCATGTTTATGTCATATAGAGCATTCTGTTTGCATAGTTTTTATTTATTATGTGAGTCCATTTTAGTTGCATGCATATTTCATGATCCCGTAGGATTTGACTATTTCCGTTGATGAGTCGATGTTGATTGGAGTGTGGTTGTGATGAGTAGAGGGTTGATTAAGTTCCTAAGAAATTGACTTGCATGCCAGAAACAATTGTAAATTCACAAGTCTCATTGGTTGCTTTTAGATTTGATCAGACCATGCTTGTTTGGTGTTAGAATTTAACCACTTGCTTACATTTAGAATGTTGGCTAGATTCTTGAAAATGAAGAAGCACTTATGTATAAGTTTGGGGGAAACCAGGGATTTCATGCTAGTTGTAATAAAGGCTAGGCGTCAAATGGCTAGTAGCGGCTCATTGAAAAGATGAGTAGTCTAGGGTGGGATGAGAAAAAGGCAAAGAGCACTCATTCCGAAATTGTTGAAAAAAAAAAAGAAGAAAAAAAAAAAGTTAAAAAAGAAAAAAAAAAGTGGTGTTTGTTTTGTGTTTATGCAGAATTGATCAGGTTGAGCTCTTTAGTACTCGAGCAAGTAAGTTCTTTGGGGACTTTGTGCCTAGTGACCTAAGACTTTTCCGGTCTGGGATCCGCTGACCTAAAGCTCGTTAAATGGGTATTATTGTATAATCCTTCCGAGGACTCATCCATTGCACGGTCAAATAAGCATGTGTGTTGTGTGTAGTTGTTTTTGTGTAATAAAGCATGAATTCTTGTCTAACTCAGATGGACTGCGAAGGTGTCTCTTAAGAGTTCTTGTGTCTAGTGTTCATTCTGTTTGTAAGCTTGTGGTTGTTTTGGTGAAGAATAGGTATGGTCTTGATTTAGTTTGGGAGTATATTGGTGAGCATCGCACACACGCACGTTTCTGTGTTTGTCTTGTTGGTCGATGGGAATTTGGTCGAACTCTGTTTGGAAGACTTTGTTCTTTGAGATGTTGGCTTGTTGATTGGTTTTGGTTGGTTTGAAGGGATCGTTGCATTTTCATATTAGTTGCATACATGCATTGCATTGTTAGTTGCATGAGTAGATGGATTTTGTGGGTACATTCGCTATAGGCCCTCACGAGACCTTACTCGTCCACTAGGGCTGCCTAGGGGTTTAAAGGGCTTGTTGCATATGCCAAATGCAACCGTGATCACCTACGGAAGTGGTACTAGTTAGTTGTATATAGTTATATTATTTATGCTTGAGGACAAGCATCAGTTTAAGTTTGGGGGTGTGATAAGTGGATTTTTAATCCACTTGGAACGCTTCATATCGGCTTAAATTGATGACTTGAACTCAAGTATGTGGTGTGTTTAATGTGTTTTCATTAAGTTTTGCAGAACCAAGAGTTGGAGGATAATTTGATTAAAATTCGGATTTTCCGGGTAGGTTGCGCAGTCTTCACTGTTTTGGCCATATCTGGAGTTCTACAAGTCCGATTCTGACGATCTTACAGCTCACGCGAAGAGGACAACATTTTCTATTTCCTGGACAGAAGGTACGGCGCGGCAGCGCCGTGTTTAAGCTTGTCTATGGCGCGGCAGCGCCGTTGGAAAACAGTACAGAAAATCTCTGGCGCGGCAGCGCCGCTCTCCTTTGTATTTGTGGCGCGGCAGCGCCGGTCTGTCTGACGAAATTTCCTGTTTTGACCCGCTTTGCTGATTTTTCGAGTTGAAGTCAAAATTTCCATTCAGTACGACTTGTTGGCACCTGGAGGCCTATATAAAGAGAAGAAAACCCTAGAGATAAAGGAGATACGGATACCACATATTATCTACGGAGTTTTAAAGCACGAAGAAGCAAGGAAGAAGATAGTTTCAATTTATTCTTGTATTCTTTCTAGCTTGTGGATGCTTGGTTTGGGTGTATTCTTTAGAACCTTTGATAATTATTCCAATATTGATTCGTTTTCTTTCATCATGTTTACATTAGAACCCATGGTGACGATTAGTTTGATTATGAACTAACTCGTTGTCATGGGGTTTTAGCGGATTTATTCATGAAGTTTATTTGTTGAATTTTCTCGATGCCTATAGTGTGATTGATGCGATATCCTATCATGGTTGTTTTAATTCGTTATAGGAGAGTAGCTAACTCCTGTAATTGTGTGTTAATTCTTATTGAAGCGAAAGTGGATTTAAGAGTTTAGAACTTGCCATGCTAGCATAGGTTTATGCGTGAGAATATCATTCGTAATTAGTGTCGTAACTCTAACCGTTTTATGACGACTATGTGATCAATTGAATGCTTGTACTTCAACCATTATGTTTTCAATCTTTATAGACATATAGGGACTAAGCATAATTGGAAGACTAAGTGATTTCTATCTTTATTGTGGATATTATTTAGGATGGTATTTGTGCAACGAAAGTTGGCTTATATCAGTTTTGTGTGTTCGATCAGGTATTAATAAATCACATGAAAAGGCTAGAGAATTGGAAACTATAGATGGATTGTTTATTGAAGTTAGGATCCCATGTTTTATTCTCATAAGTAATATATCAGCAATCTTTAGTTTAATATAGTCTTGATAATTTGTTTAGTTAATTTAGTTAATCAAAACACAATTTGATACTTGTCTTAGCATTGAACGATAGCCATACATTGTTGCATAAGTTCATAACTATAATAACCATAGCAGTCTCTGTGGGAACGAACTCTACTTATTCTTATATTACTTGTGACCGCGTATACTTGCGTGATATTGTGTGAACACTCATACTCGGGAAAGTTCGAAAAACCTTGATTAAAGTTCGTGCACGAAGACACTTGTTGTGGGGCCTTACTAGTTTCTAGGGCTTCGAGTCTTCTAGTTAAAGTAGCTAATTTGGCATCGATTGCAATCGAATTACCAATCGAATGCAACCCCCTAGATGTACTAGACGACTCATTTGATTTACTAGGTTCCCTAGTAGACTCCCACAACATTGTCTTTTCCACTAATTCTTCGAAAAATTCCCACCCTTCATCCTCATCTTTCTCCATAAATTTACCTTGACACATAGACTCTAACATAGCGGTTGTAGAGCTATCTAAGGCCTCGTAGAAAATATTACAAAGTCTCCATTTCTCTATTCCATGATGGGGACATTGGGACAACAGATTTTTAAAACGGTCAAAATATTTCCAAAATGACTCATTTTCCTTTTGATGAAATTGATTTATCTCATTTGTGATTCTTGTAGTCTTGTGATTTAGAAAATATTTTTTTAGAAAAGTGACCACGAATCCCTCCCAAGTTGAAATAGAGTTGACAGGTAGACTATACAACCATTTCTTAGCATTTTCTTTTAAAGCAAAGTTGATGAGTCTAAGCCTAATGGAGTCTTCGTTTAAATGTTGGAGTTTTTGTAAGGCACAAACCTCCTCAAATTCATTAATGAAAATATATGGGTCTTCACCCTCACTCCCGGTTAACTTAGGTAACATGTTAATGTGATGACCTTTAATCTCGAAATTATTACCATTAACCGGGGGAAGAGTGATACTTGAAGGTTGGGCCGAACGGGCCGGATAACAACGATCCTTAAGTGTTACTTCCATGGTCACTACTGGTTCAGGAATTTCTAATGATTCAGAGTCCGAATAAGAAGAATATTCTATCAATCTCACTAACCTAGACGAATTATTCCTAATCCAAGTAGTTTGCATAAACAAGAAAGTAAGCACGTAGCAAATAAGTGCGAAAAATTAAACACAAAAGAAGAATAAAAACTTAATCTAGGGTTACCTAAAAGAAATCTAGACTTTCTCCTAACAACAAGATAATTCTAGAAGTCACAATTCAATAACTATAAATCCCGATTGGCCAGGTAGGTGCAAGCATTGCCAAGAGGCTAAACACCAATCCTAGACACCAATCTAAATGGCCAGGTAAGCTTTCGCTTGCCTAGACACCAAAACGATAGATACGTAAAGAATTATTCGTTCCAAGTTCTCTTCCTAGTTGAGCGCGAAATCCTAGGGGCTGATGTCTAATTTATTTTATTAAAAAGCTAGGGTATGCAAAATGATGAATTAATTGTTGTGGGCCAAGGAAAGAGTGATGAAATCCCTCCCCATATCTTGTGATTGGGTTTTGCCCTTAAAATTTATTAAAATGATGCAACAAACAACGAGATATATAAAAGCGATAACAACTATGGATGCTTAAACTACGTGTTCTAATCAAAAGAAAATAAGAAATTTAACGTACCTCACACTAGTACAAAAATGACCTTTTACGTCGGTTCATTTAGACAACCGACGTATATTGTTAGCTTTTTCGTCGGTTCATTTAGACAGCCGACGTATATAAATTATATTTTATATGTCACCCATGTGAGAACCGACGTATATTGTCCAAATATAATATATATATATATATATATATATATATATATATATATATATATATATATATTCTCTGTACCCATACCTAGAAACCTGTTCAACAATTTAAAAAGACGCTTTAACAAAATTTTGTGCTGCCGGAAACTAAAATAACCCAAACTTTTTGGCTTTCAAATTCAATTAGAATATAATCATAGACTAAAAAACATAATTACAAAAGAGTATGAAGAAATGTATGTTGGTAGATTATCATTTAAAAATTACCCACAATGGCTTGGTACAGTTTCAGGGTCTTTCTGTTTCGCTCATAACTATTTAATTAAGTACTTGACTCGGTAGCAGTCCCTTGGCTCTTAGAATTATCAGGAACTCTTCTCTGCCTTCTATGAAAATAAAGATCACCATAATTGTCAAAAAGTTCAAGACTTTGAGCGTATTCTTGTAAAAAGAAACCTCCCCTGAATATCATTGAGCACATGCTGAGATTGCAAATTTCTTTGAACTTTATCAGTACTCCAGAAATCGATAAAGCACCTAAAATAAAAAGACAACTTTTACATGATAATTTAATTTATAAGTACCGAAAATTTGACATTAATGGTGTTCATAAACAGGAGTTCAGAGTAACCCACTGATTTGTTCATTGTTAGCAACAGAGAGAATTATTGCAATAGAAAGTATGTATAAAACATCTGCACGGGTGAGAGAGAAAATCAAGAATCGACGAAAAGGAAGTGTGTTAAAGACAAGGAAAAAGTAGGAAATCATGTTTCATCACAGAAGTAAATCAAACAAGAAGTTCCACAACTTAGAATCTATGCTTATAGACAGTGGCTGATTAAATTACCTTGTACAAGTCGTGCACTGCTTTCTTTCCATCTTTGGCCCTACCTATAACACATTTAATCCCAGGGTTGTCAACCCTATACAGACTTTTGGTCATTGTTCTGCAAGCTGCATAACAAATAAAAATAACATTAACATGGAAGAATGAGCTATCTAAAAGTACAAGTGATTAACTTAATGACATATAAGCATTAACAACATCTAACATTACATTAAATCTGTGGCAAGAAAGAAAGTCTAAAAGATCCAAACTTTACAAGGAAGAAGAAGTAGTAGTTCTCAACTGATTCAAATAAACCTCAAAGATACGAACTGAAGAGGACTGAATAATATTTGAACCCAGACTGGCCTTGTTGTGCACAACCATAATCATAGTATTTACAAGAAGGAAAAGAGCGTACAGGACCGCAGAAGTTTACATCCTATCCAGAACTATTTAAGCAGGTTTTTGACATAGAATTGATGAAAGTATGGTAGGATAATCATTGTTAGACTGTAGAATATTTCACAAGGTTTACGAAACATCTTAAATCGTAGAAATCGGACACTCCAAGCTCAAGATATGAATTTTTAAAGTTGAGTTATAATTCCTGAAATTCTGAATTCTGCGTTGTTGTAAAAGTTGATGTCATATCTTGGTTCGCTACAGCTAGATTAGAATTCACTCCAGATAAGATATATTGAGGCTCCTTGTATTAAAGACACGATCATAACTCCAGTTGTCCTATCTGGTATCTACAGGTTTTATGTTTTTAAAGTTATACTTGTGTCCATTAGAAGTATTTTAATAGCACAATTTTTGTAAAGATGCACCAAAAGATGATATAATCTATAAAAATTTCTCTTCAGGCCACCAACTGAAACCTCAGTCTATGTTCAATTAAATCAGTAGCTGATACAATCTACAGATGCTAGAAGATTCACAAACATGGGGAATTCTTTTAAATATTTCATGATATTCAAAAGGGAGCATGTATGAATAACTGTATTACTTCCACTTTCTTCCGTTATACCTCATGCTCCAATTTGTCTCTATATTCTTTACGGCACAATGCCTTTGTTTGAGTTCATAGATTTCTACCTATCTTGGAGCAATTTCTCCACATTTATCTACATATCAGATTGTTTAATTACTGAATATAATCAACAATGATAAAACTAACACATTGTAAAATATATTTAACAAACACAAGTTGCACCCATTATGTGGCTAGTAACATGCGGTAATTTTTCACCCAATCTACTACTTTAGACAACTAGGAACCAGTTAGAAAAGGACAGAAGGTGCTCAAACGAAGCCAATCCTAAACTATATCAGAATTTCTTTTATGATTGAGAATAAATCACAAAAGGAGACATATGAATTAGCCGATAAACAATAAGAAAATCGATACACACACACACTAACACACATACATAAAATTAGCTTTAAAAAATCGATATATACACACATACATATTCATATACAGTCATATATACCTGAATTACGGACCTAGACTAAAGCAGAGTGAAGTAGCCAATTGCAATTGAAGAGCAGAGTGTATGAATCCAGTTGGATAGAACCGGCATCCATATTCCACGGCATTCATTAATCTACTAATCCTATGAAATAATCCAATTAGGGCACGAACCCAATTAGCGTATGGGTTACAGATTTGAACCCAATTAGCATCTAGATTTACAAATTTTGAGAGACAGTGTTTCTAGGGCTTGAATTGAATTGACAGAGACCTAACTTACGCAAGTTTAATTTGGGGCTTTACTTTAGTCGAGGGTGAGACTGTGAGAATATATCGAGTCAAATTTAGGGGTGGCAGAAAAATCCAACCCGATGGATACCCGATCCATTTCTACGCGATTGGATTTTACCGAACCCGATATTTTGGATTTGGATATGGATTTGGATTCAATTTTTAAACCCGAATGAGTTTGGATTTGGATTTGGATATTAGGTATTTCGATCCAAACCCGACCCAAAATCCAAAACCCGGTCCGAAATCCAAAACCCGATCCGAAATCCAAAACCCGATCCAAATCCAACCCAAACCTGAAACCCGAAAAAAATCCATATATATATATATATATATATATATATATATATATTCTATATAAGTTAATAGTTTACTTTTTCAATTTTAATTTATATTTTTGTTATATTATTTATTATACTCATACCTACCTGACCCAATTGTCTAATACCTAGTTACAATACATTATTGTAACACTCATGGTCTCCGTAACATTTAATGAATTTTCAAATTTCTATTTTAGTACCTCGTATTCGTTTTAATTTATGGATTAAGATTTTAAAGTCGAAACTTTAATTATATTTCATAAGAATTTGTAATATTTTTTGTTTGTATCATAAAGTACTTTTTTTAAAAGAGAAGTTCCATGAATTTTCATCAAAGAAAAAGTTGGTACAAAGTTGTTTTTTATTTATTTAGAATTTTAAAATTTTGGATTTTGATAAACCTGCCCGATGGATTGGATTTGGATTTCAATTTTAAAATCCAATTGGATTTGGTTGGATTTGGATTTAAGAAATATATTTGGATTTGGATTTGGATATCTCATAAATCCAACATGATCTGACCCGTTGTCATCCCTAGTCAAATTTAAATAATTATAGTATGTTAAGTTAAGTTAAAATATTTTTTACGTCGACAAAAATGTTGTCGTATAAATTAGTATCTTGTACTTCAGCCTTTAAAGAGTGTCGTAAAAAGAGGTTTTATACGTCGGCTTTTTATGAACCGATGTATATAATTAATATATACGTCGATTAATTACTAAACCGACGTAAAAAAAACACTCATAAAAGGCTAATATATGTCGGTTTTAGGATAATCCAACGTATAAGAGTAGTATATACATCGGTCTTATTTAAGTGCGACGTATAATAGACGACGTAAAAAATCATTTTTGTACAAGTGTCATTCCTCTAGCAATCACCACAATTAATAAGGTACGATAAATTAAAAACAAGAAAATTAAATCTAGATAATGTGAACCTAGGTGATTAAATGCATGATGCAACAAATATGTATTTAACTAACTAATTTTTTTTTTTTAATATTTTAATTTTTTTTTGATTTTTTTTATAATTAGTGAAAAAATATCGAAAAGAGAGAGATACGGGTTACCCAATAAAGCTTCCAAAATTCTTCGAGTTTCTTTTGAGTTGACCAAGCTTCCCGAATGCTCAAGTAAAACTAATCCGGAAAACTAAAAATGAAGGCGCGAAAAATAATTATAATCCCCGACAGTGGTGCCAAAATCTTGATGTGCTAAAAATTAATATTTAAATATCGCAAGTGCACGATCATCATTTTAATATTTGAGATTCGTTTCGCAGAGATTATATATTTTTCGTGTATCCTTAACTCATAATTTAGGCGAATTAGAACAATTAATTTTTCAAGTGAGTTTGATTTTAACAATTAACAATTAAGAAAACTGAAATCACAATTAAGCGCAAAAAAAAGAAAAATTGTAAAACAAATAATGATTGAAATGTAATGCGAGGAAATTAAGAAATGAAATAACAAAAACTCAAGATTGAATAGAACTTAAAATGATGTTAAGGCAATACAAGTACAGGAGGAAAAATAGGCACATGTGTTGATTATTAAAAAGTAAATGATTTATTAATTTATAGAAACTAGGCTCCCTCGCTTTTATGGTACAGTTACGTACCAGAATTGTGGAAATGGTACAGCTGCGTACCAGTTTGCAAAAATGGTATAGGGCGCCACAGCCCATGGCGGACTAGGAGGGGTGCGCCATAGCCCGTGGCGACCCTGGGTTATCCTTTTTTTTGGTTGGTTTGCCGTTGGTAAAATATTTTGTTTGACATCATATTCAAGTTTTAAACATCCATTTTCAAGATTGGAAAACTGAAATAATAAAAGAAAAAATTTGGTTTTTTATTTTGGCATATTACAGTTGAACGGTCAAATTTTGTTAAAATTTAAAAATTGAGTTACAAAAATTGGATAAGTTATGAATTTTTATTAGCCGAACATGAGATCCTGAAAATGCAAAAAAAAAAAAATTATTGGTCCGAAAGCGACAAGAAGACACAACTTTCAAGTTTTGTAAAAGTGTCCCGTGAATACACAGGAAAATGTAATGATAGTGCGTATGCAGTTCTGAATTTATTTTGGCATAGTATGAACCCGTGAATACATAGGAAAATGGTCTCGTGATCTAAACTATTGTCTTTACGTGTTAAAGAATTTGAATTATGACTATAAATACCCTATGCTCATTCTCATCATCTTTGAAAAATGGCAAATGGTTATACTAGTGGTGATATTTTCAGAGCCATGGGTAGAAAATGGCTATGTGACGATGATTTTGTGTACTCAATGAACCCTAATCATCGTTACTCAAGTCAGGCAATAACAACAATGCAGAGGGAGTGGGAGTGGCGTACGCAATGTCTTTCTTGTTGTGTTGAACAATGTCGCTCGAATGGACTTAGAATTCCGAAACAACGCGCTATACTGATGCAACGCAATACTCCACAACAACTTGAAGTTGCATTGTTTCGTGCACGAGAGGAAGAGAACCGAATGCGTTTGCGCGTACATAGACATAGTCTAGCAGAAGATGCAAGGATGTTTGTAGAGGATGGAGACATGCTACGTGCAAGACAGTATCACCAATGGAGCGTCAGTGTTGATAATGACTCAGGCAGCTTCATGTCCGACGAGGACTAAACTATTGTACTTTTTAATTTTCAAGTACGAGTAATTGTTGAATTGATGACTATGTTAACTAAAGACATGCTAGTTTTGCATTGTTAACTAAATTTGCATGCCATAGGAAATGAAATGGAAGCGATATTAAACCCACACAAATAGGAAATGAAATAAAATAAGTACATGTAGGAAATGAAATCACACAAAGCAAATACTACAAATTCATACGAAAACTAAGTGGAGCAACATCAAACTGCATTGGAACGTAGAGGACAAAGTTTGCTCCGTTTTGTATGTCCTTCTTGGTTACAGCGGCTACATTTTATCCGCGAACGCGATTGGTCCATCTCAGTACGAATTCTTACAGACTCCCCCTTGTCGCCACGTTTTTTCTTTATCTTTTTGCAGGCTTCATCCGGTACCAACTTACCATACCTCTGCCACTGTACCGGTAAGACGTAGTTCCAGCACTCAGTAGGATCCAATGGATATATGATAGGCTCCCATAACTTATGCAATTTGGAAGTGTAGTGGTAAGGTTCAATCCATTTTTTCCAATCAAGATTCTCTGCCAAACAACCAGCCAATACATGAGAACAAGGCAAATGATAGCACATCCATTTTCCACAAGTGCAACTCTGTTTACTCATGTCCACATTTTGGGTGCGCCCCCCCCCCCCCTTTGTGCCTCCTTTAACCCGATAGCGTTGCGTAACAACTTTGAAAATCCCTAGTTGTTTACTGAATGTATGCACCGTATGTGATTTAGCCTTTTCCATATATCTGCTTATCATACTCTCCGTACTTTGGCATAATTGTTGACCCCGCTGCATAGCATCGACAGTTTGGTTGCGCTGTGTGTTGACAATTCTAACAGTCTTGTAGAAGATATACTCCATCATTGCCGTTGCAGGAAGGAAACGAGCCATTCTTATGCTACCATTGAAGCCTTCCATCACGTTTGTTGTGGCTTGTCCATAACGAGCACCACCAATATCGTAACATATGGTCCACAATTCTGGATTAATGTCTGCTAGGTATTGCAAAGCAGGGGGTGATATCGCGCCTATTCTCTTCATGTATGCCTGGTGTTTGCTGATTTGGGGGGTAGTTCCGGCTTTCCACATCAATAGTTTTAACTCTCCACCGGCATGTTTACTTGAGAAGTTACTTCTGACATGAAATAAACAAAGCCTATGAATCCCGTAAGGTGCTGTGAATCCACTTGCCGGGTTCCTCATCGCTGCTAGGATGCCAGCAGCACGATCTGAAATTATGCAGACATTTAACCTGTCTCTGCATACATGGTTACGTAGCAACTTCAGAAACCAAGACCAGTTTCTCTCCGATTCTTCGTCAACCAAGGCATAACAAACTGGATATTGATGACTATTCGAATCCACCCCCATTACAACCAATAATTTCCCATTATATTTTCCCTTCAGAAAGGTACCATCAATAGAAAGTACTGGACGTGCATGTTGCCAACCATCCATAATTGCGCGAAGGCACCAGAAAATCCGTTTGCAAACAGAACTGCTTCTATTAGTTTCATGACGAACAGCATCGATTACAGCGACAGTGCCTGGATTGGCATGTACCATGGCCAGGAAAAACTGTGGGAGTGCATCATATGTGGTAGTCCAGTTACCGTAGACCTCCTCAACAGCCAACTGCTTGCCCCTCCATGCTTTACAGTAACTTACACGGTGGTTGAATTCGTCATTAACCATTGTCATAATGGTATTGACTCGGAGATTGGGTGATTCTCTAACCTGCGACACATTCCCAAAAAATAAGTCAATAATATCACCTAAGTAATATCGCTTAACGACATTACCGATACCCATTTCTGGATGTTTATAACTTATGCGCAAATTCCAATGATTGTGACTTATGTTCATAACCTCATAAACAGTTGCCTTGAATTCTTCAAATGTGGTTCCAAACACAACATAACGCATACATTTTGGATCCGTGGAATATGTTATATCACCATTTTGCCTAATTACTTTTCCACCCCAAAAGAAATTCACATTTACACAACCTTCCATTTGCCTAATATGTTATAACTGAACGAAAAGGAAGATTACGTACCTTTGTGGAGAGGATTTTGGTAACTGAAGTTAGTGGGCTGTTGAGGAGGTCTGAAATGAAGTATGAAGGAGGTCTGTTGAGGAGGTTTGCGAGAGGATGGTGCTTGTGATATTGGTGGTTGAGAGGATGATAGGTTCTGATATAAAATAAGAAAATCTAAAGAGATAAGATAGGATAATATAGCTGAAGTGATGTTGTATCTATAAGAGATAAGAACTATTTATAGGGGAAAAAATTGGATCTATAGTACACAAAAGTAATACAAGTGCATTATTTTGGCCTGCACATTATGAGATGTAAGGAGACAACTCAACTTTATTGTTGATGTGATAACTCAACTTTATTGCTAATGTGATAAGCACAGAAAAGCTCTGAAAAACCAAAAAACGGGTTTGCAGTGCATCCAGCTTTGCTTTATTACTGAAAAGCTCACTGAAGGCTCTGTAAAGTAAAAATATGGACACTCTTCAAGTCACGAGATCAATTCCACAACAAATAATTCAAATATATAACCACAGACAAGCTCTGTAAAAACCAAAAAAACAGGTTTGCAGTGCATCCAACTTTGCTTTATTACTGAAAAGCTCACTGAAGGCTCTGCAAAGTAAAAATATGGACACTCTTCAAGTCACGAGATCAATTCCACGGCAAATAATTCAAATATATAAAGGGGCATCTTTACGCATAGTCCATAAAAATTGCATAAAAGGTTGTAGTTATCATTTTTGGACCAAAATTTTACATAGTTACGCGTAATATTATTTTTTAAATTTTGGATAGTCCCAAAGTACAACAGCTCATGTTTAATTTAAAACAAAGAAAATGCTAATATAATTTTTGCAAGTATAATCTATAAACCTACAAAAGAGAGAGTTACAAAACAATTTTTACTAAGTGACAAATCTGTTTTACTAAGTAACTACGGGGAAAGCGAAATGAATAAAAATGGAATATACAGGGTCGCCACGGGCTGTGGCGCACCCATCCTAGGTCGCCACGGGCTGTGGCGCCCTATACCATTTTTGCAAACTGGTACGCAGCTGTACCATTTCCGCAATTCTGGTACGTAACTGTACCAGAAAAGCGAGGGAGCCTAGAAACTACACACTAACAGTACGCATGGGGTGGCCAACTAATAAGCAAAATGAAAATTGGATAAAACAATGACAATCAGTTGAGGCATGGAAGCAGAAAAATAATTTAAAGACGAACGAAAATAAAAAAAACAATGTGCAGGAAAGCAACAAAACGGAGAAAGGGGCGTGTGTGCAAGTAGACTAGCTGACAGAGATAGTAGCTGAAAGAAATTAACCGGAATAGAAAGAAAAACGGGTTAATTATCTTGTTGATCACTAAAGTGGGCCTAAAGTATCAAGCTGGTCACCAAACTGAAAACGGTCTCAAACAGGTCACTAAAGTCAGCTACAGGTACATTCTATTATATAACTTACTTTTTTCTGGACGGAAAACACTAATATTAATGCTAATTTCTTCGATTTTATGGTCTGAAATGTGTATGTTACCCTACCATGTAGCTATCACATTAAATATTTTTTAATACATCATCATTTTTCGTCTAAGAAAAATTATTTATTTAGCGGAGTGCACCCTGTAGCCGACTTTAGTGACCTGATTGAGACCATTTTCAGTTTGGTGACCAACTTGATATTTTATGTCCACTTTAGTGATCAACAAGATAATTAACCCAAAGAAAAACAATCCAACTGCGCATTTATCCAACAAATAATATGAAAGCTAGTGTCGACGCAGATACATGAAGCCAATGAAACTGAGTTCGTAATAAATATTAATAAGATTTAACCGAACAACTCCGAACACAAATTAATTTTGTATAGGAGCTTTACCCGAAAAAATTAAAGAAAATGATGAAAAGTTCAAATCTCATCGAAAAATTTTATTTCACCGAAAAACTTAAACTCATCGGAAAATTCAACAACACCCAACAAACTATCTAAAACTAAATTTTAAGATTAAAGACCCAAACTTTAACATTAACAACTCCAAATCAAGCTCTAAACTATCAAACTCATTTCATCCGAACACAAATTCAAACACCAAAACTAGATCTACAAGCTCCTTAACACTACCAAATTTAAATCTACACTAAATTAACAAACCCACTACAATAACACACCAACTTCACACAAGAAAAGTAAATCTAAAACATTAACGCTACATAACAGTAAATAAAGATGGTTCTTTTATATCTCACGTAGTTGCACAAAAGCTATTTGACCTACTTTATTGAATTTACAAAAGTTCATCACCAAGAAATGAAGAGAACAAAATGTAGAATTAAAGTAAAGGCTTGATTTAACATTAATATGAAAGGAAGTTTACAAAATTGAAGCTACTACAATGAAAGAGAAAACTAGATCTAGGAAAATGAAAATGAGGCTACTTCTAAAATTTAGACTAAGCTAAAAAATCTAGGTTCTTTACAAAGGAAAAGAGGGGGGTATTTATAGGAAAATTTTAGGGCTAAGGGGAAGTGTTGGGTTAATCTTGGCCCCTCATCTTAATTTTTAATCAACCAACTCGCTTTTTCTTCAAGTCTTAATTTTCTTTTCCACTTTTGCCTTTCCTTGTCCCTTTTTCATCTTTTTCTCATTTTTCCAAATATCTATAAAATAACGAAAATGCAACTAATTAATTTATTAAAAACACGAAAACAAACAATGAAATAGGTAAAAAATACGCACTTATCATCTACCATACGTGGAGGCAACGAAATCAAAGACTTCATGACGGTGATGTGCTCAACTCGAAACAATTGTTTCATGTTATTTGCATAGAGGTTGCGAGTGGTTGAAATAAAATACATATAATAATACTTTAAGCGTATTAGTTGAAATACTTTCTCCGTTTCATAATACTCGTCTATTTTTTACTTGTACGCACATATTTTAAATTGTATTGACCATATAGTTACATAAATTATTTTTTGAACAATTTTTATTTAGAAAAAGAAAATTCAAAAAATAATTTGTTTAAATATATGGTCAATGCGTTTTAAAATGTGTGTGTTAAAGTCAAAAGTGGACAAGTATTCTGAAACAGAGATAGTAATATAGGGAATTGGTTGCTACACTAAATAATCAACTACTTAGTATATAAGATGGCCTTTTAAGCCTAATTGATTTATATACGATTCAAATGTATGAATTTTCATAATAATTGTTCGTTCATAATATACAGACTCATACTTTTTGTGTATATTGCATATTGACATACATAAGTTAATTTCTAGAAGTGTTGAGAGTTGTCCTGCATCGTTTGTGGGAGGGGCAAATTACTAGTTAATAAGCATCTAGTTAACTCGTGTGGACTCGGTCCAGAGCGGACAATATCACACTAATGTGGAGTTAAGGCTTGCTAGTGACCCAACAAATGGTATCAGATGTATGGTTATAATGGTCCATAACAATCTCAAGATGGGCTCCGAGATGAACCTAGGAAGAGGCAAGTAGGCAACCCAAGTTGCTAGTTAATAAGAATCTAGTTAACTCCATTAGTATGAGGTCTTTTGGGAGGAGTCCAAAAAGAAATCTGTGTGTGCTCGGCCCAGAGCGGACAATGTCACATTAATGTGGAGTTAAGACTTGCTAACGGCCCAACAAGAAGTACTATAGACTATGTATTCAGACTTTGTAATAATTGTTACAGCCAAAATTTGATAATGGGTTTTTAGGTTAGATCGGGTCAAGTAAGATCCAATTGTGAATATCTAAAATGTAATTAGGGTTAGAGAGAGTTGGAGCTTTCCCTCGTAAGGATAAAGGCGCGCCCTATTTAGACCATCTACCCCTTGAGGGCGCGTTCTCATGGTAAGGATAGCTTGATGATTAGTTTGACAATGGTTATATTTATGTGGCACTAGAATCCCAGGGCTTGTCCTCATAGGGGAGAAGGCGCCCAACCCTTAAGGACGCGTCCTCTCGGTATGAATCAACAACTCTACATTATTGGAAGACTTGACGAAGAATAATGATTTCATTGACATGAGACTGGTACAAGGAAGATTTGGAGCTTGTCTTATTAAGGACCCGTTCTCTTAGTTTAAAGTGGTAACTTGGCGAAGGAAGATGGCTCTCTTTGAGAATTCCCTCCTAGGATGTGCCCTAGGAGGGGGATGTCCGTGATAGAAGGCCTCCAGGGGTTTGCCTGATGATTGAAGGCCTCATTCTGTATTCAATGGGCGCGCCCTCATTGGGGATGTGGGGTGAATCTTGGTGTGTGCTTTGGGAGCTCTGTTCCTGTATTCAATGGGCGCGTCCTCATTGGGGAACTTTGGAGTAATCCTGCACTTTGCACCCAAACACTTGGGATCACTTGTCCTGCTATCTGGTGAGTGCTTCTCATTCGGGGGACAAGGATGAGTCTAGTATTTAAGGTAAGTCATGGCTATACCTGTATCTATGAATTAAGGAAATAGTTGGTAATGGATAGGACTAGTCCTCGACGGGGGAAGTTTCATTATTCATGAAGTCCTGATGTCATAGATAAGCCTTGGGCCTTTGTGACTAGGCCTTATCGTTAGACATTCCTAAAGTGAGCTAAAACTCTAAGTATGGAAAGACATGGAGGTCCTGTGTTCAAGTATGGAAAGATATGGAAGTCTTACGTTCAAGTATGGAAAGATATGAAGAGTCCTACATCTAAGTAAGGGAAGTGGTGGAAGACATCGATTGGGCCTTGAAGATCAGAGACCAAGCCCATGGAGGAAACTTCCTCCCCAAGAACTACGTTGGCTTGATTCCCTATATAAGGGATACGTAGGCACATTGTAAGGGGTCGAAAAAGTTGACAGCTCTGAGGCAGCCAACATAAACCCTAAGCAATCTCAGCCACCAATTAAACACAACCACCATACTCCGACGGTTTTACCACCCAAGGACCACCGTTGTAGATCTTGATTCCAGCGAAGAATCCCAAACTTTGTTAATACCAAATTCCTCCGTTAACAAATTGGCGCTAGAAGGAGGGGCGCTAACTAAGATCTAAATCTTTGGAGGAGAAGATGTCACACAATCGTAACGAACGTCCTACGGATGAGGTCGGTTCAGACGATAGTGAAGGGAGTGACCACGCTCGCCATGAAGAATATGTTCCCCGGAGTGTTCCAAATCCTGCTTATGGAACGCCTATCGTTGGGGGACAACCACCGGTGCTCATAAGTAACTCAGACATGATGGAGCAACTCTACCGCATGGGTGATGCCTTGAATGGTTTCGAGGCAAGGCTGGACACGGTTGAGCGAAGTGAAGTAAGGGGTCGAGTTAGGCGACAACCCCATAATCACCATCAGACAGGAAGAGGCACCACAAGACACGGGGATGATAGATCTCATGCTGGAAGGTTTCAGAATGTTACCCCAAGAAGATTAGAATATCAAGAAGATGGAGTCCCTATTGTTGAACTTCCCGATGATGAGACAGACAGTCAAGATCGACCTAGGAGGGAACGTCGTCCATCCCCACACCCTCATAGGTCAGGGTGATCCGAGAGTGAAGTTCAAAGGGTTGATGAACTCCACCGTGACCAATAACAACGTTTGAACAGGTTGAAGGATTGTCTTGGCATAAGACTTAACAACGACGATCTATAGTTGTTATTGGTCGAATGGCAAAGGGACAGAGAAGTGCGAGGGGAACAACCTCTTGATCCATAGCGTGAGCCCCCTATTGACAGGTCGAGGCCCCATGGACAAGAGAATACTCGTCCTTGCAATGATTCAAGACGTAACCTAGAAGTACAACCCCGTGATCCACAGCGAGAGCCCCCTGTAGACAGGTCGAGGCCCCATGGGCATGAGGAACCACCTCTACGAGATAATGTACAAAGTAATCAAAGGGAGAGGCCCCGTGATTCACAGAGAGTGCCCCCTGATCTCAGGTTGAGGCCCCGGGATCATGAGCGAGCCCCCCAAGTTGAAAGATCAGGAAGGAGACGGGATACATAATTGGATTATAGGAGCAGGAGTATCGATCGAAGGAATAGATATGATGCCCCTTACCGTGGATGACCCTCTGGAGGAAGACATCCGCGCATAACACCTGCAGCCCAAGGAGAGACCCAGCCTCCTCAACCACCACCTCAACCTCCTCTAATTGTGCATACCCAGCCTCCGTCTACAGGAAATACTCAAACTAATGTCCAAACTATCCCAGGGGTGGGAAGCTTCAATGTAGATGACCTGAAAAAAACTCCTCACACATCTTGAGGGAGGAAGAGTTACTTCAATGGCTCAAGCCCCCTCCCCTTTCTCTACTGCAGTGAGGGAGGCACAGCTTCCAGCGGGGTATAGGAATACAACCAATGACTTGTGCTTTCATGGGAATGCGGACCCTGTCGAGTTTCTGGGAAGGTTCAATATAGAGATGGATGTATATCAAGTACCTGATTTGGCTAGGTGTCGTCTTTTGGCAGCGACCTTTAGGGAAAGTGCTCAACAGTGGTTTCAAAAGCTTGGACCAGGTGTGATCACTTCATGGGAGGTCATGAAAACTCTTTTTCTGACAAAATTCCAAGCTATTGTGAAGTATGCCCCACCAGTGACTACTTTGGCTAATATCAAGCAGAAGGAAGGAGAAATCTTGCAGTCGTACTTCAAGAGGTTCAATGCTGAATCTACCATGGTCAGAGGAGCAACAAACGAGTCACTCAAAATTTTCTTGATTGCAGGACTTCAAGTCGGAACTGATTTCTGGAAACACCTTTAAGGGAAGGACCCTGCAACTCTGGCAGACCTCTTTTCTCAGGCGGAATACTTCAAGATCGTGGAACAATCTCTAGCCGATAACAAAAAGTCTGATCCCCAAGGGAAAGGGAAAGGTTCTAAAAGGAAGGATAGGTCTCCAAGTCCCGACTACAGGAGGAGAGTATATAGCCCGAACAGGGTGAATGTCGCTAATGCTAGAAGAGGTTGGACACCACCATATTACGACAGGCTGGACAGATATCAAACGGGGAGTTATACATTGCCAGCCTTTATTGAACATATCTTTGAATTAAACAAGGACAAAGGCTTATTCAAGAAGCCCGCACCTTTATCCTCGTGGCAAAGCAGAGATAAGAAGAAGTATTGTGCCTACCATGAGTCTGCTGGACATTATACTCATGAGTGTCGACAATTAAAAGAAGAAATCGAAGAATTGATCAAGGCATGATACTTAACTGACTGGATTGTTAGAGAAGTGAAGAAGCATAAAGATGAACCCGATAGAAGGAGGGAAAGAGAGTGCTCTCCAGATAGGGATGATGAGGATAGGTCTAAGGATGTTCATTTTACCCGAGCTGGAAGCATTCATACTATCTTTGGAGGGCGCCATCTTGGTGGAGACAGTAACAACGCACTGGAGAGGTATGCTAGGGAAGCACGTCATAAGCCTTTAACTAGTGTGAACAGCTTGGAACTCAAGCCTCCCAAGTTGTTCAAGGGGGAACCAGTGGATATCACCTTCACAGAGGAGGAGGCAAGATGCGTACATCACCCCCATAATGATGCCTTGGTGGTTGCCATACAAATAGGTCCTATGAATGTGCATCGAGTCTTTGTGGACAATGGAAGTTCAGTTAATATCCTTTATTATAACACTTACAGGAAGTTAGGTTTGCCTGATAAGGATATCGTCAGAGAGGATGCGTGGATTTATGGTTTCACAGGAGAAGCTGTCAGAGTTATGGGCACAATCAAGCTTTCGGTCACGCTTGGTGAAGGACCCTTATGCATAACTCAAATGGTGGAATTTATGGTGTTTGATCAAGAATCTGCCCACAATGCCTTGATGGGAAGACCTTTGCTGAAAGAAATGAAGGTGGTTACTTCCATTTATCATTTGACAATGAAGTTCCCTACTCCCAATGGGATTGGTTCCGTTTGAGGGTCACAGTATGATTCAAGGGAGTGCTACCATAGAACTGTCAAGGATTTTCGCCGCAAAGGATTAGGAGAATGCGCCCTTCCTCAGGAAGATTCTCAGGGAGTTCTCAAAGGTGCCAAGGGGGAGATCCATGCTCATTACACAGTCCAGGAACCAGAAGAGGGTGTCCCTCTATGTCGGGCGCGCCCTCAGATTTTATTGTTGAAGGCGCCTCCTAAAATTGTTGAACTCCAGGAAAGGATTGTGGAGGATGTGTTCACTGAAGATTGTGGAGGAAATCGTCAGGAGAATTTTGAAGGCAATCATATCCTAGAAGGCGCGCCCTCATGGAAAAAAGAACTAAGGGAAGGCGCGCCCTCAAGGAGGAAGAGCCTGTTATAGATGCATCCCCGAGAGATGAACTTGTTGACACCCTTGCAAGGGAGGAAGAAAATACTAAGGACGCGCCCTCAAGGGGGGAAGGATTTGTGGAGGACGCGCCCTCGGGGGGTGAAATGCCTGTTGAAGACCCTCTTCTTTTTTACCTTGATCTTGATCCGAGAATTCCTATCCCACATGAGAAGACAGGTCCTGCGAAAGACACGATTTCGATCCCGGTAGACACAGCAGATCCCAGTAAGGTTCTCAAAATTGGGTCACAGCTAAGCAATGAGTTGAGAGCAGGCCTGACTAACTTCCTTATGACCAATCTGGATGTGTTCGCTTGGAGTCATGCCGATATGATAGGGATTGATCCTAATATCATGTGTCATCACTTAAACATATATCCTAATAATAAAGGGAATGCGTCAGAAGCGGCGTGCAATCAATGGTGAGAGGGCAGTAGCTTTAAAGGAAGAGGTCGACAGACTCCTGGATGTGGGTTTGATCAAAGAGTCCTTATATCCTGAGTGGTTGCCAAATCCGGTGTTGGTAAAAAAGCCTAATGGGAAATGGAGAACTTGTGTGGACTTCACGGATCTGAACAAAGCTTGCCCAAAGGATAGTTTCCCGCTTCCTCGAATTGATCAGTTGGTAGATGCTACGGCTGGACATGCTCTCTTAAGTTTTATGGACGCTTACTCAGGGTATAATCAAATTCCCATGTACGGACCAGATCAGGAACATACCTCCTTTATCACTGACAGAGGTTTGTATTGCTATATTGGAATGCCCTTCGGTCTTATCAATGCAGGGGCAACTTATCAAAGGTTGGTGAATATGATGTTTAAAGAGAAGATTGGCAAAACCATGGAGGTGTACCTAGATGATATGCTTGTCAAGTCTAAGGAAGCAGTAGACCATGTGAGGCACTTGGAGGAAATGTTCGGAATTCTACGCAAGTATAGGATGAAGTTAAATCCTCAAAAGTGTGTCTTTGGCATTGAGTCGGGAAAGTTTTTAGGCTTTATTGTGAATCATAGAGGGATTGAGGCTAATCCGGAAAAGATTAAGGAACTCCTTGAAATGAAATCTCCTACCAGTGTGAAGCAGGTTCAAAGCCTTTGTGGACGGATTGCGGCTCTAAATCATTTTGTCTCGAAGTCTTCCGATCGTTGTAAAGAATTTTTCAAAGCCATTATGGGGGGTTGATAAGGATTTTATGTGGACTCATGCTTGTGAAGATGCTTTTCAGAAAATCAAGGAACAGTTAGGTAAGCCCCCACTCTTGGCCAAGCCTGTGGATGGTGAAGTGTTGATTCTGTACCTGGCCATCTCTATTTATTCCATTAGTGCTGTGTTAGTACGGGAAGATGATGGTTTGCAATCGCCTGTTTACTATGTGAGTAAGAGGTTGTTGGATGTAGAAACCCGATATACTAGCATGGAGAAGTTGGTATATGCCTTGGTGCTGGCTGCACGAAAGCTATGTCCTTACTTTCAAGCTCATAAAATTGAAGTCTGGACTTCTTATCCCATGAGACACATTTTACACAAACCTGAAACTTCAGGAAGGATGTTGAAGTGGGCAATTAAGTTGGGGCAGTATGATTTGGAATGTGTTTCTCGAACGGCAATCAAGGGACAAGCCTTAGCTGACTTTATTCTGGAGTTTGAAGATGAGAGTATGGGACGAGAAATCATTCTGGTGAACCCTAACCCTCTTGAGCAAGAGGAAAGTCCTTTAAAAGAAGAATATCATTTCCCTTGGTGGACCATGTATGTGGATGGAGCAGTCAACAGTGATGGGGCAGGTGCTGGAGTTGTCTTGACCTCTCCCGAAGGTCACCTTCTTATGAGTGCTATCAACTTCAAATTTGCAGTAACTAATAATGAAGCTGAGTATGAGGCATTGATTAATGGCTTGAAGTTAGCTTTGGAAATGAATGTGAGGAATTTGGTAGTATTCACTGATTCAAAGTTGGTTGTTCAGCAGGTTGAAGGAGGGTTCCAAACTAGAGGACCAAAGACAGAGGCATATATGATAATTGTTCGTCGTTTGATTCAACTGTTCAACGTAGTCAGACTTGAAGGAGTTCCTCGTGAAGATAATTCTAAGGCTGATGTTTTAGCCAGGCTGGGTTCTCAAAGAGACACGATGTTGATGTGAGACATTCCATTGGAAATTCAAGAGATTCCAAGTATCCCAGAGGTAGAGATAATGATTTTGGATGAAGTACCAATGATAACTTGGATGACTCCCATCCAAGAGTATATACAAAAGGGAATTCTACCCCATGATAAAGGAGAAGCCAGACGTTTAAAATACCAAGCAGCAAGGTATGTGGAGTATGATGCGGTGTTATACCGTAGAGGTTTTAATCAACCCTTGCTAAGGTGCATTGATGGAGATGAGTGCAACTATGTCTTGAGAGAGATACATGAAGGAATATGTGGCAATCACTCGGGGGTAGTTCTCTTGCCATGAAGGTGTTACGACAGGGATATTACTGGCCAACCTTGAAGGACGATGCTATGAAGTTTACAAGAGCATGTGATCAATGCGAACGCTTTGCAAATTACTCATTTATTCCTTCTACGACATTGACCTCAATAATGAGTCCTTGGCATTTTGCTATGTGGGGAATTGATCTTATCGGAGAGCTTCCTACGGCCAACGGGGTGTCAAATATGTTGTTGTGGCGGTGGATTATTTTACCAAGTGGGCAGAGGTTATGCCCTTAGCAAAGATAACAGCCAAAAAAATTAAAGATTTCGTTTTTAACTCCATTGTGTGTAGGTTTGGAATTCCCTACAAGCTCATATCTGATAATGGAAAGCAGTTTGACAGCAAGGAGTTAAAGAAGTTGTGTGAAGATTTGAAGATTAAGAAAGATTTTGCAACAGTCTATCATCCTCAGAGCAATGAGCAGACTGAGGCTATCAACAAGATAATCAAGCACACCTTGAAGACCAAGCTAGAAGAAAGTAAAGGTAACTGGCCTGAGGAGCTTCCTATGGTGTTGTGGTCCTACGATACCACACCAAGATCAACTACTGGGGAGTCTCCATTTATGTTATCTTATGGCTTTGAAGCAATGGTTCCTGTGGATGTCGGATCTGGATCATTCAGGAGGGATCATTATGACAAGGAGTCTAATGAGGTCAACCAACGGCTTCATCTTGATTTTCTGGAAGAAACACGTGCAACATCATCCTTACGATTAGCTGCATATCAGAAAAGAGTGACCAGGTTTTATGATCGAAGAGTGAAGGTACGTCGCCTCAAGGTTGGTGATCTTGTGTTACGAAGGGTGATGCCTCATACCAGAATTGCCAGTCATGGAGTCTTTGGAGCAAATTGGGAAGGACCTTACAGGATCAAGTCTGTGCTTTGGGAAGGAACTTTTCACCTGGAAGACTTGGGTGGCAATCTTATACCAAGGGCCTGGAATGTGGAACATTTAAAGAAGTATTATCAGTAGGGAGTGGTTCTGTACCCCCTATGTTATTTATTTAAATAAACTAGAAGAAATAAAGTTCCTTCTAGTCTAGGGGGTAGTGCATGTACTGTTGGGAACCACGGACTTGGGGTTCTACTACATTTTATGATACACAATTAAGGAGTGCGAAAAGAAAATCACCTTGTTAACGGTTGATTCCACGCTCTTCTATTGTATTCCCAAATTCCCTTGAGCGAAGTGTGGCCTCCGTCTTCTCAAGTTAACCTCTCTTCTTGCTCCTAGGTGCCTACAATATTTTTCTTAACCAACCCTAGCAAGAAGAGAATAAGAATATATATAGGGCTACAATAGGGATCATGGATAATTAGGTTGGGCCTTTTAATTACATCCTGGGCCTAGCCCAATGTAATTAAATATTAATTCAATCCACTAAAGAATTAATATTTGCACTACCTTTCCTAATACCGCAACTTAATTAATTAATTCGGTTCCAATATTATTTGCTTATTAAATTCCCCATGTTTAAAATAGCGCATGCCCATTAATTAAATAAATTACTGATAATTCATTTAATTAACATCTTATATCCTTGATCATCCACTCTACCTTTATTTAATTATGCCGGAATAAATCCACCTGCAGGGTTTCACATAATTAAATCCTTTTGAGCTTTCAAGGGGACATCATTAACCTGAATATTATCAGGACACGGATTCCTTCAGTAAATAATATTCACCATATATAATATTCCATTACCCAAAATATAATGATATAATTCAAAAGAATTATTTCATATATAAATCAAAGCATGTAAATAATATACACGTGTCAATTACTATATCCGGATTAAGAACCTAAGCATTAATAATAACATAGAATCTTAGTTCACCTTCTTAATCAGTTTAAGGGAACAATTCTAAATTTGATCCTGTTCAATATACACAAAGTATACAAGTATTATTTAATAGTCAAGATAAACTATTCCCAAATAATACTTCAGTTATTCCAGTGGTTTGTCTAATTCCACTTAAACTGTGAACCCTTTATATTATATATAGACACTGATAATTTAATCTTCTGTTATCCCATTTGATACTAAATTATCCACAATATATAATAAATAGACAATGTAAAAATATGCAATCAAGATTCTCAATAAAATGGACAATGTTTATATACTACTAATGAATAGTTTAGTATAAAACCCAACAATCTCCCACTTATACTCATGTTATTCTTTGAGTATATCAGTGTTTATTAATATAATCTGCTACCAGTTTAAATAACTATTCCGTGACCAGACATCTGACTCCTATCTCCTCCACGTGTTCTTCAAAAACCTTAGCTGGTAAACTCTTCGTGAAAGGATCAGCCCGGTTGTCCTTTGATGCTATATCAGTCACAATAATATCTCCTCGCTTAACGAACTGTCGTATGAGGTGATACTTACGCTCAATGTGTTTTGCTGCTTTATGTTCTCGTGGTTCCTTTGTATTTGCAACAGCACCAGTATTATCACAATAAATTGTGATTTGTCGTGGCAAATTAGGAACTACATTCAAATCCAGCAGGAAATTCCGGAACCATATAGCCTCCTTGGCTGCCTCAGAGGCTGCCACATATTCAGCTTCCATGGTTGAGTCTGCGATGCATTTCTGCTTCACACTCCTCCATATTACAGCTCCACCTCCTAAAGTAAAAACACACCCCGAGGTTGACTTCCTCTTATCCCTATCTATCTGGAAATCTGAATCGGTATAACCCACAGGAAACAAGTCTGAAGCCTTGTAAATTAACATATACTTCTTAGTCCTTCGCAAGTACTTAAGTATCGTTTTTACTGCACTCCAATGTTCCTGACCTGGATTGGACTGATATCTACTGACCATGCCTACGGCAAAGCAAATATCAGGTCTCGTGCATAACATGACATACATTAAGCTTCCACATGCTGAAGCATAAGGAACTGCTTTCATGTTCTCTATCTCCTTAGGTGTCTTAGGACACTGCTCCTTTGATAGAGAGACTCCATGTCTAAAAGGTAAATTACCCTTCTTAGAGTCCTGCATGTTAAAACGAGCCAATACCTCATCAATGTACGGTTCTTGAGATAAAGCCAACGTTCTTTTCTTGCGATCTCTTATAACTTTGATCCCAAGAATGTATGCGGCTTCACCTAAGTCTTTCATTTCAAATTGTTTGAACAACCATGCCTTAATAGATGACAACATCTCTACATTGTTTCCAATGAGCAAAATGTCATCTACATATAGTACTAGAAAAACCACTGCATTTCCTTCACTTTTCCTATACACACATGCTTCGCTTGGACTCTGATCATAACCATTTGTCTGGACGGCCTGATCAAAACGAATGTTCCACTCCCTGGAAGCTTGTTTCAGTCCATAAATGGACTTCTTAAGCTTACACACTAGATGCTCTTGGCTCTCTTTGATGAATCCCTCTGGTTGCTGCATATGGATGTTTTCATCAAGACTTCCATTTAGGAAAGCTGTCTTGACATCCATTTGCCAAATCTCATAATCGAGATGAGCTGCTATAGATAAAAGAATCCGGATTGACTTAAGCATGACTACCGGAGAAAAGGTTTCCTCATAATCAATTCCTTGTTTCTGAGTATACCCTTTCGCAACAAGTCTTGCTTTCCAGGCTTTCACCTTTTTGTCAGATCCTCTTTTTCTTTTGTAGATCCACTTGCATCCAATGGGTTTTACACCACTGGGTGGTTCCACGAGATCCCAGACTTTATTGGAATACATAGATTCCATCTCAGATTTCATAGCCTTTTGCCAAAGATCTGCATCCTTATCTTGCATTGCTTCTTCGTATGTCCTGGGATCCTCATCATGTTCACCAGAGACTAAGTCCGAAGACTCTCCCAAAAACATGAACCTCTCAGGTTGTTTAACAACCCTCCCACTACGACAAAGCATTGGAGTGGTATTAGTGATAGGTTGTTCATTTACTTGTGGTTGTTCTACTTGTACCGGTGGCATATTAGAATTATCTTGTCCTCCCACTAGTTCCTCTAAAACAACAGTACTCATGGGTTTGTGATTCATTATATAGTCTTCCTCTAAGAATCTAGCATTGGTGCTTACAATGATATCCCGATCCTTAGGACTATAAAACAAATACCCTTTTGTTCCCTTGGGATAACCCACAAACAGCCTCACTTCTGTACGAGAATCTAACTTAGTCACGTTCTTGTTCAGCACATGTGCTGGACAACCCCAAATCCGAATGTGTTTCAAACTAGGTTTGGTACTAGTCCACAATTCTTTTGGAGTTTTTGGAACTGACTTAGAAGGTACCAAGTTTAGAAGATAAGCCGCTGTTTCTAGAGCATGCCCCCAAAACGACTTGGGTAAATTCGAATAACTCATCATCGATCTAACACTCTCTAAAAGAGTCCGGTTCCTTCTTTCTGCTACACCATTCTGCTGAGGTGTGCCAGGTGCAGTCAACTGGGATGAAATCCCATGTTCTGATAAATATTCTCTAAATTCTCCAAGCAGGTATTCGCCCCCACGATCTGATCGTAGTGACTTGATACATTTTCCTTAATGTCGCTTTTCCGCACTTGCTTTGTACTCTTTGAATTTTTCAAAGCACTCAGACTTGCGGTGCAACAGATAAATGTATCCATATCTCGAATAATCATCAATGAAAGTGACAAAATATTCATACCCACCTCTCGCTTGGATATTCATAGGTCCACATAAATCAGTATGAACCAATTCTAACACATCTTTGGCTCTATTTCCTTTTGCCTTAAAAGGTCTACTGGTCATTTTTCCTTCCAAGCAAGATTCACAGACTGGAAATGGCTCCACTGCCAACGAGCCTAAAGGCCCATCTACTACCAATCTTTGAATCCTCCTTAAGTTAATATGACCTAATCTCAAGTGCCAAAGATATGTTTGGTTCAATCCAGAAGGTTCCTTTCTTTTACTAGAGGTAGAAAGTGTATTATTAATTTCACTTGGTTGCAGCATTGGTTCTATAGGATTAATAATATATAAATTGTCTTGTAATGTACCAGAACATATAACTCGTTTATTCATCATAATGGAAACATTACGATCCAAACAAACATTATAACCATCCATAGCAAGTTTAGAAACCGAAATTAAATTCCTTCTAAATGAAGGTACATAAAGACAATTATTCAAAACCAAAATCCTATCATAACCAAAAGATAAAGAAATAACTCCAACTGCAACCACTGCTACTTTCGTAGCATCTCCCATGAACACATATATCTCGCCATCTCTAAGCAGCCTGGTTTTCTGGAACCCCTGCATGGAATTACAAACATGATCAGTGGCTCATGTGTCTACACACCAAGTGCTCGTAGACATAGCCGCTATATATGTTTCCGTAACAAGAGAAAGAGACATACCAGCATTGTTCTTCTTAGACAGAGGACAATCCTTTTTCCAGTGACCCGACTGCTTGCACTTGAAACACTTGCCCTTAGGCTTCTTCACTGAATTCTGAACTCCCAATGGTTTCACAACTTTCTGTGTCTGAACCTTCTTCTTCTTCTTTCCTTTCGGCTTTGAAGAAGAAACTTTCTCAGCCACATTTACCTGAACATGCTGCTGAAATAATGATTCCGCTGCCTGAAGCTCTGTCAGAAGTTCTGCAAGACTATACAACTTCTTGTTCATGTTGTAATTCAAGCGAAACGGCTCAAAGCTTTTTGGCAAACTCATAAGTATGATATCGACCTGCGTTTCTGCATCAATATCAGCACCAAGGACCTCTAGTTCATTTATATGAGACATCATCAGAAGAACATGGTCCCTTACAGGTGTTTTTTCAGCCATCTGAGTGTTCATTAGAGACTTCATTGCTACTTGCCTAGCAGCCCTATTCTGATCTCCGAAAAGCTCCTTGAGATTATAGAGCATATCTGCAGCAGTGGTCATGGCCTGATGCTGATGTTGCAAAACACCCGACATTGCTGCCAGAATGTAACATCGCGACATCTCATCTGCCTTAGTCCACTTCTTAAAATACTCTTTATCCTCATCCGGAGCATCGGCAGCAGGCTGGTCCAGTTTGGGTTCAACAGTACAAAATTTAAACTCTTCAGCAGTCAACACTATGTCCAAATTGTGTTTCCATTCAATATAGTTAGGTCCGGTAAGTTTGTTATCCTTAAGTATGGTGAAAAGTGGATTAAAGCCCATTCTATCCTGAGAATCATGCATATAACACTTAATCAGAAAATTGCATATATCTTAAAACCTATTTGTTTCCTCTAACAATTAATTAAAATTAATGCACTAATATTTAAATTCCATAAATATTTGGTACGCCATGATGGATGACATATATACCATTTAAATTTAAATATTACTTCGGTCCTACTACTAAATAATACGCCATGTTAGGGTGGACTATATATTATCTTTCATAGCTAAGTGTATACCATTATTTAGATCTTAAGTTACCTTTAGTCAGACCCATCCGTTCGATGTATCAATGGATAAATCCCAGGTGTTTTCGGTGAAGTCACAGACGGACTCGCTTAAAAACACAACCCCTAAGACAGAAATATCCATTATCAACATCAATCAAGGAATGTCCAACTTTTTTCTCGAATTCTATGAAACTTGGTATGTCACGATGGGGTGAGCTTACCTTTCATTATTCGTGATTAACTTAAGAAGATTGTCCTAGTAATATCCTTAACACTACCCAGACGTCATAAATCATACGCCACGATGGGTGACATATATCCAATTCATAATCGTCCTAGTGTTAAATTACATACAACCAATAATGGATGACCATGGGATCTAATATCAAATTAATTCCCTCTCCCACTTAGTATTTTAACATGAGTAATTTTATCTAGATGCATCGCCCTATGTTATTTCTTCGAGGTCCACATGTTATCAAAATAACAATACAAAGAACACATAACATAGCATAGCATGCATCTCTACATAATTAAATGGGGCCTATGTCATTATAATTATGTCTAACATGCATTCCAAATACACACATAATTTAATAACATAAAACATTTAATTAAAGCAATAAATGAAAATTTATGTCCATGTCGTCCTATTTATGTTAACCATGCAATTAAAATTACACACATAATTAACAACACACATAATAATTATTTAATGCAATAATTAAAATTAAATAGCAGAAAATTTTAAATAAAAAATAAATCCACTATTATGGCCAAAAAAAATAATTCATCCGAAAATCCTGCGAAAACTTCAACTCGCTCTTTGAGGGTCTAAACGAGCTCAGACGCACATGAAACTTTGACACCGTCATTTTTCAATCGTGTAGAACATCGAAATCCCTTTCCGAAAAGGTATTACTCATCGAAATCCGACACCGTATGCAAAAGTTACAACAGTTCGAAGTTGCATAGGCGAAATCTTGTAGCATCAGCGGAAGAACTTTGTTTTCTTGCAACTCCGTCGATCAAATAGTTACATACAACATAACATACCTATTCTATTACATCAGATCATAATCTAACATGAATACAAATCATGATTACAAGATTACAAAATCATAATAGAAAACAAAACTAGCACGATCAACCCTCGTGATTTACAACCACGATAAACCACGTGGAAACCAAAACAAAAAATAACCACGATTAAACCACGTGGGATCCAAACACATAATTAAAATAAAACGAGGCCATAATAGTGGATACTAAACAACCTGCAAAAGATTATTATCCAAGCATACCACTATACATACATAACCAATTTTAATTACGACAGGGACATCATATCATAAAACATAGAACCCATAACCAGGCTCTTGATACCAATTGTTGGGAACCACGGACTTGGGGTTCTACTACATTTTATGATACACAATTAAGGAGTGCGAAAAGAAAATCACCTTGTTAACGGTTGATTCCACGCTCTTCTATTGTATTCCCAAATTCCCTTGAGCGAAGTGTGGCCTCCGTCTTCTCAAGTTAACCTCTCTTCTTGCTCCTAGGTGCCTACAATATTTTTCTTAACCAACCCTAGCAAGAAGAGAATAAGAATATATATAGGGCTACAATAGGGATCATGGATAATTAGGTTGGGCCTTTTAATTACATCCTGGGCCTAGCCCAATGTAATTAAATATTAATTCAATCCACTAAAGAATTAATATTTGCACTACCTTTCCTAATACCGCAACTTAATTAATTAATTCGGTTCCAATATTATTTGCTTATTAAATTCCCCATGTTTAAAATAGCGCATGCCCATTAATTAAATAAATTACTGATAATTCATTTAATTAACATCTTATATCCTTGATCATCCACTCTACCTTTATTTAATTATGCCGGAATAAATCCACCTGCAGGGTTTCACATAATTAAATCCTTTTGAGCTTTCAAGGGGACATCATTAACCCGAATATTATCAGGACACGGATTCCTTCAATAAATAATATTCACCATATATATTATTCCATCACCCAAAATATAATGATATAATTCAAAAGAATTATTTCATATATAAATCAAAGCATGTAAATAATATACACGTGTCAATTACTATATCCGGATTAAGAACCTAAGCATTAATAATAACATAGAATCTTAGTTCACCTTCTTAATCAGTTTAAGGGAACAATTCTAAATTTGATCCTGTTCAATATACACAAAGTATACAAGTATTATTTAATAGTCAAGATAAACTATTCCCAAATAATACTTCAGTTATTCCAGTGGTTTGTCTAATTCCACTTAAACTGTGAACCCTTTATATTATATATAGACACTGATAATTTAATCTTCTGTTATCCCATTTGATACTAAATTATCCACAATATATAATAAATAGACAATGTAAAAATATGCAATCAAGATTCTCAATAAAATGGACAATGTTTATATACTACTAATGAATAGTTTAGTATAAAACCCAACATGTACACCCTACCTTGAATAGTCGAGATGTTTTTAAAGTTTTTATTTCCCCAAAGAGCATTAGCCTTGGGACCAGTGTGGGTTTCACACCCGAGCGCATTATTTATGAAGATCTTATCAAGAATTTTCAAAGAATATTTATTTATTCTGTTTGTTTGAAGAATATTTTGATTGTTTAACGAGGACGCGCCCTAAGATATACCATGTCAAGGCGCGCCCTATGATAGTTGATAAATTTAAAGAATAAAATTCGTGGAAATATGCTAGAAGGACGCGTCTCAAACGATTCTTTCAAGAAGAACGCGTCCTTGCTATGTTTGCAAAAATAACATTCAACGTTATTGAATAGGTTTTACAAGAACAAACAGAATGTATCTTCAACAAATTAACAGTGATGTAAACAATCAAGGCAGTTAAGTAAAACAAGCATACGAATAATAAAAGTTATAGGGAACAAACCATTATTTTGTCAACAAAAGAGAGCCTAAGTTTTATTACAATTTGCAAGGCAGCAAAAGAGGGCATGCACCTCATAATGTTAACATAAAGATTACATGAGCTTCAGGACGCGTCCTGAGCTTGATCAGGGATAGGAGAAGGAACTTTCTCTGCAGCATCACCAACCTTTAAATTTTCATCCCCTTGGCCTTGAGGCATGTTTTCTTTTTCAGGAGACGCGCCATCAGAGGACGCGTCCTCTTCTTCTTCATCTGGCACAGGCGACGCCTTCTCAAGACCGAGGAATACCCTTTTAGCTTTGATCTCAGCAGCTTCGTCAACCTTGAATTTGGTAATCCACTGCATGGTTTCATCACCAAACTTCGAGAAGTTATAATCGGGATCTTGAGCCAGAAAGCCTGAGGCGTATTTTCTAAAACCCTTCATAAAGGACGTGCCCTCAATCTTTTTCTTTTCTTTGGTCCAACCGTTCTGCTGGTCATCCTTCAGCTCAGAAACTTGCTCCAACAACTTGCGTTTTTCATCCCTCAAAGTGTCAATGGTAGAATTTAACCCATTAGACACCTCCTCTTGGGTTTTGAGGTTGCTTTCATAGAAATTCTTATGTTGATTGAGTTCCTTTTGCAGTTTGTCGATTACCCTATCACGGTCTTCAACCTTCTTGGATAGCCTTCCTCTATCCTTTTCCAGAGCCTCAAGGCGCGTCTCTTCTTTTTGTAAAACTGATTGCCTGTGAAGGGCAGAAAACAGAATTTTAGAGGACGCCTTGATTATGGCTTCGTTTTCAGCAGAAGGGTCCCTGTTTCTCCATTTCACTATGTCCTCATCGGTGACATAGGGAATTGCCAATGGACTTAAAGCAGCTGAGACCAGGGAGAATGAAGTAGATTTGGTCTTTTTAGAGGACGCACCCTCTAAGGGATCAACAGCCTCAGGAATCTCTATCATCTTCTTATCTTTATTTTTCTCCAAGTCAATTATGACTTGAGGTCTTTTTATCTCAGTTTGGTTCTTCTTTGCGTCTTTCTTTTGAGGACGCGTCCTTGGACTTTTTCCAGTTTTCACAGATGGGGCAACGCCCATTTCAAGACCCTAGCCTGCTGGTAGACCATCCATACCTGACAAATATTAAGAAGATGTTAGGACGCGCCCTCATAATTAAATGTGATTATACTAACAAATAATTAGCAAAGGCAAGTAAAAGATATGTAAGCTAATATGACTAAATCACGATTATATACCAGGTTGAGAGGACGCGCCCTCTTCAACATGTGAACTCTCTTCATTCTCAGCTTCTTCCTCATCGTCAGAATCGTAGTCCTTGGAACCTTTGATGGGAATGCCTTTTCTAAATCGTTGGAAGGGAATAATAGATCCCACTTCCTTCCTTAAAATTCCGACCCTTTTAAGGTTGTCTTCAGTGATTAAGATTTTTAGATTGAATCTTGAAGGTGGGAAGGATGTGATGTTATCAGCCCGCTTTTTGGCTTCCCCAAACAGCTCTTTTGTGTTTCTATTATCTAAAAGTTGACAATTTGTGAAGTAAAGAATTAGTAATGGAGATTTCTTAAGGCGCGCCCTAAAGGAATAAAAAGGAAATGGACGCGTACTTACTATAATCGCAGTTGAAGACGACTCTGATCCTATCGACATTCAAAAGATAGAAGAATGGTTCTTTCCAATTCTTCTCGTTGCTTATTTTACCACTAGAGAAGCCCATTTTGTTGTGCTTATGTTGGGGAGTTAAGAAGTAGTTTCCTTTGGAGCTTTTTCTGATTGCAAAGAAATAGCTAAATTCCTCCATTGTTGGAGAAGTTGATATTTCTTCATCATGATAGAGTATAAACAGGGCGAGGGCTAACTTGTATGAATTGGGAGAGAGTTGGATGGGAGCTATGTCATACCATTCTAGCATATCTTTGAGGTAAGGATGTAAAGGCGCGCCCACTCCTAGAGACATTAGTTTTGGGGAGGTAACCATTCGTGGTACTTTGAAAGGTTCTGGCCACTTAAAGACATGGGATCTCATCATAGAAGGAGGACGCGCCCATTGACCCTCCATTCCATAATATGTCATACACCAGGTTATTTCGGCTGCAGATACTGTTGACGACATCCCAACACAGAAAAGTTTCTTGTGTTGCTTTCTCATCCTTCTTTTTTCTGCCTCTGTGATCGTGTCTTGATATTGACCCCAATCGAAATCAATTTCTTCTTCAGAAATTTCTGGATGAATGAATGGATTAGGTGAAGCTTTAGGAGGAGGTAGGCGGTCATCTTCATCGACTTGGTGATATGGATTGATTGGAGACGCGTCCTCTACGTCAGATTCCTCAATATCAGAATTGGATGCGCCTTCGGATTCTTAAGACTCTACCTGTTTTCTTTTCCTTTTCCGGGAAATATTAGCTTCTATATCTTCTGTGATATTTTCTTCTATATCTGTGACTGGTTTGAATTCTTGAGGACGCGCCCTACTGCGTTGGCTTGTCACTTCAGGATTGAGATCTTTGATTTGAGGAAGAGACGAATTTGAGAGGATTGGTGAAGACATTATCTCAGTGGTACTCTTGAAAGGGGAAATCCCTTGAAGATTTTATATGGCTTGAGTATGGAATGATAAAATAGAAGACGAGCTTTGTGCTGGGAAGGACAGTGGAGGAGAGGAATAAATCCCGACTCGCCTGTTGAATTCCTTGAAAGGATGAAAAGGAGAAGACGCGTCCTTACCCTCCAGCTGAAAAGAAAAAAGAAAAATGGTAAGGATGCGTCTTGAAGAAGAAATATGAAATGAAGATAAGAAATAGATGATAAGAAATAGCACGATGGTATTAACGAGATGAAAATTCGAGATGGGTTAATAAGAAGATTTGGAGCAAGGAGACGCGTCCTAAGGGAATCTACAGGTCTAATTTCGTCGGCTAAACATGTCCTAGTAAAGGACGCGTCCTAATATAGCCTTTGTTATGGAAATGACAAGCATAGTTTAAAATTTAGCATGCATTTAAGATGGATCAAATATAGATAGATATACATATGCATACAGGTCAGACACTCAAGAACATATGAATAGTTCAACGGTCATAAACACGATAGGAACAAAATATATGGTTAAAACACAAAATGAAGACATGGGAACGTACCTTGTAAGTTGTTGAGTGAAAGTTGGGAAGAAAAACAACGATTTGCCCGGATTTTTGCCCGAAGAAGTGAACTGCGGCGGTTAGGGTTTTTCAGAACAAAATGACAAAGTAAAAAATGAAATGAATTTTTGGGGATATTTATAGAGGAGAGAGCGCCTAGTGGGCAACAATTGTTAGGCACGTGCGAAATACTAACAGTTGGACGCGCTTCTTGTGAAGTCGCATCCTATTATATAGAAGATATAAAAAAAAAGGAAAGCGATTTTTAGGTATTTATAGACAAAGCCTCGCCAGTTGGATAACAGCCGTCAGAGATGTGTACGTATGTAAGGAACAGACGCGTCTCCTACGAAGGCGCGTCCTGTTTAATGATATGGAAAATTTTGAGCAAAGTTTTAAGGAAAATTCAATGTTTTGTTTCTAACTTCACACTGAATTAGGGGGTAGTTGTTATAGCCAAAATTCAATAATGAGTTTTTAGGTTAGATCGGGTCAAGTAAGATCCAATTGTGAATATCTAAAATGTAATTAGGGTTAGAGATAGTCATAGCTTTCCCTCGTAAGGATAAAGGCGCGCCCTATTTAGGACGTCTACCCCTTGAGGGCGCGTCCTCATGGTAAGGATAGCTTGATGTTTAGTTTGACAACGGTTATATTTATGTGGCACTAGAAGCCCAGGGCTTGTCCTCATAGGGGAGAGGGCGCCCAACCCTTAAGGACGCGTCCTCTCGGTATGAATCAACAACTCTACATTATTGGAAGACTTGATGAAGAATAATGATTTCATTGACATGAGACTGGTACAAGGAAGATTTGGAGCTTGTCTTATTAAGGACGCGTCCTCTTAGTTTAAAGTGGTAACTTGGCGAAGGAAGATGGCTCTCTTTAAGAATTCCCTCCTAGGATGTGCCCTAGGAGGGCGATGTCCGTGATAGAAGGCTTCCAAGGGTTTGCCTGATGATTGAAGGCCTCCTCCTGTATTCAATGGGCGCGCCCTCATTGGGGATGTGGAGTGAATCTTGGTGTGTGCTTTGGGAGCTCTTTTCTTGTATTCAATGGGCGCGTCCTCATTGGGGAACTTTGGAGTAATCCTGCACTTTGCACCCAAACACTTGGGATCACTTGTCCTGCTATCTGATGAGTGCTTCTCATTCGGGGGACAAGGATGAGTCTAGAATTTAAGGTAAGTCATGGCTATACTTGTATCTATGAATTAAGGAAATAGTTGGTAATGGATATAGGATTAGTCCTCGACGGGGGAAGTTTCCTTATTCATAAAGTCCTGACGTCATAGATAAGCCTTGGTCCTTTGTGACTAGGCCTTATCGTTAGACATTCCCAAAGTGAGCTAAAACTCTAAGTATGGAAAGACATGGAGGTCCTGTGTTCAAGTATGGAAAGATATGGAAGTCTTACGTTCAAGTATGGAAAGATACGAAGAGTCCTACATCTAAGTAAGGGAAGTGGTGGAAGACATCGACTGGGCCTTGAAGATCAGAGACCAAGCCCATGGAGGAAACTTCCTCCCCAGAACTACGTTGGCTTGATTCCCTATATAAGGGATACGTATAAGGCACATTGTAAGGGGTCGAAAAAGTTGAGAGCTCTGAGGCAGCCAACATAAATCCTAAGCAATCTCAGCCACCAATTAAAGACAACCACCATACTCCGAAGATTTTACCACCCAAGTACCACCGTTGTAGATCTTGATTTCAACGACGAATTCCAAACTTTATTAATACCAAATTCCTCCGTTAACAATAATGAAGAAAAAGAAACTTCGCCAAATGGACCCTCAAACTAAGTATCTTATATGACAAAGTCTTGTATATCCAAATAATTGAGCTTGTGAGTTCTGAACACTTCATAATCAACAATGAAGTAAATACAAGAGTAGGCATGAGCCAAGACAAAATGACAACATAGAGTTGACCTCTTCACCAAAACATATTTACGCGGAAAAACCAAGGTAGAACAAAGGCAATTACTAGGCATGCCAATAAGAAGTTACAAAATGGTTGTCCCCTCCAACACCCTCCGCTTCTTTCAGAGGACTGAATACCATAACCGCTCAACATTCTAATGTTCCACTCTTCCATAAATCTGTTATCTGCAATTATATGCTGCAATATTATGTTATCGTATGCTGCAATTGTATGAGATTATTATCACCATGGCTCAGCTATTGTATGTTGCAATTTTAATACACTTAAGTTGAATTATACTCTCTGTCCCTCTCATTTCTTTACAGTTTTTTTACACTACTTGATACGCATTTTAAGGCTCCTATAAAGTATAGCTCTACAACTTATTTTTAAAATTTTCTTTTTCTAAATAAAAATTTTATACATTATATTTTTATTCAGAAAAAATAAAAATTAAAAATAATTTATCGAAATATATTTTATAGGAGCCTTAAAATGTGTGACGAACCCTCATCCCCAATGTAAAGAATTGAGGGGGCGGAGGGAGTAATTGTCTTTTCCAGCTTTCCATGTTAACTCATTCGAGCTGTTAAAGTTGTCATGAATAGTGTAAATTTCAACTACCTCCTGAAATTTATGCTATCTTTTTCTCGTTATTGATGTTCATTCAAATTTTAGAAGATAGTGTTAAAGATTTCTTAGAGCAACTCCAAGGCTAACAATTTGTTAGCAAAAGATAATGAGATAGCAAATCACTCACTCCAACTGTAAGAGCGGTTAGTTAAATTTTTAGATAATTGTAAAATGGTTGTCTATATTTACACATTAGAAAGTGGTTATCTATAATTAAAATATAGATAAAGTACATCTACACGTCTCCCGCCAAATTAAAATGTTAAAGTGCTAAAACTATAATATATTATAATATGTTAAAGTAAAATGGTTGTCTATATTTACAGATTGGAAAGTGGTTATGTTAGATATAATTACTGATGTTTGTTTAATCAGTGTTTAAGTAACAGGTACTGTTCAGAGTTTAGTCTGAAATACTTATCAGAGTTTACATGGAAGCCGGTCAGAGTTTGTTAAAGTCTGACAGGGTGAAAGTCGATTTAGCTGTCGGTGCATATTATGAAGATTCTAGAAGCAATATATTCTGAAGATGGAAAGAAGCAAAATATATTGATACAGCTAAGGAGACTGGACAGAGGACTGAAGCAATTCTAATTGATTACAATTGTATAGCTAATTTGTAGGAGTATCAATTAGAGATTGATTGTAACTGTGTATTATATAAACACAGATAGGTTATCCCTAGAAGGGATGCGATTATTGAAATATTATTCTTGTAACCTAGTAGCTCTTTGTGATTCATTAACATCATAAAGAGAGAAGCTGTTAATACAATTACAGTTTATTGATTCATAAACAGTGTTCTTGATTATTGTTATTCTCATATATATTTGATTATACTGTATTCGGCCTAACAATTGGTATCAGAGCCAAGGCTGTTTAATGATAAGTGCATATTTTTGCATATTGTTAGTACATATTTATTGCTTGAACTCGTATTTTAATAATTTATTTTGTTACATTTCAGGAAATTCGTGAATAAATAAAGAAATGGCAAAATAAAGAAATAAAGAGCAAGATGAAGAAAAAGGACTTAAATGAAAAGAGGAAAAAGAATTAGGAGCTTGGTGAAAAGGGAATCTTAGAGGACATGTGGAAGGTGGAGATCATCCCAACACACCACATAAGTGTATGGTCAAGATCAACTCTTCAAAGCTTAAAGGGGAAGGAAACAAATAGATGGCTAGGATTGCTCCACCACATTTAGAAGGTGTAGGGCCAAGATTCACCCAACCCTACCCTAATCCCTAATCCTAGTCCTATAAATACCCCACCCCTCATCTTGTATGAGACACTTTTTTTTACTTTTTACTTTTTTTTCCTCACTTTTTACACACCTTTTATTAGTTTTTAGTTGTAATTTCAATTTCCTAGTATAGATGCATCTTTTATTTCAAAGTTTGTAGTTCCATTTCAATTTCAATAAAAGAGCTTCCTTTTTCATCTTGTCTTGTCATTTACATTTACATCTTGTTCTTGTTTCATGGCTATGAACTTTCTTAAATCCAAAATAGTGGATCCATGGCTTTTGTGCCACCACTTGAGGTGAAAGGAGCATTCTTTAGCTTTTAATCCTTGTTATTTAGCTTAGATTTACATTCCCTAGTTGTTCTTGAAGTCAAACCCATCTAAAAATTTAATTTTTGAGTGGGGTTTGACGAATAAGAGTTAGTTTACATTTCTTGCATTAAAAAGTTGTTCTTCTTGTTAAGTAGCTCAAGAAATTAGTAAATCCATTTAAAAAAATTAATTTTTAAGTGGGTTTGGTGATTTCACCCTTAGATTTATTCTCCTTGTCAATTTAGTCTTAATTTTGTAGTGGGTGTGTTCTTGAAGTTGGATTTGTGGTGTGGGTGTTGATTTTGAAGATTGGAGGTTGAAGGAGGTGGTTTGGTGTTGTTCTTGTAGATGGTAAAATGGGTGTCTTAAGTTGTTAAGTTTGTAGATTTAATTTTTGGTATTGGATTTGGTGTTTAGATGTAATGGGTTTGATATTTTAGAGTTTATTTGGTGTTGTTAGTGTTAAAATTGGGGTCTTTAATCTTTAGATTTAGTGTTAGATTTAATGTTAAAGTAAGTTTTTTATTTTATTTGGGGACTAATCTTGATGTTTGGTGGTGTAATTTCTCCGTTTAGAGGTCATTTTCCGGTCAGTTTCTAAGCAATTTTCTGTTAAACTCACTCCACTTTCTGCACAACAGCCGCCAGCCATTCATTTTCTGAAATTTCCTTCCCGCGCGTGACACCCCACGCACACTCCACGCGCGCGCCACATTTCCCCCTTCCCCTGTCAGTTCATTTTTTTCCGCGTGTTTTTTTTTACCTTTTTTTTTTCTTTTGTTTTTTTTTGGCCAGCGTGTTTTCTTTTTTTCTTTTTCTTGTTTTTCTTGTTTTTGTTTTTTTTGTTATTTTATGTTTTGGTTTCCTTTGTTTTTCTTTTCTGTTTTCTATTATTTCTTTTCTGTTTTTTTTGTTTTTGTTTTTTTTGTTGATCATTTCTTTTGTTTTTTTTTTTTTATTTTAGTTAGTTAAATAATTTTATAATTAATAATTAGATAATTAATTTTTAATCGTTAAATGTTTTATTAATTCTAGAATTTCTCTTTATGTCTCTTTCTATGGTTAATTAATAAAAAAATCTCTCCTCAAAATTAATTGTTCTAGTCCGCCTAAATTAGAAATTAAGAATCGCGAAAAATAAAATAGTCCCTGTGGATCGAATCTTAAATATTAAAACGATGATCGTGCGCTTGCGATTTTATTTGCACATCAAGTTTTTTGCGCCGCTGCCGGGGACTAATTAATTTTTCGCGCCTTACTTTTTAATTTTTCGGATTAGTTTTTTTTTTTCGTACTTGCTTATAATTGGAAATTGAGCGTTCGGGAAATTTTGGTGAGACGTACTTGAGCTTCAAGATTTTTGGAAAGCTTGCTAAGGTAACCCGTATCCCTCCTTATTTTTCAATTTTGTTCATATTTATTTAGGAAAAAAAAAAAAATTAATATTCAAAAATCCAAAAAAATTAGTTAATTGCTGCATCATGCATTTGTACACTTAGGAGCACATCATCTAGATTTTTATTTTCTTCTTTTTAATTTATCGTACCTTACTTTTGGTGATTGCTGGAGGACCGAGGTACGTTAAAATTCTTCTTTAGTTAGATCACGTAGTTTAACGCATCCATAGTTGTTTTACCGCTTTGATATCTCGTTGTGTGGTGCATTCATCTTAATTGGACTTAAGGGCAAAACCCAAGTTTAAGATAAGGGGAGGGATTTCATCACTCTTTCCTTGGCCCACAACCACTTAATTTCATCATTCTGCATTACCCTAGCCTTGTAAATAAAATTAATTAGACGTTAGCCCCTAGGACTTCGGCTCAACTAGGAAGAAAACCTGGAACGAATAATTCTTTTCGTATATATCCTCTTTGGTGTCTAGGCAAGCGAAAGCTTACCTGGCCAATTAGGGTTGGTGTCTAGGTCTGGGTTTAGCCTCTTGGCAATGCTTGCTCGGATCTGGCCGACCGGGACTTATACTGATTGAATTAGGACTTCTAGTAATATCTTTTTGTTAGGAGCAGGTCTAGTTTTTAGGGAACCCTAGCTTTAGTTTTTTCTCTTTTTAATTCTTGTGTGGCTAGTTGTAGATTCTTATCTGCTACGTGTTTATTGTTTATGCAATCTACCTGGATTAGGAAGAACTCATCTAGATTAGTGAGAACGATAGAAAATTCCTCTTCTTCGGACTCCGTTAATTTAGAAATTCCTAACCAAATAGAGACCATGGCAGTAGTACAACAAGTAGCTCTTAAGGATAGATGTTATCCGACCCGCTCGGCCCAACCCTCTTGTATCACCCTACCCCCGGTAACAGGTAATAATTTTGAAATAAAAGGACATCACATCAGTATGTTGCCTAAGTTTACCGGGAGTGAGGGTGAAGACCCGTACCTTTTTCTCCATGAATTTGAGGAGGTCTGTGCCCTCCAAAAGATTCAACAATTGACCGAAGACTCCATTAGGCTTAGGTTGATTAATTTTGCCTTAAAAGAAAGCGCTAAATTGTGGTTGTATAGTCTCCCGGCTAATTCTATCTCTTCGTGGGAGGGCTTTGTGGTAATTTTTCTCAAAAAGTATTTTCCAAATCATAAGACTACAAGAATTACAAACGAGATAAATCAATTTCATCAGAAAGAAAAAGAGTCTTTTTGGAAATACTTCGATCGTTTTAAAAATCTTTTATCACAATGCCCCCACCACGGAATAGAGAAGTGGAGACTGTGCAAGATAGTTTATGAGGCCTTAGATGGTCCAACCACTGCCCTTTTAGAGTCTATGTGCCAAGGCAAGTTTATGGAAAAGGATGAGAACGAGGGGTGGGAATTTTTCGAAGAGTTGGCCGAGAAGACTATGTTGTGGGAGTCGACTCGGGAACCTAAAAAGACCAACGAGCCGTCTAGTACTTCTAGAGGTATGCATTCGATAGGTAATTCGATAGCAACCGATGCCAAGCTAGCTACTCTCGCTAGACGTCTCGAAGCCTTAGAGTCTCATAGTGGCCCCTCACATATGTCTATGTACCCAAATTATGTTGCCCCGAACCATGAGTCTTCTTCGTCTTTCCCCGATTTTGAGCAAGCGAACGCCATGTTCCAAGCTAGACCTAGGGACGATCCTTTTGCCCCAACCTATAATCCTGGGTGGAGGAATCATCCTAACTTTGCATGGAACCAAGGGCCTAATTTTCAAACTCCTCCTCCTCCACCATCTTTTCCTAAGCCGAACTCTTACCCAAGTACTATCCAAAATCCGTATCCAAAACCCGTTCAAGCTCCCTTGAATCCTCCCGGGTTTAGTGATTCGGATAAGCGCCTCAATTCTTTAGAAAAGAGTATCGAGACTTTGTTGAAGTCCCAAACGGCTTTTATGCAAACTATGACTCAAGATAGGCAAATTTTGAACTCTAATGCTCAAGCCATATCTAAGTTAGAAATGCAAATGAGCCAATTGGCGAATACCATGTGTGAGAGAGAAAAAAGTAAGCTTCCTAGTCAACCCGAGGTTAATCCTAGATTCCCACTCAATCAAATGCTATAATTTCTTTAAGGTCGGGAAATAAGGTTGATAACCAAGTAGGTGCTGACTCTCACGAAGAAGATGATTTAGATTCTGAACCCAATCCTTCTCTTTCAAATCCGATTCTTGATCAATCAAAGTCTGAACCTGTTGTTTCTCCTTGCAAATCACCTTCACCCTGTGAACCTTCATCTTCTAGCAAAGCACTTTCAAATCTTATTCCCGATGTGTCTAGTGAAAGAGTCTTTATACCGAAAGCTCCTTATCCTCAAAGACTCATTTCAAATAAACAATCGGATCAAATGGATAAGATTTTGGAAGTTTTCAAGCAAGTCAAAGTCAACATTCCCCTTTTAGATGCCATTCAACAAATTCCTTCATATGCTAAGTGTCTAAAAGATTTGTGCACTCACAAACGATCCACTCATGTTCCTAAAAAAGCCTTCTTGACCTCTCAAGTTAGTTCAATTCTTTCGAATCAAATTCCTGTGAAATATAAGGACCCCGGTTGTCCTACAATTTCTTGTGTCATAGGCGATACTTTTGTGGATAAAGCTTTACTTGACTTAGGAGCTAGTGTGAATCTCCTTCCTTTTACGGTTTATCAAGCCCTAGGTTTAGGCGAGCTCAAGAAGACGAACATGACGCTCCAGCTAGCTGATCGTTCTGTCAAAATGCCTAAGGGGATAGTAGAAGATGTTTTGATCAAGGTTGGTGATTTTTTCTTCCCGGTTGATTTTGTTGTTCTCGAAACTCAACCCGTCACGAATCCTAAGAACCAAATTCCTATCATTCTAGGAAGACCTTTTCTTGCTACATCTAATGCCTTGATTAATTGTAGGAATGGTTCTATGAAACTCACTTTTGGAAACATGACCATTGACCTTAACATCTTTAATGTAGGAAAAGAACCCAATGAGCTTTATGAACAACCATTAGGTGTTAATCTAGTCAATGAGATTGTTAATTGGTCAAATGTTGAGGATAGTGAGATTGAGTCTTTTCTTGAGCAAGATTTTAAAATGAATGTTGAGTCTAATCGAGAGCTTCATGAGTCCTTTAAGGACATGACTTCCGAAGAGTTGTTAGGAGAGTTGGATGACCTTTGCTCGAAATTGGAAACCAGGCCGGGGGATGTCTCTTTTAAACCTCGCACCTCTGTTCAAACTCCTGTTGGTGAGCCACCTACATTTGACTTAGATTCACATCACTCCACTTTTGATAAAACTCTTTTTCCTATTATCACTAATGATTTACACCATGACCAAGAATCTCAAATAATTAATTTGTTTAAACAACACAAAGAAGCAACAAGTTGGTTTATGGAGGACATTAGTGATATAGATCCTTTTAATGTGGAAGATTGCCTTAGATTACTTGAGAAAGTCAATGTAGTGGTAAATTTTCAAAGATTTCTTGATTCTTTCTCGAAGCTTCCTCCCATCTTTCCTTGTGGCATTGGTTAATTAGTTTCAAATCAGAGGCTCCCGTCATAAAGTTCAGGTATGGGGGAGTAAAAGTGTGTGTGAGTGGGTTGTTTTGGTTCGTTGTCTTTCAGAATTTTCATTCTCCGTCATCCCTTGTCAGGTATTATCTCATCATTCTCATTTGTCATTTCTCTTGCATTTGCATACATTGAGGACAATGCATGATTTAGGTATGGGGGAGGGTTTGTAAATAGAAAAATCAGAAAATCCAAAAAAAAAAATTAAAAAATTAAAAATACAAAAAAATTAGTGTAGAGTTGTAAATATTAGGGTTGTTAATCCTTTTTCTAGTCTTGTTAAATGGTTGCTAGTTGCTTGATGCACCCTTGCATGCTTTGTAATCTTTTGTTCCTGATTCTTGAGTTGAGAAGTGATTTGCTGAGTTCTTGTTCACACACTTACACTAACTAGGTGAAACTAGTAGATTTATTGAATTTTGCAAGTAATTAGAAGGACATGAATATGTGCAAGATGACTTGGTTTTCATGCTTTGAGTACAAGTAGGTGCATTAAGGAGACCATTGCTTGAGATTGATTATGCTTTACCACACCAAGTGAGTTTTTGAGCCTATATGCACATCTTTTGCATTTATATTCATTTGCTTGAGTGTCCACATGTCATTTGCATTGCTAGCACTTGTTTGAGGTCTTTCTTGAAATACATGACATCATTGATGATAAGATGATAAAGGCATTTAGGAATAACCCATATTTCCAAAATTTCCACACCATTCTTATTTGATCATTAGTTACCCGTTTGAGCTTAATCCTATTTTTTCGGTGACACACCACATTACTCGCCTAAGACCTTTTTCTTGTACAGCCTTACTTATTCTTGATCCCAATTTGTCAAAGGCTAGTAGGAACTTGAGGGAGAAATAAGGTGTGTGAGATGGGTTTATTTTTGTTCATTACTTTCGGGAAATATCTATTTTGGTTGTTCACTTGTTAGTCGATGTTCAAGCTAAATTTTAAGGAGGATTATGGTTGTTTATACTTATCTTAGCTCTCATAGAAAAAAATACAAAAAAAAAAAGCAAAAAAAAAAAAAAAAAAAAAAAAAGAAAGAAATAAAAAAAAAAAATGAGAGCATACTTGTGTTTTAGTAATCCTCCTTCTTTAGACTAATCAAGCCTTTTTGTTCAATAAAGTTGTAAATAAAGTTGTAAAGTGTTGGGGGGAATGTTTGGTGAGATGTTTAAATTCTTGTAGTTACTACTAGCTTTTGACACTTCACCTCATTTTGGCCTTTCTTGACATACCTTGTCCCTAGCCCCCATTACAACCCAAATAAAGACCTTTTGATTGTCATCTTTGATGTATGTTGTGTTAAAGATAGATCGATACCAAGTGTCAAGCATGCTTATGATTTTGTTGGAATTGAGTGATACACTTACCCTTGTTCTTGAGTGAATATTCTTTTGTGAGCGAAATGTGAGGTATTGCTTGTTTCTTTTGCATATGAGATCTCAAGTTTGGACTCTAAGGTGTGCTCTTGTGTACTTAGCATATTTTCCAACTATTTTTGCACTTGACATGGACTTTTAAGCACTTTTGCATACTTCTTTTAGTCTACTTTGTGAATCCTTGCATCTTTCACCCCAAGACTTTGCAAATTCACTTTGATTCTTAAGATGATGTGACATGAGAGGATAAGTATGTGTGGTGTTGCATTGCCATGTGACCATTTTATCAAGCTAGATGGATTTTGTGGGTACATTCTCTATAGGCCCTCACGAGACCTCACTCGTCCACTAGGGCTGCCTAGGGGTTTAAAGGGCTTGTTGCATATGCCAAATGCAACCGTGATCACCTACGGAAGTGGTATTAGTGTTAGATAGTTTTTAATAGTGTTTTGTTTTACTCGAGGACGAGCAAAAGATAGGTATGGGGGCATTTGATAAGTGCATATTTTTGCATATTGTTAGTACCTATTTATTGCTTGAACTCGTATTTTAATAATTTATTTTGTTACATTTCAGGAAATTCGTGAATAAATAAAGAAATGGCAAAATAAAGAAATAAAGAGCAAGATGAAGAAAAAGGACTTAAATGAAAAGAGGAAAAAGAATTAGGAGCTTGGTGAAAAGGGAATCTTAGAGGACATGTGGAAGGTGGAGATCATCCCAACACACCACATAAGTGTATGGTCAAGATCAACTCTTCAAAGCTTAAAGGGGAAGGAAACAAATAGATGGCTAGGATTGCTCCACCACTTTTAGAAGGTGTAGGGCCAAGATTCACCCAACCCTACCCTAATCCCTAATCCTAGTCCTATAAATACCCCACCCCTCATCTTGTATGAGACACTTTTTTTTACTTTTTACTTTTTTTTCCTCACTTTTTACACACCTTTTATTAGTTTTTAGTTGTAATTTCAATTTCCTAGTATAGATGCATCTTTTATTTCAAAGTTTGTAGTTCCATTTCAATTTCAATAAAAGAGCTTCCTTTTTCATCTTGTCTTGTCATTTACATTTACATCTTGTTCTTGTTTCATGGCTATGAACTTTCTTAAATCCAAAATAGTGGATCCATGGCTTTTGTGCCACCACTTGAGGTGAAAGGAGCATTCTTTAGCTTTTAATCCTTGTTATTTAGCTTAGATTTACATTCCCTAGTTGTTCTTGAAGTCAAACCCATCTAAAAATTTAATTTTTGAGTGGGGTTTGACGAATAAGAGTTAGTTTACATTTCTTGCATTAAAAAGTTGTTCTTCTTGTTAAGTAGCTCAAGAAATTAGTAAATCCATTCAAAAAAGTTAATTTTTAAGTGGGTTTGGTGATTTCACCCTTAGATTTATTCTCCTTGTCAATTTAGTCTTAATTTTGTAGTGGGTGTGTTCTTGAAGTTGGATTTGTGGTGTGGGTGTTGATTTTGAAGATTGGAGGTTGAAGGAGGTGGTTTGGTGTTGTTCTTGTAGATGGTAAAATGGGTGTCTTAAGTTGTTAAGTTTGTAGATTTAATTTTTGGTATTGGATTTGGTGTTTAGATGTAATGGGTTTGATATTTTAGAGTTTATTTGGTGTTGTTAGTGTTAAAATTGGGGTCTTTAATCTTTAGATTTAGTGTTAGATTTAATGTTAAAGTAAGTTTTTTATTTTATTTGGGGACTAATCTTGATGTTTGGTGGTGTAATTTCTCCGTTTAGAGGTCATTTTCCGGTCAATTTCTAAGCAATTTTCTGTTAAACTCACTCCACTTTCTGCACAACAGCCGCCAGCCATTCATTTTCTGAAATTTCCTTCCCGCGCGTGACACCCCACGCACACTCCACGCGCGCGCCACATTTCCCCCTTCCCCTGTCAGTTCATTTTTTTCCGCGTGTTTTTTTTTACCTTTTTTTTTCTTTTGTTTTTTTTTGGCCAGCGTGTTTTCTTTTTTTCTTTTTCTTGTTTTTCTTGTTTTTGTTTTTTTTGTTATTTTATGTTTTGGTTTCCTTTGTTTTTCTTTTCTGTTTTCTATTATTTCTTTTCTGTTTTTTTTGTTTTTGTTTTTTTTGTTGATCATTTCTTTTGTTTTTTTTTTTATTTTAGTTAGTTAAATAATTTTATAATTAATAATTAGATAATTAATTTTTAATCGTTAAATGTTTTATTAATTCTAGAATTTCTCTTTATGTCTCTTTCTATGGTTAATTAATAAAAAAATCTCTCCTCAAAATTAATTGTTCTAGTCCGCCTAAATTAGAAATTAAGAATCGCGAAAAATAAAATAGTCCCTGTGGATCGAATCTTAAATATTAAAACGATGATCGTGCGCTTGCGATTTTATTTGCACATCATTTAATATATACAGTTTTTCGATTCAAACACAGTAATAATCATGTCTGAAGAAAATCAAGCTCCTTCCAAGGTTGAACAGGTTAAATCTAATTCTGTGAGTCGATATGAAACAATCAGGGTTCCAATTCTCAGGCCAGTGGAGTATCCAATTTGGAAGGTGAAGATGACCATGTTTCTGGAGGCTACAGATCCAGAATATCTTGACAGAATCTACGATGGTCCTCATATGCCGACTAAATTGTCTCCTGTTGTTGATGGTCAAGAACAAAAGACTGTTCCAAAGGAAAAGAAAGATATGACTCCTGAGGACATCTCATCAATTGCAAAAGATGCAAAGGTTAGACATCTTCTACACAGTGCTTTAGATAATGTTATGTCTAACAGAGTAATTGGTTGCAAAACTGCAAAAGAAATCTGGGATGCTTTGGAAGTCAGGTGTCAAGGAACCACTGCTATAAAGAAGAACATAAAAACAATACTCACTCAGGAGTATGAGCACTTTGATTCAAGAACCAATGAAACCTTGACTGAGACATATGACAGATTCTGTAAACTGCTGAATGATTTATCTCTAGTTGATAAAGAATATGATCTTGAAGAATCAAATCTCAAATTTCTCTTATCTTTACCTGAAAGATGGGATTTGAAGTCAACAACTATAAAAGATAATTACGAACTTGCTGAAACTGAACTTGATGAGATTTATGGGTTACTGAAAACTCATGAATTGGAAATAGAACAAAGAAACAGAAGATCAAGCAAGAAGACAAAATCTGTTGCTCTCAAAGTTGAGGAGAAGCCCATCAAGAAGGAATCATCAAGGAAGAGAGCCAAGGGAAAGGCTTTAGTCATTAAATCTGAAAGTGAGTCATCAAACTCTGATGATGACTCAAACTCTGATGAAGCTTCTGACTCTGAGGATGATGAAGAACAGATGCTGCAAATGGCTGCATTGATGGTGAAGACCTTTAAGAAGATGGGATTCAAGAACTTCAAGAAAGGAAAGAGATTCTCAAGGAAAGATTCAAACTCTGAAAGGAAAAGTTTTAGAAAGTCTGATGGAAGGGAGACCAAGTCTGGCAAGAAGGATAAATCTGAAATCCAGTGCTACAAGTGTAAGGAGATGGGTCACTATGCCCCAGAGTGAAAGAAAGGCAAATCTGAGAAAGCACTCATCTCTAAAGGCAAAGACTGGGCAGATACTTCAGACTCTGATGATGGAGTAAATTATGCTCTTATGGCAACTGTCAAAGATGAGACTGAATCATCTGAAAATAAGGTACCCCTAACTACTTATGCTTATGATACTGATAATATATCTGAATTAAGAGTATATCTGAAAAGCATACATGTTAGTTATAGGGATCAGACTTTAGAAAATGAGAGGATTAAATCTGAGAATCTTAGCCTTAAAGATAGAAACAAGTTTCTTGAAGGAGAACTTGAAAATATGAAGCAGATTCAAAAAGAAAGAGATGATGTTGTTTATGTTGAACAGGAGTTGCTCAAAAGATATAGGCAACTAGAATCTGATCTAGAAAAAGAAAGAAAAATAATCAAGACTTGGACAAACTCTGGAAGAGACACTCATCAAGTGTTTCAGACAGATTCTGTAGGTTTAGGCTATTGTGAAAATGATGAACTTAGGTTTAAAGACAAGGTTAAGGTTAAACCACAACTTAAACCTGTGAAATTTGTTCCAGAGTCCACTAAGTTAAAATCTGTTGTAGTAAGAGAAGCTGATATGGAATCAGATGAAACCTGTGAAAGACAGGAAAATATTATAACAGAAAATCTTATGGAATTAGAAGCTGTTAGAAAACCAGTAAAAGTCTGTGAAAAACAGGTGAATATTGGTTTAATGACAGGAAAACAGTTCAATCATAAGCTCAAAGAGGTAAAGTCTGCCATGAAACCAAAAGGGTCCAAGAAGAATAGGAATGGAAAGATAGGCATAAATAAAAGAAATAATTATTTGCCTACTGCTGCTGCTCCAAGGAAAACATGTTATAATTGTGGTAGTTCTAACCATCTTGCTAGATTTTGCAATAAGAACAAAGAAATTAACTCTTTACCTTCTACATCAGGAGTAAAGAATGATTATGTAAGAGTTAAACCACAGACTTTATGCACACATTGTGGGAGCACTTGGCATTCTATTTATACTTGTAAGAGTTATCATGCTATTTATCACAACTATTATGAGCCAAAACCCAACTTGAAGTGGGTTAGGGCAAACTCTGCAAGTGTAAAGTCTGACAATGTTAGTTTAAACTCTATTGATAGTGATTCCGCTGCAAAAGATAACACTGTTAAGAAAGACAAAGGATCCAAGCAAGTCTGGGTCCTTAAAACTAACACTTAGTGTTTGTTTGTGATTACAGGGCATAAAAGAGAGCACCCTTATCTTGGACAGTGGATGCTCAGGACACATGACTGGAAATAAAGTCCTGCTATCAGATTTTGAGGAGAAGGCTGGCCCAAAAGTATCCTATGGAGATGGCAACATAGGACTTACTCTGGGATATGGCAATATAAATCTTGGAAGTGTCATCATCACGAATGTAGCTCTAGTCTCAGGACTCAAGCATAATCTGCTATCTGTGAGTCAAATCTGTGATAGAGGAAACCATGTAGATTTTCATACTGAACACTGTGAAGTAATCAGTAAATCTACTGGAAAAGTTGTTCTAGTTGGACACAGGCGCAACAACATTTATGAAGCGAGTTTGGTAACAAACTCTGATGGAAAAACAGTGTGTCTGACTACAAGAATGTCAAATGAAGAGAGTTGGAATTGGCATAAGAAGCTCTCTCATCTCAATTTGAACAACATCAATGAGCTAATAAGAAAGGATCTTGTAAGGGGACTTCCAAAATCAATACTCAGTCTAGATGGCCTATGTGATTCTTGTCAAAAGGCTAAGCAAAGGAAGTCATCTTTCAAGAGCAAATCTGAATCTTCAGTAGTGGAACCTTATCATCTTCTACATGTTGATCTCTTTGGACCAGTGAATGTGATGTCAATGGGCAGAAAGAAATATGCTCTAGTAATTGTTGATGAATATACTAGATATATATGGGTGTATTTCTTATCAAAGAAGGATGAAACTGCTCAAACTCTGATGGATCATGTAAATCTACTGGACAAAGGATCACAGTACAAAGTCAAAATTATAAGGAGTGATAATGGAACTGAATTCAGAAACTCAATCATGGAAGCTTTCTGCAAGGAAAGAGGAGTGAAACAAGAATTTTCTGCACCTGGAACTCCACAGCAAAATGGTGTAGTTGAAAGAAAGAACAGAACTTTAATCGAAGCTGCCAGAACTATGCTTGATGAAGCAAAATTACCAACTTACTTCTGGGCAGAAGCTGTTCAAACAGCTTGTTTTACTCAAAATGCTACACTGATTAACAAGCATGGGAAAACACCATATGAGATGGTGAAAAATAAGAAGCCAAATCTGAAATATTTTCATATATTTGGATGCAAATGCTTTGTGTTGAAGACTCATCCTGAACAGTTGACTAAGTTCGAGTTAAATGCTGATGAAGGAATCTTTGTTGGCTATCCACTGTCAACAAAAGCATTCAGAGTCTACAATCTGAGAACAAAGGTGATCATGGAGTCCATACATGTGTCATTTGATGACAAGAAAATAACTGGACTCGATGACTTAGATGAATATGATCAACTGCGCTTTGAAAATGAAGGTTTATTTTCTGATGATGTAAACTCTGATGAAGCAGTACCCACAAACTCTGATGAAGCGGTTCTGACAAACTCTGACGAAGCATACTCTGAACCTCTATTGGTAAATACTGGAGAAACTGGAAATTCTCAAATTGAACAAAATAGAGAACCAGTTGAAGGGGAGAGTGAAGAAGCTCAACAAAACACAGCAAGTGAGTCAGTTGAGGAAACTGATTCAAACTCTGACAGTTTAAACTCTGAGTCATCCAATTCAGGGGGAGCCTCAAATGCTGCAGAAAGTCAACATATGAATCAGGAGAGCATGGATCAAGGGGGAGGATCAAATAATAATGCAAGAAACCACTTACCAACAGCAAGAAAGTGGACACAGGCACACCCACCTGATCTCATAATTGGAGATCCTGATGCTAGTGTAAGAACTAGAAGTGCTACTACAAATGAATGCCTGTATCATGCTTTCTTGTCTCAAACAGAACCAAAGAAAGTGGAAGAAGCTCTTCAAGATGCAAACTGGATAACAGCAATGCAAGAAGAGTTAAATGAATTTGAAAGAAATGAAGTCTGGACATTTGTACCTAGACCAAAGAATAGATCAATTGTAGGTACAAAGTGGGTTTTCAGAAACAAGACTGACAGTGAAGGTGTGATTACAAGAAACAAGGCTAGACTTGTGGCTAAAGGTTATTCACAACAGGAAGGAATTGACTATGATGAAACCTTTGCTCCAGTTGCAAGATTGGAGGCCATAAGAATTTTTCTGGCCTATGCTGCACACAAGAAGTTTAAAGTCTTTCAGATGGATGTGAAAAGTGCTTTTCTCAATGGGAAGCTTGAAGAAGAAGTGTTTGTTGAACAACCACCAGGATTTGTAGATTCCAAACATCCAGATTATGTCTACAGGCTTGACAAGGCATTGTATGGACTAAAGCAAGCACCAAGAGCATGGTATGAAACTCTTGCTCAATTTCTTTTAGAAAGTGGGTTCACAAGAGGTACAATTGATAAAACATTGTTTTATTTTAATTCTGGTGATGATTTGCTTTTAGTTCAAATTTATGTAGATGATATTATTTTTGGATCTACTAATGACAAACTTTGTAAGAAGTTTGCAAAGCTTATGCAGTCCAGGTACCAAATGAGCATGATGGGAGAGCTTAGTTATTTTCTAGGCTTACAGGTCAAGCAAACAGATGATGGAATTTTTATCAATCAAGCAAAGTATACCAGAAATCTTCTAAAGAAATTTGGTATGCTTGATAGTTCATCTGCTTCAACTCCCATGGCTACTACAACAAAGCTAGACAAAGACACAGGTGCTACAGTGGATATGACAACCTATAGAGGCATGATAGGGTCTCTTCTGTATCTCACAGCAAGTAGACCTGATATCATGTATGCCACATGTCTTTGTGCAAGATTTCAAGCAGATCCCAGAGAGCCTCATCTAACAACTGTAAAAAGGATTTTTCAAATATCTCAAAGGAACCATAACCTTGGGTTTGTGGTATCCTAGAGAATCAGAGTTTAAGCTAATTGGTTACTCTGATGCAGATTTTGCAGGCTGTAAGATAGACAGAAAAAGTACAAGTGGAAGCTGTCAATTCTTAGGTGACAGATTGGTTTCTTGGTATAGCAAGAAACAGAAATCAATTTCCACATCCACTGCAGAAGCAGAGTATATAGCTGCTGGTAGCTGTTGTGCACAGATTCTGTGGATGAAGAATCAGTTGCTGGATTATGGGTTAAGGTACTCTAAGATACCTATTTACTGTGATAACCAAAGTGCTATTGCTATGACAGGTAACCCAGTACAGCATTCCATGACCAAGCACATCAGCATAAGGTATCATTTTATCAGGGAACATGTGGAAGAAGGAGATATTGAGCTTCATTTTGTGTCTACAGACCAACAACTTGCAGATATCTTCACCAAACCTTTGAGTGAAGCTACTTTTACAAGATTGGTAAATGAACTTGGAATGATCTCTGGTTTTGACTAGAGATACGGGTTAGACTCAAAAACTATACATGTTTGATTTTTAATGCTCATGATTCCTTGCATGTATTAACTGTTATGAGTACCAGTGTACTAAACTCTGAACGTAAACTTTGATGCTAAACTCTGTTAGTCATAAAAGTGTTGGTCATACTCTGATAGTTACAGTCTAATGCTATACTCTGATTGTAATATTGTCTGAAACATATTGACCAATGAAGAAATTTGTATGAAGCATAATTCTCAGTAAGTAATTATGAATCCTTAAGAGTTGTATAGATTCTGATCTCAAATATGTGCAGTAAGTTAACACAGCATGATACTGTCTTTGTATTTATAGCATCTCTTAGTTTATTGATCCTATACACTGAGTCTGTATTAGCTGTTTGCATTTTCTCTCATAAATTAATTGTCTTAACTGATGAAAAGTCTAAACTCTGATTATTAATTATAAATAATTCACCCTCAAATCAAAAGATGCCAAAAAGAGCACAAATTCCTTTGAGATCATGTTGTGCCTAGGAAGATCCAGGAACTTATTGTATGAAATAAGGGCTAAAATCTTTGATTTTTGGTGACTAGTGCAAACCACTGATTACTGGAAAAAAATTTAAAAAAAAAAAAATATATATATATATATATATATATATATATATATATATATATATATATATATAAAGAAAGGGGGTGAAGAATAAAAGATATATCCAAATGAAAGGATATCAAAATACAGAGTTTAGATATAAAAATCAGATTTTATGTTTTACATGAGAGTTTAGGCAACCAGTTTTTACTGCTTTAGTTTGTGGATTTTATGCACTTTGAGATGATCTAAATATTGATTTCGGTAAACTCTGCTATAGCACACACAATTATTCACACCTGTACAGTTTGAGAAAAGAGTTTATTGACAAAGAAGGACAAATGGTAAACACTGATGTATTGTGAGAAATATGCCGAGGTAATTTTGTTTTAATCTCTGATGGTTAAAATGATTTCTTTGTTTCAGACATTTTATAATTTTGAGATTAGACATTTGTTTAGGAATTCGAAAGAGTATGAGTACAAACGGTTCATATTTGTATTAAACAGAGGAGAGAGAGGTTGAGTGTTTTGAACAGTGTGAAAAGCGGTAATTATGGCTATTTTTACTGCGCGTGTGTATTGGAAGTTGTTACATACAGCTGTCAGCGTATACATGTTTGACATCTGTCCCACTCACACATTTTTCAAAGACGCCTGCTGTGTGTAGTAATGATTAAAACGATTGGGTTTTAATTTTCACTGTTATTATTTAAACTTACTACACATAAACGGTTCATTCTTTTACACACTTCATCTTTTCATAAATTTTTACTCACAAACACTATCTCAAACACTTTCACTGCATACATTCTACACTTTTCTCTGTCTTATTTCTTGCTTTCTTCTAAACATCTCTAATGGCTACAACAATGTTTACTGCTTCTGGGTTAGAATTTGTACCAAACAACTATGCTGCTCCTTTGGCAAATGAGAACGCACCGGAGGCGTTTCATTTGATTCAGGATTTCTTGTCAAACTCTGATGTTGGTACTGCTCTCACCGCACCATTGAAGCTGTCTGCATCTCAAATAAGGACTTTTTGGCAGACATGCACTTATGATAATGGAGGAGAGTCTGGGTCTCCGTCCATAATTTTTGAATTTCAAGGAGAAGAGTTTGTAGTTACTCCAACTACTGTTCGTGATGCTTTGGGTCTTGAGGATTTCAATGCTTTCACAATCTCTGTTGGCGATTCTGAGTTGGTTAGAATGATGAGAGAAATTGGCTACTCTGGACCACTGACAAAGCTTGGTCAGTTGAAGCGACCGCTCTTGAGAAAGGAATGGAGTTTCTTTTTCGACTACATAACAAGGGCGTTCGGGAAGAAGTGCACGAATTGGGATGCAATTCCCACTGATAGTCTGCAAATCGGGTATTCTCTTCTTTATGGAGGTAATTTTGATGTTGCTAGGCTAGTTCTAAATAATATAGGTGACAAATTGACTGAAAACAGAGGTGTAGTCTATTTTGCAAGATTTTGTCAATTGATATTCTCTGAATGTGTTTCTGAAGTAGAGATAGCTGAGAATGATGTGATTCCCTGTTTTAAATTACATAAACGCATATTCTCTGATCTAACCAATAAAGATAACAAGAAAGGAGATGTTGGTGTTTTGATGTTGCCTGAGTCTGTGCAACAATTCCTGATCAATTCACAACAACAACAATCACCATCAAATGCTGAAGCTGGACCTTCTGTGTCTCAATCACAGAGGTCAAAGAAGACTAAGTTGAGAGCTGTTAAATCTGCTAGGGTGAATCCATCAACTGCTGAAGCTGGGGTATCAAACACTGATGATATGCCTCAGAAGAAAAAGTTAAAGAAAAAAAGGGCCGACAGGGCAAAGTCTGATGATGCTGATGAAAAGAGTGAAACTGATGATGAAACTCTTCATCAAAGGAAGAGAAGACTGGTGGCTGCACAACTCTTTGGTGCATCTAATGTAAATGCTGAAGCAGCATCTATGCCTGAAATGGTAAATGCTGATATAGAAGCTCCTACATCAAAGGCTGATGATGTAGTTGAGGAAGCTGCTGATCATTCTGACAGCAGAGTTTTTGAGAAAATGGATTTCTTTGTTGATGAAGATTTGGAAGCACATCCTAGTATCAGTATTTGTGATACTGAGGATGCGGCAGCTGATCAAGCCACCTTAGTGATTGAAGACTCTGTGAATTCTCACACAGAAGTTCTTTCAGTACATAATGCACATTCTGAACAAGGTGAGGAAGTTGATCAGAGGTTAGAAGTTGCTACAGAGTCAATTCCTGATGAAGCTGTTGCAGAGAATGTACAAGAGGCTGCTGATAAGCTAAACTCTGAGGATCTTATTTTTCTTGAAGCTTTGCAACAATCTGTTGTTGAGATTGTTCAAAAAGAAGCAGAGTTTGATACTAATGCACAATCTGATAATCCAGAAAGAATGGCTGAGAATGTTCCTGCAGAGAATACAGCACAGGATGACAATGTTGAAGATAGTCCTGCTCATTCACAAGAGGAGTTATCTGATAGTCGAGCAAACTCTGATGAGCAAAGAGAGGTCAATCGAGCTACGGCTGAGCATTATCAGGATATGTACTACAATAGATGGGCTGCTGCAGATTGTATCTTTTCTGCACAGAGGGCTGCTGATTTTCTTCATGATTCTGTGAAGCAGATTTCCAATTCTGATGTTCTTACAAGTCTAAAGGCTACTGTGATTCAAATTAAATCTCTTCACAACAGATTTGATGAGTCTCATAAGGAGGTCACTGCTTTGAGGAATGAAGTTGGTATGAGAGATCTTACTCTGAAGAATGATAGATCTTACAACAATTCTATGTTCAAGAAGCAAGCTAAGGACTCTGATGAAATTCAGAAGAGGCTTGGGAAAATTGAGGACAACCAGACTGCTATGTCTGCCCAACTGACTTCAATTTCTACTGCAATTGAGTTGCTGACATCAGTACTACTTTCTGATGATGTCAAAAAGGGGGAGAGTGTACCAAGTGACAAATGCAAAGACACTCAAGCTCTGAGATGGAGGGATGATGGTAATGATGGTGGAAACAAGGGAGATGGAAAGAGTTTAAGATTAAATTCTGATAGAAGACTACCAAGAAGATCAAACTCTGATAGAAGATCAAACTCTGGTAAGGGAAATGCAAACTCTGCCAGTGGTTCAAAACTCAAAAGTTTGATAATCTCTGATAAGCCTACCACAGATGAGGAAATTGCTACTAAAATGTTTTTAGAAGAGCATGGTGGTGAGGTAACAGTTGAGGATTATGATGCTGAATTAAAAATGATAAATGAAGAGCACCAGAAGAAAATGGAAGCTGGTACTTATATAAAGAAAGGTAAAGCTCCAAGGAGAAAAGAGATAGGAATATCTATTAAAGATAATGTAAACTCTGATCAAAGTTTGCAATACTCAAGGAGACCTACTATTTCAAGAAATGACAAAGGAAAAGGTAAACTGGTAGAAGAAGAACAGTTACCAAAGAAGATTTATTCAACCTCTGACATTGCTCAAGTTGAATCAAGGATAAACAAATCAACCTCTGACGTTGCTCATGTTGATATTGCTACTAAAGTTGTGACAACCTCTGACAAGGCTCAAGTTGTACAAACTCAACTCAAAGGTTTCTTAAGACCTGTACTTTCTGAAACTCTGACATTAGAACCTGTGGATTTTTCTCAAACCAGGACAATACACGGAAAACAATCTTATGACAAGTCTGGTTTAGGTTCACACAGAGAGAAGAGGATAAATAACAGTCCAATGGATCAAACATCACTGGCAGAACCTGGTGTTGGGGTTACTTAAGAGAGCCTTGACAAGCTAGAGTCTGTTCAGTTAATTCATCATAAGGGACTTAGGAAGGACTTTCTGTTATACTTCATGGCTGATGGCAGAGTATACAGAATAGGTGAAAATGATATACATTTGAAAATGGCTGAAGAGTTAGAATATGTCTTATATCTACTCAAAGTCAGAAATCAAAGGACTCAAAATGCTGCTGAAGTTTTGAGAGGAAGGATGATGAGAGCAAAGGTTCTCAGTGGTGCTAAAATTACAAGTGCTTACATTCCTAAGTACAAAGATTCTCATGGAAATCTTGTTGAGATGAGAAGAAATAGTGCAAAGCTCTCTACAGCTCTTGGAATAAAGGTGTTAGAATTCAATTTGGAATCTGACAAAGCCTTTATAATAAGGCTGGGCAATGATATGAGAAGAAACAGCATATATTCTCTGAGGGCTGCCATATATCAAACTGATGAAAGTGATCCAGAATTGAAGGAGCTGAAAGAGATTATGATTGCTGAGCTAGAGAGAGCTGAAAGAAGATTGCTTACAGACTATATCAGGACAGTGCCTGATATTCAAGAAATCAAATAAAGTCTGACTGTAAGTTTTTAAAGTTTTCTGTTTTAAGTTAAAATTAAACTCTGTTATGATTAAACACTGCATTTGTTATATGTTTTGACATCATCAATTATCTGTTTAACTTGTACATTTTCTTTTGCACAAGTTGGGGGAGATTGTTAGATATAATTACTGATGTTTGTTTAATCAGTGTTTAAGTAACAGGTACTGTTCAGAGTTTAGTCTGAAGTACTTATCAGAGTTTACATGGAAGCCGGTCAGAGTTTGTTAAAGTCTGACAGGGTGAAAGTCGATTTAGCTGTCGGTGCATATTATGAAGATTCTAGAAGCAATATATTCTGAAGATGGAAAGAAGCAGAATATATTGATACAGCTAAGGAGACTGGACAGAGGACTGAAGCAATTCTAATTGATTACAATTATATAGCTAATTTGTAGGAGTATCAATTAGAGATTGATTGTAACTGTGTATTATATAAACACAGATAGGTTATCCCTAGAAGGGATGCGATTATTGAAATATTATTCTTGTAACCTAGTAGCTCTTTGTGATTCATTAACATCATAAAGAGAGAAGTTGTTAATACAATTACAGTTTATTGATTCATAAACAGTGTTCTTGATTATTGTTATTCTCATATATATTTGATTATACTGTATTCGGCCTAACAGGTTATCTATAATTAAAATATAGATAAAGTACATCTACACGTCTCCTGCCAAATTAAAATGTTAAAGTGCTAAAACTATATAATATACTATAATATGTTAAAGTACTAATAATAATAATAAAAAAATACTGTTTTTGAAATATAGCTAACCATTATAGCTAATACCATTGGAGTACGGCACCTTAGAGGTTCAACAAATTTTACATAACCATTATTTTATATTATTTTAACTAATCATCTTAGCTATCCCCGTTGAAGATGCTCTTATAAGTCTTTATGCAAGGGAACTTTGACTCTTTTATTTAACTAGATTATAGCTCGCGCTTAGCATATTTTCGAAAACAATTTTTATTGAAATTAAAAATATAATAATAATACTGGTAAATTAAATAAATCAAATAATTGTATATCTAAAAATAAAATAGTATAATTGTAAAATAAATAAAATTAATTAATTAAAGCGTTCTTTTTATATATTATAAAAATGCATTTGAGTATTATTTAAGTTAGATATCTTATTGTATATATTATGTGATAATTTGTAATAATGAACTTTTCAAAACTAAAAAAATTTCAAATTTTAATTAATGAGCTTGCCATAATCAATATAAATGATATTTATAAATTATATATATATATATATTATAATTAAGAATGGGTTAAATAATAATATGGATCTTTACAAACATAAATATGGATATTAAACCGGGAAATGTGGATAATTCATGGATAAAGTTAAAATTTGTAACTGTTCCTCAATACGGATACCATACCTAGTAGGTTATGCAGAAACTTATAATATGTAAATTAAATAAAAGTTGATTAATATGTTTGCTTTTTAAAATCAAATAAAATACAAAAAATAATAATTTACACATTCGTTTAATTTTATATAATTTTTTCTAAACTCAGTAGAACTTAGTTTAAACTTCTTCTTTTTTTAATATTAACTTAGTGTACCTTTTGTATAGCCTTACAAATGAAGAAAAATTCATAAATGATTATTAGTAATCAAATAAAAGTTACTAAAATTTAAAAGGAATACATCTACTAAAATTTGATTATATATATTACTACCTTAAAACCCGTGCGATGCACGGATTGTTAATTATTATTTTATTATTAGTTTTTAATTGTATTTGTTAAAAAAATAAGTAGCCATGTTAAAATAGCTAAACACTTTTAATTTAAATTATTTAAATACGTTTTAAAATAAATAAGTAAAGAGTTTGTCCATGATATTTTTAGAAAAAGATTGGATTTTGGTGAGAAAAAAAAAAGTAAATTGAAAAAGGCAATTTCTCGTGATATATTTAGAAAATGAGGGACTTTGTTAGAAAAAAAATCAATAATGTGTTTTAGATGAAAAGGTAATTGGTTATAAATAGGTTTTTGATTATTTATATTTTAATATTTTTAGTAATTGCATTTGTTAAGAAAAATAAGTAGGCATGTTAACATAGGTAAACTTTTAAAAAAAATTATAATATTAGGTTTAAAAATAAATAACTAAAGGTTTGTACGTGATATTTTTGGAAAATGAGGGGTTTTAGTAAGGAAAGAAAAACTAACATGTTTTAGTTAAAAAGGTAATTGTCCGTTATATATTTGAAAAAGTAGGAAAATTTGTTAGAAAAATAAAAAAATAATGTATTTTATGTGAAAAGGTAATTGGTTATAAATAGGTAATATTATTATTTAATTATATATTTCTATAAATAAGTAAGTTAATTAAGTAAAAACACGAATTTAAGAAAATGCAATTAAGTAAAATCACAACGTAACATACCGACCAACCAAACTTTTAATGTTTCGTTTATTATATAATAGTATTGATAGTATTGATTGATAAGACATTAGACTAATTTGCACATCCATGTATTTAAGCTGCGATTCCGATCGTACTCAAAATTTCACCAATTTGCATTTTGCACCCACAAAGTTCAAGCTCATTACAGTTTGCACCATTTTAACAATTTTATGTTAAACTTGACCGTTAATGTTAGTCTAAAATGAGGCTATTTCGGTCATTGTACTAATACTAATTTTTAAAATTAAATTATTTCAATAATCATTATAATTTTTAAATTTACCAAAATTTAATTTATAAATTTCAAAATTTTCAAAATATAATTTATAATTCAGATTTTTTTTAAAATGCATTATTAAATTCTCGTAAAGTATTATTTAAACTATAAAATTTGTTATAATTTTCAAAGTATTCTTTATGAAATATATCATAAATTTAAGATTTCGTTCGTTTTTCATTTTCTTTAATAAAATCAATTTTTAAATTGTGTTTCTTTTTTAAAAAAAACAAATTATAATAATTGACTAAATAACCTCGTTTTGACTAATAGAAACGGTCAAATTTAACGAAAAATCGTCAAAAGGATACAAATATTAGCAAAAAATAATCTACAAAAATACAAAATATAATTTATTAAAATTTTAAGTGCAAAGTGAATTTCGACTTAAATACAGGCAAAAATAAAGGTGAAAACGAGCCGAATACCTTCGAACTATGATGTGGTAGCGTTCAGTTCATATTATCAATTATAATGGTCAAGATCGGCTCGGATTCGAACATTATAAAAAAACTGGAGCTCGTACTCGGTTCATGTTCGAGTTCGTAAGCTCGTTTTTAGCTCGATTATGTTTGTCAAATATACGATCTACTCGAATTGTTTCGAATCGAACTCGAATATAATATAATTCAAAAAATTATAGAATTTGACATTTATTTAATTGATCTTTAAATAATTAAAAAATAATTGGGCAATCATTATTTACATTATTTTTAACTTTTTTTAAAAACTACATATTCAAGTATAACTACAAGATCACAAACTACGTTTATAAATAGGAAAAATTACAAGCCCAGAAAGATGAGATGAAGACTTGTTATCAGAAAGCATATTGGGTGTGTGCAGAATCAATACTTTTATCTATATTTATACTTGAAAAGATGATCACCGAAAAATTAAGTGTATTTTGTTTACAAATTCTGCCATAATAAAGGGGATTTAGGAGTAACTAGTGTGATAATTGATTTTCTCTATCAAACATTAACATGTATATGTCCATTAACCCGTCATTAATTCTTCAATATAATAACAGAAATTCTAAAATGAATGAAGATGAAATCTCATCCGCATACACCGAACTACTCGTAAATAATATAACCGAATGTGTATTTCGAATACTCGTATTACAACCGAGTGATCGAAACCTTATTTGACCGAGTAATTCTATGGTGAAAATCGGATCGTAAAAATATTCGAACAAATATAATTACTCAAATTCGGATCAAATTTCCACAAATACGAATCTCGGTTATATTTATTCGAACCGATCACGAATCGAGCCCGAGTTGCTCGCGGTCATTTTCAGCCCTACCTCCGTGATGTATTTTAGTACAATTTTTTTAGGCATTAAATGGTATAGTAGTATAGTTCAAACTACAAATTGCAAATTAGGCCAGATATTATACTTCAACCAAACACGCCCTCCCAGTTGAGGGAATCTAATCTTATACTCTATTCTTGAAAACCTAAAATCAGCAGTGACTATATGGATTCCATGGTTTTTTGTACTAGGAGTATCTTCAAGCCCTTTCTTTCTCATAAAGGTATCATCTTCATTTACATTTTCAATGTGGGTCATTTTTTATATTTTGATTTGTGTTGTTTTGTAAGTTATTGCGGTCTTAGAAGTATATAAGCTCAGATTGAATATGTTATTACAGGCAATGTTACTGTAATATGCTAAGACATGTTTCATGTGCTTTAGTTTGGAGCCTGCTATATGTTTTACACTGTGTTCTGGTCCTTCTGTAGTTGATTTTGAGTTCCGAAAGTGTCGTAAGTAATTATGTATACGGTAATGGTAATCTGAATTAGTGTAATTCTTGGCGCGTTTATATATAGTTTGAAGTGTTAAAGAGAGGGACTCATTTTGGAAAATCAATAAGTAGATGAATTTATTTGTTGATTTGTTTAAATTGGTACCCGATTTCTAGTATTGTAAATGAAAGAGGGATCGTTGGAAGAAAGAAAGGGCATAGATCGACCTTTCTTGTAGGCTGCTCTTTCAGTTGAAGCGGTTATACTAGTGCTATTTTGTAAGTTGTGCATGATGCAAACACATTTATAAATAATGTAATTAGTGATACGAGTTTAGAACAGTTGGCATAAATAATGCTGCTATTATATTTGTTTCAAACTTATGTATTCGGAAAGGAGTTTATATACTATGTAAATAGGCGTGGAATAGAACTGAGTGGTCATTTCTTGATGCAGCTTGTTGAATTTGGCAGAGATTGCAAGTGGATCTTCAACTTTGGTATCTCGGAGATCCCCCTGTCACATAGGTAATCTGAGCTTAAGAAGATTTAATGGAAATAAGAGTGGACATGATTCCCTTAGAGTTGCTGCATCAGGAAGATTTCGGAAAAGAGATGATGAGAAGATATATCAATCATCTGATTCCAACTTGGAAAATCAGGATGAAATCATATCTCTCTTTAGACGAATACAGTCTTCTATCTCCAAGGAAGAGTCCATGACTAAAAAACAAAGTTCCAAGTCTTCGGATGACAAACCTTCTGCGGAATCAGTTTTGGATGTTCTAAGTCAATCGAGAAAGAAAATAAAAGGTGAGCACTGGTATACATATCATACTAGATGCAACATGCATTTTTGGTACCAAATCATTTTGCTAATGAGTCCGAAGTCGCAATTTCGAGTGTGTTGTAGATATGATGGCTGCTTTGACAAACAAAGACAATATATGTTGAAAATATGTGCTATGCACAAATTTAGTCGATACAATTAGCGTATTTGACTATATTAGATCATGAAAATTAGTACTCAATACAAATATGAATAATTCTAAATTCATTTAAATATCGTTACCTCTAGTGTAGCATGTCATAAGTAGTTAAACATAAGATAAATAGATGCAATTTCTGTTTTGCCTCCAACCAAAATAACCTCATAATTTTACTTCTTAAAACGATAGTTTTGTGTGGACTGTGGTTCATGGTTGGGAACTAGTTTTATACATATTGTCCTTGTGCGAAAGACTAGTAGGTTGGAGCTTGAATGAAATTGTATCATGGCAAGGATATATATACTTTAGGGAGAGGGAGGGGGGTTAGATTGATACTCGTCATCTACTTCAGGAGCAGCATTGAACACAAAGGTATTCCATTTTCTGAACAGCTGACTGTCAGTTGTACGATGGTACCAAGAATAATGTGCACACAGAACTGCTGACATCAGCCTTTACATGTAATTTATTCACTCTGTCGTTTTTTAGCAACATTTTAATGACGATATCACAGTTATAATTGTTTAAATCAAACTGTATCAGCTGTTAGTACTGTGTAGGAGCCTGTTGTATGCATCTCTTTCTTTTTTATTTTTAGTCTTCATACTGCAATGCCTGATAATGTAATTTTATTATGGAACAGTTGTAGCTAATTATATTATTCTCATTGTTTAATGACTATACTAGAAAATACTTTGAACGAAAGAGGTGAGAAGGTTTTGTCGATTAGACGAGGCCAATGGAAAAATGACGAGAAAACAGAAATCCCTTCTGTACCAGACCTAAAATCAACTCGACCACCATCTAATTTTGTGAAAAGGTCTCCAATTCCAACTGCACCAAGCTCAAGACCAAACACTGAAGATAACAAAGCATCACCTGATTCAGGTAGTGAAGAGTCACTAGAGTTGGAGAAAGTTGAGAAAATGAAGCTTCCTGCATTAAAGGAACTGGCAAAATCTAGAGGGCTCAAAGGATACTCGAAGTTGAAGAAAAGTGAGCTTATAGAATTATTAAGGCCATAATGCGGAGTATCAATTGTGTTTTTTTCAGAGACTGCAACGCTTTCCATCTTTATCTGTCAACATTGCTTACTTGGATTATTTGAGTAGATTTATGTTGCACTTGTTTTTCCTCTACCTTCACAGTACCCTGGATCTTCCGTATCATTCATGAGAAGTTGGTTGTTTGCAGACTAGTTTTATAGGGAAAGTTGCTTCCCCCAAATGAAAATAAATTTCTTTTTTTGAAAAAACACAATAATTTTATGAATTGATATATTTCATTCTTATATCTTAAACAATGGTTCTCATAAATAATCACTCTTCTCCTATTTTCTCTGTTTTTTCGTAATTAAGATTTTTCATGAACTTAGTACACTAGTATTAATTATTTTGGTGCTGCTCATAATTAAAATTAATTTGCTAAGATACATTGATAGAAATAATTAGAAAAAAAATCATAAAATTCATGCGAACCTTTATGCCCATAAATCAACATTCCAGTCTGCTCACAAAGCAAGGCATGTACTCAGACTTTGTAATTATGAAGAAAAAGAAAACTCGGCCAAACGGACCCTCAAACTAAGTATCTTATATGACAAAGTCTTGTATATTGTAATAATTGAGCTTCTGACCTCTCCATAATCAACAATGAAGTAAATACAAGAGAAGGCGTGAGCCAAGACAGAATGACAACATAGAGTTGATCTCTTCACTAAAACATCTCTACACGGAAAAACCAAGGTAGAACAAAGGCAATTACCAGGCATGCCAGTAAGAAGTTACAAAATGGTTGTCCCCTCCAACACCCTCCACTCCTTTCAGAGGACTGAATACCATAATCGCTCAACATTCTAATGTTCCACTCTTCCACGAATCTGTTATCTGCAATACCTATGATATTTTTTGCAGTTTCACCACAGATTTCGCACAACCTACAGGAAAGGATACGTTTCGTTATTATCTACAACATGCCTTAAATGTTCTCCCGATGTTTACAAGTGAAAATAGATTCAGAACAGACAGCTTAAAGTTGATAAAATTTCTGCAATAACCCTGCAAAATTATTATTTACTAAAATTGTGTTTTGAGTCTTTACCTTCCCCTTTTCATAGAGATTGTCACTTGTCAATGAGAGAAAGGGAAATAGTTGAAGGACAAAAACAGTTGACTTTGCAATGGAAGAATAATGTACATAGAAATAGAAATGAGCTTAGAGCCTAAAATTGATGCCAAATTCTCTTAAAAGAAGTTTTTTTTATGTTTTCAAGCTCAAACATGAAACATTTTAAAGACTAGGCAGAAACAAAGATACTAGCAAATACCAATTGAGTGTGAACACCTTCCACATATATTAAACTAGCTCTTTTTTCTCAATTTAATCTGCACGGAAAACTAGGTCTGAACCAATGATTAGACTAGAACATAATTTATTTACAGAAAACAATAATTCTTTGTGATAAAAAAACAATAATTCTTCATTTTGATCAAGAATAGTATCAGTAAGGTCCACAAGTGGCATATCAGATCCAATATCCTACTACTAAACTAGTTAACCATAATAAAGAGTTACAGAAATATTAGCAAACAATTAAATACTTAATTTGTATCCTTATGAACACTGAATTTCGCAAATATCTGCAAATTAAGTGCATGGGCGTACATCGCATTTTTCAAATTAATTACCACCTTAAAACCTAGCATAAAGTCTGAACATAAAAGAAAGCAGTGAAATCCAAAACATACTGCTAACAGGGGAATGGGGCAAGACAGTTTACTTATCAAACACAAGTGGAAAAACACCGAAAAGTATTAGTAGGCATCATATGTGAAGTAACACGCACAGTAGTTATAACAACAGAAGTAACACATATCACTGTATCAGTACCTATTTCCTTTCAGCTTGAACCACGCCTCTGCACAATACGAGTGTGCAGCCCCAAGCTCATCTTTACAACCACATCCAAGCTGTATCAATTCCCTTTCATTACAACTTGTACTGCCAATAGTCTCTAATGATTGATCAGATGTCAAATGACATATTCTACAAACCCATTCCAAATCCGAACTCTCGTCAGCCGTCACATCAATCACACACGACGACTGCTTATCATCCTCCAAACCCGTTACTTTCACCTCATCCTCTAATACCTTACTCGTCATATTTGGATCAATCAAATCCTTATTATCACTCCCCTCCCCCTCTACTGGTTTGATCACAATTGTCATCTCAACTGCAACCCGGTTATCCAAACCCCTCGAATACTCTACTATTTCTTGATTACCTGAACCATGACCATAACTCAAATCCACATTTTCACTACCAACTCCTCCCTTATCACTCAAAATTTCTGTTTCCAGTGCAGCCCGATTATCCGAACCCCCTAATTTTTCTACCATTTCTTTATTAACTGAACCCTGAGCTAAACTCAAATCCACATTTTCACCAACTCCTTCCTTCTCACTCAAAATTTCTGTTTCCAATGCAACCCGATGATCCGAACCCCCTAAATTCTCTACCATTATTTGATTAACTGAACCATGAACCGAACGCAAATCCACATTTTCACTAACAGCTCCTTCCTTCTGACTCACAATTTCCATATCCAACGAAACCCGATTATTCGAACCACCTAAATTCTCAACCATTTCTCGATTAACCGAACCCAAATCCACATTTTCACCAACAACTCCTTCCTTCTCACTCCCACTTTCCATTTCCAACGCAACCCGATTATCCGAACCCCTTAAATCCTCTACCACTTCCTGATTAACTGAACCAGGAGCTGAACATAAATCAACATTTTGACCAACTCTTTTCTGCTCACTTAATACTTCATCCATAACTCTCTCACACATTTTATCAAACAGTTTGTGAGCAAACACTATTAACACATAAAATTATGCACTTCTAGCTGCATCTTTACATGTAATTCGCCAACCCACATCTCATTGCAGCGAATTAATTAATATACTAATGATTAATTAACTGTAAATATAAATACTAACAGAAACTAACAAAAATTTAGCAAAAAAATAAAATAATAAACAATCTTGTTATTATTGGAACAGGAAGTCTCAATCGTGAAGTATTTTTAATCCACGACAGTGTCATCCATCAGTACTTCACGCTAGTTGCGGGGTTTTTAGTAAAAGATTCATCAGTGAATAACTAATTTAGTGCAAGTCTAACAACTTACTTATATCATGTTCTAACCTTAAATATAAGTAATTTAGTAAGAAATTATGTTCCAACAATGTCCTAGTGGTTACCATTGTACAATTGCTTTTTACATTTTGTGATACCAAATGGACAATCTCATAATTTTGTAATGGCCGACAAACGTTTGGTTAACGGAGTGATATCATGTGGATGAAGTCAAAAGTATGATGGCGCCACTTGAAAGTCAAAAACTTTGTGGGGTACCAAATGAAATATCCCTTAATTTTTTTTTAAATATAGAAATTACATGTTTTTTTAATAAAATATTAAAATCAATTTAAGAAAAAAATCAAATCGATAAAGAATATAATAATATGAGAATAAAATTTATATAATCATAACATATGTTTATTATGTTTAATAATTTTTAAATAATAATGTAATTTAAAATTTATATACACTGTAAATAAAACTGAAGCATAAAAAGTAAAATCAGTTAGTAAGATACTTATATCTGTATATACTTTATATCTTTATTATATTAAATCTTTATATATAAAAAACATAATAGGGACCTTAACGAAAATTTTGGTCCTCATAGTATGGTCTTTGGATGACAAAATTAATAAGGAGTATTAGATCTTAACTAGATAAATGAAAACTGTTAGATTTAATATTAAAAAAGTATATTTAATTAATAGTATGATTATATTTAAATTCTGAAGAAGTGTATTTTGATAATTTAAACCAAATATAAATAGGTTTTCTATATTAAATAGAATTTTCCATATAAAAAATTCGTGACTTTCTTTTCTCTTCCATTTATGGACAATTCTATTTAGATAAAAATTGTTAAATCATCATTAAATTAAATATAATTTAGTTATCTTCATGTAGGCTGTAAAAACGTCAAAATCAGATTTTTAGAACACAAGATAAAGCCCAAATTAGTAAAGTGAGTAATTAAATTCTAATAATAATAATTATATTATCATTATTTTAACACTGTTATGGAATAAAAAGCGTACTTGTACAATTGACTGCTAGGGTTAGAGAGCATTGAGCTTTAATGGTTGTTCTCGTGTTTCGTGACTAAATCTGTGCTCACAAGATGCCTACGTATCTCAATTCGTGATTGAGACACTACGCCATATGTGGGCAATAGCTACGCTTTTTTCAGAGTAAAAAGCAAAAGTGTAACCATATATGGCTTAAAACGGATCTACGCCTGCACTTTTTTTCTATGTTAGCATTTCTATAAATTAGTGTTACGGTAGACGTGATTCAGTATCTATGCTAACGCCAAAGTCGGTGTAGTCGTTGGTCTTTAATAAAAGTGTAACCATTGGTCTTTAAAAATCAAAAAGAGAATTAGGCGGCTCAATATTTCATTTAAGTGGGTGAAATTTTTGTCCAAATTAGACAATAAAAAATAGGCGGGCCAAAATTTTGTCCAAATTTTCATTTCAGCGGCTCAATATTTCACACACTCAACTCACCAAACACACAACTCTCTCTCTCAACTCTCTGTCGTCTCTCTCTCACACTCTCTCTCAACTCTCTCTACAAAAACAATTAGGGTTCATATAAACAATTAGGGTTTGTAATTAGGGGTTCTTCACGGGTTCTCTCTGTACGGTTCTCTGCAATTAGGGCTTGTAATTAGCGACTGAATTAGAGCTTCATTTCGGGTTAGGTTTCAATTGGGGCTTATTTGTTCGATTACATTCTCTACTTGATAAGGTATTCATCTTGTTCTTCTTATTTCTATTCAATTACATGCTTATTTCGAATCGGGTTCATTTCGGGTTTCTAAAGTTTAGGGATTTCTTTCGGGTTGATATTTTGGGGATTATGAATATTTGTTTGTGTATAACAAGCTTACAACATGTTTCAGTTGCTTGTTCTATCAAGTTATGCCTTTGATGCAGGCATATCATTGATGTTGTATCAGGTACTTTCCTCTTATCCTATTTTCCCTTTAGGATAACAACGGACTACTGTCTTTTAGAAAATTTGCAATCTTAATGTATTATAGCTTCTGTTTTCGAAGTGGAGTTGTATTCTTTAAATAATCACCGAAAGTTTGTCATTTCTTGTTCAATCAAAACTGACCACGTGGTTTTAACTTCTTACCATATGTCGTGCAGAATCTCATTAGTTGTATACTAGTTGCTCTTTTGAGTTTGTTTGGAGCAGTCACAGTAGAGAAGCTGAATTGGAAACTGATTAGGGTGTGGCTTCCAGTCAATGTCATATTTGTGGGTATGCTTGTATCAGGCATGTACAGGTATGTACTAAAGCCCCGGTACAGATATCATCTTGTAACCTTTTCTACTCTAATTATATAGTGAATAGATGAACTAAATTCAGTCTTAACCACACTCAAGTTGTTAATCAATTATAAAGACTGACATTTCGTTTTTAATGTTGTAAACCTTAAGTCCTTTTAAGATATCCAATCTTGTGTTATGATGCATCCTAATGTGTTCTGTTTAATATTTTCAGTTTGAAATTCATAAATATTGCAATGGTGACTATCTTGAAGAACATGACAAATATTTTAACAACAATCGGTGAATTATATATTTTCCGAAAGCGTCAGAATCAGCAAGTGTGGGCTGCCATGTTTCTTATGGTACATAATCTTTTTGTAATTTGTTTTCGTTGTTTGTTTCATTTACTAACTAATACACAATCTGGCTGGGGGACAACGGTTATAGGCACATTTGGTTGTCCTGTTATATAATGTGGTGTGGTTCTATTTCCGTGCTTACAACTAATTTATCTGTCTCATACTCTCATTGCATACAATTTTAACTAGATTTAGTCCTTAATTCATCAAGTTGCTTATATATATTTAAAATCTGTCATTTTTAGGTTCTTGGATTTCGATTTAGCATTCTATATGTTAAGTTATATCGCCTTTTGTTTTAGTATGATTGGAAATATTGGAATGTAAATTCAGAATTGATAGATAGATACACCCACAGAGTCTACTTGTCTCTATTCTGCCATAAACATGAAATTTAAAATTTCTACAGTGAATTACTTCATCTATGTACATTAACGTGAAAAGTTCGTAAAGATTTTGCATTTTTACAATTAATCATTTTTTAATAAACATTCAGGTGATAAAATTTCTGGTAAAGCACTAATATGGATGACAATATGAAGAAAATTCAGGAAAACCTAATTGAGATTGAGGCTAAAGCTGAAGCTGAAGCAGAACATCTCCTATTAGCACGACACCAGGTTATTTAATCATCAATTTAAAATATGACTCCCGTTTCTGTCTGTTGTTTTAGTTGACTAAATTTTGGCAAGTATGTGTAGATGGTTGAAAATGATAAACTAAGAAATGGGAATAGAGAAGCATTGCCAGCACTCAGAAAAAGGGCTAGAACGACAAAGACAAGTGTACCTTCACCTTTTGAGTCAGTAATGAAGGAGATTGAGGGAATGAGATCAAAACCTTTAGTGATAGAGGTCTGTGCTACTTGTGGCAATCATGACTCCACAGAAAAGACATGGATGATGTTTGTTGGAACTGATATATTTGCCCGGATACCATTTCATTCCGCTCACACCATCTTGGAGAAAGGTATCGCTTTACCCCTGCTATATACATGGTCACAGTCACAGACAAACACGAATGATATATTTATGCAAATGTATGTTTATTAGATAGGCTCTTTATTTAGAATTTGTGATATACCAATCAGTATATGAGTACAAGTAAAATTATTACTTCTCATAACATTAACTCTGGTTTTTAAGATGTACAAAAATTTCTATACAAATTTCTGCTTTCTCATCTGTTTTGTTGTTGTCATTGAAAGTTCCTTGGTATCTATCTATCAATACTAAATTTTTACTAAGATATGGGATCTTATTTTGTTGTACATTTACATTCCAATATTTCCAATCATACTAAATTCAGAACATCTCACAGAGTTTAAGCTACACAAAGAAAACCATATCTTCTGCAGTTAGTACTTTAAGCCTCGGCTACACGTTAGATAAGAAAGTTGAATGGACTGATGCATTTGTGCTACTTAGGGGAATTACTACCCAGACTGTTAGGTTTAGTCGTATGCAATCTCATGTTCTAACTGGATTCTATCTAACGCCTGATGCTCCACATGTACCCCACCCTATTTGTTTAAGTCTTTTACCTAAATGGAGAGATGTTTCAAAGTCCATTAGGGAAGGAAAATCAACCTATTCTTACAATTATTACGATTATGATGATGACAAAATACGTAGTGCTGGAGTGTGTGAATTTTCCTCTGCAAACTCGGTGCAACTGATAGATGATGGAGACAGAACAAAAGGAAAGAAATTCCGTAGAAGAAATGATTATTCAAATGGACAGATGGACAGAAGCAAAATGAATAGTAAATATGAGAAATTCACTGGACAAGCAGCTCCTGCTCTCGGAGCAAGTCCAAACGTATGCCAATTCATGCTTTCTCACCCTCACGTGCATATATGATGATACTCTTGAAATATTGATTACATTATATGTCTTATGTTTGACAGCTTGGTGTTGACAAGACCAAATCTCTTGAATTATGCGGAACCTCGGAGGCTGCGTATCCTGGAAACTCAGATGTATTTAGGAGAACCCTCGCAGCAGCTTCGCTCGGAGCTAGTCAGAAGGTGTGCCAATTCATACTTTTTGACATGTTAATCGGAAACTATTAAATATTGATTACATTATATGTCTCTTGTTCAACATCTCGATGTTGACAAATCCAAGTCGATTGAATCAAGTGCAACCTCAGAGTCTGCAAACTCTGGAATGTCTCATGTATTCAGGACAACCCTTGCAGCACCTGCCTCTGGCGCAACGCATAAGGTTGGTGTGTCAATTTATATGTGTTTTCTTGGGGTGTTGATTACTTTGACTGATTACTTTCTTCTTGTTTATGATATTGTCAATGGCAAAGCCACTTACAAATGATGGAAATATAATAAGAACATAGAGTACAAATTGTAAAAAAAAAAGTATAGTGTTTTTCGTAGAGTGTAGATTACCTATGAAGCAGCGTAGGCTAGGTATTTCAAGTTTTTACAAGAGACTTTTAATTGTACAGTTTAATATACGCACTATTAACAAATCCACAAGTTATCTTAATGATATATTGAGGCAAAACACATGCATGTACTACTTCTGTTTCTTGTTGTTTTTTAGCACTCTGAACACTTGTTATTCCTAAGACTTGTTTGATATGTGTTGGAACTTTTTGTGCTGTTTCTCGGATTTTTTTATTAGATTTGCACTTGTACTAATTTGCTGTAACGATTATATTCCTATCAACAATAAAAATTCTATCGTTAATATCAGAACTATACCATTACGTTTAGTCATTAATATAGAGTAGTGCTGGTGGTACGGGAGGTACAGGTGGTGCACAGTCAGGGCTAGGAAAGGACAAGCCACTGACCCCCATACTATAGCTGAAAATGTAAGTACACTTCTTTTTTTCTTTATCGTAGCTCAATAACAGTTCATTTTTATGTATTTTTCTTTAAGTTTGTAAATAAATTTATTATGATTAAGATAGTACCAGTTGTGATTATGAAAACTGGGCCTTTTTATTTTGTTGTAAATGAGAGCAGTTACGGAGAGAGAGAGAGAATTGCATAGAGAATGAAATTTGTGCAGGAACTTTTCCCCGATGCCAATAAGGTATAGGTTTTTTTCCAATAAAAGTTATATTTGAATGTAATTTATTAGGAGTTTCAATAATAATCACAATTTCTGCGAATCATGAGCAAACATTAACATATGTAAAAATAAAATATGTTGGTGAAATAATTTGTATATGTCAATTGGTATTTTACAGCTTCAGTGCATATACCAATTCAAAATATTATGAAATATGCCCATAAAATATCTTAGGCACCAGACTGATGAAACTTGAGTTATAACATATTTTGCATTGCGTACTTGGAAAATATCAGAAGATATTGAAAACCAGGTTATTTTGACTTGTTAATGATTATTTGATATTAATTTACATTTTATCTGCATCCCTATAATATTCTTATAATATTCCATATTTATCACATCAACTAAAGATTGAGGAAGAATCATTTTTCTCGATTTTCCCATTTGATGATTTCTGACAAGATTGATTCTTCGATTTCAGTGTGCTAAAGTAATTACTTCAACTCCCATGACTCCTGAGTTATTCTTAGAATGGAAGAAGAAGAAGATGGAAGCACGGGACGCTGCCGAGATGGTAGAGAGAGCAAATAATGACCGTATGAGCAAATAATGATCGTATTGGCTGCTTAGCTATTTCGTGGTATTTTAGTTAGATTTTAGATGTTAGTTTGGTTTATGTAGTAGATGGATGATTGCTTGGAATGGTTTGTGGAGTTGATGTTATTTTGGATGGTTTTTTATGTATTGAAATGACTTCTGGATAGCCTGTTTATGTATTGGAATGTTTGGTAATATTTTGAATGGAAAGTTCTATATTTCAATGTCATATGTTGCCATTCTGTATTTAAAGTGTTGGTAAAAAGAATGCAAAGTGTAACCATTGACTCCAAAGTATTTAGTCTTTATGCGTTGGCAAAAGTATAGCAAAGTGTTGGCACAAAATCTAAAAATGTTTAAGAAAAAGTGTAGGCATAGTGGTAAGGGTGTTGGTAAAAACATCTAAGTGTTTCCTAATTTGGTGCTACAGTAGTACTGAAAATGTGTTGGCATAGGTCTATAGCAATACTATTAGTAGTGTTACTACAAAGATAACTGTGTTGGCATAGATCTATAGCAAAAACTAATAATATGTAGCCACAGAAATAAAAAGTGTTGGCGTAGGGGTCTACGCCTACACATTTCTCCGGTGTTACCAAAAACTACAAAAGTGTTGGCGTAGACCCCTATGGTAGCGGCCATTTTTCTAACACCCTCAAATTTGGTCAAAGTGTAGCCATAGCCTATTTTTTTCCCTTTACCAACAGTTTTTTGGGCTATAACCACACTTTTTCAGGTGTTGCTGTAGCCCACTTATGGCGTAGTGAGAATCAAGTCAAAAACGTAGTTTTGATTGAAGGATCAGGTCCTTTATATAGGCATCAGGAGCCTTGTATTTAGGGTATGTTTGGGAGACTTAGCGAATAAGTCTCCTTCTTGACAGTGGATAAGTATTGTATTCCTTGGTGGACAAGTCTTTTCCTTATCGTAGGATAAGAACTGTGATTAGTTATTTCCTTTGATGGAGATACTAGATCTTTCTTTGTAGAAGTCAGACTTTTTGGATGATTTTATCACACTTTGGACTCTTTTTATGAGCTATATATTTTCCTAATTTATTAATTACGAAATTAATAAATATTTTCCTAATTTATTAATTACGTCATTAATTATATTTCTAGGGTTATTTTTAGCCCATATCATTTGCCCCCCAATTTCTAGGAAAACTTTTCAAGCTTTCGTAGAAATTATATTGAACTTTTTCGAGATTCAGGGTCCTTTTATCCTTTACCTAGGACTTTATTTACATTAGTGTTTCACAAGTATCGCCTTATTGCAAAGTGTGGAGCGACCTGCACATTTACGACGATTGTTGCATTATTCGAGGCTAATTTGACATTTATATGAACCTTTCACGGTTTATTTTGTCTAGATTTCATGGTCATTCTAAAAAAGAATGCCTTAATTTCAAAAAAATTGGGGAAAATAATCCTTTATTTGCGCCTTTCTTAGGCAACTACGGGGCTTTTTACGTATTATCTACATAAATTATTGCCCTTCTTACCAAGAAAATATTTAAATAATTTCTCTTGTATTTTTCCTAATATTTCAGGAATTTTTTTTTTGTACACACATGTATTTTTAATAATCATTCCTAATATTTTAGGAATTTTCATGTACCCACAGGTATTTTTAATAAATATTCCTAATATTTAAGGAATTTTCATGTACCCATAGGTATTTTTAATAATTATTCCTAATATTTAAGGAATTTTCATGTACCCACATGTATTTTTAATAATTATTCCTAATATTTAAGGAATTTCCATGTACCCACAGGTATTTTTAATAAATATTCCTAATATTTAAGGAATTTCCATGTACCCACAAGTATTTTTAATAATTATTCCTAATATTTAAGGAATTTTCATGTACCCACATGTATTTTTAATAATTATTCCTAATATTTTAGGAATTTCCATGTACCCACATGTATTTTTAATAATTATTCCTTATATTTAAGGAATTTCCATGTACCCACAGGTATTTTTAATAATTATTCCTAATATTTTAGGAATTTCCATGTACCCACAGGTATTTTTAATAATTATTCCTAATATTTAAGGAATTTCCATGTACCCACATGTATTTTTAATAATTATTCCTAATATTTTAGGAATTTCCATGTACTCACAGGTATTTTTAATAATTATTCCTAATATTTTAGGAATTTCCATGTACCCACGGGTATTTTTAATAATGTTTGCAAATAAATATATTTTTTGCAAGTATTTCAGAATTAGACACCTTTTCATAATTTTTTAGGGTCTATTTTATAATTTCCAAAGCTCAGGGGTGAATCTGTCAGGTTTGAAACTTTAGTGGAAAATCTGTTAGTTTATAAAGTTCAGTGGAGAATCTGTAAGTTTTTAAACTTCAAGGAAAAGTTTGTGAACTATCCAGAACTTGGGGTACTAAACTGCACTGTTAGGCCGAATACACAATATATAATCAATATAAGTATGATAATAACAATTGAGAACACTGTTTATGAATCAACAACTGAATTATATAAATAACTCTTCTCAGTGATGTTAAAGAATCACAAAGAGCTGCTAGGTTACAAGAATAATGTATTCAGTATTCGCATCCCTTTTAGGGTTAACCTATCTGTGTTTATATAATACACAGCTACATAATCAATCTCTAATTGATATTCCTATAAATCAGCTATACAAATTATATCAAATTAGGATTGGTTCTGTCTTCTGTTCCGTTTCCTTAACTGTCTCAATATATCTTGCTTCTTTCCATCTTCAAGATATATTGCTTCTAGAATCTTTATATCAGCACCGACAGTTAATGAACTCTTCACCTCGTCAGACTTTATCAAACTCTGACTGGCTTCTAGTAAACTCTGATGAGTACCTGTTGCTTAAACACTGATGAGCAAATGTCAGCAATTATATCTAACAATCTCCCCCAACTTGTGCATAATAAAGATGTACAAGTTAATAGATAATTGATGATGTCAAAACATATAACAAATGCAGTGTTTAAATATAATCAGAGTTTAACTTTAACTTAGAACAGAAAACTTTAAAAACTTACAGTCAGACTTTACTTAATCTCTTCAATATCAGGCACTGTCCTGAGATAATCAATAAGTAGCCTCCTTTCAGCTTTTTCCAGCTCATCTACCATGATCCCTTTCAATTCTTTGAGTTCTGGATCACTTTCTCCAGTCTGGTAGATAGCAGCTCTCAGAGAATAAATGTTGTTCTTCCTCATTTCATTCCCTAGCCGAATATAGTAAGATTTGTCAGACTCTAAGTTGAACTCCAAAACTTTTATACCTGGTGCAGTATTGAACTTTGCACTGTTTCTCTTCATCTCAACAAGCTTTCCATGAGCATCTCTGTACTTAGGAACATAAGCACTTGAAATTCTTGCTCCACACAAGACTTTAGACTTCATCATTCTCTCTCTTAAAACTTGAGCAGCATTGTGAGTACTTTGATTTTTCTCTCTTAGCAGATATAAAACATACTCTAGCTCTTCCCATAGTTTTAGATGAATATCAGCTTCTCCAACTCTATAAACTCTTCCATCAGCCATAAAATATAACAGAAACTCCTTTTTGATTCCTCTGTGATAAATCATCTGAACAGACTCTAACTTGTCAAGGTTTTCTTGAGTTACCCCAACACCAGATTCTGCCAGTGATGTATGATCTAAAGGACTGTTATTCACTCTTTTCTCTCTATGTGAACCCAAGCCAGATCTATCATAAGATTCTTTTCCCATTACAGTTCTGCTTTGTAAAATGTTCACATTTCCTGGCTTCAGAGTTTCATCTTTAGATGATCTTCGAAAAGTACCTTGGAGTTGTGGAGATATTAATTGAGTTTGTACAACTTGAGCAGTGTCAGAGGTTGTCACAACTTTAACAGAATCATCAACTTGAGCAACGTCAGTGGTTGATTTATTAGATCTTGATTCAACATGAGCCATGTCAGAGGTTGAATAAGCTTTCTTTGATAACTCAGGCTCTTCAATCAATTTGCCTTTTCCTTTGTCAGTGTTTGCAATCACAGGCCTCCTTGTGTATTGTATACTCTGTTGAGTATTTTCTTTGATAGAAATTCCAATTTCTTTCTTTCTAGGAGCCTTTACTGATTTCTTCTTATAAGTACCAGCTTCAATCTTTTTCTGGTGTTCTTTAGCAAGAAGCTTCATCTCAGCATCTATATCTTCAACTGTGGCTTCACCACCATGTTCTTCCATGAAAATCTTAGCAGCAATCTCTTCATCAGTGGTTGGATTTGATGAAATCACTAGACTTTTAAGTCTTGAAGAAGATTGACTACCAGAGTTTAACCTTTCAGAGTTTGTCTGTCTAGCAGAGTTTGACCTAAGTCGCCCTTGCTCTTGAGAAGACTTTGACCTTTTCTCTGTTTCCCTGCTTCCACCATCATTTGAATCATCCCTCAGTCTCAAAGTTGGAGTCCTTCTGCATTTGTCTTTAGGTATCTTCTCCCCCTTTTTGACATCATCAGGAATAAAAACTGATGTCAGCAACTCAAGTGATGCAGCAATAGAGTCAATCTTAGTAGATATGTCAGCTTGATTGCTCTCAACCCTTGTTAGCCTCTGCTTAATCTCTTCTTGATCCTTTACCATAGATGTAAATTGAGCTCTATCTTTCTTTAGTGCTAACTCCTTAAGAGCAATATCATTACTCAATCCAAGAACAACCTTGTGAGTCTCATCAAAGCGGTTGTGCAATGATTTAACTTGAACAATGGTCGCCTTAAAATGTGATAATAACTCAGGATTAGTAATCTCTGTAGCAGTCTTATGTACAAAATCAGCAGCCCTTTGAGTAGAGAAAATGCAGTCTGCTCCTGACCAATTAGCATAATGCATTTCCCTGAAATGATCTTTAGTGGCATTGTGATTTTCTTTGATAGACTCTGCTGTAGGATCTCTTAGAAAAGGTATAGACTCATCAGAATCTGAAAGTTCAGCATTGATCCCAGAGTTTGCATGAAGAGAATGTTCAGAATTTTGATTATCATCTGCATCAACATTGTCTTGGATAGGCTCTACAGCTTCTTCAAATGCATTCTCTGCAGTAGCTTCAGTATTTATCTGTGCAGCTTCTTCAAGAACTTGCTCTGCAACAGCTTCAACATTCTCAGAGTTTACATTTACAAAAACCTCTGTTTCTTCAGGAACAGTCTTAACCATATCCTCTACTGTATCTGCATTTATCACCTCTACAGCAGCTTCAATTACCTGATCAACCTCCTCACCCATTTCAGGAATTGAATTATTGACAGAGAGAATCTCTGTATGAGTTGCAAGAGACTCATCTAGAATTTGGGTGGGTTGATCAGCTGCCACATCCTCAGTATCACAAACACTGATACTAGGATGTGCTTCAATTTCTTTTTCAATATCAACAAAGAAAGTTTCTTCCAAAGCCATCTCAGCCATATCATCAGTATTTGCATGAGCAGCATCAAAGACATCTTCAGGAACTGCTTCAGGAGCTTCAACATTTATAGCAGCAACATTTTCAACATTTTCAACTTCAATATTTGGATCAGAAACATCCAACTCCTCAAAAAGATAATCAGCCACCAACTTTCTTCTTTTCTGATGTGAAATCTCATTATCAGCAAAAGATGGCCTATTTGCCCTTCTTTTCTTCCTTGAAGTTCCAGCAGATGTTGACACCCCAATATCAACTGATGATTTAGAAATCCTAGCTGGCTTAGAACCCATATGCTTAGTTCTACCACTAGATTTTGGTTTATTGGGAAGAACAGTATCTAGAGGTTCAGGCTGTGATTCAGATTGTGGTTGTGGTTGAGTTTCAGATTGTGTTTGGGTAGAATTGATCAAAAACTGTTGAACCAACTCAGGTAATAAGAAATCACCTAGATTACCCTTCTTGACATCCTTGTTAATAAGATCAGAGAATACTCTTTTGTGCAGTTTAAAACAAGGAATAATATCATTATCAATAATATCTACCCCATTAACACAAACAGAAAATAAAATCTGACAGAAACGAGAAAAGTAAACTACCCTTCTGTTTTCAGTCATTTTCTCACCTAAATTAGTTAAAACTAATCTAGCAAAATCAAAATGAGTACCATAAAGTAAAGAATACCCAATTTGCAGACTATCAGTGGGTATTGCATCCCAGTTGGTGCACTTCTTTCCGAACGTTCTTGTAATGCAATCGATGAAAAAGCTCCACTCCTTTCTCAAGAACGGTCGCTTCAATTGACCTATCTTAGCCAAAGACCCACTGTATCCTATCTCCTTCATCATCCTTACCAAATCAGCATCACCAACAGCAATGGTGTAAGCAGTATACTCACCAAAGCCCATAGCTGCACGAACTGTACCAGGAGTAATAAAATACTCTGTTTCTTGAAACTCGAAAATAATGGATGGTGTTCCTGATTCACCACCATCATCATAGACACCAGTCTCCCAGAAGCTTTTAATTTGTAATCCAGAAAGCTTCTCTGGTTCTACAAGAGCACGCCCGATTGGAGATTGGGCAAGAAAATTCTGCATCAGATGAAACGCCTCCGGTGCGTTCTCATTAGCCAATGGAGCAGCATAGTTGTTAGGAACAAATTCAAGATCAGAGGATACAAAAGCAGTAGAAGCCATTTGAATGATTTAGAAATAATCAGAGAATGACTTAGAAAATTTTTGAGAGTGTTTGCAGTAAAAGTGTTTGTGAAAATGTGTGAATTGGAATAAGTTGTGAAAAGGTCAAATGAGTTCGTGTATTGGATATTAATACAAAAGAATTAATTAAAAACTGAACAGTTTCTAATCAATACACACAACTGTCTTACTCCTTGAAACGTGTGAGTGGGACACGTGGCACACATGCAATGACTAACACCAGTAATTGACAGTTTCCAATGCGCATGCGCAGTAAAAACAGCAATAATTACCGCCTTTTACACTTTTCTAGACACTCAACCTCTCTCCTCTGTTTAATACAAATTAGAACCGTTACCAATCATACTCTTTTATTTTCAAGAATGTTTTCTCAAAATTGTTAACTGTCTGAAACAAATAATTAATTTTAATCATCAGAGATTAAAATAAAATTACCTCAGCGTAGAGTACACAGTTCATCAGTGTTTACCAATCCTCCTCCTTTATAAATAAACTCTTTTCATAAACTGTACAGGTGTGAATATTTGTGTGTGAATTAGCAGAGTTTACTGAATATGAATATTTAGATCATCTCAAAGTGCATAAAATCCACAAACTAAAGCAGTAAAAAACTGGTTGCTCAAACTCTCATGTAAAATAAAATCTGATTTTTATATCTAAACTCTGTATTCTGATATCCTTTCATTTGGATATATCTTTTATTTTCACCCCCTTTATATATAATTTTTTTTTTCCAGTAATCAGTGGTTGGCACTAGTCACCAAAAATCAAAGATTTTAGCCCTTATTTCATACAATAAGTTCCTGGATCTTCCTAGGCACAACATGATCTCAAAGGAATTTGTGCTCTTTTTGGCATCTTTTGATTTGAGGGTGAAATATTTGCAATTAATTAACAGAGTTTAGACTTTTCATCAGTTAATACAATTAATTTATGAGAGAAAGTGCAAACAGCTAATACAGACTCAGTGTATAGGATCAATAAACTAAGAGATGCTATAAATATAGAGACAGTATCATGCTGTGTAAAATTTCTGCACATTTTGTAATTTAGAATTTATAATACTTAGAAGGATTCATGATTACTTACTGAAAATCATGCTTCATACAGCTTTCTTCATCGGTCCATATGTTTCAGACAATATCACAATCAGAGTTTAACATTAGAGTTTAACCGACAGAGTATGACTAACAGAGTTTACTATCAGAGTTTAACATACTGGTACAAATAGCAGTTAACACATGCAAAGAATCATGAGCATAAAATCATGTATAGAGTTTGAATCTAACCAGTATCTCTAGTCAAAACCAGAGATCATTCCAAGTTCATTTACCAGCCTTGTAAAGGTAGCTTCACTCAAAGGTTTGGTGAAGATATCTGCAAGCTGTTGGTCTATAGAAACAAAATGAAGCTCAATGTTTCCTTCTTCCACATGTTCCCTGATAAAATGATACCTTATGCTGATGTGCTTGGTCATGGAGTGCTGTACTGGATTACCTGTCATAGCAATAGAACTTTGATTATCACAGTAAATAGGTATTCTAGAGTACCTTAATCCATAGTCCAGCAATTGATTCTTCATCCATAAAATCTGTACACAACAGCTACCAGCAGCTATATACTCTGCTTTTGCTGTGGATGTGGAAATTGATTTCTGTTTCTTGCTGTACCAAGAAACTAATCTGTCACCTAAAAATTGACAGCTTCCACTTGTACTTTTTCTGTCTATCTTACAGCCTGCAAAATCTGCATTAGAGTAACCAATTAATTTAAACTCTGATTCTCTAGGATACCACAAACCAAGAGTTATGGTTCCTTTGAGATATTTGAAAATCCTCTTCACAGCTGTTAGATGTGGCTCTCTGGGGTCTGCTTGAAATCTTGCACAAAGACATGTTGCATACATGATATCTGGTCTACTTACTGTCAGATAAAGAAGAGACCCTATCATTCCTCTATAGTTTGTCATATCTACTGAGGCTCATGTGTCTTTGTCTAGCTTTGTTGCAGTAGCCATGGGAGTTGTAGCAGATGAACTATCAAGCATACCAAATTTCTTGAGAAGATTTCTGGTATATTTTGCTTGATTGATAAAAATCCCATCATCTGTTTGCTTGACCTGTAAGCCTAGAAAATAACTAAGCTCTCCCATCATACTCATTTGATATCTTGACTGCATAAGCTTGTCAAATTTCTTACAGAGTTTGTCATTAGTAGACCCAAAAATTATGTCATCCACATAGATTTGAACTAACAGCAAATCATCACCAAAATTAAAATAGAACAAGGTTTTGTCAATTGTACCTCTAGTGAACCCACTTTCTAAAAGAAATTGAGCCAGAGTTTCATACCATGCTCTAGGTGCCTGCTTTAGTCCATATAATGCCTTATCAAGTCTGTAGACATAATCTGGATGTTTGGAATCTACAAACCCTGGTGGTTGTTCAACAAACACTTCTTCTTCAAGTTTCCCATTGAGAAAAGCACTTTTCACATCCATCTGAAAGACTTTAAACTTCTTGTGAGCAGCATAGGCCAGAAAAATCCTTATTGCCTCCAATCTTGCAACTGGAGCAAAGGTTTCATCATAGTCAATTCCTTCCTGCTGTGAATAGCCTTTAGCCACAAGTCTAGCCTTATTCCTTGTTAATACTCCATCACTGTCTGTTTTGTTTCTGAAAACCCATTTTGTACCAACAATTGATCTATTCTTTGGTCTTGGTACAAGTGTCCAGACTTCATTCCTCTCAAATTCATTTAACTCCTCTTGCATTGCTGTTATCCAGTTAGCATCTTGAAGAGCTTCTTCCACTTTCTTGGGCTCTGTTTGAGATAAGAATGCATGAAACAGACATTCATTATTTGTAGCACTTCTAGTTCTTACACTAGCTTCTGGATCTCCAATTATCAAGTCAGGTGTATGGGATTGTGTCCACCTTCTTGCTGTTGGTAATTGGCTTCTATAATAATTATTAGATCCTCCCCCTTGATCCATGCTCTCCTGATTTTCTGCTTGACCATTTGCATTCTCTGAGGCTCCCCCTGAATTGGACTGTTCAGTATTTGAACTTTCAGAGTTTGACTCAGAGTTTCTGTTGGATTCTTCATTTGACTCTCTTTCAGAATTTGAGTCATCACTTTGAGAAGTTTCTGAAGTTTCTTCACGCACCCCCTCAACTGGTTCTCCATTTCGTTCTGTCAGAGAAAATTCTTCAGAGTTTACCAGTAGAGGATCAGAGTATTCTTCGTCAGAGTTTGTTGGATTTGCTTCATCAGAGTTTACATCATCAGAGTATAGATCTTCATTTTCAAAGCGAAGTTGATCATGATATCTTTCATCTTCTATTCCAGTTATTTTCTTGTCATCAAATGACACATGTATAGATTCCATGATCACTTTTGTTCTTAGATTGTAGACTCTGAATGCTTTAGTTGATAGTGGGTATCCAACAAAAATTCCTTCATCAGCTTTTAAGTCAAACTTGGTCAACTGTTCAGGATGAGTTTTCAACACAAAGCACTTACATCCAAATATATGAAAATATTTCAGATTTGGCTTCTTATTTTTCACCATCTCATATGGTGTTTTCCCATGCTTGTTGATCAGTGTAGCATTTTGAGTAAAACAAGCTGTTTGAACAGCTTCTGCCCAGAAATAAGTTGGCAATTTTGCTTCATCAAGCATTGTTCTGGCAGCTTCGATTAGGGTTCTGTTCTTTCTTTCAACTACACCGTTTTGCTGTGGAGTTCCAGGTGCAGAAAATTCTTGCTTCACTCCTCTTTCCTTGCAGAAAGCTTCCATTTCAGAATTTCTGAACTCAGTACCATTATCACTTCTTAGAATTTTCACTTTGTATTGTGATCCTTTGTCCAATAGCTTCACATGATCCATTAGAATTGAGGCAGTTTCATCCTTCTTTGCTAAGAAATACACCCATGTGTACCTAGTGTACTCATCAACAATAACTAGAGCATATTTCTTTCTGCCCAATGACATTATATTTACTGGACCAAAAAGATCAACATGTATAAGATGATAAGGTTCCACAACTGAAGATTCAGATTTACTCTTGAAAGATGACTTCCTTTGCTTGGCCTTTTGACAAGAATCACACAGACCATCTAAGCTGAGTATTGACTTTGGAAGTCCCCTTACAAGATCTTTTCGAATCAGCTCATTGATGTTGTTCAAGTTTAGGTGAGAGAGCTTCTTATGCCATTTCCAACTCTCTTCACTAGACATTCTTGCTGATAGACACACAGTTTTTCCTTCAGAGTTTGTTACCAAACTTGCTTCATAGATGTTATTGTGCCTTTGTCCAACTAGAACAACTTTCCCTGTAGATTTGCTGATAACTTCACAATGTTCAGTATGAAAATCTACATGGTATCCTCTGTCACAGATTTGACTCACAGAAAGCAGATCATGCTTGAGTCCTGAGACAAGAGCTACATCTGTTATGATGACACTTCCAAGATTGATATTGCCATATCCCAGAGTATGTCCTATGTTGCCATCTCCATAGGAAACTTTTGGGCCAGCCTTCTCCTCATAGTCTGATAGCAGGGCTTTATTTCCAGTCATATGTCCTGAGCATCCACTGTCCAAGATAAGAGTGCTCTCTTTTATGCCCTGCAATCACAAACAATCACTAAGTGTTAGATTTAAGGATCCAGACTTCCTTGGATCCTTTGGCTTTCTTAACATTGTTAGCTTTTGCAGCGGAATCACTATCAACAGAGTTTAAACTAACATTGTCAGACTTTACACTTGCAGAGTTTGCTCTAACCCACTTCAAGTTGGGTTTTAGCTCATAATAGTTGTGATAAATAGCATGATAACTCTTGCAAGTATAAATGGAATGCCAAGTGCTCCCACAGTGTGTGCATAAAGTCTTTGGTCTAACCCTAACATAATTATTCTTTACTCCTGATGTGGAGGGTAAAGAGTTAATATCTTTGTTCTTCTTGCAAAACCTGGCAAGATGGTTAGTACTACCACAACTATGACATGTTTTTCTAGGAGCAGCAGAATTAGGCAGATAATCATTTCTTTTATTAATGCCTACTTTTCCATTCATATTCTTCTTAAACATTTTCTGTTTGTTGACAGACTTTACTTCTTTGAGCTTATGTTTGAATGGTTTTTCTGTCATTAAACCAACATTAACCTGTTTATCACAGATTTTTACTGGTTCTTTAATAGCTTCTATCTCAATCTTATTCTCTGTTATTGAACCAATATTAACCTGTTTTACGCAAGTTTCAACTGGTTCCATAACAGCTTCTTTCACAACTACAGACTTTAGCTTACTGTATTCCGGAACAAATTGCACAGGTTTAAGTTGTGGTTTCACTTTAACTTTATCTTTAAACCTAAGTTCATCTCCCTCACAGTAACCTAAGCCTACAGTATCTGTCTGAAAAACCTGATGTGTGTCTTTTCCAGAATTTGTCCAGGTTTTAATTATTTTTCTCTCTTTTTCCAACTCAGATTCTATTTCCCTATATCTTTTAAGCAACTCCTGTTCAACATAAACAGCATCATCTCTCTCCTTTTGTACTTGTTGCATGTTAACAAGTTTCTCTTCAAGGAATTTATTCCTCTCTTTAAGACCTAGATTCTCAGATTTGATTCTTTCATTTTCTAAAGACTGATCCCTATAACTAACATGTATGCTTTTAAGATAAATTCTTAATTCAGATATATTATCAGTATCATAAGCATAAGTTGTTAGGGGTACCTTGTTTCCAGATGACTCAGCTTCATCTTTAACAGTTGCCATGAGAGCATAATTGACTCCCTCATCTGAGTCTGAAGTGTCTGCCCAGTCCTTGCCTTTAGTGATGAGTGCTTTCTCAGATTTTCCTTTCTTACATTCTGGAGCATAATGACCCATCTCTTTACATTTGTAGCACTGGATCTCAGACTTGTCTTTCTTTCCAGACTTGGTATATTTTCCATCAGACTTTCTGAAATTTCTCTTATCAGAATTTGAATCTTTCCTTGAGAATCTCTTTCCTTTCTTGAAGTTCTTGAATCCCATCTTCTTGAAGGTCTTCACCATTAAAGCAGCCATTCTCATCATCTCTTCTTCATCATCCTCAGAATCAGAAGCTTCATCAGTGTTTGAGCCATCATCAAAGTTTGATGACTCACTGTCAGATTTAATGACTAAAGCCTTTCCTTTGGTTTTCTTTCTTGATGATTCCTTCTTGACAGGCTTTTCTTCAACTTTAAGAGCAACAGATTTTGTCTTCTTTCCAGATCTTTTGTTTCTCTGTTCTATTTCAAGTTCATGAGTTTTAAGCAACCCATAGATTTCATCAAGATCTGTATCTGTAAGATCATAATTGTCTCTGATTGTTGTTGCCTTTAAATCCCATCTTTCAGGTAGGGATAGAAGAAACTTGAGATTTGACTCTTCAAGTTCATATTCTTTATCAACCAGAGACAAATCATTCAACAATTTACAAAATCTGTCATATGTATCTGTCAAACTTTCATCAGATCTAGAGTCAAAGTGTTCATACTCCTGTGTTAGAATAGTCTTCCTGTTTTTCTTTATAGCACTTGTTCCTTGACACCTGACTTCCAAAGCATCCCAAATCTCTTTGGCAGTCTTGCAGGCAATCACTCTGTTAGACATGACATTATCTAAGGCACTGTGTAGTAGATGTCTAACCTTTGCAATTGATGAGATGTCTTCAGGAGTCAAATCTTTCTTCTCTTTTGGAACAGTCTTTTGTTCTTGCCCAGTAACAACATGAGACAATTTAGTTGGCATATGAGGACCATCATTGATTCTATCAAGGTATTCTGGATCTGTGGCTTCCAGAAACATGGTCATCTTCACCTTCCATATTGGATATTCACTTGGTCTGAGAATTGGAACCCTTATAGTCTCATATCGACTCACAGAAGTAGGTTGAACCTTCTGAACATTAGAACCTGCATTAGAACCTTCATGAGAGTTGTCACTCATGATTATACTTGTGTTTGGATCGATAAACTGTATATACTAATCAGCCTTGGCTCTGATACCAATTGTTAGGCCGAATACACAATATATAATCAATATAAGTATGATAATAACAATTGAGAACACTGTTTATGAATCAACAACTGAATTATATAAATAACTCTTCTCTCAGTGATGTTAAAGAATCACAAAGAGCTGCTAGGTTACAAGAATAATGTATTCAGTATTCGCATCCCTTTTAGGGTTAACCTATCTGTGTTTATATAATACACAGCTACATAATCAATCTCTAATTGATATTCCTATAAATCAGCTATACAAATTATATCAAATTAGGATTGCTTCTGTCTTCTGTTCCGTTTCCTTAACTGTCTCAATATATCTTGCTTATTTCCATCTTCAAGATATATTGCTTCTAGAATCTTTATATCAGCACCGACAGTTAATGAACTCTTCACCTCGTCAGACTTTATCAAACTCTGACTGGCTTCTAGTAAACTCTGATGAGTACCTGTTGCTTAAACACTGATGAGCAAACGTCCGCAATTATATCTAACAAACTACACTTTGGCAGTTTAGTCCCAGTTTGGGGGTTCAGGTCGAAGGTGTTGACCTCATTTGAGGCCCCTCATTTTCGACCTCATTTGAGGTCGATTTCGAAAGAATATTTTTTTAAAAAAATATTATTATTGAATAATAATATTTATTTTACCCAATTTTTTTAAGGGTATTTTCGACCCCATTTTGAGGTATTTTCTACCTGATTTTGAGGTATTTTCGACCTCAATTTTTTGAGGTATTGTCGACCTCGATTTTTGACCTCAATTTGGTCCTAGGTCGAACAAAACGACCTCAGCTTTTCATGTATTTTCGACCTCATTTTGAGGTATTTTCAACCTCATTTTTGAGGTATTTTCGACCTCAATTTTTTGAGGTATTGTCGACCTCGATTTTTGATCTCAATTTGGACCCAGGTCGAACAAAACGACCTCAGCTTTCGACCTCAGTTGGTCCCAGGTCAAACAATTCGACCTCAATTTCACATATACTTTCGACCTCAGTCTTTCGACCTCAGTCTAGGGTTTCTTCGACCTCAGTTTTTGACCTGAGTTGGTCCCAGGTCGAACAAAACGACCTCAGTTTCACATATACTTTCGACCTCAGTCTTTCGACCTCAGTCTAGGGATTCTTCGACCTCAGTTTCGACCTTAAATTGGTCTTAGGTCGAACGAATCGACTTCAATTTTCCATGTGTTTTCGACCTCAGCCTTTCGACTTTAGTCTAGAGTTTCTTCGACCTCGGTTGGTTCCAACAACGCCAAACGTGGCTTACAGATACAAAAACTAACTTAAGTTCTAACACCTTAAACCTCATTTGAGGTTTCAACAATGCCAAACGTGGTTACAGATATAAGAACTAATTTGAGTTCTAACACCTTAGACCTCATTTGAGGTTTCAACAACGCCAAACGTGGCTTGAATTTTTGTTTTCGGGTTGAATAGTAACGACCTGGATTGTGATTGAAGCCATTCGACCTCGTTTGAGGTTTTAGCAATGCCAAACGTGGCTTATAGGTAGAGGACCTGATTTGAGGTCTAACACCTTAATTTTCACATCGAGAGGTCTTCATGAATGAAGACCGACATAATGTTTCACTTGTTTCTTTAATTTGAGCTTTTAGTATATCGAATCGAAGCTCATTCTGAGCTCTACTTCCTCAAATTTTCAGGGGTTTCAACCCGTATATTAACCTTCTTCCAATAGGCCTCTTTAGGTTTTTAGTTGAGCTTGAGGTCTTTAGGACTACCATTGATCTTCCGATTTTAAGAATCGTGGTTTTCATGACTTGTAATCTAAATTGGGGATCTAGATAGGACTAACTCAAGTATTCAATTAATTTGAGGTCTTCAAGACTAGGATTCAAAAATTTCAAAACTAAGATTCGAGTCTTCATTTCATGTTATATAGGATCACCTATTTCGAGGCAGCTTGCCTTTTTGGCATACTTCTGATACTTCTTCTTGCCAATGGAGGAGTCCGAGCCTACTGATGACTTCATAGAAGACTTAGATGTCCCTCGTAGGGATGCCCTTGTCCTTGACAAGGACCCGTCTGATGACTTAGAGTAGATTTTATTGGCCCTGTGTGGCTCTATTTATCTATACCTTGCTTTTATTCAGGGTCCTTTCATGGACTTTAGGACTTTATTTGATGCTTGTAACATAACTCTTTGATCCTTCGGGATCTTCTATCCATGCATTCTATTTATGTTATATCTCGTAGTCTTATCTTTTTTATACTTCTTCGGGGTTTATGCAACTTATTTATGCATATTCTGTTTCTTTCGTTCTTGCATTCACTTATATTTATTTAGCTTATCTTTTGTAAGGTAATTCCTAGTACTTGGCCTCTTGAATGGGCTGGCACTTTGATCAAGTGCTATTGGTACAACTTGCCCTTTAGTAAAACAATAAGAAAATGCTCAAACAAAGATAAGTAATACAATAGTGAAAAAGAACTTGAAATATTTTCTTTTAAAAAGAGGGTTCGACCCTTACATAGTACTCTACTTCCTTCTAAGAGCTTAAGAGCTCAGAATGGTTTCGTCGACCTTATTACTACTTATACTATTAGTGGATCCCTTAAGGAAACACTTAAACATAATAAACTTTCAAATTTGAGGCATGCCAGGTTTTGGGCACCTCAGTCCCTTCAAGGGTTCATGCAATAATGCTCCAATGTAAGTGACTTTGTCTGGTTCTCCCGGGATTATGGGAATAAGAATTAGATCCTCAGCTGGCTTTCCCCTTATTTCTTCATCGTCTTTTGAATCCATAACCTCTATTGGGAGAACCTGCCCCCGACTTCATCAGGCCTTAACGCGGCTAAATAGCAACTCATAGCCATCTTTTGATCTCCTTGTTCTTCACCAACCTCGTTCCTTGTTGGGAACTTGATTTTTAAATGGTAAGTTGAGGCAACAACCTTGAATGCATGAAGGCCTGTCCTCCCAAGGATTGCATTATAAGTCGAGTTTTCCTTTATCACCAAGAAGTTCAGCATTTGAGTTGCCGTTTGTGAACCTTGCCCTATTGTCATAGGGAGCTGAATAGTTCCCTCTACTTTAGATTCAACCCCATTGAACCCGTATATAGGTATGTTTGAAGGAGTCAGTTGTGAATCGGTATATCCCATCTTGATAAAGGCGTCATGAAACAAGATGTCCATGGAAGCTCCACTATCTACCAGAACCCTCTTGGTTTTAGAGTTGCCTATTACAGGTATAATGACCAACGAGTCGTAATGGGGGAACTTCACCCCTTCAAGATCAGAATCATCAAAGCTAATAGCTACTTCTGTCTTTGCACGTTTTGGTGCTTCTCCTACAACAGTTATTACCTCTCGGACATAAGCTTTCCTTGAGTTTCGTGAGGACCCAGTAGCAGTCGGTCCTCCAAATATCATGTTGATGACAGGCCCTCGGGGCTTAGGATTACGATCTTGATCGTTGTCCCTCTTATCATAGTCTTTCCTTTTATAGTTTCCTTGTTGATTTCCTCGATTCCCATCCTTAGTGAACTTATCGAGTTTTCCTCTTCGAAATAAGAATTCGATCTCATCTCTCAGTTGTCTACAATCGTCGGTGTCATGACCAACTTCTTTATGGAAATGACAGAATTGATTCTTGTTTCGTTTCTCCAAGTCGGATCTTAGTGGCTTTGGCCATCGAAGATCTTCTTCCTTCTCAATATCCATCAGAATTTGACTTCTTGAGGTGTTCAACCTTGCATACTCATTGAACCCGGGTCCAAAGTTGTTCTTTTTAGGTGGAGAGTCAGAATCCTTCTCTGTCCTGGGATATTTGTCCCCAACGTCATACTCTTGAGTCTCCTTCCTCTTTTTTCCGTTTTCACTTCCCTCAACAGCGGGTTCATATTTCTTCATGCTTCCCTCGGCCTTGATATACTTTTTGGCTCTATCTTGAAGCTTCAACATGCTTTTGGGTGGATGTTTTGTCAAGGATCTCTTGAAGTGATCATCAGTGGTTCCCTGTTGCAGGGCTATCATAGCTACTTTGTCCTCCAAGTCCGGGACTTTCAGAGCCTCCCTAGTGAATCGATTTATGTATTCCCTCAAGGATTCATTATTTCCTTGTTGGATTCCCATAAGAGATGCAGAACTCTTTTCATACACCCTTCCACTAAAAAACCGGGATCTCCCGTTCCATCATAAGCTTTAATGGTTGGCATCTTGAATTTTCTGGATATATTAGCTTTCATGATATCCTGAGTGAAAGGTAGTGTAGGATCATCAGGATCTCCTAGGGGTAACAACACAGTAGGATCACCCTTTGGGGCTTCAGCCCTCTTGGTTCTTCTCGGTGCCGGATCTAAATTGATCACCGGGACTCTTCCAATTGCTTGGCTTTGTGCTTTCGCATCCTCCTCTTCCGCTAGTACTTTCTTGAGCCTTGCAGCCTCTGCCTCATGGGCCGCAATCTTTTCCTTGGTGGTTTGGGGTTGTTCCCGATTTGTTTGGGAAGAACGTCTCCTCCTTGGGGCAACATCCCTCTCTTCTCCAGTTGAATAATTCTCGTCCTCGGTATAGGGACCTGAGTAATCTTGAATCAAAGGGGTCTGTCGAGTCTGAGTTTGTTGATTTTGGGGTCCCAGATCTTGAACATAAGGAGGCACATATGCTTCGTGATAGGTTAGATTGATACCACTGCTGCCCACCGTGTGTCGAGGTGGCATACCATAGGTTGGCATCCCTAAAGTTTGAGTCGCGTATTGGGGAAGATCCGTGGTGTGAAGTTGTAGGCTACGTGGTGCATTCATGAGCAGTGGCGAGGTTGTGATTGGTTGCTGGAGATTGGTCTCTTGTGGATTAGGTCCATGAACGACCATTTGCAGGGGATTCGTCCCTTCAACCAAAATTGGGATTTCTGGTCCTTGGGTAGTGGTGAGGGGGATCCTCGCCCCTTGAGTGCCAGACGGCGCCAAATGTTATGGAATAAAAAACGTACTTGTAAAATTGACTGCTAGGGTTAGAGAGCTTCAAGCTTTAATGGATGTTCTCGTGTTTCGTGACTAAATCGGTCCTCACAAGATGTGTATGTATCTCAATTCATGATTGAGAATTAAGCCAAAAACGTAGTTCTGATTGAAGGATCAGGTCCTTTATATAGGCGTCAAGAGCCTTGTATTTAGGGTATGTTTGGGAGACTTAGCGAATAAGTCTCCTTCTTGACAGTGGATAAGTATTGTATTCCTTGGTGGACAAGTCTTTTCCTTTTTGTAGGATAAGGACTGTGACTAGTTATTTCCTTTTGTTAGGATTTTTGGGTGATGGCTATGAGTCAACTTAACTAGACATTTTACTTACTTAATTTTATTAAGTATGAACATACTGTCACAACCAGAGTATGTCTTTGTAACCATTTTTGTTTGCTGCAAATAAGATTCTAGTACATTTTGGTAGAAGTTCATTAGTTTGTTCAAGCCTCAAGAAGTACTCAAGATGAACAACAAGAATAAAGATTACTGCCACAGCACTGACAGTAAGGTTACTTGAAGACAGCATGTTACGAGTCACGACAGTACATTCACTCTGACAGCAACATTGGCGGGAGCCTTCTGACAGCAACTTTACCTTAGCCTGACAGCAAGTTTGGAAATCCTGACAGCACCTTTAGCGGGGATTTCTTACTGTCACCAAAAGCGCATTCCTGTGACAGCAAGCTTAGCCATCAGGATACTGTCATGAAGGGATAACAGTTGTATTGGTAAACAATCCAGTCAAACTCGTGACAGTTTGGATGTTCAAGAAACAGGCGTGTTGCAGCATCCCAACACTGTAACAGGTCTGCAAGACTACGATTGAAGCTTGAGAGATCACATGACAAAGCTCACCAATTCCAGAGTATGACAAATCTACATCTACTGAATTGTGTTAGCTTAAAATATAATGTTTCTAGATTGCTTTGTAATGTATTGATAAGCTGTCTATATAGCAATTTAGGAAAGAATCACAGGCAGGCAAATTGTAAGAAGCTGCCACTTGAAAATGATAGCAGCTTCATAAAGACCTGTGATTGAAAGTGATAGGTTTAGCCTACTTAGTCTATCTCTCAATTCATTCTTTGTAATCACTCGAGAAACTGAAGCTCAAGAAAAGATACATTTTTTCTTGAGGTTGTAGCAACCCATTGCAAAATAAATAAAACATTTATTTTGTGAGAATTACTCGTGTGTCTACTTGTGTTTGCACTTGTTAAACTGATAATCCTTAATCTTGGTTTTCGTTGTTGAAACGTAGATTGAGTTTTATCAGTATTGCATTCAACCCCCCCCCCCCCCTTCTGCAATAGTCAAGGACCAACACCTTTGATTGAGATTCTAGATCTTTCTTTGTAGAAGTCAGATCACTTTTTGGATGATTTTATCCCACTTTGGACTCTTTTTATGAGCTATATATTTTTCCTATTTATTAATTACGAAATTAATAAATAATTAGGGTTTCAGGCCTTTTTATCGGGCCTAACTCTTGGACCAATCTAGGTCTAATTAATACGTCATTAATTATATTTCCAGGGTTATTTTTAGCCCATATCAAACACCAATTCAATTACTTTTTTCTAATTGTTTTAAATTTAGAAATCTATGTTCCTTTCAATAAGCAAATTCAAATCAATATAAGAAAAATTCAAATCAGCAAAAAATATAATAATACGAGGATAAAATTTTATAAAATCGTACATATATTTATCTTATTTTATTAAGGTTTAGATAATAACTAATCAAAAATTATTTTTTATTAAATAATAAATTATACGAAATTGGTGGTTTTGTTTTATAAGAATGCATCTACTAAAAAAGAGACTTAATTTCATTATTTGTAGGACTATATTCAAATACAAAAAAGTATTTTTTAAAATTTTAAACTCAGCTACTAAAAAAGAGACCTAACTTTTAATCTATATAAATTGTAAATTATTAAATTCGAAATGTAAAAAGTTTGTTAACAGTTAGTATGGTACTTTTCTGAAAAATCGTATTTTTACAAAAAAAAACAAATATATAATAACTTATGTTTGCAAAAAAAAAAGGTCTTATTTTGCAAGAAAAACCTGTAAATTTTAATATGTTGTTGGTAGATTAAAACCTTAGATCATTCGACATAATAATTTTAGTGTTATATGTAATGATCTGAACAATTTAATTTGAAAGATCCAATAATTATGGATTGAGTGATCAAACAAAGCGACCAGATTTACAAGAAAACTTTCATTATTTTGTCTTTTACTACCTCCGTCCCAAAAAGAATGACCCACTTCTTTTTGCACGCATTTCAATGAGCGGGATTGGAGTACTAATAAATAATATTTTTTTGAATTTCTTGTTTTGTATAAAAATATTGACTTTATATTTGTATACAAATCAAAAAAATTTAAAAAATATTATTTACAAGTACCTCAACCGAGCGCATTGAAATGCGTGAAAAAGTCAGAGGTCCAAACAATTTGGGACAGAGGGAGTATATAATAACATATATATATTTACGGGATATAATATAAACAAAATGGATTTTATATAGAATTTTGATCGTTATGGTGTACTACTTTAACTAAAGAACTAATACAAAAAAATATTTTATATTTAAATTGATAATTCAAAAGTTCAAAGTTCCCGCATCATGAACATATTACAAAAATATATTATATTTTAGCAATAAATATTTAAAAACTAAAAAAATACCTTTTTATAAATATTAAGAAAAATTAATGATTTAATATATTCATAAATTTTAAAAAACGATTCGTGCATTGCACATGATCTTATCCTGGTAATTTGGTCCTAAATACCGTCAAAACATTCTCAACCGTTAGATCCAATATTTTTAAAAATAGATGATCAAAATTATATCATATAAAAATAAGAAGTGATTAACTAAAAATTATATAAGTTAAAAGATATTTTATTATGATTCGATTTTTCCAAAAGTTAAAATATAAAAATAGTTGTAACTAAATAAGGAAACCCATTTAATAACAAAATAATAAAGATCGTTTGATCTTAAATAGATAGATAAAGTTCGTTGGATTTAAAATTAAAAATTGTATTTGGTTAATAAAGGGTATTCTAATAATCTAAACTAGATATAAGTAGATTTCATAAATCGAATAGAATTCTCAACATTAAATTTCGTCACTTTCTTCTCTTTTTTGTTTCAGAGTAGTTTTTAATTGGAAAAGAACTGTTAAACCATTACTAAATGAAAGATTATTTTATGAATTTCATGTGGGCTTTAAAATTGGAAAAAATGCCCAAAATACCTCATTTATGAGGTTGGGATGCCCAAAATACCAACACTCAGAAAAGTTGTCCTGAATACCCATCGGATTCGCATTTTATATATGCGTAGTCGTTAACATTGGAATAGGCAATTTTAGTTTAATGTTAGTGATGGTTTAGCATGACGAAGGTGAGTCACCTCCAATTTAAGGACATCACCATTTTTCTGATTATTTTATGTACACCTACTTGATTGTGCTTTAGGGTGTGCTGTAGAAGGAGAATGCACATGTGTTGGATGTGTGGCCCTGAACCCGCATAACAGCAATGCGTGTATAAAGGTCCTATACGGACCCCACAAGTAAGTTGTTGGTGGTGATGTTGCTGTCAAATGAACTGTGCGCATGGCTATAATACGCAAGTTTGTTATGTGTAACCGGTGGGTAAATAGGACCGTCATCACCAAATATTGGTATTTTGGGCAACTTTTCTTCAAAGTTTGTTTATCACCCGTAAAATTGTTCAAACCTAACTTTTATAACTCAATATAAACAAATATTAAATTGAGCGTGTAAAATCTAATAAATATCAAATTTTTAAGTATAATTTTTTTTGGCTAAATCTTTTTTAACAAATTTGATCATGTAAACTAATAACTTCTAAATATTAAAATATTCATAAATAAACATAATCTTTCTATTAATAATAGCCCAACATGGTCAATTAATTGGGGGGACATTTTATTCATGTTAAATTGGCAAGACATTTTAATGCATTTGAAATGTCCAAATTGCCCTTATGTTTATTATTCTTAAAAAAATTGATATTGAGTGGATTTGAACTTGGGTCTCAACAATAACTTGCACCTCCTCTTACTACCACACCACTCAATTACATGTGTTGTAAATTACACATATCATATGTGTGTGTCGCTTGAGTAGAGAAATAATAATATCAAATATTTCTCTACTCAAACAACACACACGTATGATGTGTGTAATTTACAACACATGTAATTGAGTGGTGTGGTGGTAAGAGCAGATGCAAATTATTGTATAGACCCAAGTTCAAATCCACTCAACGACATTTTATTTAATTTAAAATATTTAAATTTCCCCTATGCATAATCTTATAATAGGTGAGATAATTTAACTATTGAAAAAATATAAAAGGTACTCTATATAATATTTTTAGGATTTTATCTAACGGTTCTAATTGATTTCTATTTTGTCCTTATTTGTAAACACTACGCCATATATGGGATTTACCAACATTTGTTTTAGTGTTACAAGCGAAAATGTTGGCTTTGGTGACTTAAAATTGATATAAGGCAATACATGTTTTTGGTGTTACCGTTGCTATCATTTGATGTTACCTTAAATACAAATAAGAGTCTATTGTAACATAAATGATGGTGTTACAATACATTACTAAAATATGTTACTAAAATTCATAAAACAGGCGGATAAAATAGGCGGGCAAAATTTAAGTTAGCAAAAATTAGAAGCGGGCAAATTATTTTGGGCGGCCACTTTAAAATATTAAGCCGCTACAACAGATTGATGGGTCAAAACACCCAAAAATGGCGCGAAGTTTACTTCAAACTCTAAACTCTTTTCAGATCTCTATTTATATATAGAAAGCTGATATGTGTCCATCTATAATTTATAAATGCATATTTTTTGTTGAATTTTAAATTAAAATATCCGATTTTTATCACCAACTTCAAACTTATTCTTTGATATAATAGGGATAGTTAGGTCTCATTTTCAACAAGGATGTACATCTATAAATCAGGTGTACACATATCATTTTCCTTTATATAAATGTAATTTTTTTTATCTAAATATAGAACAATTAAATGTGTTTCTACATTGAATATTTATATTTATCTAAGTATAGTATTCAATTTTTTTTAATACTTACTTGAGTTCATCCTCATGAGCATGGATCTTCATTAATATAATTATAATAAACTAGCTTTATACCCGTGCATCTGATTTATTAATATTTTTTATATAATTTTATAGATTTAATATTATTATTATTATGTTACCTAATATTTATCTCAATTTAATTTTTCAAAGTAAAATTTATCTGCTAACTAATAATTTAAAAATATTCATTTACAATCTTACAATGTTACTAATTATATAGAATATTCAACCTCTATTAAGATATTTTAAATATATAATATGTTTAATTTGTTACTTAAATTGGTGAATTTTACGGTGAAATGTCAAATTATAGAAATGAGAGTTTTACTTTATAATATTTAGATACCATACATAACAATTTTTTTGATATATTTTCTACAAACTTATTCACATTAAAAATATTCATTTACAATCTTACAATGTTACTAATTATATAGAATATTCAACCTCTATTAAGATATTTTAAATATATAAATTTTAAAATATATAATATGTTTAATTTGTTACTTAAATTGGTGAATTTTACGGTGAAATGTCAAAATTATAGAAAGAAGAGTTTTACTTTATAATATTTAGATACCATACATAACAATTTTTTTGATATATTTTCTACAAACTTGTTCACAACACGTTTCCTTTTCCTTTCTTTTGCTACCACCATGCATTTTACATATAATGTTTTTTCTTTTTAATTATAATAATAATTATAAATTTACTAATTTAGCCCTGACTACCAAACAATCTAAACTCTCTTATGCCAATTATATATAGGATATAATAATGTAATCTTTTGAAAAAAAACGTAATTTAATTCTAATTCATTACATGAATGAAAAAAATGTAATATTCGTTGAGATAATTTTCGTTGACCCAAAAACTCCGTATGTGATGTAGTATGTCAACTAATCTATTCTATCCCCTTCTCATTTCCGTTCCCGTCTGGGCACTTTCTAAACTTTTCTATTTTTTTTTAAAATAATTTATATTTAGATAAGAATGCAGAAATTTTATATATTACTCCTTGTGTCCAATCCATTTATTTACATTTTTTTTGGATGTTCCATTCAATTCTTTACATTTCAAAACTTTCCTAAAATAATAAAATTTTATAATATAAAAATCAACTATTTCCACTGTTTTTCTTCAATTTATTTACTTTATACTTTAAATATTGACGGTCTCATTAAACTCCGTCCATACCCGACCCAATTGATAATTGTTGGGTGGGACGGAGGGAGTACAATTCAAATTGTCCACTTCGCTTTGATAATTGTTTTGACTTTAGAGTCTAGACACATTATTTTCGTACTATAAGAAGGAAAGTTAGTTCTGCATTTGAGATCATATTCATACTTGTAAGAAAACTAAGTAAAGTTGGTAAATCGGGCCACTGCTTATGAAATACAGGCATATCGGGTATTTTCTCTTAATGAACTGACTTTTTAGATTTTAAGATAAAGTTTAACAGAGTCCAAATGACATGGCAGGTAATGTGGCGGTTTAGAATGTTTTGATTGGTGTAAATGTAGGGGTCCACGAATCAGAAATTGTCACGTGGGAAGAATTTTGGGAACAAATTTTGTGACGGAGAGATGCTTCAGTATGGTCATCTAAGCTGTACCTATGTATAAATCTACACTGCACACACCTCATTTTCCAAATTGAAGATCAAAGCAAACTAAAAGCCTTGTGCCTGCAATACAAAAGTCATGAGAACACTTTGCTTCATCATGACTACGTTATTGTTTTTGCTTTCAGAAAATAATAACACTAATCTTAGCCTCTGTTTAGCCCGCAACCTAACCACTGATCAATCAGCTCTTCTAAACTTCAAATCCAACATCAAATCCGACCCTTACAACACCTTGACTACCAACTGGTCCATCTCTGCCTCTTGTTGCGACTGGATTGGTGTCACTTGTGACATCCGTCGCAACAGAGTAATCGCGTTAGATGTTTCCAACATGCACTTAACTGCCACTATCCATGCAGACGTAGCGAAGCTCTCATTTCTTGTTTTATTTAATCTCTCCAACAACAGTTTTGATGGTACTCTTCCTGAAGAACTATCAAATTTGCGGAAACTAAAGCTTGTTGATCTATCATTGAACTTCTTTTCAGGGGATCTTCCAAGTTGGTTAACTACTTTACCTGATCTTACAGACTTGTCACTTTCAAATAATAGTTTCACCGGCACAATCCCACCTTTTTCTAATATTTCCCAGCTAGAGAACTTAAGACTAGCGAACAATCTTTTTCGTGGGAATATACCTCAGGAAATTGTGAACCTTGATAAATTAAAGGTATTGGAGTTCCAAGGTAATCAGTTTTATGGTTCCATCCCTTTTACGATCTTCAACATGTCAACATTGAGGCTTATTGATATTTCGTATAATGGCTTATCTGGCGATCTTCCATGGAATATTTGTCATGGTATTCCCAATATTGAAGAGCTTCATCTGTCCGTCAATGAATTTTCTGGCCAACTTCCATCAGCTCTTCATGAATGCTCACATCTTCGTGTTTTGTCATTGTCGCGTAACAAATTATGTGGAAGCATACCTAGAGAGATTGGAAATTTAAGTACGGTAGAGGAGCTTGATCTAGGTGAGAACAACTTGACAGGTATGGATGTTATATAATTTCCGTATTTTCCTTTAAAAGTCAGCTAGTCAATTCATTGCGTAGATAATATACTGGAATTTTCTCAAAAGACATACTATACCACAAGATAACTTCACAACATTTTGGCAGGTACTATACCACAAGAGATTGGCAGACTTTGGAACTTGAAGCTGTTAGCCTTGCATTTCAATCAGATAAATGGTTTCCTTCCTCAAACACTCTTCAATATATCAAATTTGGAGATCATTAAATTATTTAACAATCAACTTTCGGGCAGCCTACCTTCAAACTTTGGCCTAACACAGCCCAGTCTAAGGAAAATTTATCTGGGAACAAACCACCTCACAGGGACTCTACCTCATTCCATTTCAAATGCTACTAAGCTTGTGTTTTTCGATGTTTCTGGAAATGAATTCACCGGAACTATTCCCAGGTCCTTTGGAAATCTGAGGCTAATTGAATTTTTAGGCTTTGGTACTAACAATTTAACAATTGATAAATCTTCTTCTGAACTGAGCTTCATCAGTACCTTGACCAATTGTAGAAACTTGAACACCCTAATCGTGGACAGAAATCCTCTCAATGGTTTCCTTCCACCTACAATTGGAAATTTCTCATCTGCTTTTGAACGACTGTTTTTAGGTGAAAGCGGAATCAAAGGAACATTTGTTGAAGAAATAGGAAACTTAACAAGCCTTCAAGTCTTATGGCTTGATGGTAATGAGTTGACCGGTAATATTCCTGCATCTATCAAACGCTTGAAAAAACTTGAAGCATTTTTGCTTCAGGATAACAAGATTAAAGGACTGATTCCGGAGGATATATGTAATTTGCAAAAACTGGTCTACTTGAGTTTTGCAGGAAACCGATTCTCTGGTCCAGTCCCAGCATGCATAGGAAATGTTGCTTCACTAAGATATCTAGATCTTAGTTCAAACAGATTCAATTCTAGCCTACCAGTAAGCCTCGGTAATCTTAAGGACCTTCTAAACTTTAGTGTTTCTACCAATTCATTAAGTGGTCATATACCCTATGCACTAGGTAATCTGAAGGTTGCAATTCATATAGATCTATCACAAAATCAGTTTTCTGGCAACATTCCAAATAATCTTGGGAACCTGCAAAGTTTGGTTAATCTTTCAATGGCACATAATAGATTGCAAGGTCCTATACCTGACACTTTTAAATGTGCAGTAAGCTTAGAATATATTGATCTTTCTGGTAACCACTTGTCTAGTTTGATTCCTAAGTCTCTAGAAACACTCATGTATCTTAAGTACCTTAATGTATCGTTCAATAGCTTGAGCGGAGAAATTCCAAGTGATGGTCCTTTCAGGAACTTCACTAGTCAATCGTTTTTGGCAAATGAAGCACTGTGCGGTGCTTCTCGGTATGAAGTTATAGCATGCAGCGACAGTTCTAATCATGGATCAAAGAAGAGATTAAGAATGTTTCTAGTTGTTTTTGTTCCACTAATGATTGCTTCACTACTGTTTGTGTTGATATTTACATCTATCCTGATCATTAGAAACAAGAGAAGTAATGTTCAACCTGAAGCATATGATATGGTATCAATAGCAAGACCTGGAAGAATTTCATATCATGAGATTCAGAAAGCAACTGATGGTTTTAACGAAAGCAATATTCTTGGCATAGGAAGTTTTGGGTCAGTTTACAAAGGAGTACTCGAAAATGGAACAGCTGTTGCTGTCAAGGTATTCAATTTAGAGGTAGATGGTGGACTCAAGAGCTTTGATGTGGAATGTGAAGTACTAAGAAGACTTCGCCACAGGAATCTTGGACATGTCATAAGTTCATGCTCAACCCTCGATTTCAAGGCTTTGGTACTAGAATACATGTCTAATGGTAGCCTTGATAAATGGTTATATTCTCACAATTATTTTTTGGATCTTTTGCAAAGAATAGACATAATGATAGATGTTGGTTCTGCGTTGGAGTATCTTCATTTTGGTTATTCATCTCCAGTCGTTCATTGTGATTTGAAGCCGAGCAATGTGTTGTTAGATAACAATATGGTTGCTCATCTTACTGATTTTGGTGTTACCAAATTATTGGGAGAAGGGGACAGTGCTGCACAGACCATAACATTAGCCACATATGGATACATGGCACCAGGTGAAGAATGTTCTGATATGTACAATTAGTTTTATTTTGATGCATAACTTTTACATATATTTGTTGATTATGATATGAATGCAGAGTATGGAATGGAAGGGCTAGTTTCAAGCAAAAGTGATGTATACAGTTATGGCATTATGTTAATGGAAGTATTTACAAGAACGAAGCCAAGTGATGAACATATTCTTGGAGATTTGAGTCTCAAGTCTTGGGTTAGTAATACTCTTTCAAAGTCATCAATGGAGATAATTGATGCAAACCTGTTCACGGCAGAGGATGGGAACACATCCACGAAGATGCATTGTGTGTCATCTATCATGGAGTTGGCCCTGTGTTGTGCTGCAGATTCTCCTAAGGAAAGGATCACCATGAGAGACGTCCTTAGAATACTCGACAACATCAAAACTGATTTTCTTGCAAACCAGAAATAGAAATCAGTATCAGCATCAGTTACAAAGATAAAAGTTAAGTACAATTTGCACCTTGTACATTTTTGTAGCAATAGAAAAAACCAAATCAGTACATTAAAAAGAGATAACTGTGATGTCAAGGAATTGAAGCCTTTATTTCAATTAAAGATGTTAATGATATAAATTGTATTTGAGCCTTAACAAAATGCCTTTAGTTGCTTTTCCAGATGCATGGAAATATATGTTGTCTGATACTTTCATTTATACAAAGCTAAAGACCTTCATTCATTAGCTTTGGAGAAAATTATTACATAGGTCATGTGAATGAATGCTTTGGAGAAAATTCATTAGCTTTCATTCTAGAGTGGGCCAGATGTCATATGACGTTGGAGCAGTGCAGGAACAACAGAGAAAGTCAACTATGAATTTTAACTTTAGAAACCTTTTTGATTTGAAAAATCTTTCTTGTGTATTCCTAAAAATAATAAAAATAATACTTTTTATTATTAGGTTATTATTATTAGAAATAATAGATACACGTATATCCATAGCCACCGAGGAGAAGCCAAGAGGAGGAGAATGATGACTTTATGCTTGGAGATTTCAACATAGGAATAACTTTTCTTCCTCTATACTTTGTATCGTATTTTAACCTACTTATGTATTTTATGACTTTTATTATGATTATGGTTGGCTAGATATTACTGTTGGATGGCTGTTTTGAAGCCCTAGACTTTATGACAATTATAAAATTTTGATTTTCTGAGATGTGTTATTGATTGTGCTTATATATACGTCAATGCTTATGGAGATTCTTGAATTAACTATGGTATGTGATCATCCAAAGATGTTATGTGATTGATATCTCTATAAAGTCAGTTAATCTTTCTTCTATTCTGCTAAGGTTCAAACATCTTTGGATATAATACGTCTTTATATTTTTAATTTTTTTTCGATATAATTAGGTTTTAGCGAATAACATAAAAACATAAGAATGTAAGTTTAAATCAACTAATTTTTATCCTCCACTACTAAAATGAGTAGATTTTTATGTCCATAGAGTTTGATTAAAAAAAAACATGATAACCGATAACAAAATATATAATAAAAACACATTCTCCCTTAATTTTATTTTTTTTATTATTTTATTAAGACATCAAAACCTACCAACAATGGTAGATTTTGATGTGCGAGGGAAATTTTGGTAGGAAATGCACTTAATAATTGGACCAATAAAAAAACAGTCACGATCGATGACATGGAAGCGGGGGCCAGAAAAAGTTAAAATTTTGCATTCGAGTCTTTTCCTACTAATATTGGTAAGAAAAGCACCTGGAAAAATAATAATATTTATATTTTAAGAAATCGTTTATTAATCTAAAAATGTGAGGGACTGTGACGTGGAAGGTGGGGTCCTTTCATTATCAAAATGCAACTAAAGCCTACCACAATTGGTAGGTTTTACTTTCCTACCAAAGTTGGTAGGAAAATGTTGCTGGTAAACAGTGTCGTTTTTGTTGACGGAGCTATTTATGTGGATGGTAGGGTATCATCACAGTCATTTTCTACCAGTTTTGGTAGTTTTGATTTCTCATCAAAACCTACCCAAATCTGGTAGGAAATGACCCTGACAAAATTTCGTTATTTTTTTTTCAGAAAATTTATTAATTTAAAATACGTGAGGGATGATGATGTGGAATGTGGGGTCGTTGAAAAGTCAAATTATGACCAAAACCGACCAAATCTGGTATAATTTGATTTCCGACCAAGAATTAGTAGGAATTGATGTTTGCGTGTACAAAACTTGGGACCCACAGACACCATTTCCAACCAATTTCGTCGTTGGTCGAAAATGCTCAGTTATTTTTAACCAAATTTTTTTGGTATATTTTAAATGGTTGGAAATGACCGTTTTTCTTGTAGCGTAAATTGATATTAGTAATTTTTAGCAAACGATAAACATGCGCAAGGCCCCATTGAGATAATCATCAAGGGCAGTGACGCCCCATACGGCGAGTGAGGCCCATGCGCCATGCCGGTTGAGATAGTTTTGGGAGCGCAAGGCCCCATTGCTAATCATCAAGGGCAGCTAGCACATGTGTCGTGTTTAATCCGGATTTTGACTTAGTCCAATATATATTACTTTCGCATCAGCTACTGAATTGGTAAAAAATTTGAGTACAAAATAACGTGACATTGATTATATACTCCCTCTCCTTTTCAATTTTTTACATTGAAACGGAGGTTAAGAAAAAATGTAAATTAATAAAAAATGTAAGAAAAATGAGTAAAGTGGTGGGACCAATCAATATTTAATGTATAAAGTGAATATAAAGTAGGTATAGCGGAGGAAAGCAGTGAATGTGATTGGATTTTATATTATAAAATGTTACTATTTTTGGTATGTAAAGAAATGAGAGGTACGTACCAAAAAAGAAAAATGTAAAGAAATGAGAGGGACATGGGTAGTATTAATTTAAAATATTTTAATTGATGGTAAAGATGTAAACACAAAGGAGTTCATTAATATTTAGTCGATCACATAATGATACGTGTCATTTGGTATCCAATTTGATATATACATAATTCGATTTCTCTAGCACTATTTTTTTTTTCTTTCTTGTCTTTCTGAAAAATACAATTTTATTTTATTATTATTTAATAAATTAAAATTTGTAACCTTATGTGATTAAATGTCAACATGTAAGAGCATCGTTCATTAATGTTGAGTTTCCAACCTATCTAGAAATTGTTATATGTAATAACTTTTATTCTTTTTTTCGCTCTCATACATAATCTAGCTACTTAAATTTCAAAGATTGATAGAAAGATTGATTCCAAAATAAACTAGAAAAATATTATGATTACATAGAAAGTTATATATTTTGCTAGATTTATTATTTTTCTAAAAGTAATTATATGCATTTAAATTTTTTCAAAAGGTTGACAGCTTTCAATAAGATTGAATGACAAGCTCTATGGAGATGCTCAAATTTATGTTTCGTAAGCCCTTTTATGACTGATTCGATTAAAAAGAACACCAGAATCATATAGATCAGTGTTTGAAAGAGTATATTAGTATCATCCCTCACCCTCAATCCTCATCCTTATTGTTAACGGAGGAATTTGGTATTAACAAAGTTTGGGGTTCTTCGCCGGAATCAAGATTTACAACGGTGGTCCTTAGGTGATAAATTCGTCGGAGTATGGTGGTTGTGTTTAATTAGTGGCTGAGATTGCTTAGGGTTTATGTTGGCTGCCTCAGAGTTCTCAACATTCGACCCCTTACAATTTGCCTACGTATCCCTTTTATAGGGAATCAAGCCAACGTAGTTCTTGGGGAGGAAGTTTCCTCCATGGGCTTGGTCTTTGATCTTCGGAGCCCATCCGAAGTCTTCTGCTGCCTTTCCATGCTTAGACGTAAGACTTTTCCACCGCCTTCCATGTATAGGATTCTTTCCATACTTAAACATATGTCTTCCTTATCTTTCCTTACTTGAACATAGGACTTCCATCTGTTTCCTTACTTAGAGTTTTAGCTCACTTTAGGAATGTCTAACGATAAGGCTTAGTCACAAAGGCCCAAGGCTCGTCTATGACGTCAGGACTTCATGGATAAGGAAACTTCCCCCGTCGAGGACTAGTCCTATCCATTACCAGCTATTTCCTTAATTCATAGACGCAGGTATAGCCATGACTTACCTTAAATGCTAGACGCATCCTTGTCCCCCGAATGAGAAGCACCCACCAGATAGCAGGACAAGTGATCCCAATTGTTTGGGTGCAAAGTGCAGGATTACTCCAAAGTTCCCCAATGAGGACGCGCCCATTGAGTACAGGAACAGAGCTCCCAAAGCACACACCAAGATTAACCCCACATCCCCAATGAGGGCGCGCCCATTGAATACAGGAGGAGGCCTTCAGCCACGGACATCCCCCCCTAGGGCACATCCTAGGAGGGAATTCTTCAGTATTTTGCCAATACTAAGCAAGGGAACCATCCTTCATTATCAAATTGCAACTTCAAACCAAGAGGACGCGCCCTCAAGGGGTGGACGCCCTAAAGGGCGCGCCCTCATCCCCATGAGGACAAGCCCTAAGTCTTCCTTGTGTCAAATGAAGTTATTATTCTCTGTCAAGTCTTCCATCCATATGGAGTTATTATTACCGTGAGGGCGCGCCCTCAAGGGATGGACACCCTAAGAGGGCGCGTCCTTATCCCTAATTACAAAAATAACACAATTGAATTCATACTTGACCCGATCCTAACCTAAAAACCCATTATCGAATTTTGGCTATAACAACTACCCCCCAATTCAGTGTGAAGTTAAAAACGATACATTGAATTTCTTTATTCGTCAACCAATTTCTATTGCCTAGGGCGCGTCTTTACGTAGGACGCGTCCTAACTTTGCCATATGATAGCACGTGCGTTGACAGTTGTCTTCCATTAGGCGCAGCTTCTTCTATAAATACCTAAAAGTCGCTTTCCACGTTTCACTTTACTCTTTTCTCAGAAAGAAAAACCTAGCCGCCGCAGTTCGTCTTTTCAAGTAAAAATCCGGCCAAATCTTCGGTTTTTGAACATTTTTCTTCTCGATTCTTCTTCAGCAACTTCAAAGGTACGATTTCATACCATCATTTCATGTTTTTACCATATATTTAGAACAAATCGAGAGTATGACTGTTAAGCCTATTTTTTGTGTTCTTGATGAAATGCGTGTGTATGTTTGTATCTATCAGCGTCAGATCTTTATTTGTCATAATTTGATTTTAAATTGTGTTTCTGTCGCTTCAACTATGATTCGTAGACTTAGGGCGCGTCTTTATGCAACTGAGGACTAATTACGTTAATATTGTTAAGGCATGCCCCTGTTATCTTATTCACCCATGACGAATCATCTCCAAATTTATAATATTTACTTTACAGGGCGCGTCCTTACCGTCTTTTCCTTTCTCTTTTCAGCTGGAGGGTAAGGGCGCGTCTTCCCCGTTTCATCCCTTCAAGGACTTCAACAAACGTTTGGGAATTTATTCCCCACCTTCAATCTCCTTTCCAGCACAAAGCTCTTCTTCAATTAGATCGTTCCATACCCAAGCGATAGAACAATTACGCGAAGCATCTCCTTTCAAAGGTGACACAGAAATCATGTCGTCCCCTTTAACTTCAAACTCATCCCTTCCACATGTTGATGATCTGAATTTGGAAGTAACAAGCCATCATAGTAGGACGCGCCCCCAACAATTTAAACCGGTTATAGACGAGGGTAATGACGTCATAGAAGATACAGAGGCCACTATTTTTCGACAAAAAAGAGAGAAACAAAATGAATCGTCAAATTCTGAGGGCGCGTCCGATTCTGAGACAGAATCTAATTGTGAAGACGCGTCCTCAGATAGTCCATATCCTCATATAGACGAAGATGATCGTACGTTCCCTCCTGAGAGTTCCCCTATTCCATTCATTCATCCTGAAATCGCTAAGGAAGAAATTGACCTTGACTGGGGCCAATACAAGGATACGCTTTCAGAGGCCGAGAAAAGAAGATTAAGGAAGCAAAACAATAAGTTATTTTGTGTTGCCATGTCATCCACCGTTTCTGTTGAGGAGATAACTTGGAGTATGACTTATTATCAAATGGAGGGCAAATGGGCGCGTCCTCCTTCCCTTATGAGGCCACACATCTTCAAATGGCCCGAACCTTTCAAAACACCTAGAATGGTAACTTCTCCTAAGTTAATGGCATTGGGAGTGGGCGCGCCCCTTCACCCTTATCTCAAAAGTATCCTCCAATGGCATGACATTGCCCCCATCCAACTCTCTCCAAATTCTTATAAACTAGCACTTGCATTATTTATTTTATATAATGACGAAGGAATCTCCACTCCACCAACAATGGAGGAATTCAGCTATTTCTTTGCCATCAGAAAAAGTTCAAAAGGATACTTCTTTCTAACACCACAGCATAAGCATAACCGAATTGGTTTCTCCAATGGGAAGGTTAGTCACGAGAAGAACTGGAAAGAACCATTCTTCTATCTTTGGAACGTAGAGAGAATCATAGTAGTGTTCAATTGTAACTATAGTAAGTACGCGCCTTCTCTTTTATTTTCAACTAATACACTTACTTAGGACGCGCCTTTTATTATTGTATTCGTTTCTTTACTTCGTGTAGATAATAGAAATACGAAAGAACTCTTTGGTGAAGCAAAGAAGAGAGCTGATAAGATCCTTGCTCTTCCTCCATCTAGATTCCACCTAAAAACTCTAATTTTTGAGGAGAATCTTAAAAGAGTTGGGATTCTTAAAAAGGAAGTTGGAACCATTATCCCTTTCCAACGGTTTAGGAAGGGGGTGCCAATCAAAGGTGGCAAAGATTCTGATTCTGATGAGGATGAAGAGGAATACGAGGATAAATCTGAAAAAGGTACCCAAACCTTTAAGGGCGCGCCCTTTAATCAGGGTGAATTCGTTTACTGAATTTTGTTTGCTCCATTGTACTTTATTAAACTTCTTGATTAAGTTTGTTTATTTATTACATTTGCTTTGGACGCGTCCTAACATAATGTAGCTTTTACTTTTTCAGATATGGATGGTCTTCCTGCTGGTTGGGGTCTTGAGATGGGGAGTGCCCCCACAGCGAGGGTTACTAAAAGGACCAAGACGCGGGCTCATAGAAAAGAGCTTAAGAAACCTGTGGCTGAAACTGCACATCCCCAGACAGTAATTGATCTGGAAAAGGATCAGAACAGAAAAAGAAAGGAGAAACCTAAGGCGGTTATCACCACAGAGGGCGCGTCCTCGAAAAAATTAAAACCATCCTCACTCTCCCTGGTCTCGGCTACTTCAAGTCCTTTATCTATTCCCTTTGTTTCTGATGATGATGTTCTAAAATGGAAGCAAAGGGATCCTTTAGAAGAAAATGAAGCAATCATTAAGGCTTCTTCTGAGATGCTTATCTCTGCTCTTAACCGTCAAATCCTTCTCCAAAAAGATAGGGCGCGCCTTGAAGCCCTTGAAGAAGAAAAATGCAGGCTTTCAAAACAGGTTGATGATCGTAGTAAAGCCTTGGATAAACTAAAAAATGAGCTTTTGCAGACAAAAAACTACTATGATCATGAGATTAAGACACAGGAGGAAATCATAGATGGACTTGGTGCTACTATCAATGGCCTTAAAGAAGAAATCAACAATCTAAACAACCAAGTAGCTGAGCTTTTGAAAGACCAGGAAAATGGTTGGGCAAAGGAGAAAAAGAAAATTGAAGGTGCGTCCTTCATGAAAGGCTTCCGGAATTATGCTTCAGGGTTTCTGGCTCAAGATCCTGACTATGATTTTTCAAAGTTTGGAGAAGAGACCGTGCAATGGATCTCTAAATTCAAAGTCGATGAGGCTGCTAAAATCAAGGCAAAACGAGTTTTTCTTGGCTTAGAAGAGGCTTCTCCTATACCTGATGGTGATCAGGACGCGCCTTCTGATGATGCGTCTCCAAGACAAGAGGAAGCTAACCCAACCGAGCAAGAGCACGACTCTTCAAAAATTGATGTTGCCAAGGACGCGCCCTAATGATAAGGACGCGCCTTAAGTTTCTTGTGACTTTAAACATTATGAGGTGCAGGCCCTCTTTTGACGCTTTGCAAGTTGTAAACAAACTTAGGCTCTCTTTTGTTCCAAACTTTTATTATTCGTATGCTTGCTTCTTAACTTCCTTGTTTGTTTATATCCCTGTTAATTTGTTGAAGGTATATTACGTTTAAGGAATCATTTAGGACGCGTCCTTTCAGCATGTGTTCTTTAAATTTATCTACCATCATAGGACGCGTCTTAACATTAAATATCCCAGGGCGCGTCTTCAATAAGCAATCAAAACATTACTCAAACAAACATAATAATCTTTAAATTCAAAATTCTTGATAAGATCTTTATAAATAATGCGCTCCGGTGTGAAAACCACACTGGTCCCAAGGCTAATGCTCTTTGGGGAAATAAAAACTTGAAAATCTCAACTATCCAAGGTAGGATGTACATGCACTACCCCCCTAGACTAGGAGGAAATTTATTTCTTCTAGTTTATTTAGATAGATAACATAGGGGGTACAAAACCATTCTCTATTGATAGTATTTCTTCAAATGTTCCACGTTCCAAGCTCTTGGTATAGGATTACCACCCAAATCTTCCAAGTGAAAAGTTCCTTCCCAAAGCACAGACTTGATCCTGTAAGGTCCTTCCCAATTGGCACCAAAAACCCCATGACTGGCAATTCTGGTATGAGGCATCACCCTTCGTAGCACCAAATCACCAACCTTGAGACGACGTACCCTCACTCTTCGATCATAAAACCTTGCCACTCTTTTCTGATATGCAGCTAATCTTAGTGATGATATTGCACGTGTTTCTTCCAGAAAATCAAGATGAAGCCATTGGTTGACCTTATTAGATTCATTGTCATAGTGATCCCTCCTGAATGATCCAGATCCGACCTCCACAGGAACCATTGCTTCAAAGCCATAAGACAACATGAATGGAGACTCTCCAGTAGTAGATCTTGGTGTGGTATTGTAGGACCATAATACCATAGGTAGCTCCTCGGGCCAGTTACTTTTGCTTCCTTCTAACTTGGTCTTCAGTGTGTGCTTAATTATCTTGTTGATAGCTTCAGTCTGCCCATTGCTCTGGGGATGATAGACTGCTGCAAAATCTTTCTTAATCTTCAAATATTCACACAACTTCTTTAACTCCTTGCTGTCAAATTGCTTCCCATTGTCAGATATGAGTTTGAAAGGAATCCCAAACCTGCACACAATGGAATTAAAAACAAAATCTTTGATTTTCTTAGCCGTTATCTTTGCCAAGGGCATAGCCTCTGCCCACTTGGTAAAATAATCCACAGCTACAACAGCATACTTGACACCCCCCTTAGCCATAGGAAGCTCTCCAATAAGATCAATTCCCCACATAGCAAAAGGCCAAGGACTTATCATTGAAGTCAATGTCGTAGCAGGAATAGATGAGTAGTTTGCAAAGCGTTGGCACTGATCACATGCTCTTGTAAACTTCATAGCATCATCTTTCAAGGTTGGCCAGTAATATCCTTGTCGTAACACCTTCATAGCAAGGGAACTACCCCCCGAGTGATTACCACATATTCCTTCATGAACCTCTCTCAAGACATAATTGCACTCGTCTCCGTCAACACACCTTAGTAAGGGTTGATTAAAACCCCTCCTGTATAAAACCGCATCATATTCCACATACCTTGCTGCTTGGTATTTCAAACGTCTGGCCTCCCCCTTATCATCGGGTAAAATTCCTTTTTGTATATACTCTTGGATAGGAGTCATCCAAGTCTTCATTGGTACTTCATCTACAACCATTAGCTCCATCTCGGGGATACTAGGAATTTCTTGAACTTCCAATGGAATGTCTCCCATCAACACCGTGTCTCTTTGGGAACCCAACCTGGCCAGAGTATCGGCCTTGGAATTTTCTTCACGAGGAACTCCTTCAAGTCTGACTATGTTGAACTGTTGAATCAAGCGGCGTACACTCATCATATATGCCTCTGTCTTTGGTCCTCTAGTCTGGAACCCTCCTTCAACCTGCTGAACAACCAGTTTCGAATCACTGAACACCACCAAATTCTTCACATTCATTTCCAAAGCTAACTTCAAACCATTAATCAATGCCTCGTACTCAGCTTCATTGTTGGTTACCGAAAATTTGAAATTGATAGCACTCATAAGAAGGTGACCTTCAGGAGAAGTCAAGACAACTCCAGCACCTGCCCCATCATTGTTAACTGCTCCATCCACATACATGGTCCACCAAGGAAAAGGATACTCTTCTATCAAAGGGCTTGCCTCCTGAGTGAGAGGGTTAGGGTGCACCAGAATGATTTCTCGTCCCATACTCTCATCTTCAAACTCCAGAATAAAATCGGCTAAGGCTTGTCCCTTGATTGCCATTCGAGAAACATATTCCAAATCATATTGTCCCAACTCAATCGCCCACTTCAACATCCTTCCCGAAGCTTCAGGTTTATGTAAAATGTGTCTCATGGGATAAGAAGTTCGTACTTCAATTTTATGAGCTTGGAAGTAGGGACGTAGCTTGCGTGCAGCCAGCACCAAAGCATATACTAACTTCTCCATGCTAGAATATCGGGTTTCTGCATCCAACAACCTCTTACTTACATAGTAAACTGGTGACTGCAAACTATCCTCTTCTCGTACTAACACAGCACTAATGGAGTAAATTGAGATAGCCAAGTAAAGAATCAGTACTTCACCATCCACGGGCTTGGCCAAGAGTGGGGGCTTACCTAACTGTTCCTTGATTTTCTGAAAAGCATCTTCACAAGCAGGAGTCCACATGAAATCCTTGTCCTCCCCCCTAATGGCTTTGAAAAATTCTTTGCAACGATCAGAAGACTTTGAGACAAAACGATTTAGAGCTGCAATCCATCCACAAAGGCTTTGAACCTGCTTTACACTGGTAGGGGACTTCATTTCAAGGAGTGCTTTAATCTTTTCTGGATTAGCCTCAATTCCTCTATGATTCACAATAAAGCCTAAAAATTTCCCCGACTCAACACCAAAGACACACTTTTGAGGATTTAACTTCATCCTGTACTTGCGCAGGATTCCAAACATTTCTTCCAAGTGCCTCACGTGGTCTACTGCTTCCTTGGACTTGACAAGCATATCATCTACATACACCTCCATAGTTTTGCCAATCTGCTCTTTAAACATCATATTCACCAATCTTTGATATGTTGCCCCTGCATTGATAAGACCAAAGGGCATTCCAATATAGCAATACAAACCTCTGTCAGTAATAAAGGATGTATGTTCTTGATCAGGTCCATACATGGGAATTTGATTATACCCTGAGTAAGCGTCCATGAAACTCAAGAGAGCATGTCCGGCCGTAGCATCCACCAACTGATCAATCCGAGGGAGTGGGAAACTATCCTTTGGGCAAGCTTTGTTCAAATCCGTGAAGTCCACACAAGTTCTCCATTTCCCATTAGGCTTTTTCACCAACACCGGGTTTGCCAACCATTCGGGATAGAAGGATTCTTTGATCAAACCCACATCCAAGAGTCTGTCGACCTCCTCCTTTAAAGCTACTGCCCTTTCTCCACTGATTGCACACCGCTTCTGACGCATTCCTTTTTTATTAGGATATATGTTTAGATGATGGCACATGACCTTAGGATCAATCCCTATCATATCAGCATGACTCCAAGCGAACACATCCAGGTTGGTCATAAGAAAATTAGTCAAGCCTGTTCTCAACTCATTGCTTAGCTGTGATCCAATTTTGAGAACCTTACTGAGATCTGCTGCGTCTATCGGGATTGAGATTGTGTCTTCCGCAGGACCCGTCTTCTCCTGTAGGATAGGAATTCTTGGATCAAGATCAAGATCAAAAATACGAGGATCTTCAACAGGCATTTCACTCTTTGAGGGCGCGTCCTCCACAAATTCATCCTCTATTGAGGGCGCGTCCTCCACATACCCTTCTTCCCTTGGGAAGATGTCATTAAATATCTCTCTCCCTGAGGGTGCATCTTCAACAAGCTCTTCCTTCCTTGAGGGCGCGCCCTGTAGGGTATAGGTGCTCTCAACAATTCTTTCTTGAAGTTCATCAATTAGGGGGGGCGTCTCCAATAGTAACATCTTAGGGCGCGCCCTCAGCTGAGGGACATCATCTTCTGGCTCTTGAACTGTGTAATGAACATGAATCTCTCCCTTAGAATTTTTGAGCAATCCCTGGACCTCTTCTTGGGGAAGGGCGCGTCCTCCTAATCCATTACGACGAAAACCCTTGACAGTTCTATGATAGCACTCCCTTGAATCATATTGTGACCCTCGAACTGAACCAACCCCATTTGGAGTAGGGAATTTCATTATTAAATGATAAATGGAAGTAACTACCTTCATCTCTTTCAGCAAAGGCCTTCCCACCAAAGCATTGTAGGCAGATTCTTGATCCAATACCATAAATTCTATCATCTGAGTCACAGACAGAGGACCTTCACCAAGTGTAACCGGGAGCTTAATTGCACCCATAACTCTGACAGCTTCTCCAGTGAAACCATAAATCCAAGCATCCTCTCGGACAATATCCTTATCAGGCAAACCCAACTTCTTATAAGTGCTGTAGTAGAGAATATTCACCGAACTTCCATTGTCCACAAATACTCGGTGTACATTCATAGGACCAATCTGTATGGCAACGACTAGGGCGTCACTGTGAGGATGATGTACCCATCTTGCTTCTTCCTCAGTAAATGTAATATCTACTGATTCCCCCTTGAACAACTTGGGAGGTTTAAGTTCCAAGCTGTTCACATTAGTTAAGGGCTTATGACGTGCTTCCCTGGCATACCTTTCCAGTGCGTTGTTACTGTCACCACCAAAATGACGTCCTCCAAAGATAGTATGAATGCTTCCAGCCCGGGCAAACTGAACGTCCTTAGATCTGTCATCATCCCTTTCAGGAGCATGTTCTCTTTCCATCCTCCTGTCAGTGTCGTCTTTATGCTTTTTTACTTCTCTGACAATCCAGTCAGTTAGGTATCCAGCCTTGATCAATTCTTCAATTTCTTCCTTGAGCTGTCGACACTCGTGGGTATTATGTCCAGTAGATTCATGATATGAGCAATACTTCCTTTTGTCCTTGCTCTGCCACGAGGATAACGGTGCTGGCTTCTTGAATAAACCCTTGTCCTTATTTACCTCAAAGATATGCTCAACAGAAGCAGCAAGTGTATAACTCCCTGTTTGATATCTATTCAATCTGTCATAGTCTGGTGGAGTCCAACCTCTCCTTGCATTAGTGACATTCACCCTGTTCGGACTATACCCCCTCCTCCGGTAGTCAGGGCTTGGAGACCTATCCTTCCTCTTAGAACCTTTCCCCTTCCCTTGGGAGTCGGATTTTTTATTATCAGCAAGAGATTGCTCAACGATCTTAAAGTATTCAGCTTTGGCAAAGAGGTCTGCTAAGGTTGCTGGGTCCTTCCCCTGCAAGTGCTTCCAGAAGTCAGTTCCGACTTGGAGTCCCACAATCAAGAAACTTTTTAGTGACTCATCGGTTGCCCCTCTGACCATGGTAGACTCAGCATTGAACCTTTTGAAGTTTGACTGCAAGCTTTCTCCTTCCTTTTGTTTGATATTGGCCAAAGTAGTCACTGGGGGGGCATACTTCACAGTAGCTTGGAATTTTGTCAGGAACAAAGTTTTCATAATTTCCCATGAAGTAATCACACCTGGTCCAAGCTTTTGAAACCACTATTGCGCACTCTCTCTAAAAGTTGCTGCCAGAAGACGACATCTAGCCAAGTCATGCACTTGATATACATCCATCTCTATATTGAATCTTCCCAAAAACTCAACAGGGTCGGCATTCCCATGGAAGCGTAAGTCGTTGGTTGTATTCCTGTATCCTGTTGGAAGTTGTGCCTCCCTTACTGCTACAGAGAATGGAGAAGGAGCTTGAGCCGTTGAAGTGACTCTTCCTCCCTCAAGATGTGTGAGGAGTTTTTTCAGGTCATCCACATTGAAGCTTCCCACACCTGGGATAGTTTGGACATTAGTCTGAATATTACCGGTAGGCGGAGGTTGAGGTGGTGGTTGAGGAGGCTGGATTTCTACTTGGGTTGCAGGAGTCTCTTGCATCCTTGGATTGGGACTTGGAGGGTGCGCCCTTTCCTCATGACTATTAGGGCGCATCCTCACTTCATGGCTATGAGGATGTGTCCTATCCTCCTGATTGTGAGGGCGCGTCCTCCCCTCCTGACTATGAGGGCGCGTCCCTAGCCCTTCTTGTCGTCCTCCTGACCTACTTTGGGACGAGACAGGTGTTATGTGCGGATCCCTTCCTCCAGAGGGTCCACCATGGTAAGGGGCATCGTATCTATTCCTTCGATCACTATCCCTACTCCTATAATCCAACTCCATACCTCCTCTCCTTCCTGACCCTCCTGATCGGGGGGCTCGCTCATGATCACGGGGCCTCAACCTGAGATCAGGGGGCGCTCGCTGTGAATCACGGGGCCTCGCATCTTGATCATTACGCGGGTCAGCTCGTGAAGGTGCTTGCTCATGTCCATGGGGCCTCGACCTGTTTACAGGGGGCTCTCGCTGTGGACTACGGGGTTGCACTTCTAAGTTACGTCTTGAATTATCGCGAGGTTGAGTATGATCTTGTCCATGGGGCCTCAACCTGTCAACAGGGGGCTCACGCTGTGGATCAAGAGGTTGTTCCCCTCTTACCTCTTTGTCCCTCTGCCATTCGACCAACAACAATCGTAGATCATCATTATTAAGTCTTATACCAAGGCGATCCTTCAATCTGCTCAATCGTTGTTCTTGGTCTCGGTGGAGTTCATCAGCCCTTCGAATTTCACTTTCAGATCGCCCTGACCTATGAGGGTGTGGAGATGGACGTCGTTCCCTCCTAGGTTGATCTTGGTTGCCCGTCTCATCATCGGGGAGTTCAACAATAGGGACTCCATCCTCTTGATACTCTAACCTTCTTGGAGTAACATTCTGAAACCTCCTTTGACTCGTGGTGCCTCTACCTGTACGATGGTGATTATGGGGTTGTCGCCTGACCCGACCCCTTCCTTCGCTTCTTTCGACCGTATCCAGCCTTGCTTCAAAGCCATTCAAGGCATCACCCATGCGATAGAGTTGTTCCATCAAGTCAGAATTACTTATGAGCACCGGTGGTCGTCCCCCTATAATAGGTGTTCCATAAGATGGATTTGGAACACTATGGGGAACGTACTCCTCATGGCGGGCATGGTTCTCTTCACTGTCTTCAGATAAGACCTCATCCCTAGGACGTTCGTTGGGATTTTGTGACATCTTCTCCTCCAAAGATTTAAATCTTAATTAGCACCCCTCCTTCTAGCGCCAATTTGTTAACGGAGGAATTTGGTATTAACAAAGTTTGGGGTTCTTCGCCGGAATCAAGATTTACAATGGTGGTCCTTAGGTGATAAATTCGTCGGAGTATGGTGGTTGTGTTTAATTAGTGGCTGAGATTGCTTAGGGTTTATGTTGGCTGCCTCAGAGTTCTCAACATTCGACCCCTTACAATTTGCCTACGTATCCCTTTTATAGGGAATCAAGCCAACGTAGTTCTTGGGGAGGAAGTTTCCTCCATGGGCTTGGTCTTTGATCTTCGGAGCCCATCCGAAGTCTTCTGCTGCCTTTCCATGCTTAGACGTAAGACTTTTCCACCGCCTTCCATGTATAGGATTCTTTCCATACTTAAACATATGTCTTCCTTATCTTTCCTTACTTGAACATAGGACTTCCATCTGTTTCCTTACTTAGAGTTTTAACTCACTTTAGGAATGTCTAACGATAAGGCTTAGTCACAAAGGCCCAAGGCTCGTCTATGACGTCAGGACTTCATGGATAAGGAAACTTCCCCCGTCGAGGACTAGTCCTATCCATTACCAGCTATTTCCTTAATTCATAGACGCAGGTATAGCCATGACTTACCTTAAATGCTAGACGCATCCTTGTCCCCCGAATGAGAAGCACCCACCAGATAGCAGGACAAGTGATCCCAAGTGTTTGGGTGCAAAGTGCAGGATTACTCCAAAGTTCCCCAATGAGGACGCGCCCATTGAGTACAGGAACAGAGCTCCCAAAGCACACACCAAGATTAACCCCACATCCCCAATGAGGGTGCGCCCATTGAATACAGGAGGAGGCCTTCAGCCACGGACATCCCCCCCTAGGGCACATCCTAGGAGGGAATTCTTCAGTATTTTGCCAATACTAAGCAAGGGAACCATCCTTCATTATCAAATTGCAACTTCAAACCAAGAGGACGCGCCCTCAAGGGGTGGACGCCCTAAAGGGCGCGCCCTCATCCCCATGAGGACAAGCCCTAAGTCTTCCTTGTGTCAAATGAAGTTATTATTCTCTGTCAAGTCTTCCATCCATATGGAGTTATTATTACCGTGAGGGCGCTCCCTCAAGGGATGGACACCCTAAGAGGGCGCGTCCTTATCCCTAATTACAAAAATAACACAATTGAATTCATACTTGACCCGATCCTAACCTAAAAACCCATTATCGAATTTTGGCTATAACACTTATTAAAGATATTTACAAATTAAAACGTTAGAAAAAAAAACATATGAAGCAAGGGGATCAAACTAACATGTTAAATATATTATAAGATTCAATTGGAGCCTTCCTCTAACACCTTAAGATTTTTGAGCTACTGGTTACTCAACATAGTATCAGAGCTCGGGGGTCACGAGTTCGACTTCCTGCCACCCCCAATATTTTCACAATTTATTATGGACACGAAGGCAAATTAATGCCACAAAGATGGACGTCCGTGATCCACTTTTCAAGAGGGAGTGAGAGTGTTAAATATACTATAAGATCCAATCAGGAGAACCGCGAACGGAGATAATCCGCTCTTCAACCCGAAAATGGACCTTCGAGAAAGTGGGAATGTTAAATATATTACAAGATCCAATTGAGACACTACAAGAAAGTAAGGCTAATTTCGACAAACCAAATTCGACAGAAACCAAATTCGACAGAATTCAGTCGAAATTATACACTGCGGCTAAATTCGACAGTTTTCGGTCGAAAATGTATTCTGTCGAAATCGATCTGTCGAATTTAGTAATAAATTCGACAGATTTTTTTTATGTTGTCGAATTCAATACTAAATTCGACAGATTTTTTTATTGTGTCGAATTTAGTAAAAGGTAAGAATTTTGCCGCTTATATTTTTGAATTTAGTAAAATGTGGGATATTTCCCGCCCAAAATTTTTCACATTATTCAAAACTATAGTCGACAGCGTTCTGTCGAATTTAGTTCCAGCTCCTAAATTCGACCAAAAACGGTCGAATTTAGCCACGGTCCAAAATTTTATGTAGTCCAAATGAAAATCCCCTAAAAAAGAGATGGAAAATAAATATAGTTGTACACATCATGAAAAATAAATAAAAATATAAGGATAAAATTTATTACATGTAAGAATTTAATTGTACAAAAATTTTACATAATTTTTTTATATGATTAGATAATGTTGAACTTTTTTGTTTAATAGAAGTTTATGCTTGTAATTAGAGACATAGGTGAATTTTAAAGCTTCGTTAAATAAGCGAAATCAGCAAAGTTTTGCATAATAGAAAAACGGAATAATTCTTGAGCAGCATATTCTGCTGCGTTTTTAAAAAAAAACTGGTGTTCATTAAATTCGACAGAATTTGGTCGAATTTAATATGTAATTTCGATTATATTCGATCGCATTTATCATACTAAATTTGATCAAATTTGGTCGAATTTAATGCACTTCGGGCGCAAAAATCTGAAATTTTAATTTTTTTTAGCAGAATTTGAAAATTTCAAAATTTTGAAATATTCGGTCGAATTTATTTTTCGGCCAAATTCGGTCGAATTTAGCATTATCAAATTCGACAAAAGTTGGTTGCATTTAATCTGTCGAACTTAATCTGTCGAAAATAATCCATCGAATTTAATCTGTCGAATTTATATAAATTCGACACAATTTGCTAAATTCGACGCGAGCATTTTAGACAAAGACATTTTCTCTAAATTCGACAAAATACCGTCGAATTTAGTTAAATTCGACAGAATTTTTCTTGTCGAATTTAGCCGTTTTTTTGTAGTGAGACTTTCTCTGAGATTGTAACAAAACTAAAGGAGTACTAAAAAACATCACAGCCCCTACAGGATGTTGCAGTTTGAGTTTGTCACTCTAAGATTAAAAACCTAATCACTCACACTCATCTAAACTCAAAGCGACTATTTGTTACCAAAAGGAGAGAATTTTAGGCATGATGCACATTTTTTAACAGACCAAGTACTTGTTGCATGGTAGGTCTTTTCCAAGACACCTCCGCCGTGCACAAGTACCCAACTCGTAGACACTCCACCATCTCACTCAGTGACTCACTACCCAGTCTCAACCTCGAGTCCAACACATTCACTCCAAGTCCTTGTTTTACCAATCTTCTCACTTCATTAACATTCTCCTCCGAACTGAGTTGACCAGTCAACAACTCAATCAACACCCTACCGAAATCATACACGTCAGCTTCACGGGACCCACTGACCCCATCTTGACCTAATCCAAAGTCAGTAATTTTGGGCTGCAAGTCATCAGAGAGTAAGATGTTGGACGTGACTAAGTGGCCATGCACTATAGATTTGGAGCAGCCGTGGTGGAGGTAAGCGAGTCCACGAGCAATGCTGACCGCGATGCGGTGGCGTGTGAGCCACTCCATTTTGTCAGGGGATGAAATGTGGGGTGCGGTTTCGATTTCGTTGATGTGCTCCCAAGTGTCTGAGCTCCAGTCTTCTACGTTGGTTTCCCCGGATGGTAGCTCGTGGAGCCATTGATGGAGATTGCCATTGAACATGAACTCGTACAACACTAACTTCTCGTTGCCTGCAGCAATGTGTAAATCAACTTGATCAAAATTTAGATAAAGCTATATGAAAGTTTTATCTTTCAATGCTTTTTACTGCGGGAGAATGTCACATGCATCCCGAATAATATCTTAAATACAGGATCCAATTACACCTTATTCTTAACATCCTTTGTAACAACTAACAGAAGTCGATCACAAATTCGATAATATTAATTGAAGTATAAATCTAAAAATAAAACATATATATGTTAGTCTCATCATATTACCAGTACCACCTACATTCATGTCAGATAACCACGCCTCTGCAAAGGCAGCGCCTGGAAATGCCGAGAGGCGAGAGAGGACTTTCTGGATATGTTATGCAAATTGAGACTAGAGTTCCCGGAAAATCATTTTATCAAGTTCTCATTTCTTCAACGTCACATACATTGTTCTAACTAGTTACCACCAAAACTATATTGACAAATTAATTATCTACATTACTCGGACCACTTCAAAATTATCTACATTAAGAATTTAAACTACCACAGAAAAGTACCTGCAATACAGTAACCGTAGATAGGCAACAGATTTCGGTGTTTAAGGTTTGAAATGTCAGCAAAGATTACTTTCATTTCATCGCAATCAACCTCCCTGACGCTCTCTAAAACCTTTATCACTACATGCAGCTCGCCTGGCAGGACAGCTCTGTAAACAGGCCCACGCCTGCCCTCTGCTAACAACGACTCTCTCCCAAAATGCGACGTTGCAGCAAGCAAGTCTTGGAATGTGAGATAGTTCATCAATGGCTTTTCAAACATTACTACAGGTGCTGAAGCTGGTTCTACAATATCAGCAACCCATGAGGTCCCTGCCTCTGTCTGAAATGAAAAAGGCCCTGATATCTCTAGATTAGATGATACTACCTGAGCTGGTTTGGGGATTTCCCATTTGTTTTTCTTGGTCAGTTTTCTATTTTTATTATATATACATAAAATGTATACAAACAAGGCCATGAATAAGATTATGGATGAAACTGATAAGGCTAGAGCCAAATGCTTGTGTCTTGATTTGTGTCTTCTTTTATGCGGTGGGAATGGTAGTGAATGTGGTACTCTAGTTATGTTAAATTTTCCGGCACGGATAAAGGCAGAGGGGCCAAATTCTTGGATAATGGCTGAAGTTAAGTGGCCAGTAAAATTGTTTATTGAAATGTTCAAGAATTTGAGGTTAGAAAGAGAAGGAAAATCAGAAGGAAATTTGCCATTCATATGGTTTATCGAAACATCCAAGTAACGTAATGAGTGCAGATTCGAAATTGCATCAACATTACCTGAAATGTTACACTTTGATATGTCAAGATGTTGTAGATTTTTCAGCATGTTGAGACCAGGAGGCAAGATTTTGAGTTTGTTATGTGAAAGGTCAAGTGTTGTCAGCTTTGGAAAAATAGAAAGATTAGCCAAGTTTGTGAACCTATTTTGGGACAAATTGAGGGTTTGCATTGATGAAAATTGACCAAAATATGAACCCATTCTGAATCCAATGGTACCTACTAGCATGTTCTTGGATAGGTTGATTTCAACTAAGGTTGGTATAGACCAAAACCAGCTAGGAACATGACCCTCGATGGAATTGTTGGAGAAATCAATTGACTGAAGATGAGACATGTTCTTGAGAAACTTCCAAGAAACAGAGCCACTTAGATTTCTTGATGAGAGATCTATGCTGGTCAAAATATTTGGGCTCGTACAGTTCAGATCACGCGAAGTAAACCAAGAGGAATTGAAGCCAGTGACAGAGCTGAAGGCCTTGTTAAGCAGATCTTGGTCTGTGGTGATGTTGCAGGTAGATTCTACTAAGATGACATAAGAGATGAAAATCATGAATTTCAAGAACATTGGCTTCATTTTCTTGTAATCTATAACACTCCTTTTTTACATGAGTTTTGTAAGAGAAATGGCATTAATCAAAGCACTTTCCACTCATGGTACTGGGAGATGTGATTTTTAGAAAATATTATTATGTATATAGCATGAAAGGAAAAGAAAAAACAGTATCGAAAAGAAAGGTATCAATGGTGGTAAAGTTTAATTAGTCGAATTAATATCCACAAGGCCATACTTGTCCCTTATGGTCCTCTAATTTTAATACTAGCTCGTCAGTGCATTTGATGCGATTCATAGATGAAAGTAAACTTGAACCCCTATTGTGTAGTAGGATATGATATTAAATTTGATTTCTGTTACTACAATTGTATGCTCTTAAGATTTTAGACGAACGACTTACTTAAGACTTCCGACACTTTAATTGTATTAAGTACTCCTGTGCAACAAAATCTAGAAAAATACAGAATTCGACACCCCTTGATCTGTGATTGGGCAAAGTACAAACTTTTCATTATTCTGAACTCAAGATGACCATTATAATAAATTATTCACCATCGTTTTATATGTTCCAAAAGTGAAGTACGTAGTGCTCTGCAAGAATTCCTCACGGAACCAAACCTAGTGGCGCACTTTAAGAATATTATATATGGTAATGCCACTTTAAAATATTTTAATAATAATTTCAGAGGATATATATAGGTCGTGATAAAATCATTAATAAATAAATAAATATTATATGCATGATTACCGAATCATTAAAAAATGATTATATGCATACATGGGATACGTAGATAAGGTTAGTCATCTAGAAGCCCATATTTCACATGTATTTTCGTGACAATCACGTTCATTTTCATAAAATACGTATACATGTGGGGATGATTATGCAAGTCTTTATAATTTGTAGCTTTTTGACATTAAAGAAACCAGAGGAAAAGATCACTACTCCTCAGTCTCATTTATTTTTATACACTTTTCATTTTAGGATGTCTCTCTCATTTCTATACATTCCAAAAATAGTAACTTTTAATAATATAAAACACTATTACACACACTACTTTCTCCACTATCTATATTCTATAATAATATAAAACACTATTACACCAACTATTTTTCTCCACTATCTCAAATCTATTATTAAATATTGATACGTCCCACCACTTTACTCACTTTTCATCTAATTTTACTCATTTTTTTATATGTTTTCTTGATTTCCGTGATGAGGAAAAAGTGCTCATATTAAAATTGATTGGGACAGAGGGAGTATAAGACACTGGATAGGGACTGGTCAACGACTCAATGTGGTCCTTTTTTACACGAGTAGGAAATATTTATTGGTTGTCATTCGTGCTTTAGATATGCGAGTTCAGTTTGTATTCTCCTTTTAAGGCCCTTAGTCTTATATAATTAAGATAACCCGAAAAATGATTAGTGAAGATGCATTATAAGAAACAAGGGTCAAAAATGATTAAAAAAATGGTCGCAATTAGCTTGTAACGGTCATAAATGTTGTCAAAACCGATTAAAGATCGACCAACTCATTTGGTCGTAAAAAGTCTGGTCGCTTTTGACGCAACAGTCGTAAATAATAATCATTTACGACCATTATTAATTGTCGATTTCGAAATTTCAGTTTCGTGAGTGTTGGTCCAACATGCCACGTGGCTTGCTACTTACAAAATGGGGTCTACTACTTGCATAACCAACCGAGGGTTGGTTGGTTTTGACATCATTTCTTACCAAATATTGGTTGGTTATATTCAGTTAAAAATGAAAGCATAATTGACCGAAAGTTAGTCGGAATGTGGTCGGTTTTGATCTATTTCCAACCAAACTTGTTGGTTGATTTTGTTCAGTCAGAAATAGCCGTCATTTCCAATCAATCCTTGACGGTCCCTTTTATAGTGATCGCATATGACCCCTGTTTCTTATAGTGATGGTTCATGTGATCATATATTTCTTTGTTTATAACCATTGAATAAGAAATGACAAACAATAAATTCGCAATTATTTCAGATGAGTGGCCATGCGGCCCATGCATGATAAAGATAACATTGTGAAAAAGCGAGGAAAAGGAATAAAAAAGAAATATGAATGACTTAAGAAGATATCAACAAAGAGGCTGATAGATGAATTCGTGGATTCAGGGTTTAGATTTGATTATTTGAATTAGGGGAAGATAAAAGGGAGGTTGAGGGAGTTGATCCTCATCTATTTTAGGTATAATATTTACATGCCATTCATTAATCTTTGATTTGGCCTTTTTTTTTATTTATGTAAAGTATTGGTTTATGTTATATTTGATTTGGATGAGAGAGATCATCATTTCAAAATTTATGTTATCAATTTAGATAACTTAAAAGTTTGAAATTGATTTTTTTTTTTTTTGTCAGAAAGTTTGAAATTGATTTATATGTTTGAATAAAGTAAAATTAATTTCAAATCTAGTTCACTTTATCCTCATTTTTACGCTTATATCGGTTCTTTATTCATGTTTTGCATGAGTATCATTTCCTCTAGATAATTATATTATTAAGTTAATATATTATTCTCTTTAGTTAGGGTGAATAAGATTTGAAAATCGTTTAAGGGGTGTTTAATTCGTGAAGTGCTATGGAGTTGGAATCGTTAAGCCGGTATGCAATTGAAATATTATTTCTGATATAATGTATTTGATTGAGTGTTGGAATTAATATATTTGATTTCAAATATTTTTAATCGATTAATTTTAATTAATTTAATATATTTTTGAGTCATTAATTTATTTTTATATCAAAAATTTACATTTAATTGCTTAAATAGAAATGAAAATAGTAAAAATAAATTTAATTCATGATATCCCTCCCTCATATCCACCTCCCCTACGATATCAAAGACTCATACATTAAGGGTTTGAAGAATGAAATTCAAAATTATTTTTTCTGAATCGAGCACTAAATATGGATTTAAAATAAACGAAATTCTTACATAATTTCATAATTTCAGAATATCACAAACCAAACGACCCTGAATTTCAATTTATGCCACATCCTATTAGCAAAAAAAAAGGTGATCAACATTTGATTCCCTATTTTAGGTATCAAAAGTGAGTCCCGTGGGCACTTACTTACTTATCTTCCCTTATTTCATATTTTATATTATTTTTATATGTAAGTAAAGTGAAAAATCATAAAATAATAGTTAGTAGTTAAAGGTTGTGAAGGGAGATGAGAGATAAAAGTAATAAACAAATACAAAGATAAAAGTGAGGAATATGATATAATAAATTTTTAGATAATAAATAAATTATAAAGATAAATTCAAGAAATTACTATTTTTTTTTTGTAAAAATACGAGTATGAGAATGAGAGAGTCTCAGAGAGGATGCTCTAAAGGAGCCAAGAATATACCATCTCTAGGTTGGACATTGTTGGGCCATTTAAAACAGATGAAGAATATAATAACGGGAATCACCTCAGATTGAGTTAATGGATTACATATAGGCCCATGGGCCAACCAATTATCCGGGCTATTTAATGGAGTTATACTAGTCAATGTTATTCAAGTTTCTACTAGAAACTTTCTAGTATTAGATACACCAAATTGACCTAATTTTTTTTCCAAATGCCATGTATTAGATCTTGGTTATAATAAAATAAAATGGACCCTTTATATTAACATTAACTAGCTTATAATAATATTATTATATTAAAATTAACTTTTATATAATTTTCTTGTTTAATAGTCATTTTAATTTTAATTTAATATATATTAGTTACAAACTCATGTATCATTTATAACTACTAATATAATTTCTTAACTAAAATTTGTTGTTGACAATATTCGAAACTTGAATATATTGCAAATTAATTTAAATATTAAATATACATTGACCAGAAGAAATATTCTATATCTAAGATAGTGAGCTAAAATACTCAAGGTTCGAATCTCGCTACCAGCAAATTTATGTTAAAAATTTATATTATTAACTTTAAATAATATAATAATTTATGACTAATATATATTAAATAAGTTAAATGTATGATTATAATAATATCAAAAGATTATATTATATTAAATGAAGCTAATAAAAAGATAGTTTAGATTAAGAAAAGCACACTTCAAAGAATTTTAAAATATACACTACATTTAGTTTGATATCTCGATTAAAAATTTCAGATTGCATGCGGCGTATATTTTGAGTCTTTTTTCGCTAAATTATATTTTGAGTCTTGTGTAGCCATATTTTCATATTTTGTAACCCTTTTTTTTTCCGAAACCGCGATATTTATATGCTTTTTTTTTCTTCCTACAAATTTGCCGCATCAAAATCCACACCTGAGAGGTTTTTACCCGGCTCTTCTAATCGAAATGAAAATAAAAATTTGTGAGATACAAATAGAAATATTTCTGTATCAGTTGGACATTAGCTTGGTGCTTTAAGTACTATAATTTTTGAAAGTTAAAAACTATATTATTTTATGAATAAGTTAGAAATTGATTTAAAATTGAAAAGATAGTTTAAGTTATAATTGACAGAAGGTATATTTCCAATTTTTTATTTTAATATTTTTTAATAAAAATTAATATCATTATTCAAATAAACAATTGATCAAATTAATTTTTATTTTTAAATTTTTATTAATTCATAAATTATACATAATACAAAATTACTCAAGCAATTTTGAATTTTTAAAATTTTCAATTTTTTATCATTTTATTCAATTTTGAATAAAAATAGTTTTTAAGCTAACTTCATATCAAACTACCAGCGGTTAAATACGAGTAAATATATTAGAGTAGTGCTAGAAGTACTGAATTAGGTATCAAAAATTGGTACAAAATGATGTGGCAATGGTGATGTGTCATTTGAAAATGTTTTTATTGATGCTATTAATGTGAATGCATGTGAGTCCATTAATATATAACCAATCAAATTTTAACATATGTAATTCGGTACATCTTTTTATATTAAATTCGGTACCCCTAACATTATTCAATATATTAAATTAGATACGTGTCTTTGTTGGGTTTTAAATACTTGTATATTCACATACATCATCTTCTAATAGATAAAAGAAAAGCTCCTCAAATCATCCATTTGATACGTATCAAGTCTTTTTTTTTTTTTGACAAACGTATCAAGTCTTTTTAATTTCAACTGTTCGCACAAGTTATAATTTGGGACAAAAGATACACAAGATAAGTGGCGTGCGACATCTCAAATGTATCAAGAAGTCAGGATCACTATTTAGTAAACGAATATAATTCAATTCAAATATTTTATCACTTTAGAATTAACTACTTTCTTAAGTACACGCTTAAAATTTCTTTTCCTTTTAACCCACCTACCGTGTTTTTGGGTATAGAAAAACTGAAAATGAGAATGATCACTTTGTTCAACCTATAATGTGCAACAAGAGATTATTTTGGTATGTTCGTCAATAAGTTACATATTAATGAATACATATATTTATTTAATGATTTTTTTTTTATAAACGAACATAATATTAGAAAACGAGGGGACCTCGTATAGGTTACAACAACAAGTGTAACTTATCATACAGGAAATACATGCAAAGGCTTACAACTGTATCAATACAAAAAAATCGGCTAATTTCGATCATAGAAAAACGGTCGAAATCGAAATTAGCTAATTTCCACAGCAAACGGTTGAATTTAACTAATTTCGACCAAAAATAAAAAGGTCGTTTTTAGCTTGGTCGAAATTGCTCAAAACGGTCGAAATTAGCTAATTTCGACCGTCTATTTTCGACCATATAAATTCGACCAAATATTTCAAAATTTCGAATTTTGGCGCCCAAAGTGAATTTAATTCGACCAAATAGACCGAATACAGTCAAAATTATTTGTTAAATTCGACCAAATTCGGTCGAATTTAACGAACACCAGTTTTAAAAAAAAAAGCAGCAGAATCTGCTGCCCAAGAAATGCAAAAAAATTCTGCAATTTTTCACTAGTTTCTACATATCAAGAAGGATGATTACATTAAACAATAATTGATATAATAGTTATTTTTTCTACTAATCCTAAATAATATACATAAATAATATTGGACTAAAAATACAATAAATTTTCATTCTTTTTGATACACATAATTAAAAATCAAACACTATAAAAATTACTCTACCCCAATAATATCCAAATGTGAAAAAATTAAAAAAAAATTAACTTAGTGTGTGTATAATTATAATGACTTGTGTTATTTCGCTTTTAAGTTACCGGAAATGAACTCGTCGGAGGTCGTAGAGGCCGGAAGTGGTGAAGATGAACTCGTCGGAATTAATTGGGATGAACTCGCCAAATGTTAAAAATGTAATTAAAGGATGTGCTAATATAAAGGATGTATATATATTGTTTGAAATGTATGAAACATGTGTTAGTATTTATGTATATAAATTGATATGTATGTTTGTTAGAGAAGAAGAATGGAGTAGAAGTATATGTATGTTTGTTAGAGAAGAAGAATGGAGTAGGAGTATAGAAGAATGTTTATGAGAGAATATGAATGGATGAAAAATATAAAAGAGAAAAAGATGAGTGTAATTGAATTAATGGTTAGGATGAAATATTTTAGGAAAGAAATGAATGGTCTAGATTGAATATAAAAGAGCAATCCATGTGCTTGTTTTTCAGCCACTACAAGCGTGACACGTGGCAAGGCAAGGGGAGGCGGTTATGTCCCGACTCGACGTCTTGGGGGGTTTTCCGATTCTTGGGGGTTCAGGTGTTGTTGGTTTTGCTGCTGGTTGTTTCTAGTTTGACTGCGGGTTTCCATCGTGTGAGGTTTGGGGCGCGGGCGTTTGCTTGTGGTGTCGGTTACAAGGTCGGAGGTTCGACCCCTCCTTCTAACGCCACTGATAACTCTGATTTCCGTACTGGGCATGTCCCTTGCTGGGCCTGGGCAGGAACGGGTGAGTGTTTGGGCTGGTGTCCTGCAAAACAATGTCGGCAAGGGGTGGCCGGTCCGCGGCACCTCCGGCGTGAGAGTAAGGTTAGGTTTCTCGGGTAGGAAGACTCATAAACGAAATGCGGAGAAATTTTTCGGAGATTATGTCAGTGGGAAAATTTGTGAACCCCCTTCTCCTCTTTCGTCCTCCTATTTATAGGGGAAGGGATAAAGCTAAGGGGTGCCACGTGTTACCTGCTGATTGGATCGGGCCTTCTGTTTAGGGGACCAGCCGACGGGGGTTGAGCCTGGCCGTTGGTCATGTTTATCTCATGCTGCAGTGGTTTGTCCTGTCTGTTGACCTTTATTTTATTTTTGAGCTTGTTTCGCCTTAGGCTTTGGCCTTGGGCTTGTTTTATCGAACTGGGCCCTAGTCGTAGTGGACCATGCGATTCGTCCCCATCAAGACTAAATTATTATATTTTATTATCTAAAAAGAGCGAGAGTGATAATAAAATAGGACTATCATAGGTCGAGTGATTGATTACCATTTACAATATATTAAATAAAAAGTTTATATATAAAGATCTATAACTATATTAAAAAGTCTAATAACTATAAAATGGTCAAGGGTTCGAAACTCATTAAATATTGAAATTTAACATTTATAACTTTAAACATACTAATATAGGTTAATATTTAATATAGGTTTATGTAAAGGTTTAAGGTTCGAATCCCGTCAACAACATATTTATTTAGATTTAATACTAAGACCCTGTTTAGCTTTGTTGTTGTACACAACTACTTTTTTTGGTAAAAAATGGTTTGGTAAGTTGAAAGCTGAATTTGGCCTAAAAGCTAATTTTAGAGAAAGTAAGTCCCATATATTTTAAAAAAACTACTTTTCATATATTGCATGAACCAGATTTAAATATCAAATCTTTCCCAACATATTATTTTTTTAATACTATTACTAAAAACCATGCACATATAAAATATATTGACATTTATTTGATTTTCTCAACAACATTTAGTTTACCAACAATTTTTATGTAGCACATCAGTTTTTAACAATAAACTCAAATAGAGCCTAAAAATTGTTCTATGCAAATGTCTGAGATTCGAATCCCGATAACAACATATTAAAATTAATAATTATAATATTATATTACAGTATCATATTATTTTAGAGTTAATACTAAAATTTGTTTTATACAAAGGTTCAAACAACGATAACAATATATTAAAATTAATATTTAAAATTTGATACTATCCTATAAATAAATTAAGGAACAATTAAATACGTCTCATAAAACACACTTACTTATTATTTATTATAAAATTAATTATATTTTGTTCTTAATTCCAACTAACTAATGATAATGACATGTACCGGTCCTTGGTAATTTTTTTAATTAATAAATTAATTGTAATAATTTCACACTGACAAGTTTTCTTTATTCAACGTTGAATATTCAAAAAAATCTTATCTCCTAATTTTTCAGAAGCATGGTTGTACAAATTGGAAATCTAAATTAGCCGGTTAACCTACCGATTCAGATTAATTAGGGATTTTTGATAAATCGAATTTTTTTTTTTACATAAATCGGAAACTTTTAGATAATCGATGTAATATTTTAGAAAAATTAATCGGAAATGTTTAAAAAAATGTATCATAAGTCATCTTCATTCAGTTATTGTTGACTGAAGCTCAAGTTACTTTACTTAGATTATTATTTATTAAACAACTAATTGGAAAAGTCGCGCTTCGCGACAACATTATAAATTATTTTTAAAAACTCAATCAATAAAATTAAAATAATTACTCGTTCCTCCCTAATAAGCCGTGCTCTCGTGAAACACGATTTTCTTGTTAAGATTGAAATCCCAAATTTAATATATTGTATACTCGTCTTATATATTAATTTTTATGTTAACATACTATTTTCTAATAAGTCGCTCTCCTATATAAATTCGCACTACTATTTTAATTCCATTACTTATAATTTTAATTTTGTCTTACAAATACCTATATTACTTGCAATAAAACTTTTAATTAAATGTGTTTCTTATAAATTCGAATTCTTCTATTGTATAAATTGAAAATCTACTCTACTTTCTATAAAACTTTTAATTATATGTCTAATCTATAAATTTGAACTATTCTCATTTAAAAATTCGAACACGTATTATACTTTAAATATAATTTTTATTTATGTGTCTTCCTCATAAATTCAATTGTTCTCCTCTGTAAATTCGAACACATTTTCTACTTCTAATATGTTAAAGAGTTTTTTAAAAAATTACAACAATTACTCATTTTTCTCTAAAAAGTTTAAATTCTTAAAAATAAAAAAAAAAATAGATTGAGAGCATATAAGAGACGCCACCTAACATCTCATCTTCAATAATATGTTAAAGAATATATTTTTATTTATTAATATTTAAAATACTATAATTTTAAAAAATTAAAAAAAAATTAAGTTAATTGCAGAAACATCACCTAACCTCCCGCCATTTGCACCCATGTTCGCAAAAGGATCCACCTGCAATAGCGTACCAATCTTGTGTCCACAAATTAGACCATATAGTGATTTATCGGTAAATCGGGGATTTATTGGAATGATAAATCGGAACAAAAATCGGATAAATTGTAATATTTTAAATATATTTAATATATTAGCCTTATATATAATATAATAAACCATTTAAAAATAATTCATAGCGATATATCGGATTTCAAAAATTGAATCGGTCAAATATTTTTAAACGATAAATCAGCGATTTATCGACGATTTTTAAAAAATCGGACGATTTTTAGAACACTGCTCCGTGGACGTAATTTCAACACAATTTGTTTTGACCGTTGGTGATAAAAGTGAACCTTTTCTTTTCAATAATCACTCAAGTCTCTGTACTTATATCGTAAATTTATTCTGAGCGTGAGAGCAGCCTCAGTGGAAACGAGGCCTAGCGTTGATCCAAAGGGTCACGGGTTCGAACCTCACCCGCCCCCTGCGTGTAGCCGTGTTGGAGAGACAGTGGAAACTTTGACCAAAACAGGGTGTGGTGTATCTTGCGTATCGCAGGGAAGCCCAGCCACTGGGTCTTACCGCACGGTTAGCATGATTTACTTGCCGGTGTTGACCATGGGGCTGGTCGGCCGGACCTGGTTTAAAAAAAAAAAAAAAAAAAATTTATTCTTCATTCTCTTGCCATCTCAACACCAATTTTCACTAATTCAAGCACAACTTATACAAAGTTTAACAATTAAAGAGCCTTGGCAGATAGATCTTGCATATAGAAGTATATATAGAACATATGCACCAAATTCATTCACAACTGAAAATATGAAACCATAAAATCTAAGACTATGTGTGTACGTGCAAATTTAATTAGCATACTTTAGAAGTAAATTTACATAAATAATGAGACATTAGAATGATCAAATTTGAGAGCTATCTGGCCAATATTGTAATCCGTGAGTTATGAACTTGTAAATGTTACGAATGTCCGGTATATAATTTTTATATGATATTTTATACAAACGTATCTTTTATATAATTTGAATTCTACTTATTTAAAAATTCTAACTCTTCTCCTTTATAAATTCAAACACATATTCTACTTCTAATTCTAATGTGTTAAAACATGTTCTTTTATTTATTGTATTTAAAATTTTAAAATTCTAAGAAAATTAGAAAAAATAGATTGAGGGTTCTTAGAGGTATCACATAATCTCCCGCGTATCCTCCTTTATATAGGCAAGTGATCAAATAGAAACTAATTTTAAAATAGAAACTACAAACTAATGTAAGCCACTCATTCTTTATATATTGTTAAATCATAGCCATTCATTATACACACACGTATATATCTTTTTTATTAAAGAATTTTCTTTATTCTTTCTCATCTCTTCCATTCACACAGATCCTTTGTCAACTTCCTCCCCGTCAAATTCTCCGGCGAGAAAAACACTGCCATCACCAATCTACTTCTCTCTCAGTCAATCTACATTTTCCCCTCATTTAATCACCCATAGCCGTATATATATATATAAATCTATATGTATATATTATCACTTACATGTAATAATCATCAGAGATTTTGGCCTCATTTGTCATGAATTCCCGTATCGAGAGATTGTAATTGTTGCTGTGGTGGAAATGATAAGAGTAAAGATAGAGAGAGAGTAAATTATAGATCGAAGATGGAGAGGAAAGAAAGAGTAAAATTGAAGTAAGAAATAAAAGTTTAATTGAGTAAAACAGAATAAGAAGTGACGCGACGGTGGTGATGGCAGTGATTGGAGTAGATCGGAGATTGATGAGGGTGAAGTGGGTGAAGTGGGAGGTGGTGGTGTAATAGTGGATATACACATTTGTTAATGTTTAGTGATTCTGATTTTATAAATCAGTGATTCTTATAATACATACTAATTACAATGTGTTGGTTTTTAATGATTTACGTATCATAGATTGATGATTTGCGTAGAGAAAATTAGTGATTTTTGTTGTAAAATAAGGTGATTAGTATATGTAAATTATGAAGTGATTGTTCGGTATGGAGAGAGACTGAATTCCGATGATATATTAATGATATGTTGTTAGTGATCGAAGATGATTTTAATGGTGAGGCATGAGTTAGTAATTTGGTAATATGATGGTGTTGGTGGTTCGAAGCTAAATCGGAGGTAGAGGTGGATGGGGTGTCAGTAGTCGGAGATGAAGATCAGAAGAGGTAGTTATGTATTATTAAAGGTATTGCTGGTGTACTTGATGATGATGAAGATGATATAGTGTATAAAATATACATATAGGGTCATATACATGTATGCATATATCGTGGGTGATGGTAAAGCTAGTATCAGTGTGTGGCTTTAGATTAGTGTAATTACAATTATGTCCCTAGTTTCTAGTTTTTATTTTAATTTGATTTCTATTTGAGTAGGACTCCCTTTATATATATAGGCTAGCGCTCAATTAGAAACAATTTTTATCTTAGAAACTAGAAACCAATCTCAACCTTTGATTTTCTCAAATCACAGCCACTTAGTTTGATCATAAACACAAACAATATATATTAATAAAATATATCCCAGTCTTCCGGACCACCAACTCCATTCTTTAAACCCGCTTTCAGACCATCTAGTCATCTTCATCACCATAACATCCTTCTTTTTCCGGCGATATCTCGACTCTGTCACCAACGAAATGGACTTTAATTACAAAAGAGATTATCGCTCAGTTACTTTTGGGTATGAGCTTCGACCCTCGTCCGTTGATGTACTTCACTAATAAAGATTCTAAATTCAGTTTTGAATTTTACGATGTGAATGGACGATGACGAGAACTCAACTTAGGACGAAAGAGAGAGGGGATGAGGTTGTTGCGGATAAAATGAGAGATTGCCGGTTAAAGAGAGATGAGGACACATGACTCCTGTTTTTTGAATTGTAGACACAAATTTTTGTTAGTGACCTGCATTTGTATATGAGATGGAATGATGGATGCTATTTTGTATATAAGAATTGGTGATTTGTATGTATAGTGATTTACGCTATTGAGAATAATAATATAATATTATTAAAATATAATTAAATAGTAACTTTGGATTGATGTATAGTGATTTAGAATTAAGTTTGGTCATTTTGTAACATAAGAAGGGATTGTAGTTAAATTTAGTGATTTATATCTAGAAAGTAGTTATCTGTATTAATAATAGAAATAGTGATTTGTTTTAAAATTGGATGATTATTAGTAGATGATCCGCAACTTAAACAACTAATTTATATCACAAAAAAATTGGTCAGCTATTTGTTAATTTCTAGCTATTTGTGTATTTTTAGATTGACAACAATATAATTAAATTTATGCAGTATAAATATTTAAGATACTCATAATATTTAGGAGAAATTTTTTACAATTAATATAATTTTTGGTTGTTGAAAATTAAATTTCTACCTTTGAATAATTTATTGACACAAGATGTAAATTTTCATATAAAATATTTATTCAACAATAACTCAGTTAAACAAATTCAACAATCCAATAAATAAATAGGTTACTCTTACAAAATATCATTGAAAGCTAGATTAGTTGATATAGATTATCATGGATGGTGATTTGTGTAGATTAATTTATTGATTGGTACGGTATAATTTAGTGATTTTTATAATTTAATAGGATGATTTGAAATATTTTATTTAATGATTTGTATAATTAAAAGGTTAATCGCATTTTCAATGTGAGAAACCTTGGATAAATTTTTTTGTGACATACCAAAAGTGAAATTTGTATATAATTCATAGAAATTTATCTCTATAACTTCGCATTTTTCTGTAAAAATTTAATGAGATCACATATACTAATAGCATATTTTCACCTTATAATTATATTGTCATATTTAAATAATGTTATTTTTTTATAAGAATTTTATATCATAATAAATATTAACTATTAAATATAATTCATCACTATAATCAATTTTACTGAAATTCAACAAATTCCATATTATTATTACTTTTTACTATTTTAAACAATCATTATAGGTTCGAGAAACTCTAATAATATGATATTTAATGTTTTATTCAACAAGATGAATAAACTGTCACAAAAAGAAAAATATTAAGTAATTAGTTAAAATTACATCAGACAATGTGAATTGTTATAAAATATTTGTATAATTTGGTGATTTCTATCATATAATTTAATGATTCATGTAAAATAGTTTGGTGATTTGTATTATTTACTTTAGTGATTAGTATATTAGATGCCTTAGTAATTTGTAAAGGGGTGATATTTTATTTAAAAAATTTATTAACTGTAACACCCCATCTATATCTAAATGAGGGGCTACTTATTAAACCATAAACCTGCAAAAACAGAGCACTAAAATAATCTCTAAATATGATTAAACAGTCTAATAATCTCCAAGATAATATTAAACCTCCAAAACGGTTCCAAGCAATAAATATGAAAAACCAAAATCTCTAAAATAATATTCAAGTCTAAATAGTGATAGAAGTCTGCAAATCCTAATCAATGATATAAAGGGTAGCTCTCCATCACACAATCCCAGATCCCCTAAGCACCTGCCAGAAAAAGAATACGGCATGAGCCAACCGCCCAGTACGGATTTGGAATACAGTTTATAAAACAGAAAACATATATTCATATTTGATAGTTTATAATAAAACCTTTATTTAAAAATAACTATGATTGAAGCAACGAGGGGTTAGGATATTTCATACCGAGATCAGAACAGAACAGATACAAATACACACATCATAGGGTACCTAATGTGTGCAACAAACCGGATAACGTGTACGACATATACAACGTCACCGTCAGATCAAATCACAAATCACAAATCATAAACTCTGGGTGCACCCACGTATCCTGAAACAAATATCAAATGCGCAAAAGCTCGCCTCCTGAGCTATCAGAATAGAAGGATACGCCATGACCAATCACACTGCCATGGAAGTGTCATGTCACTGGTGCCGCAATGACATGGCTGTAGTACCCCTACAGCTGGTTAACTCGGTATACCCTATATCACTAAGGGTTCAAATATAATATTTCGCAAAACTTTTAAATCACAGAACAAATATTCTCAATATTTTCAGCAGATATAAAATATACGCAATATCAGAAAATCGCAGAAACGGATATTTAAATATTTCAAACAGATTTAAAAATATTTTTCAGAGTCAGAACAAATTTTCATATTCAAAATGATTAAAAACCAAACGAACAGATTTGAGATCAAAACGAATTTAATTTAAATATTACTAAGAGGAGTAGCGCTGAATAAAAGAAGAGAGAATCCGTACCTCGATATCGCAGTCTCAAATACTAACAAAATCTGCCAAATGCCTCGAACCCCGATCTAATAACAAAATTATAACTTATTATTAATATATATATATTTTTTTATCAATTTTTAATCATGCCGGTCATACTTATTTATTACTATGCTCATAATTATCTTCTTACACTATATTAAATAATATTTTTAACAATAAAAATTATAACATAATAGTTACAAAAATATAAAATGTAATTTATAACTGAAGTGTATGCTATAATGAACCAAAGTACTGGATTATACCTAACAAAATATTTATTAAAAATATATATATATTCAGCGCTAATCACATTCGCATTCTAGCTTCGAAACTGGACCAGGAGACTAATGTAGTTGGTATACAAGTTCAACAAACAAAATAAATATGATATAATAATAATAATACTAGAATTTAGAAACTTGTTTTGACCATTAACATTACAAAACCAGACACCAATGTATAAACAACGCACATGTACACGCTCATGTTAATGGCTCCTCTTAAGTTAATAAAATATCAACATTGCTTATGCCAAAATCTAATACTTGACTAAAAACAAAATTATGGCTATAACATGATACGGCAATAGAATCAGCTAGAATTAGCATTAATAAATAACTTACGTTGACACCATTAAACACACAAACATATGACTAGTATATTAAGCTAGAAACTATTAGAATAATATGTGTGTGAACATAACCTGATAAAAGAAACGAAAATCTCAATTAATGAATGTAAAAGTAAGGTACCCCATTAGTTTGGAGCGTTTCTTTCCGCTCTTCTCTTGTCGTGCGGCGCCCTCTCTATCTTTTCTAATGATTGTTTTAGGGTTGCTTTAGGTGTGACTCCCGTGTGATATGAATTATGATGATGTAGGTATAATATATATAAATTATTAATTACTCACCTATTATTATTAAAAATCTGAGTTTTTAAATTATATAAAAATTTAGTTATATAAAAATATAATTTCAAATCTTATTATCCACAAAATGATTTGCACCCTTATTTTAATATTTATTACAATTATAAGTATTATTATTATATAAAATTCATGAATATTACATATATACCCCCTTAAAAAGGATTCTGTCCGCGGAATCAAACGAAACTAAAATTCGTACCCAATTCATATACGTACAAATATTTCTCACGATTAGATTTCTCTAATTAATTTTTTTCCCTTAATGATTCTTCCCCAAAACTTGACAAAACAATTATACTTGTTTCTAGTAACCTGTTCCTTTCAAGTTAAGTTGACTTCGATTATCTCCTTACAAATTTATTTAGAAATTAACATAATTAACATTGAAAAAACAAATGTCTAACAAATAAGAATGATAATTGTAATCCCTTAAAGTTGAATTAAAGACATAAATGCATTTGTAATAACTGTGGTCTTGATTTTAATTTATAAGCAATTTCACTAACTTTTTTTTCTACTAAAGTACTAACACACCAAAAAAAAAAAAAAAAAAAAATTATATATACTTTTAATTATATTTATTTATTGAATGCAAGACTACAATTCATATAAATTCAACTAGCAAAAAACGATTTTATATAAATTGTATCTTCAGGATAAATTATCAAATATTATATTCCTTTGCTATTAGCAGTAACCGTGAAATACATGTTGACAAGTGCACATAAAAATTGAACCCCACAATTAATACATAAATATCGATAATACATAAATATTAATTTGCTTATCTAATAGTCACATTTTTTTGTAAGTGCCTTGTACCTATTTCTTTTCTTCCGTATACAACCCGTCATTAATATTTGCATATTATATTAAATAATGAATTTACATATTATTTTGTTAATGAAATCAATATGATTAGCAAAATTAAATCAACATATATGATATACATTCCTCTAATAGATATAAATGAATATTTACTACAATTTGCCGACAATCTTCAACACGCATGAAATAGATAACAAAATTAGGAATAAAATGTAATAACTAAAGCCTATCAAGTTCATTTGGGTTAAATAATAACTTATGTTATAACTTAGTACCCACGTACAAGGAGTCCTTGATGTGCTCACATAAGTCATAAATGCATATTGAGGGTTGATCAACATTTGACTAGCAAAAAGAAGACATAAATTTTCAATGCCGGGTATTCTTATATATAAATTTATGTTTGATTTTGGTTAATATAAAACAAAGAATACCTTCACATTACTTATAAACAAAAATATTAGAAATTAGACATAAGATTGCAGTTCAAATAATTTATAAAATAATCTCATGCTACTAATACACTACTTTAGTTAAACTAGCCACAATCTAGTCTCATGCAATTCAAATTAAAAGTCATATTGCACACATCAATTATAAAAGTTTCTTGATGATACTCTATGTAATACCAAATAACTTGACTTGCCGTAAAAAAATAAAAATAAAAATAGAACAATGAACTTAACATGCATGCATAACAACTAATAGATAATGGCTAGAAAATAATTTAGTGCGTGAAATAAACATAACACATAATTATAAAATATAACTTCGTTTGTACCTGACTAACACTATTCTTTCTTCTCTTTCCTTCGTGCTGCTTGGTTTTTTTTTTTTTTCATCTACAGATTGTCTCCTAGTGCCGCAAAATATACAATATAACTCTTAATTCTAGGGTTCACTAATAAATACACCTACTTATAAAGCTTTGTTTTATTGATTTTAATTACTAAAATTAACAACATAGGGGCGTGTAGATGTTTAGTGTCCCTATGTCAGGATTAGCTGACCCAACCTTAACAAATATTTGCAAAACATATATCAAAGCTGAAACAAATTTAATATCATATATTTGAAATAAAATGTAGCTCAACTTAAAGCAATCAATACGTGTATACAAATAAAAATAAATTAAAGTAAAATAAACTAAATCTATCCCACTTGTAAACATTTTGTTCTATATATCACATATTTGATGATATTCCAATAAATCAAACTAATAGACACATTGATTCCTCAAATTACTCCTCAGATATTGAAATTATTTAATAGCAACTTGACAATTAAAATAGTCTTACCATGCATAAGTTATTTTAAAGAAATTAAATAAAATCAAGAATTAAAATATAGATTTTTTTTTGTGCACTGAAATATCACTTGTAAACTATACGTGTCAGATGCACCAAAGTAGTAGTCTCAAATAAAATTATAACCTCAAACAAAAAAAATTAAATATTAAGTAACGTGCATATAATCTATATAAAAACTAACAGCCTATCGAACTCCAACTGAACCTGTTAAATTATAACACTTCAACTTTCTATTAAATAATTACAATTAAAATATTAAATAAAACAAGTGTTTAATCGCACCACAAGAAAATAATTCCACTATTAGGGAACACCAAGCTAAGCTACTAGTTTTTTTATAATAATTCTTCATACTAACAAATAAAAATAAATTGAAATTAAAATGAGTTTTAAAAGCCTATTAGGGATACCAAATGATGGTCGTAGTGTATAATACATTAAATAATATACAAATAATTCTAAATTCCTTGAAACTTGTCAAAATAATAATAAATTATTAAGAATACACAACACTGATATTCCATCACTGAATCATTAATTTCAGGCGTCCCTAAAATTAATAATATCATTTCATTTAATTATTTATTTTGAGCGTCCCCAAAATAAAATAATTAAATTACAAAATTTTGGACCATGAGTGCTTTAGACATAATTTGCGTAAAATTAAGAGAAAAAAATATATTCTAAAATTAATATTTTAAAAGAAATCAAGGCAACCAGTATCGAAATAGTGTGAATATCATATAATTTTACAAGTAAACTACTAAAACATATACGAACATATACGAGTTTGGAAAAATTAAAATTACTATATCTGTAAAGGACTCAGAATATTCCATATTCCAGTGGACTTAAAGTTTGCTTAGTTTGGATAAGCAAACAAATGTTGATCTATTTCTATTACATAATTCAAAATGAAAAAAAATGGCCCATATACACGAAACAAGTAAACAGTTATTCAAAAATTTAAAATAATATACAAAATAATTAAGAAGATTAAGTTAGTACTCAAGAGATAATTTATTATCATATATATCACAAAATACATGAGCATGATATCATAAATTCAAAATCAGATTGCCTAAAACTATGCATACGAAGTCAACCCACAACTCACATGTCAAGCCTATAAAAAGTCTACAAAATTATATCCTAAGCTCATGTCATCTTATCCTTGCGTAAAATCTAAAATTAACAAAATTCTTATCTAAAACTTTCTTCTCTTCTGAAGCTAACAAAAATTTCAAGACTCTTATAAGTTGTTGATCTTATTAAGCATATTCTTATATATTCGTATCTTTAAAGACCATTCACTTTTCTTGTCGATTAACTCATTATAATATTAACTTAACTCTTGCACAATGTTAACTTAACTAATCCATGCCTATGATAATGTCAATCAAGGGAATGCACCACTATCGAAATCAATTTGTCTTATGTTATATAATTCCTCGAATTTCTAAGCACACTCGATACTAAACAAATATATAACATGATTTTCATTATGAGTAGGAAGACACCCAAAAAGCACATGATCACGAATACAATGTCCAAAATTCTGAACAGATGACAAGGAAATGATAGAATAGGTCAAAGCAGAATCAATTAACACCACAACTTCACATCTAAAAACGATCCACGATATCAGATTCATGTACGAATGAAGTTCACAAGAAAGAAATCAGCCAAAATAGTTTTTTTTTTTATAAATGTCATGAAAGCATAATAGGTGTCAAATAAACATGACTAAATAAAAATTCTAAAGCAGAATACCCATCCTAACGCCTACCCACTCTCACAGGTCAACCTAAATAGGTTTTCTACAAGAAAGAACCTACAGCTCTAATACCATCTTTGTAACACCCCATCTATATCTAAATGAGGGGCTACTTATTAAACCATAAACCTGCAAACAGAGCACTAAAATAATCTCTAAATATAATTAAACAGTCTAATAATCTCCAAGATAATATTAAACCTCCAAAACGGTTCCAAGCAATAAATATGAAAAACCAAAATCTCTTAAATAATATTCAAGTCTAAATAGTGATAGAAGTCTGCAAATCCTAATCAATGATATAAAGGGTAGCTCTCCATCACACAATCCCAGATCCCCCTAAGCACCTGCCAGAAAAAGAATACGGCATGAGCCAACCGACCAGTACGGATTCGGAATACAGTTTATAAAACAGAAAACAGATATTCATATTTGACAGTTTATAATAAAACCTTTATTTAAAAATAACTATGGCTGAAGCAACGAGGGGTTAGGATATTTCATACCGAGATCAAAACAGAACAAATACAAATACACACATCATAGGGTACCTAATGTGTGCAACAAACCGGATAACGTGTACGGCATATACAACGTCACCGTCAGATCAAATCACAAATCACAAATCATAAACTCTGGGTGCACCTACGTATCTTGAAACAAATATCAAATGCGCAAAAGCTCGCCTCCTGAGCTATTAGAACAGAAGGATACGCCATGACCAATCACACTGCCATGGAAGTGTCATGTCACTGGTGCCGCAATGACATGGCTGTAGTACCCCTACAGCTGGTTAACTCGGTATACCCTATATCACTAAGGGTTCAAATATAATATTTCGCAAAACTTTTAAATCACAGAACAGATATTCTCAATATTTTCAGCAGATATAAAATATACGCAATATCAGAAAATCGCAGAAACAGATATTTAAATATTTCAAACAGATTTAAAAATATTTTTCAGAGTCAGAACAAATTTTCATATTCAAAATGATTAAAAACCAAACGAACAGATTTGAGATCAAAATGAATTTAATTTAAATATTACTAAGAGGAGTAGCCTTGAATAAAAGAGGAGAGAATCCGTACCTCGATATCGCAGTCTCAAATACTAACAAAATCTGCCAAATGCCTCGAACCCCGATCTAATAACAAAATTATAACTTATTATTAATATATATATATTTTTTATCAATTTTTAATCATGCCGATCATACTTATTTATTACTATGCTCATAATTATCTTCTTACACTATATTAAATAATATTTTTAACAATAAAAATTATAACACAATAGTTACGAAAATATAAAATGTAATTTATAACTGAAGTGTATGCTATAATGAACCAAAGTACTGGATTATACATAACAAAATATTTATTAAAAATATATATATATTCAACGCTAATCACATGCGCATTCTAGCTTCGAAACTGGACCAGGAGACTAATGTAGTTGGTATACAAGTTCAACAAACAAAATAAATATGATATAATAATAATAATAGAATTTAGAAACTTGTTTTGACCATTAACATTACAAAACCAGACACCAATTTATAAACAACGCACATGTACACGCTCATGTTAATGGCTCCTGTTAAGTTAATAAAATATCAACAATGCTTATGCCAAAATCTAATACTTGACTAAAAACAAAATTATGGCTATAACATGATACGACAATAGCATCAGCTAGAATTAGCATTAATAAATAACTTACGTTGACACCATTAAACACACAAACATATGACTAGTATATTATGCTAGAAACTATTAGAATAATATGTGTGAACATAACCTGATAAAAGAAACGAAAATCTCAATTAATGAATGTAAAAGTAAGGTACCCCATTAGGTTGGAGCGTTTCTTTCCGCTCTTCTCTTGTCGTGCGGCGCCCTCTCTATCTTTTCTAATGATTGCTTTAGGGTTGCTTTAGGTGTGACTCCCGTGTGATATGAATTATGATGATGTAGGTATAACATATATAAATTATTAATTACTCATATATTATTATTAAAAATCTGAGTTTTTAAATTATATAAAAATTTAGTTATATAAAAATATAACTTCAAATCTTATTATCCACAAAATGATTTGCACCCTTATTTTAATATTTATTACAATTATAAGTATTATTATTATATAAAATTCATGAATATTACATTAACACAAGTATTTTGTTTTTGTATTAGTAGTGTTTTCGAGAATGTAAATTTTTATTATCAAATTGGTGATTTGATAATTTCGAAGTTTGTGATTTATTATCAAAAATAAGTCCAAAAGTAACTAAACAAAGCTTTAAATTTGTACTCTTTTTTTGTCTATCTAACATTATCACACCAGCACATCCACCAAATAAAATAAGCTTTTTCATTTAACCTCGAACTACATGATTTGGAGATATGTTGTTCTTCAATTTTTTTGTATAATTGTTTAATCTCTGCTAATAAGTAACTTTCATATTATTTATTTGTTTCCCTTATCTTCATTTTATCTATTTGTTTTATTTGTTTTATGTGTCTCCATTTTTTCTACAGCCACAACCATTGTATCATTTTCTAATCAACGAGTAATTTTCGATCACCGAGTGATTTCTGTTCACATCGTTTTTGTAAATAAGAAACGAGAGTGTCTCAGGATTAGTATGAAAAATAAGACAAAATAAAGAAATGATAAACGAGGTCTGAGTTGGGAAGAGGGACGATGAAGCACGATAGCTATTGAATTCATAAATCTGCAAAGGTAACGGGGATTGAGAACATAACTGTTACTGTGAAAGTGAAGGACAAAAGTGTTATAATTTTGTGTCGTTTATACAAAAACCCTAACAATTTTAAGTAATTATAAAATTGCCACTAGTTTCTAGTTTTTATTCTAAGGAGGTTTCTATTGGAGTAAGACTCTATATAGGTATAATATTGATGATTGATGTTTGATATAATATTAGTTTAATAATAATAAGCGTATTTTTTAAGGTATAAGCGTATTATTAAAATATATTGATTGTTAAAGAAATCGACGTCACCGACCATTGAAAATGTTGTTGAACTAGAACCGACAGATGTGAAGATTGTGGATATTCAAGGAACTTGAATTTTTTGAATCCGTTACGTATTGTAAAAGCAAAATAGAAAAACTGATCTAAATATATGTGCTAATTTGTATTGAATTGATTAAATAAGGATATTGGTCCAGATCTTCCGGGATATCCCCTGTCCTCAATTTTTCATTAAGGGCGTCCTTAATGTTTCATTGAAGGCAATTATTTTTAAATAAATAAATAAAAATAGAAGAATACTAGAAAAAAATATAACATTCATCACAAAAATAGTGGACATGTTTTTCTCGATACGTATAAATTTAAATTTAAATTTTGCATAATTTTCTATTTTTATTTAATTTTTCAGGTAAATTTACAATAATAATAAATATCCCCCTACCCTCAATGTTTCATTGAGGGCGCCCTCACATTGAGGGCGTTCGTTTAAAAAAATTAATTTAAAAATATATAAAAAGTCAAAATTAAAATTAAAATTCATACACATCCAAGCAATCGTAGTAACTATTTTTCTGACGAATGTTACCTTATTTCAACTAATTTTCTAATAATTGGATTTTTTTACTCATTTTTAACTACTTTGTAAATTTACATGAAAAATTAAATAAAATAGAAAAAGGTGAAAATTAAATTTAAAATTCATACACACACAAGTAATCGTAGTTACCATTTTTGTGACGGATTTTACCTTATTTTCATTAATTTTCTAATGTTGAATTTTTTTCACTCATTTTAACTACTTTGTAGATTTACTTGAAAAATTAAATAAAAATTTTAAAAAGGCAAAATTTGAATTAAAATTCATACACAACCAAGTAATCATACTCACTATAAACACTATCAACTATAAAAGATTCAAAGATTTTAGTTATATAAGAGAAAGATTAGAAATTTTAAAGTTTAGGGGTTACCCTAACCCCTGAACCCTAAATCCTATACCCTATACCCTATACTTTAAATTTATACATACCCAAGTAATCGTACTCACTCATTATTAACACTATAAGATAACTAAAAATAGTAGTAGTAATAGCAATGTAAGTAATGATTCGAGGAGAATAAACAGGATCCAACGCCTTAATGTTTCGTTACGGGTAGTCACTTTGAAAAACTAAATAAAAATATAAGAAAAGGAAAATTTTGAATTTAAATTCATACACACCAATGTAATCATACTCACTACAAACACTACAAGACAACTAAAAATAGTAGTAGTAGCAATGAAGGTACGGATACTTGGGAGAGAATTAGAACCATTGTCCAACAACTCAAATAAAGCTTTAAACAATGATGATGTTATAGATAGCACCAGAGATCAAATAAAATGGTACGCATCATGCCTAATCAACTTATCAATTACAAAGAGATTCAAAGATTTTGGTTATATAAGAAAAATATTAGAAATTTTAAAGTTTAGGGGTTACCCTAACCCCTAACCCCTAAATCATATACCCTAAATCCTAAACCCTGTACCCTATGCTCTAAATTCATACACACCCAAGTAATCGTACTCACTCACTATTAACACTATAAGACTACTAAAAATAATAGTAGTAGTAGTAGTAGCAATGTAAGTAATGATTCTAAGGAGAGAAGAAGAAACGAGGTCTAACAACTCAATGTTTCATTTTTGAAAAATTAAATAAAAATATACAAAAGGAAAATTTTGAATTTAAATTCATACACACCAAAATAACTACTATTTTTGTGACTAATGTTACCTTATTTTCATTAATTTTCTAATTATTCGATTTTTCTGCCCGTTTTTAACTAGTTTGTAGAATTACTCAAAAAATTAATTAAAAATAGGAAAAATAAAATAAAATTGCAACTTACTATGAAACTATAAGACAAATAAAAGCATAAGTAATAAAAGTAGCAATGTAAGTTTTGATATAATATAAAATGAAATATTTGGGAAAAAATGGATATTATAATAGTTTTTAATCAAAATAAAAGAATAATATAATAAATAACAATATAAAATGTAATAATTGAAAAAAATGGATTGCTTATTATTTTTTAATTTTAATTAGGTTTTAGATTTACTTGAAAAATTAAATAAAAATGTAATAATTAATTACTTAATTTTAAAAAATGGAGAAATATTTGAAAATATCTTAAATTACCTTATTTCACTAATTTTCTAATAATTTGTTTTTTTAATTTTTTTTAATTTGTAATAATTCATTATATAAAAAAATACAAAATAAATTTAAATTCATACACCCAATTAATCATAATTATACTCAAAATATAATTATTTGAATATTATAGAATTTTGAATTTTTAAATAATCAAATCATGAATTTAAGAGGGGAAAAAATTGAGATAGTGACAATTAAGCCCTTGTTGCACCCTCAATGTTTCATTGAGGGTGACTGTTAAAATTAATTTATTATCCTTATTATGCCCTCAATCAAACATTGAGGGTGTCGGGTACTGAATCAATACACACGACCCGACTTAGTGCCCAAAAACAAAAAAAAAACTAATTCTTTCCCATCAAGCGATTCTGACAATTTTATCTCCCAAATCGTCATACTCGACAGAAAACCCGACTATACACACACAAAACCCAACCATACACACACAAAACCCAACTATACACACAACTCGACAGTTTATTCGGCAATTTGAGTCCAGTCCCCGCGGTTTCTTTCGATTTCATCTCATAATTATTCGTTAACAGGTACACACATGTATAAACACATATACAAATATATTATGTTGTATGATTTAATTTGTGATGTTGGTTGAATTTGTAATAATTACATGTATTTTGTGTTTAATTCGAAAATATCATGTGATTTTTGTTCAAATTCAAATATAATTCGGTTTGTTTTCCCAAATTAGGTTCCTTTATATAATTGGCTGCTACGAAACTGTGAATATTTTTACGCATTTGTGTTTATTTTATATATCTTCTGAAATATGATTAAATGTATGTATTGTGTTTTATATAAGTAGGTTATGTAGTCCAACAATGTAAGGTGCCTATTTTGTCTTATAGACTCCTATTACATACATTGTTTATCTGTTTTAATTTATTTTCTTTTCTGTTATTTTTTAACATTTTCTAAAAAATTAAAATTTTATTATTTTTTCTGTCATTTGCTAACTTGTAGCATTCCCGAAAAAGCAAAAATTATCAACATCTATTGTTTCACGAATTTCATCACCATTATCATCAAATTTTTTACGATAAACTCTTTTATTTCGAATGAGAGTAATATAATTAAAGTCATTATGATCACTAGACGAATTAGAATCATAATCAAATAAATAAGAAGCCATGAGAATCACTAACCTTTATTTTTTTTCTCCAAAAAACGACTAGAATAAGGGTTTAAAATAGTGTAGAATTTAAGAAAATAATGGTTGAAAAGCAGGTTGGTAAGCTGCTGGAATAGTAATAAATACGCCCTTAATGTTTCATTGAGGGCACCCTCAATGTTTCATTGAGGGTGTTGTGATATTATATTTGAATTAAAAAAAGGAAAAATAGAATAAAATGAAAAATAGAATAAATAGCAATATTAAATGAAATAATTGAATAAAATGGATTATTTATTATTTTTTTATTTTTAAAATTGAAAATAGAATAAAATGAAAAATAGAATAAATAGCAATATTAAATGAAATATTTGAAAAAAATGGATATTACATTATTTTTTGATTAAAAAAAGGAAAAATAGAATAAATAGCCATATAAAATGTAATATTTGAAAAAATGAATTAATTATTATTTTTTAATCTTCGAAATGTAAAAATAGGATAAATAGCAATATGAAATGAAATATTACAAAAAAAATGAATGTTATATTATTTTTTATTTTAATAAAAGAAATTATAAAATTAAAATTAAAAAAGGCAAAATCAGAGTTAAAGTAGAAGCAGAAAGGTTCAAAATGAAAAATAAATAAAAAATAAATATTTATTATTATTATATTATTTTTCTATTTTATAATTATTTTTTAAAACGCACGCCCTCAATGAAGTATTGAGGGCACCCTCAATGAAACATTGAGGGCGCCCAGTTTTAGATAATTTTTAAATTTACCTGAAAAATTAAATAAAAATAGAAAATTGTACAAAATTTGAATTTAAATTTATACGTATCCAGAAAAACATGTCAACTATTTTTGTGATGAATGTTATATTTTTTTCTAGTATTCTTCTATTTTTAATTATTTGTTTAAAAACAACCGCCCTCAATGAAACATTTAGGACGCCCTCAATGAAACATTGAGGGCAGGGGGATATCCAACGGGGGCTGTGGAAGGGCAGGGGGATATCCAACGGGGGCTGTGGAACGCCCCCCATTAAATAATTTACTAATGCATTGTATAGTTTTTCCGATTCTAATTTCTTCTTTTAACGGAAATTTGAATCGGTTACGTATTTACATTCTTTTTATCAAGCTACTCAAGCATCAACTTTCAAGTCGTCGCGATGAGTCGCTTTCATGATTTAAATTTTATCGTTGGCGATTATAAATTTTTTTGTTGCTCGATTAGTATATATATCTTGGTAAGTATGCAACTTTTGCAACCATATTTGTGTTGAAGAATAATATTATAGTTATAGTATAAGAGTATAAAATCCCGTGGAGACCTTACTCTAACACCTTAAGATTTTAGATGAGCTGGTTACTTAACATGGTTGGTTTAGGGAGAGGTCTCAGATTTGAGCTTGGATTCGAGTTGTGTGTATGTGTGTGTATAGGGTTGTAAGAGAAAGAGGAGGGAGAGTCGGGGAAGAGAAAAGTGGAGGTTGGAGTTGTGTAATCGGAGATTATGCACGCTTGACGGGGTCATCTCGCCAACCAGTTGTGTCTACTATATCAAATGATTAGTTGATAGATGCATGTAGAGTTGTTTATCAGATTCACTTATAAAAAAAGGTCGCATCTGGTTACAGATCCCATTTTTGCAAATACTTTTAGATTGCATTTGATTATTTTGGTTGTAGACCGTATTTTTGCAATTATTTTCAGAAGACAGAAAAATCACAAAAAGAACATTAATTTTTTTTTCTTCATAATTTCTCTGTATCATATCCGTTTCGACTAGTATATAAATATATGACTCGATAAAAATTCCATATCACAGTAACATATCACAGTAACAGACAATATCAAGAATGAAGCGCCTTTGCATACATGATCACGACACCATGTAAATCATATCACGGTTATAAACAATTAAATACAAACCAAACCAAACCAAACATACCTAGTATATACCGCTTATCGCAGTGTCTTGGGAAGGAAAGATGTACGCAGCCTTACCCTCATTCCGAACGGAATGAAGAAGCGGTTTCCCAAAAGACCCAGCTTGTGTGTATGAGTGCGAGATATAAAAAGTGACAAATTATGATTTAAAAAAAACAAACATGAAAGAACAAGTAGCACTAATAAGCAAACATTAATCACATAATTTATAAAATGATTTAGATATAATACCTTTGTCCATGAGTTTTCTTCACATGAGACTTACCTCGTCGAGCCCAGAACATTTTTAAATGCATTTCCTTCAAAATAGTTTAAAATGAATATATACACATGAAAATGCATTTTTAAAATAATCTATTATCTATCTATTACTATATATTATATGCCAACACAAGGGCAAAGTTTGCCATTTTAATGCTTGTGAAGTTACGGGTTTACCCCTATTTTTTGAAAAATAACAAAAATACCTCTGTTATATTATTATGCAAAAACATTTTAATATTTGTTAATGTAGAGAATCGAACCTCCAACCTCCTTCTAAGAAGTCCAAAGAATAACCACTATGCTACGTTGCCTTATGAGTTTATTGTAAAGATTTTATTAGATAAGTCACATTATTTCCTCTAATTCTATATTCTTTTTTTTATTTTGAACCTTTGAGTAAAGGAAATATTGGTCCAATTTATTTATATAAATCTGAATTTTTTATTTACGTTATTATATATATATATATATATATAGGTAAATGATCAATCATCGTTTTAAATTTTTATTATAGTTGTATATTTTTTATTAAATATACTTTAGTTATGTTGTTGATAATTCATATTTTTATATCATATTATATATCACTATTTTACATTATTAGAATTAATTAATTATACATAAAATATAGTAATAAACTTGATCTAATATAAGAACTATTGTATATGTTATGTATCTCATTATTTGTTAAGTCTATAATTTAAAATTAAGAAATTAGCATCAAAATTATGTAATGCTAATGCTTATACACTCTGTTCGTCACATTCATTTCTTAACAAATTTCTTTTCAAAATGAACACTTCATTTGTTGATATTTTCTAATATTACATGTTATTCTTTATTAACTTCGGCATATCTCTAATTTACTCATTTTTTTGGTCAATTTTTTTCACTTTTTCCACCATTTTAATCCCCCGGTTGATGTCCGAGTCAAAAATCGGGGTGATGATTTAAAATGTAGAATATTACGGAGTATATAATTACAAAAAATGTTTTCTTTAATTATAAATGATAAATGTAAAAATAAAAATCTTTACACTCTCTTTGTCATGATAAATGATGAGTATGGAAAATAAAATTTATATGATATAATTTCACATGTTAGAGCATCTCCAAGGGCAATAGGTAAAAATGGTTGGCTATCTTATTGGCTATAATAATTATGAAATATTTTTGCTAAGGGTAATGATATATTCTCCAATGGTCTTGTCTATATTTCTTGTTATGTAAAATTATACACAAGGGTTTTATTGGTTCAACAAATATAGCCAACCAAAAAATGATTGTCTATATTTTTTTGCTAAGGGCATATGGTTGGAGTGATATTTCTTTTACATATTATCTAAAAAGTGACATATAGATGCCACATGGATTATTTAGCTAAGGGCTTCTCATGGTTGGAGATGCTCTTACACATGAATGTAAATTATTCCGAATCAAAAAATATTTTCATTTTCATTTTTCTCTTTGGATATATATAAATGTATTATACTATTTAAATAAAAATATTTAAATTCTATCTATAAAATCATACATAATCTATAACTAAATCAAATATGAACTATATATCATAATTTTTAAGTATATAAAATATCAAATATTTGAGTTAAATTAGAAATATTTTATTGATCAAACATTTAGACTTTGAGGGGTTTAAATGTATAATTCGACTAAAAAGATAAATATTTGAAAATGTAGAAGATACAATTGAATTGATTCCAAAAAGACGATAACTCAAAAACATGATCTATGTTTTAAATAAAAAATGAACATGATTAATATGCAATAGATGAAAATAAGATATGATTTTTCTCGATCATAAGAATTATAAAATTGTCTAACTATTAATGATGACCAGTTAGACTATAAGTTTTAACAATAAAAATTCAAATTGTATGTAAAAAAATTATTGAATGATGTTTAAAAAAAGTATAAGTCTTTAATAATAATTGAATTTTATATAATATATTAATTGGATGCGTAATATCATAAAATCATTTTGATAAATGCAATTCTAAATAGAGTTTGTGGGCTTTGAGGACATCGTCGAATTACAACACTGAAGCTAATACACAATAAAATACATGTAAAATTTATTTTTTGTATATGAAAAGGTTGAGTTTATTTGTATTGAAAAAACAGTATAACCTCGTTGTTATGGATTAAAAAACGTACTTTGTGAATTTAATGAGCTTCGAGCTTTAATGACTGTTCTTGTGTTTCGGGACTAAATCGGTCCTCACAAGATGCCTACGTATCTCTGCTGTATAGAGAATCAAGTCAATAAAACGTAGTTCTGATTGTAGGATCAGGGACCTTATATAGGCGTCTGGAGCCTAGTATTTATGGTATGTTTGGGAGTCTTAGCGAATAAGTCTCCTTTTTGATATTGGATAAACATTGTATTGCTTGCAGGATAAGTCTTTTCCTTGTCGATAAAGGCTATGACTCATTAATTGCCTTTAATTGGGATTCTGGATCCTTCTTTGACTAATTTGCCATAATTTGGACTCTTTTTATGAGCTGTATATTTTCCCTATTCATTAATTACGAAATTAATGAATAATCAGGGTTTCGGGCCTTGAATATCGGGCCGTGTTCTTGGACCAATCCGGGTCTAATTAATATGTCATTAATTATATTTTTAGGGTTATTTTTAGCCCATATCACTCGTATAAGTCTTCAGGTCAAAATCATGGTTATTTTTCACTTTTAAATAGATGAATAATCCCTGAACATTTATAAAGTTATCACATTTACATTACTTTTCTAAAAAAAAAAATTACTCTTAAAAATGATATATTTATCAGTATATATTTATTTATAACACGTGCAAAGCACGAGTTATTTTTTGTATTATTTTACTTTTTTATTTAAATTATTATAATCAAATTAAATATAGTAACGAGCGGTTCACATATTTTACCTTTATTTATGTTTTTAATTTTTGAGTTGTTCTGCCGGATCAGCCGTTCAGAGGAAATGTTAATTTTAACATATTTGTAATAAATGTTTATTTTAATATGTTGTTGATGGGATTTGAACCTTAAACTTCTATGCAACATAACTTTTAGTAATACATCTAGATGTTCCAATCAATTTGACTTCAAAGACCCATCAGTATCGATTGTGATTGAAAAGGATAACCAATATGAGTTGTGAACCAAATGATAAATTATACCCCATTTTGTTTATTATAGTTTAGTATAGATTATAGTTGATTCAGAATTCATTAATTTGTACCATATATTTATAAAATTATATAACTGAGCAAAATACATGAATTTTGAAAAATATATATAAGATAATTCAATTTGAGTTATATATGAATTTTTAAAATTTAGGATTTCAATTATTTATGATGATTGAGTTGAAACATTTACTTACGTCATTATAACATGAACTCACTCTATATGAAGGGGAAAAAAAGATGGAACCAAAAAATAGTTGTTTGAAAATTATATATATGCACAAGTCATTAATGTTGTCTAATCATTCTTACATCGATAAAAATAATCATGTGCATTTTATCATATAGTTATTAGTTGAATATTACGAAATCTAATCAAATTTACAAGTATTTGATTCATGAAAACGATATGCAATATTAAAAATTTATGATAAATTGCAAATATTATCATCTAATGTATTTTTAATTATAAAATTATTTCGATATATGAACAAATTCAGTGAAAAATTATTTAATTAATATATAAACAAGTCTCAAAACCTGACAACGGTACATTCATCATTATTCACCAACAAAATTTCTTACTACTCTGCACAACTCACACTTCTCATCTTACATGATCAAACTTAAGATTACACAAACCTCACGTTAATAAATCGATCTCCTCACAAAAAAATTATTGATGTTTCTATGCAGGCCCGTGCCTTGCACGGGCTGTTACGCTAGTTATATTATTAATAGCCCAACATAGGTCAATAATTAGTGAGACATTTTATTTCATCTAATTGGTGACTCATTGGTGAGACATTTTAATGTATTTGAAATGTCTAAATTACCCTTGTACTTACTAATTTTTTTGGAAAAATTGTTGTTGATAGGAATTGAACTTTGGTCTTTGCCTTTAGTTGCACATCATCATACCACTAGGCCAATCAATCTTAGTTGTTATAAATCATACACATATTATGTGTGTGTATGAGAGAATAAAAGAAATATTTGGTATTTTGATTACTGAGACATACTAACAAAATTTTATCATCATTTTCTTTTCTACTTTTACTAATTTAGAGTTAATGTGTTTAACTGTAGTCGTAAATATGATTGTGACTGAATTTGACTTTCATGCCGTAATTGGACCGATCCGAATCACGTACACGGTACACGTCTAGTTTTTAATAAAAACGATGTTAGAGGAATTCATATATGAAAAATGCCAAAGTACCCGAATTTGTTCTCAAATTCGTTCCTAAATACCACGTGTCAAAATCTGGTTCGTACTAATTCAATTAATTATGATGGACCCTGCTGCATTCACATAAATTTCACGAATTAAAATCTTTCAAACTGTCACGTCAGCCATGCCACGTCATTCAGGAACTTAATTTAGGAACGTTTTTGGGGTATGTAACATTACTCTTCAGATATATATGTATTAATTTCTGCTAGGAGCTATCCTATCTCATTCCTAAAAGAGCTAGATTATTGATTAATGAACATTTATTTTTTGGTAACTAATTTTAATTTTATACAGAAGAACAATAATAAGAAACAGTTCATTCCTTGAAGGAACAAAACATAATCATAAATATAAGACGACAAGCCACAACTAGTGCTGTCAAAAAAATTCAAAAAATCCGATATCCGTCCGAAATATCTGTATTCGTATTCGGAATAAAGCGGATTTTATCCGTATTCGAAATAAAGCGGATATTATCTGTATTCGAATCCGGTAGTTGCGGATACGAATATGGATATAGGCGCATCCGTATTCGATAATATCCGAATCCGAAATTAAATAAATATGATAAATAAATAACTGTAGTAATGTGTTTAACTGTAGTCGTAAATATGATTGTGATTTAATTTGACTTTCATGCCGTAATTAGACCAATCCGAATCACATACACGTCTAGTTTTTAGTAAAAATGATGGTAGAGGAATTCAAATATGGAAGATATGAAAAATGCTAGAGTCCCTGAATTTGAAGAGTGGCTTAGTGAATACTCCCTCCGTTTCTTTTTATATGTCGCTTGACTTTTTTGCACATATTTCAAGGTGCTTTGACTGGGTACTTAAAATTATTATTTTTAAATTTTTTTTTTTGAATAAAAATATATAAATGATAGTTTAATTCAAAAAAAAATTTAAAAATAATTATTTTAAGTACCCAGTCAAAGCGCTTTAAAATGTGTGCAAAAAAGTCAAACGTCATATAAAAAGAAACGGAGAGAGTAATTGAGTAGACCGATGAATTTTGAGTATAGATAAAAAATAAATCAAATCACATAAATAATTTTTTTTTGGAATATGTAAAAACAAAGTTTGTTAAGAATTATCGTCCTATCATTTGTAAGAATTGTAATTGCTAATAGATATTCATTTTCAACGATAAAAAATATATGAGTATCATTAGAATGTTTTTAAAATTTTACCAAATAGTATTATTTATTCATAATTCAGGTTACTAATCATTTAGAAATCTTAATTATTAAGAAAGATTTTATTTATTCAAATTTGTCACATGGCCGCTAAAATCCTTTACATTGTGATTGTCCATGGTTGAACTAGTATTTTGTAGTTATATATAAGAATGTTTTGCATTCTGATTGGACGCAGAGAAATTAACCTTTAATATATTATCTATTCAAAACTGTAGTTCCAAACTGCTAGGTAGATACGAGAGAGAGAGAGAGACGCGAGAGAGACGAGAGAGAGATGTGGTAAACATAGTGAGCACATAGGACAGAGAGAGAGAGATCTGTCTGTTAATTACTTTTTAGTTTTTTCCACTATATATACATTGCTGGCACTCAAATTGTCGTTACTTTACAGATTAACCACCACCAACACCAACAAGAGATCAAACACAAACATCGGAAACTACATTCTAACAAAACATTTCAAACCCTCCCTTCATGTCAACTTTCTTTACCTCATTTCGATCACCTTAAAATTCCACCTTGATTCTCACGTCCTATGGCAGCCACTTCCACTCCTACCAAAAACACGACACGAAAACAAGGCGAAGGCCTCCTGTTAGGCCGGTACGAAATTGGAAAACTCCTAGGACACGGCACTTTTGCAAAAGTTTATCATGCAAGAAATGTTAAAACAAACGAAAGTGTTGCGATCAAGGTTATTGACAAGGAGAAGATTCTTAAGGGTGGTTTGATCGCGCACATTAAACGTGAGATTTCTATTTTACGACGTGTTAGACATCCGAATATTGTGCAGTTGTTTGAGGTAATGGCTACTAAATCTAAGATATTTTTCATTATGGAGTATGTTAGAGGTGGTGAACTTTTTAATCAGGTTGCTAAGGGTAGATTAAAAGAAGATGTTGCTAGAAAGTATTTTCAACAATTAATTTCTGCTATTGGATTTTGTCATTCTCGTGGCGTGTTTCATAGAGATCTGAAACCGGAAAATATATTGTTAGATGAAAACGGTGATCTTAAGGTTTCGGATTTTGGACTTAGTGCTATTTCGGAACAAATTAGAGGGGATGGTTTGTTTCATACATTTTGTGGTACACCTGCTTATGTTGCTCCTGAGGTTTTAGGGCGAAAAGGGTATGATGCGGAAAAGGTAGATTTATGGTCTTGTGGGATTATATTGTATGTTTTAATTGCTGGTTATTTACCTTTTCATGATCAAAATATTATGAATATGTATAAAAAGATTTATAGAGGAGAATTTAGATGTCCTAGATGGTTCTCTCCTGAATTGAGTCGGTTGTTGATTAAAATTCTTGATACTAATCCGGAAACTAGGATGACAATTCCTGAGATTATGAATAATAGATGGTTCAAAAAGGGTTTCAAGCATATAAAGTTTTACATTGAGGATGATAAGTTGTGTAATGTTGAAGAGGATGTTGATGATGCGATTGATTATATGTCGGATGCGTCTATGTCTGAGTCAGAATCTGAGATGGAGAGTAGGAAAAGGTTTGTTAGTTTGCCTAGACCGGCTAGTTTAAATGCGTTTGATTTGATTTCAAGGTCGCCGGGGTTTGATTTATCAGGGTTGTTCGAGGAGGAAGGGAACCATTCAAGGTTTGTGTCAAATGCACCTGTGCCTCATATAATGTCCACATTGGAGGAAGTTGCGAAGGTGGTTAGTTTTACGGTGAGGAAGAAAGATTGCAGGTTGAGCATGGAAGGTTCTAAGGAGGGAGTTAAGGGACCATTGACAATTGCTGCTGAGATATTTGAATTAACACCAACATTGCGGGTAGTAGAAGTGAAGAGAAAGAGCGGAGACGAAAGAGAGTATGAAGAATTTTGCGACCATGAACTGAGGCCGGCATTGCAGAACCTTATGATGTTGGAGTCTGCAGAACCTTCACAAATTCCCTCAGACACTGAATAGGAGATAGAAAGAGAGACACATGGGTACATCCTTTTCTCTTTGCTTTTTGTTCTGTATTTGTAACTTCTGTATAGATAGTTGTATGTTTTTGTTTCTCTTACCGTGTCTCTTAATTGGAGCTTCATATGTATTTGTATCTTGTAATGTTTACTCTGTTTCGTGATAAATGAAATCACTGAAAATTTATAAACATGTTCTGTGTTGGCTTCTAGTTTCTTATTTTTATTTTATTTTTTTGGTAACTGAGTTAGGCGATGACGAAATAAAGTAATACGAGTAACACTTGAAGTACCTACAACATGTTGCATCTCTATGGTTGAAGTGCCATAGCAGGAATTGCACAAAATATTTAACCGTCGATTGTGCAAATTGACATGGCTACACGATTTTTGATGAAAGCTTAGTTTGAGTTATGTGAATTACAAGTTTAGTATCTGCAGCTTCTTAAGTACTAGTATTTGTTTGCAGCTACTAAAGAAACAGAAACACATTCATTTTCAGAGTTGTAGTGAAACACAATATAGATGTTGAGTAAAACCATCGCTTGGTGTAATACGCATGAGAATGCAGATCAGAACGTAATCAACGCTACAGTATGAACAAACCTTCAATGATTCCTTGGAGTCCTTGCATTTATGCCAGTGGCATCTCAGGCCAGAGTATTGAGATGTTATTTTTGAACATTCCTCTTGGATTGTTAATATTATGTCCTGTAAAATCAGTTTGTTGCTCAAAGAATAATATTTCTTGCAAAATTACTTAGAACTTTCGACGTGGAGGACTGAAACTTCTCGATTATACATCTAGCTTGGTCAGAAAATATAATATTGCTGATCCATTTGTGAATCTCTTCAACTCATTTGACCAGTCAGACTGCTTGGCTGGACTACAGCTGCTCAGCATCTACTTTCAATGTTGATATAAACTTGGCAGTTGATGAACTGTGGCTGAAGGTTATAAAACTACTTGTCCTGTAAAGTAAAGATTGTGTTTTCTCTTTGTATAGAAAAGTGCTGATATTTTCTGTGAGGATGTAAAACCTGATCTAGCAATTAGAAATAAAGTTGTACTTTTTATTAAATTTCTCTTGTTGTCGGTTGATACCTTGCAGTTGCATAACCTGGTAGCTTTTGGTATCAAATTAGGATATCCATATCCTGTACTCGTGCAGTCTCAGTGTATTGAATTGTATCTTGGTGATATGTAATTGATATGGTGGGGATTTTGTTCTTGTTAAATTTTCCTAATTCTGCATTTAAATGTGAACGGTCGCAAATTATGTTTTTCATTTCTCTGGTAGGGTTTACTCGAATTGGTCCCCAGTTAAGTTGTAGTCAAGTTTGATATGTTATCTCAAATTAAGTTGTAGTCAAGTTTGATATGTTATCTCCATACGTTCGGATGTAACACCTTAAGGACCATATAGCTTTGACATGGGATCTGAAAATAGAAAGAAATATATGTGAAACAAAGAAGCCTAAACGGTTTGGATCGACATGGCCATGGTGAATTGCTTGACAAATATGCATTTGTGGTCAAGTGGCTGGCTACATGGCCTCTTGTGGGACACTGTTCCATTAATTTTCGGTTTCAGGCCCGGGAAAATTTTGCACCGCAAGAATGGGTGGCAGTTTAAAGACCATCTGCCAATCTATTGTTTTCTGAGGTTGATGTCTGAACTAAATTCACTGTTTCGATACTAAACCACTACTCGCTGGTTTGTGGACCATCTGTCAATTTTATTATTTTTTTGAGGCCGATGTCTGAACCTTAATTCACTATTCGATCCTAAACCACTACTGGCTGGATTGTGGTACCAGAATACTGTCCAGCTTCGTCGAATTAGTTTCTTGCAACATGTTTTTCCTTACTGATAAACCAAGCATATGATTCCTTCATGGAAGAAGGAACAATATGATAAGATGGTCCACGATAACATATCTAATGAGATCCGGTGTTGCTGAGAAACGAGAAGCCACAAGCTTGGAACAAATGTCTGTCGTGCATAATTATCTAGCAAAATGCTGGAGATACCTACTCGGTTTTCATATGGAATACACAATAACACTATACTACCGGCTGCAGATTAACAACACATTTGACGATTAATTAGGCTTGTGCAATTGTTCCTTAAAGTCGAATACGTATGTTCAATAATTTGAACATAAGGACAAAGGAAACAAACCCATACATTGCAAATCAATCAAGCTTGTGCAATTGTTCTTGAGATTACATGGTGAATAATGGTTGATATGATGGTATCTCTCATGGTCCTTGTCTCCCTTGTAATGTGAAGTTGTTATTTGAAAAATGTTCATTTCCCTAACTAATTTAAAATAAAAAATCATCACAGTCTGATTAAACTAATTTCAATCAACTTAAGATATGTTAATTTTAACTAGAAACATGACATCAACTTAAGATATGTACAAATATAATTATTTGTAGAGAATCTATTAGGACTACATTTGATGTTATGTATAGGTATGCATTTCACTTATTATCCAAGGATTGAAACTGAGATGATAGTAAAAGATGTATAACAATGAACAGATCTTTCTTGAGTCTTAACTGGTCCTGAATGAGAATCACATTGCTAGAAGCAATGGTGTGTGCTTTGGCTGCAGTCAAAGAATGGTATCATGCAGATCATTTGTTTATCGTTGCAGCCTCATCACCAGAAACATTGATAATAAAGTTAGTGTTGTAGATAATGAATTATGTGCTAAATTCTTACTCCCAGAAGAGTTTCTTCAGTTTCAGCTCCAATTAAATTATTCCTCTTTTGAAAGCTATCTTTGTTTATGAAGATTTCGACGACGTTGAAACATCTGTGGCGTACTAATACCATGCAAAGTCGTGAAACAGTTCTTGTATTATCCAAGATCAATCCTCATTCATATGTAATGCTTGCAACTTTGGTGATAATGTTCAAGACTTGTCTTATAGTTGCACCTAATGCCAATTTTGGGTACACAAGAGTTGTGCTAATGCTTCAATCTCTTTCCGATTTCAATTTCACAATAAACACCCTCTTATTCTCGAATTTTTTCTCAAGTTTATCACAAAGTGCAATGGCTGGGCAAAACCCATTCGAGTTGATGACAATTTATTCTATGGCTGTGTAGAACTTTATCGGTTGTAGAAATATCTACAACGGTGTAATCTTCACTGATTAAGTGTTGGTGTTTCTACTCTAGTTAATTTTCCAGTTTTTCTACTTTGTTAATTTTCCAGTTTAGTTTTAAGTTTTTTCTACTTTGTTAATTTTCCAGTTTAGTTTTAAGTTTTTTCTACTTTGTTAATTTTCCAGTTTTTCTGTGAAGGTGATAATCTTTTCATGACTGAACTAGAATTGCTTATGCATTTCTCTTGATTCTCGGTTCAGAACAACCTCAAAGTTTTCAGTCCTTACTCAATTTCTTCTGACAATTTACGAATTGCGCTACTATCTCAAAGAAGACCACCTCTCAAGGAGAAAATCTAACAAGTGCATATATGTTTATGAACATACTCTAACAATAGTGTTCAGAGATCATCCTAGAAAACAATGCAAATCTCACCAACTGCTAGCGTCTTCTGCCTTCCTGATGGAGCCTTTTAAGGAACTAATTTATTCATAAACCAGAAAACAAAAACACAGAGAACAAACTAGCATGAAACTACATTGTGCAAATAACATTTATATCTAATACTCCACGACATTGTGGTAAATTGATGTCTTCTATGTTCACGCTGTTATGGCAACTTCTGATCACTTCCGTCCGAGGTCCATACTATATCTTTTAAAGAAGGCCTCAAATCTTGGTTGTAAAATTTAAGATATTCCATTGTATCACCAGCTTTTTTGGTCACCTCAACTACATGAAAAGATGGCGTTACTTCGAAAATCTCTGCATCAATTGCTAGCTGCCCTTTTCTTCCCTCTTTATTTCCTTGCATTTTCACCTTCCCGTCTTTCTTCCTAACCTTAAAATTTTCTGTCATTGCTAATTTTTCCAACTTTGACACTATTGATGATGCAGATTCTTGTGATGTGAACCGAGATGGTGATCTTTCAATCTTTTCATCCTCAAATAATCCTGATAAATCGAACCCTGGTGAGAGAGATATAAGATCAAAAGCATTCAATGGTGTCAGCGTCATTGAAGAACTTGTTGAAGCTTCCTCATTATTACCATGTGAATCCAAATCAATGATGTCAGGAAAATCAAGAACGCTGCACGGTGTGCTACTACTAGGCATATTACAATTAGTCTTCGAAATTGGAATGTGTTTAAATCCTTTCTCGAACCATGGATTCGCCATCAATTTTTCCAATGTGATACGTGTGACTGGATCAGGATCAAGAATTCTTGATAGAAGCTTCCGGACTTCAAGAGGGAACCATTGCGGACATCTAAATTCGCCTTTACAAATCCTTTTATACATTTCCATTAAATTTTTATCTGTAAAAGGAAGATAACCTGCTAGTAAAACAAAAAGAATGACACCACAGGACCAAATATCAGCCTGTTCCCCGTCATATCCTTTCTTGTTAATCACCTCAGGTGCAACATAAGCTGGTGTTCCACAAGTTGTGTGCAACATTCCATCTTGTCTTTTCGACTCAAGCAATGCACTCAATCCAAAATCCGAGACTTTTAAATTACCATATTCATCAAGAAGGAGATTCTCGGGCTTTAGATCACGGTGATACACACCTCTGCTATGACAGAAATCAACTGCAGCAATTAATTGTTGAAAATACTTTCGTGCAGCATCTTCTTTAAGCCTACCTTTGGCAATTTTATTGAAAAGTTCTCCACCTTTGACATACTCCATGCAAAAATAAATCTTGTTTTTGCTAGCCATGACCTCGAATAGCTGAACCACATTCGGATGTTTCACAAGCCTCATAACAGAGATTTCTCGCTTGATTTGATCCGTTAATCCAACCTTGAGGACTTTCTCTTTGTCAATGATCTTCACAGCAACGCTCTGGCCGTTGTTGAGGTTCCAAGCATGGTAGACCTTGGCAAATGTCCCCTGGCCTAACAATCTTCCAAGCTCATATTTGTGCATTAACATTGTCCCATTTTTCTCCATTTCGGAACAGTTTAACAATGGAGAAACAAAATGACAATTATGTTTTACTTCATATGATACAACTGTACAGCAATTTGGAAATTACAACCAAGAATAAAGGAGGAAGAGGGCTATTGCCCCGAGAAAGCAGTGATCAAGAATGTCCCTGTGAGCAAGATCAAGCTGTAAATAATAATTATGTGTAAATGAAAAGAAAAACTGTCATGGTCTCTTGCAAATGAATTTAGAAACTAAGGCTCATCATCACCTTGTATATTTTTGGGCTATATATAGCAAAATATTATTTTATATCTACAATTAAGAAAAACCAATTTTAAGCATGCAGATAAATATTAACATTATACTCCCTCTCTCCCTCTCATTTCTTTACACTTTCCTTTTTGGTACGTCTTTTTCATTTCTTTACTTACCAAAAATAGTAACATTTTATAATATAAAATCCAATCGCATTTACTATTTTCCTCCACTATACCTACTTTATACTCACTTTATACATTAAATATTGATTGGTCCCATCACTTTACTCATTTTTCTTACTTTTACTTATTAATTTAAACTTTTTCTTAACCCCATGCCTTCCCTCAATATAAAGAATTGAGGGGGACGGAGAGAGTATTTTCTAGGAAGTTCAATACAATAACCGTGAAAGAGTTAGTCTAAATTAAAACATAAATCCGACACAAAATCCCGTTCATCTATCGTATCAATTACTACATACAACTATTAAATTTTCTTTGCGCTAGAAAAATAAATAAATAAATAAATTTATACTATTATATTAAAAACGAAATATTAAAAAAAATTTGTAGTTTGGTCCGAAACTTTTTGTAGTCTCGTCCTCCAAATATTTGGTTAGTCTGGTCCTCCAAAAATTTGGTAACTCAATTCAGAGCCGTTAGATATTTCTGATCAAATCGATGAGAATAGTTAGATAAAATATTAAAATTATTATATAGAATATCTTTTCTATTTTTCCTAACTAAAACATCTCATTTTCCAAAATATCGCAGACAGTTTCATTTAATAAAATAACATAATAAAGTTATAATTGCTAATAACTAATCCATTACCTTTTTTAGCTAATGTGTATATTCCTTTTTATATTTTTTAACTAAAATTTTTATTTTTCTATTTTTCCTAACTAAAAACTCTCATTTTCCAAAAATATCAGGGACAGTTCTATTTAATAAAATAATAATATTATAATTACTAATGACTAACCGATTAGCTTTTTTCCCCAAAACGTATATTCGTTTTTATATTTTCTAACTAAAATTTCTCCTAACTAAAACCTCAAAAATATTAGGGGCAATTTCATTTAGTAACATAAAATACTAATAATTAACCAATTATCTTTATTAGCCAAAACATATATTTTTTTTTATAACTAAAATTTCTACATTTTTATTTTTCCTAACTAAAACCTCTTATTTTTTAAAAATATCACGGACAATTCTATTTAATAAAATAAAATAATAATATTATAATTACTAATAACTAATCGATTAGCTTTGTTTGCCAAAGTGTATATTCTTTTTTTTTGACAAGAAGTGTATATTCTTTTTATATTTTCTAACTAATATGTCTCCTAACTAAAACCTCAAAAAATATACGCCGGCTATTTCATTTAATATCATAAAATACTAATATTATAAATGCTAATAATTAACCGATTACCTTTATTAGCTAAATTGTATATATTTTTTTATATTTTCTTACTAAAATTTCTCCTTTTCTAAAATTATAACAAATGACATATATATAATAATTAGTTACCTCGAATGCGATTAGTGTTATGGATTAAAAACGTGCTTTGTGAATTTAATGCTAGGATTAATGAGCTTCGAGATTTAATGGCTGCACTCGTGTTTCCGGACTAAATTGGTCCTCACAAGATGCCTACGTATCTCAAATCGTTATTGAGAATCAAGCCAAAGACGTAGTTCTGATTGTAGGATCAGGGACCTTATATAGGCGTCTGGAGCCTAATATTTATGGTATGTTTAGGAGTCTTAGCGAATAAGTCTCCTTTTTGATATTGGATAAGCATTGTATTGCTTGCATGATAAGTCTTTTCCTTGTTGATAAAGGCTATGACTCATTAATTGCCTTTAGTTGGGATTCTGGATCCTTCTTTGACCAATTTGCCATAATTCAGACTCTTTTTATGAGCTGTATATTTTCCCTATTCATTAATTACGAAATTAATGAATAATTAGGGTGTCGTGCCTTAAATATCGGCCTTTTGTTTGACTAGTCAATTATATTTCTATAATTACTTTTCTGACCATATCATTTGCCCCCCAACTTCTGGGAAAATACCCTTGGGATTTTTGTAGAAGTTATCGCATTTTTTCCTGAATTTTTCCATTTTTTCAGAGCATTTTCGACCAGAATTCTAGGTCATTTTCGACCAGAAATTCGACCAGGACTGGGGTGAGGTCGAACGTTTCGACCAGGAATTTTAGTATAAATTCGACCAGGATTTTTTGACCTCACTCAGTATATTTTCGACCTCATTTTTGTAGTCGTTTTCGACTAGGAAGTGGGGTGAGGTCGAACACGTCGACCTCGATTTCCAGTGCAAATTCGACCTCGATTCTTCGAGCTCGTTTTAACTGCTTTTCGACCTCAAATCTGGTTTGGGATTTCAACCTCAAGTGGGATGAGGTCGAACCCTTCGACCAGGATTTTTAGTTCAATTTCGACTTCGTTTTTTCGAGCTCAACCCGAATCTTTTTCGACCAGGATTTTCGAACAGGACTCACATCATTTTCGAACTCAAATAGGAATGAGGTCGGGACCTGCGCCCTGGTTTTTCAATGTAATTTCGACCTCGATTTGTCGACTTCAATTAGGGTCTTTTTCGACCTCATTTTTCTGTTCAATTTCGACCTCAACTGTGTTGAAATCGAAGTTGTCGACCAGAAATTTCCGTTCAATTTCGAACAGGTTTTATCGATTATGACTTAGCACAATTTTGACCTCGATTTTGTAGTTGTTTTTCGACCTTAAATAGGTTTCAGGTCGTTTAGTTCGATTTGGATTTTTAAGGTAATTTCGAACTCAATTTCTCGAACTTGCTTTCAGTATATTTTCGATCTCGAACTCGTTTTTTTTTGCCTTAGAATTATTTCTAACCTTTGAGTTAGAATTTTCTTAAGCTTTTAACCTCTTGGGCCTTGATTCCATATTGGGCCTTCGTATTCTGTTGGGCTCTATTGATATTGAGCCTTTCTTTTAGACTTTGGGCCTTGAATTTTTCTGGGTTTAATAGCGGAGCTTGGGCCCTTAATGGGCCTAATTCTTGGGCCTTTAATTCCAGTAGCCCAAAGAATAATTATGGGCCTTGACTGGCTGTAACCGGTTAGACTTCCTTGACCGGTTGAATTCCCAGTCACTTTGCCTATAAAAGAGTGAGATTTCATTTCTTACTCTTCACTCAAATCTTTCCAAAAAATTACTTTCCATAAATCTCTCTGTCTTTCTCTCTTTTTCTCCGTGGTAAGGCGATTTTCGGCGAGTCTTTTACGGCTGTGTTCTTATTTTTCTGGAATTATCACGCTTTTCTGGGTTCAAATCTTCTTCCCAAGAAGGTTTCTGGGTTTTGATCTTCATTGGTTGAAGATTTTGCTGGGATTTTATTGAAGATTTGAAAGTTTTTTCCAGTTTTTTGAAGATTCCTGAAATGGCTGATCGTTCTGCTCAACGCCTCCAGAAAATGAATCAAGCTTCTAAGAGAGGTATCATCATTCGTTCTCCCACTATGTCTTTACAAGATATGATATTAGAGCGTAGTGATGAATACCCTTATGTATCTCATTTGGATTCTTTTAACCATAGCAATAGATTTCATGATGCTGATAAAATTGCTGATTATAAGAATATGTATAGAATTAGGCCACCTTATAGGTTAGTCCCAGCTGGTCCTGGGGATCGTTCCTGCCATTGGCGCCCAAATGCTCTTTGCATTTATAAGGGGGTCCTTGCTGCAGGAGTTCGATTCCCATTTCACCCTTTTATTCCCCAACTTTTAGCCGACGTAGGAATTAACCCCTGTCAGCTACCTCCAAATGCTTGGAGGTTGATTATGTGTTTTATTGTTTTGTGTCTAAAAAACAAATTCCCTCTTTCTGTCGCCCTTTTTAGAAAGATATTTCAATTTAAGAATAGCTCTTCTAAAGCCTTGGGTTGGGTGTACATTAGTCACCGTTCTTCAACACCCCCCATTTTCCATCCAAAATCCATCCCTGACAATAACCCCAAGTGGAAGGATGAGTTTATGTACTTGATATGGGATGAAGGGGATTGGGGCACCCTTTTTCAGAGCTCGTTCAGTAGAGTGTCAGATGGTAGCCCAGATGACATAGTCCTGACTGAAGAGGAGGCTCACGCTTATGATGAGCTTATCAAGGATGATTATGCCACCATGGCCTGGGAGCTCCTGGACGAGTTTCTGCTTAAGTCTCTGAAACTTTCAAAAGTTTCTGATCAGGGTAACTCTTATTCTTACTTTCTTTTTGCTTGTTAAGATTGTCTTTATACTCATTATGTGTTAGATCAGAATTCAATGATCGTCAGAAGCTAGACTCAACTGATCAGGATTGCTGACGTCATCAGTATTGCATGGTCATCAGTATTTGATCAAGCGTCAGTATCTTATTGATCATCAGGATTCCTACTCAGACTATGATCAGGATTGATCATCAGAACTTGAAGCTGATCAGGATTCCTACTTCGAGTTATATTTGGAGTCTAGATAAACATGGAAGTTTATTCTATTTGTTCCTGGTTTGTAGAATGTAGCTATCGATTAAGGATAGGTTTCTATCTTTGTTATTGATTAGGACTTATCTTGTTATTGATAGAGAAGCTGTGTGTACTATATAAACACAGTCTTGGTTTCGATTTATGTATTCATTAGAGAGAGAACATAATCGAAGAGAAGCTCTTAAGAACAGAATTTCTTGAGAGAGTTTTTGTAAACTAGCAGCTCTCAAGAACATCAGAATTTCTTGAGAGAGTTTGTAACAGTTTTATATCAGATTTAATAAAGCTGTTATCTTTATTTTCATATTTGTGATATATACATTAAGAAGTCGATTATCTTACTCTATTGTATTCAACCCCCCTTCTACAATAGATTATTACTGGGCAACAATTGGTATCAGAGCAAACTGATTTAATTCTGAATCAGAGACGATCTAAAGATGTCGACAACCAAGTATGAAAGCATGAAGATTCCCATCTTAAAGATATCAGAATATCCTACATGGAGGGTAAAGATGCTGATGTACCTGGAGGCTATGGATCCTGACTACTTGGACAGGATTCGTGATGGACCATATATACCAACAAAGTTCGTAGAACGAACAGATACAGTACCAGAACATTATGTGGTCAAAGCTAAAGCTGAATGGACTCCAGAAGAAAAAGCTCATGTACTCAGGGAACCAAAGATAAAGAATATCTTGCATAATAGCCTTGATGCTGTCATGTCAAACAGAGTGATTGCATGCAAGTCTTCAAAAGAAATCTGGGATACTTTGGAAACTCAGTGTCAGGGATCTGCATCTGTTAAGAAAAACAGAAGGGCTCTTTTGATTCAAGAATATGAACAATTCGATGCAAGACCTGAAGAGAGCCTGACTGATCTATATGATAGATTTCTGACACTATTGAACAGCTTATCCTTAGTTGACAAAGTATATGAAACTGAAGATTCAAACACCAAATTTCTTAGAGCTTTACCTGAAGAATGGGATACTCAGACCTCAATCATTAGACACCAGTATGATCTGAACATTGTGTCTCTTGATGAGATCTATGGGATGCTAAGAACTCATGATCTTGAAGTTCAACAGAGAAAGAACAAGAAAAGCAGCAAGGCAAAGTCAATTGCTTTGAATGTAGAAGCAAAATCAAAAGGGAAAGCTATGGAGGTCTCTAGAAGGAAAGCAAGAGTAGCTGAGTCAGATCCTGACGACTCTTCATCAGATACTGATGGCAATTCTGATGCCAATACTGGTGATGAATCTTCTGATTCAGACATGGAAGAGATGGTTGCTATGATTGTCAGAAACTTCAGAAGAATGAAGTTCAGGAAGAATAGAAGACAAGGCAACTTTCAGAAAAAGACCTTCAAAGCAGACAAAGACAAGTATATCAAAAAGGACAGCAAGGGTAGCAAATTTGACAAATCAAAGGTTAGATGCTACAAGTGTAATGGAATGGGTCACTTTGCTTCTGAATGCAACAAGACAAAGGCACTCATCACATCAAGCAAGGATTGGATGGACTCTTCCTCAGAATCTGATACTGAGGTAGTCAACTATGCATTAATGGCCAATGCTGATGTAACTGCTGCTCCTGATGATAAGGTACTAAATACTATCTTTGATTTTGATACTGATAATGCTTCTGAGTTAAGACGTTTTCTAAAGTCATTACATATTAGCTTTAGAAGTCAAACTGCTGAGAATACTAGAATCTTATCTGAGATGTCTGACCTTAGAAAGAGGAATGAGATATTAGAAGCTGAATTTTCTCGTATGCAAGAAGTACAAAAAGAATGTGATAATGCTAAACACATGCACTTAGAGATGACATCTAAATGTACTTCCCTTGGAAAAGAACTTGAATATGCTAATGAGAAAATCAGAATCTGGACAGACTCTGGTAGGAAATATCATGAGATTAATACCTCTAAGAATTGGAAAGAGTGTCTAGGATATAAGTCAGATGAAGATAAGAAATTAGCAGAGAAAATTGTCATTGATGAGACAGTCAGTTCAAAGACCTATAGACATGTTATAGACTCAACCAAATCTAAGATTACTCCTGTTAATTTTGTTTTTGGTAAGGATTCCAATTCTACTTTTGAAAAGGGATCTTCTTCTACTCAAGGAATTAAAATTATAAAGTCTAAACCTGTCATGAACAAAGTCACTAAGAATCTAGGTCTATTGTCTCAGAAACAGCTTAAAGATAAAATCTGTGAGGTTACAGATAAGAAAAAGGAAGCTACTGTTAAGAGAAACAGGAATGGTAAAGTTGGGATCAATAAAGAGAATGGTTATAAATATATCCCAAATGCACCTAGAAAGTGTTGTTTTAACTGTGGTAACTCTAATCATCTTGCTATTGATTGTAAGAAGATTAAAAAGAAGATTACTGATATTTCTAAGTCTGATGTTAGGAATAGATCAGTACTCTATAAACCGCAGAAGTCCTGTTTTCATTGTGGTAGTCTATGGCATTCTATTTATACATGTAAAGAGTATCATGATTTGTACTATAACTTTTATGATCCATTGCCTAAGTTTGAAAGTAGTACAAAGTCTGATAGAACTGAAAATGTCATAGTGAAGCATGCTTTTGTTAATACTGATACTGACAAAGCAAATCCTGATGGAGTAAATCCTGTCAGGACTGCGAAAGTCAAAAAGTCTTCTGCTGTTAAATTTAATAAAATGCATGAACAAGGAATCCAACAAGTGTGGGTTCCTAAACATTTTGACTAGTGTTTTATTATTCTGATGCAGGGTAAAAAGAAAAATGTGTTAGTCATGGATAGTGGATGTTCTGTGCACATGACTGGAAACAAAGCCCTGTTATCAGAATATGAGGAAAAAGCTGGCCCAACTGTGTCTTATGGAGATGGCAACATTGGACAAACCTTGGGATATGGCAATATAATCATTGGAAATGTCATCATTGAAAAAGTAGCTCTAGTGAAGGGACTAAAACACAACTTGTTGAGTATTAGTCAAATCACTGACAGAGGTTATCATGTCAATTTCTATTCCACACATTGTGAAGTAGTCAGTAAAGCAACAGGGAAGATAGCACTAACTGGCTACAGGCATGGTAACATATATGAAGCCAACATTCTCTCAGATACTGATGGCTCCCCTACATGTTTCATCAGTAAAGCTTCAGTAGATGAAAGTTGGAATTGGCACAAGAAGCTTTCTCATCTCAACTTCAGCAACATCAATGAGTTGGTTAAGAAAGAGTTAGTAAGAGGATTACCTAATGTCTTATATACACCTGATGGACTCTGTGATGCATGCCAAAAAGCAAAACAAAGAAGGACATCATTCCAGAGTAAATCAGTATCCTCGATTGAAGAACCATATCACATGCTACATCTTGATCTGTTTGGTCCAGTCAACATCATGTCCATCAGTAAGAAAAGGTACACTCTTGTAATTGTTAATGAATATTCTAGATTCACCTGGGTGTATTTTCTGCATAGAAAAGATGAAACTCCTGAAGTTCTGTTGGATCATGTGAGGATGATTGAGACAACCACAAAGTACAAAGTCAAGATTCTGAGAAGTGATAATGGTACTGAATTTAAGAATTCAAAGATGGAAGAGTTCTGCAAATACAAAGGAATCATTCAACAATTCTCTGCTCCTGGCACACCTCAGCAAAATGGAGTAGTAGAAAGGAAGAATAGAACTCTTATTGAAGCTGGCAGAACTATGTTGGAAGAAGCTAAATTGCCTACATATTTCTGGGCAGAAGCAGTCAACACAGCATGCTATACACAAAATCTCACATTGATAAACAGGCATGGTGTCACTCCTTATCAGTCACTCAAGGAGAAGAAACCAAGTCTGAAGCATTTGCATGTGTTTGGCTGTAAATGTTTTGTTCTCAGAACTCATCCTGAACAGCTAGGGAAATTTGAAACAAAGGCTGATGAAGGAATATTCATAGGTTATCCTACATCAAGAGCCTTCAGAGTTTTTAATTTGAGAACAAGAACTGTCATGGAGTCAATTCATGTATCTTTTGATGATAAGAAGATAACTGGAATCATTGAAGACTCGCATGATAGATTGTTATTTGAAAATGAAGCTTCCAAGGAACCTGAAGAAATTGAATCAGATCCTGTCAATTCATCAGATACTGATGGGTCACCAAATCCTGATGACTCACCAGGTACTGATGGTGCTAATACTGATGATGCAAACAACAGTGATACAACTAGTAGTGCTAATGTTGAGAGGGAGCAACGACATTCAACTACAAGTTCAGAGTCAACTCAATCATCAGAACAGAATTCTTCAGATACTGATTCAAGTGAAGATCCTGATAACACATCAGGAGGGCATAGCAATAATTCAGGGAGAGCTTCAAATCAATCAAATTCTTTCAATCAAGATAACACCAATCCAGGGGGAGCATCTACTTCAAGAAACAATTTGACACCAGCAAGGAAATGGACAAAAGATCATACTCCTGATTTGATAATTGGAGATCCTGATGCAGGTGTTCAAACAAGAAGTGCAACTCAGAATGAATGTTTATATAATAACTTTCTATCCAAGGAGGAGCCTAAGAAAGTTGAAGATGCACTTAAAGATGCTGATTGGGTTACTGCAATGCAAGAAGAAATGAATGAATTTGAAAGGAATGAAGTCTGGAAACTGGTACCAAGACCAAAGAATAGATCAATTGTTGGTACAAAGTGGATTTTCAAGAACAAGACTGATTCTGATGGAGTCATTATCAGAAATAAAGCTAGACTAGTTGCAAAGGGGTATTCCCAACAAGAGGGAATTGACTATGATGAAACTTTTGCTCCTGTTGCAAGACTAGAAGCCATCAGGATATTTCTTGCTTATGCAGCACATAAGAAATTCAAGGTTTTCCAGATGGATGTTAAAAGTGCTTTCTTAAATGGTGAACTAGAGGAAGAAGTTTATGTTGAACAACCTCCTGGTTTCATTGATCCTAAATATCCAGATCATGTCTACAGACTGGATAAGGCACTTTATGGACTAAAGCAAGCTCCAAGAGCATGGTATGAAACCTTAGCTCAATTCTTACTGGAAAGTGGATTCAAAAGAGGTGCAATTGATAAAATTCTATTTTATTTGAATCATGGTAAGGAGTTGCTGTTAGTTCAGATTTATGTTGATGATATCATTTTTGGGTCAACAAACAATAAGCTATGTGAAAAGTTTTCCAAGCTTATGCAGTCAAGATATCAAATGAGCATGATGGGAGAAATGAGTTACTTTCTGGGTCTTCAAGTTAAACAGACTGATGAAGGGATTTTTTTTAATTAGTCTAAATACACAAGGAATTTACTGACAAGGTTTAACATGCAAGACAGTACTCCTGCTTCAACTCCCATAGCTACAGCTACCAAACTTGATCCTGATCAAGGTGAAGAGGTAGATGTAACTCACTACAGAGGAATGATTGGCTCTTTATTGTATCTCACTGCCAGTAGACCAGATATCATGTTTGCAACCTGTCTATGTGCATGATTTCAAGCAAAACCTAGAGAACCACATCTGATTGCAGTCAAAAGAATTTTCAGATATCTCAAAGGCACTCCTTCACTTGGCCTTTGGTATGCAAGGGAATCAGATTTTGGGTTGTGTGGTTATTCAGATGCTGATTTTGCAGGATGCAAAATAGACAGGAAAAGTACTTCAGGAAGTTGTCAGTTTTTGGGTGGAAGACTAGTTTTATGGTTCAGTAAAAAGCAGAAATCTATTTCCACTTCAACTGCAGAAGCTGAGTACATTGCTGCAGGTTTGGAACACAGTTGTTTTTGGTCAAAGTTCTACAGGAACCATTCTGATGCAGTTCGAATCAAATGGGGTAACTCATCATGTCACCCCTGCTGTTATTGAAGAGGCATTGCATTTGCCTATTCTGGGTGAAAAAGTTCCTAGGGTGATTTCAGACTCTGCTCTATTTGAGTTTGTCAAGAAACTGGGCTACAATGGAGAAGTAAAGAGATATGGAAATCTCTTTAGGACAAAGCTTAAGAAGGAATGGAATTTCTTCTTTGATACAATCAGCCGCTGTTTCCTGAACAAGACATCAAATTTTGATGCTCTTCCATCAGGATCTCTTAAAATTGGGTACTCTCTTATCCATTCTACAGTGTTTGATTATGGGTCTTTTATCTTAAAAGCTTTAAGTGATAGGAAATCAGATAAGTTGGGTTCTGTCTGTTTTCTTAGATTTTTACAGTTGATATTTAATCACTTATGTCCTAATGTTGTTTTTGAGGATGATGTAGTTCTACCAATCTGTAGAATTACTGAGAATAATATTAAGTCCTTAGTCAACAGTGATAAGGCAAATGGTTTTATAGGAAATGCTTTTATTCCTGATGAGGTTAGGTTTTTCTTACATCAGAAAATGCCTACTCGTTATGGACTACTTTCTAATGCTATGGTACAAGGACCAACCCACCTTGTTCCTGACACAAGCATGCAACCTAAACAGTCTAAACAGTTAACAACCACCTCTACTGTCTCTCAAAAGACTTTAGTTGTAAAATCAAAGAAATCAGCTAGAACTGATGTGTCTGGAAGGCAATCAGGTTCAAAGGATTTTTCCTCTACACCACTCACTAAAAAGAAGATACAAGGGGGTGTACAAGGGGTCCTGGTGAAGAAAGCTGATAAGGTTGTTAAGAATGTTCCTGTGAAAAGGAAGTTAAGGTTGTTTGATGAAAGTGATTCAGAGGATGACTTACCTATATCCTCTGTGATGTATGTGAACAAGGAAGTTGCTGATACTGCTACTAAAGCTGTGGTACCTTCATCAAAACCACAAAAGACAAGGAAATTATCAAAGAGCAGGTATCATATTCCTTTGACAGTGCAAATGAAGGATACTGATATTCAGACATCAAATCCTGATGTTAGTATTCCTGATGCAACAACAAAAGTTGTCTCTATATCAGACTCTCCAGCCTCTCCATCTCAGATTCGAGGACATTCTTGGGAGAAGGTTTCTACAACTGCTTCCTTGATTGGTCTTACACCTACATCAAAGAAAAAGAGGAATGCAGAAGAGTTAGTCTATCAGAGACAGAAGAAGCTGAAAGGATCAAGCCCACAAGAACCTGAATTTCAGAGTAATTCAGCAGCTACTGTTGATCCTGCCACACAAGAACCACTCAATCAAAGTTTGGGTGAAGGCTTAGCTAGTGGAATGGTCACACAAGAACCATTTTCTCAAAGGGAGAATGAAGACATCAACATTCCAGCTACACAAGAACCATCTTCTCAAAGTGAAGATGCAGGCAAAGCTACAGCTTCTGTTGAAAGATTGGTCGAGAACATTGTCAATGAGGGAAGCACACAAGAACCTTTAGCTCAAAGTGTTGAAGCAGCTTCTGAACCTCAAGCTCCACAAGAACCATTGGTAGCAAATACTGATGCAAGCATATCAAATCCTGACGATGTTCATCCTGACGTTAGTGGTGCTCCTGATAATGAACCTATTTTGATACAGCCACTTCGTTCAAGACCAATAGATCATCCTATCTCAGAATCTCAGGATAAACTGAAAGGTATTGCAATTCCTGATCCTGACATATCTCATGGTTCTGATGATGATAATTCTGATGATGATAGTGATGATGATAATGAGAATAGAAAAGAGAAGGAACAGCTTGCTACAGCACTCAAGATTAGTCTTGGAACTAATTTTGGTTCGTCAAGTACATATATGGCTGGCAATGCTTTTACTGGGAAAGATCAGAGACAAGATTTTTCTTTTCCTTCCTTTGATCCTGCAGAGGCATTTAGACAGAATGAATGGAACAATTCATGGCACAATTCTGATGAATCTATCAGTTTTTCTTCTGCTATTGAACATGCCTATAATGCAGTGAAGTCTATAGAGAATCAAGACTTGAAGAATCATCTGAAGGCTATAACTCTGTTATCCAAAAGCCTGAAAAGTGAGATTGATTCTATCAAGGGCTCAACTGAAAAAGTGAGGACTGATATCTTTAATAATTTTACAAAGGTGCCTACTACTTTACAATTGAGGGTAGTGGAATCCCAAGTGAAATCTGTTGTTTCAGAACAAACCTCAATCAATCAAAGAATTGATTCTCTGGATACTAAGGTAACTGAAATTCAAGCCTCTCTTTCCTTAATTTTGCAATTATTGTCAAATCCTGATGTCAAAAAGGGGGAGAAGGTTATTCAGACAAAATGTACACCTGATCTAGTATTAAGAAATAATGATGATGATACTGGAGATGATGGTGGTGACAAAGCGATACAAGGAGAAACCTCTGATGCTGTTGTTATAAAGACAATCCAAACTTCTCAAAGTCAAACAACGCAGTCAACTCATGTTTCTGATTCTGGAGTTAAGACAGTAAGAACATTGGTGCAATCTCAGATCCTGACGGAAGATCAAATCCTGACACCTGGTCATGGACACATTCTTGCTACAATTCCTGAAGGTGATGAAGATGTGATTATTGATAATCCTGAAGATGCATCAAATTTATTCCAGAAGTTTTCTACAAAAGATGGCAGAATTGTTACTCTATATCACACTGATAAAAGAGTTCAACAATTATATGCAAGAAAAGCACTCTCTACAGCAAGTGAAGAATATCCAGATCTCTCACATGAAGAATTCTTGAGACTACAAAGAGAGACAATGGAAAGCTATACTGCTCCTGCTAGAGGTAGAGGAAGCAGAGGTAAGAGAGGTGCTAGAAGAAGTAAAAGAGGTTCTTCAACTCAAACAGTACCTAGACAGACAAGGTCTAGAGGGTTAAGAATTGAAGAAATTCCTGAACCTATTCAAACTCTAGTAGTTCCTGACAGATCTACTTTTGGTGATGATGGAATTGTTGAAGAAGAACCTGAATTGAGAAGAAAATCAAGTAAATCAACTCTCAGCAATACAAATCAAATTGAAGATTCTAATCCTGACAATATTCAAGATCCTGACGAATCTGAAATTCTGCAAGAGGTTGATTTGATAATCTTATCTACTGTTGTTGATTGTCACAACAAAGAAGTAGATGAAGAAGAAGAAGCCATAAGAAGAGATATTGGAAAGAGAACAAATGAAGATTTCAATCTCTATCTACAAAGGCTTAAAGTTTCAAATGAAAGAAAATGGAGAAATTCAAGCAGACAAGAATCTTTACTGGAAAGAAGCTATGTTTTTGAAAAGGAAAAGGATAAGAAGTGGAAACATATTAGCACATTAAGTTGTGATACACCTATCAATTTTCAGTCTGGTGGAATTATTACAAGCGCTTCAAGTGTTGTTGATTTATCTGAGATGGTTAGATCAAAAGCACTTTGGTTAAAGATGTTTTCAAATCTGAAGCAATTGTCAAGTAATTCAAGAGGAGGTATTGGACACAGAGATGGTGAATATCTGAATATGTCATATGTTGATCCTTACTCCTTGACAGAAATTGGAGGTACTTTAACTTCTGAAAACCTGAACAATTTATTAGCTGTTGATATAGTTATAGATTGTCATGATGGTTTTGAAAAGAAAGAAAAGCTTCTGTACTTCATGAAAGATGGTAGTGTGAAGATTCTATCTATTCAAGATCTGCTGATGAAAACTACACAGGAACTGAAATATGTTCACTATCTGTTAAGATGGAAGAACCAAGTGTACAAAGTATGGGCTGACATGATTTTGTCAACTATAAGAAGAAGACTGGATGGAAACAGTAATTTCGATGGTAATTATATTCCCATGTACTTAAATCAAAGAGGTCAGGATGTGGAAATGCAAAGAGGTACTGCTGTTAAAGAAGTAACTTTTGGTATGACCCAACTTACTCTCAATCCTGATGGGAAGGAAATTGTTTATCTTTTGCTTGAAGAGCACAGTCTACAGAAAAGCTCCATACCGAATCTCAGAGCAGCTATCTACCAGATTAATGAGGAAGATGAAGAACTCAGAAATCTTAAGGAAAGACTGATTCAAATTCTTGAAGAAAAAGAAGAAAGTTTATTATCCAACTTCTTGAAGATGAATCTGTTCTATCACAAAGCTTAAACAGATAAGTTGTTTCTGAAGATACTCGTACATTTTGATACATGTTTTTGACATCATTGAATATTTGGAATCTATACTTTATTTCACAAAGTATGAGATTGGGGGAGATTGTTAGATCAGAATTCAATGATCGTCAGAAGCTAGACTCAACTGATCAGGATTGCTGACGTCATCAGTATTGCATGGTCATCAGTATTTGATCAAGCGTCAGTATCTTATTGATCATCAGGATTCCTACTCAGACTATGATCAGGATTGATCATCAGAACTTGAAGCTGATCAGGATTCCTACTTCGAGTTATATTTGGAGTCTAGATAAACATGGAAGTTTATTCTATTTGTTCCTGGTTTGTAGAATGTAGCTATCGATTAAGGATAGGTTTCTATCTTTGTTATTGATTAGGACTTATCTTGTTATTGATAGAGAAGCTGTGTGTACTATATAAACACAGTCTTGGTTTCGATTTATGTATTCATTAGAGAGAGAACATAATCGAAGAGAAGCTCTTAAGAACAGAATTTCTTGAGAGAGTTTTTGTAAACTAGCAGCTCTCAAGAAAATCAGAATTTCTTGAGAGAGTTTGTAACAGTTTTATATCAGATTTAATAAAGCTGTTATCTTTCTTTTCATATTTGTGATATATACATTAAGAAGTCGATTATCTTACTCTATTGTATTCAACCCCCCTTCTACAATAGATTATTACTGGGCAACATTATGTTTTTCTTGATTTTTGTTTGCAGCTGCGGAGTTCATTAACAAGCGTAATGAGCCGGAAAGTGGGGAGACTGCCCGAATAAAAAGGGCTTGTTTGAAGGACCCCAGGCTGGCCGAGAAAGGCCCTGCTATTCTGAGGCCTCATGTGGCCGAGGTTGAAGAAGTCGAGGGTTCTTCCTCGGCTAAGAGCTCAGTTTGGCGCCCCAACTGGGGAATCAGGAAGAAGGATACCATTGTTGGTGTGTCCAAGCACGCTGTTGAGTGGTCACATCATTCCTTAACTCCTTGTGACTACAAGGATTTTGTGGCCAACTCCACCATTGAGGGGGCAGAAAGTGCGGGCTCTCAAGCCTTTGCTGATGTAAGTCATTATTCTCTTTTTCTTCTTTGTAGTCCTTAGTATATTTTAAGTTATCATTCTAACTTGTGATCTGTTTGTAGGCTAATTCCAGCTTTCAAGGAGCTTTATTCCAAGCCAAAGCCTGGTGTGCATCTTCGGAGGCCAACAAGGCTAAATTTGATAAGGCTCAGTTGGAGATGGGTTCCCTTAGAGCCTCCTTGGATAGAAGGGAGAAGGAGCTGTCTGATGCCCAGGCGGAGCTGGTGGAGCTCAAGAAGGGGAAGGAGAGCTATATTGATGAGTACCTTGACTCTAACGAGTACAAGGACTTAATCAGTCAGCACGATGACCTCCTCTTCCCTGTCCAGTATACAAAAGGATGGGATGAGGCATTGGCTGAGGTTTCGAGGAGACTTCCTGGATCCCTCACTATATCTGACTTTCCCAGCCCCCACGCTCCCACTCGTTTGGAGATGGCTTTGGCTGGGGAGGATGATATGGATGAGGATGACAAGATTCTTGATCCTGAGCATTCCTCTCATCCTGGCGAAGAGTCTGAGGAATCCAGCTCCAGTGAGGAAGAAGAGTCTGCGAAAGGAGAGGATTCTGGAGAGGAGTCTGGGGAGGAGTCTAGCTCTGAGGAAGAGCAAGGAGGGGATGATGCTTAGTTGTAGATTTTTATGGCCAACTGTGGCTTTTATTTATTTATTGATGTACTTTTGGCCTACGGGCTTAACTTAACTCTTATTTAAGTTTTTATTTATATCTTGTGGCCATTCATGGCTTGTGTTGTTTTTCTTGCTTCTTGAATGTTTGTGAACATTCATAGTAGATAAGCTTTAAAACATGAAAATGCTGAATTTATTCATAGCTTAAAAATGGGGTCAACCCTTACATAGTATCCAAGTTTAAGAACTTGGGTTGGTTTTATCAAACCTTATTCATAGTAGTGAGTCTTCCTAGGAAACACCTTAAACATAATAAACTTTCAAATTGGAGGCATGCCAAGTCCTTGGCACCTTATGCCCTTCAAGGGTTTCCAGCTTGTATGAGCCTCGAGAAAATACGTTCTTGACGCGATATGGTCCTTCCCAATTTGGGGCCAACTTCCCTTTTTGTCCAACTCCGGATGCCTCTGTTAGGCCGAATACACAATATATAATCAATATAAGTATGATAATAACAATTGAGAACACTGTTTATGAATCAACAACTGAATTATATAAATAACTCTTCTCTCAGTGATGTTAAAGAATCACAAAGAGCTGTTAGGTTACAAGAATAATGTATTCAGTATTCGCATCCCTTTTAGGGTTAACCTATCTGTGTTTATATAATACACAGTTACATAATCAATCTATAATTGATATCCTATAAATCAGCTATACAATTTATATCAATCTAGGATTGCTTCTGTCTTCTGTTCCATTTATTTAGCCATCTCAATATATTCTGCTTCTTTCCATCTTCAGAATATATTGCTTCTATAATCTTCAATTAAGCACCGACAGCTAAACCAAACATTCACCCCGTCAGACTTTAATAAACTCTGACTGGCTTCCGGTAAACTCTGATGAGTACCTGGTACTTAAACACTGATGAACAAACGTCAGCAATTATATCTAACAATCTCCCCCAACTTGTGCATAATAAAAATGTACAAGTTATCAGATAATTGATGATGTCAAAACATATAACAAATGCAGTGTTTAAAATATAACAGAGTTTAACTTTAACTTAGAACAGAAAACTTTAAAAACTTACAGTCAGACTTTACTTAATCTCTTCAATATCAGGCACTGTCCTGAGATAGTCAATGAGTAGCCTCCTTTCAGCTTTTTCTAGCTCTTCCACCATGACTTCTTTCAATTCCTTAAGCTCTGGATCACTTTCTCCAGTCTGGTAGATAGCAGCTCTCAGAGAATAAATGATGTTCTTCCTCATTTCATTCCCTAGCCGAATAAAGTAAGATTTATCTGACTCTAGATTGAATTCTAATAAAACCTTTATACCCAGTGTTGTCTTGAACTTGGCACTGTTTCTCTTCATTTCAACAATCTTTCCATAAGCATCTCTGTACTTAGGAATATATGCACTTGAAACACCTCCTCCAAGCATAGCTTTTGTTTTCAGCATCCTATCTCTTAGAACTAGAGCAGCATTATGAGTACTTCTATTTTTGATTTTGAGAAGATATTGAACGTACTCAAGCTCTTCCCATAGTTTCAATTGAACATCAGCTTCTCCTACTCTGTATACTCTTCCATCAGACATAAAGTATAACAGAACCTCTTTCTTTAATCCTCTATGATAAACCATCTGAACAGACTCTAGTTTATCAAGGCTCTCTTGAGATACCCCAACACCAGGTTCTGCCAGTGATGAATGGTCAAAAGAACTGTTATTGATTCTCTTTTCTCTGTGTGAACCCAAACCAGATTAATAATAAGATTGCTTTCCATGTACTGTTCTGGTTTGAGAAAAGTCCACAGCTTCTAACTTCAGAGTTTCAGAAAGTACAGGTCTTAAGAAACCTTGGAGTTGTGGAGCTAGCTGAGTTTGTACAACTTGAGCATTGTCAGAGGTTGTCACAACTTTAGTAGAAATATCAACATGAGCAACGTCAGAGGTTGATTGATTTAGCCTTGATTCAACTTGAGCAACGTCAGAGGTTGAATAATTCTTCTTTGGTAACTGTCCTTCTTCTACCAGTATACCTTTTCCTTTATCAGTATTTGCAATCACAGGCCTCCTTGTGTATTGTAAACTCTGTTGAGAGTTCACATTTTCTTTAATAGAAATTCCTAGTTCCTTTCTCCTAGGAGCCTTGGCCTTTTTCTTGTAAGTACCAGCTTCAACCTTCTTCTGGTGTTCTTCAGCAAGAATTTTCATCTCAGCGTCCATATCTTCTACTGTGGCTTCACCACCATGTTCTTCCATAAACAGTTTAGCAGCAATCTCTTCATCAGTAGTTGGATTTGATGAAATCACTAGACTCTTAAGTCTTGAAGAAGATTGACCACCAGAGTTTAACCTCTCAGAGTTTGTCTGTCTAGAAGAGTTTGACCTAAGTCTCCCTTGCTCTTGAGAAGACTTTGACCTTTTCTCTGCTCCTCTGCTTCCACCATCATTAGAATCATCCCTCAGTCTCAAGGTTGGAGTCCTTTTGCATTGGTCTTTAGGTACTTTCTCCCCCTTTTTGACATCATCAGGAATAAAAACTGATGTCAGCAACTCTAGTGATGTAGCAATAGAAGTAAGTTGAGAAGACATAGTAGTCTGATTCTCTTCCACCTTGCTTAGCCTTTGCTTGATTTCTTCTTGATCCTTGATCAGAGATGAAAATTGAGCTCTATCTTTCTTCAATGCTAATTCCTTAAGAGCAATATCATTACTCAATCCAATGACAACTTTGTGAGTCTCATCAAAGCGATTGTGCAATGATTTGACTTGAACAACTGTAGCCTTGAAATGTGTCAACAACTCAGGATTTGAAATCTCCTTTGCAGATTGAGCAACAAAATCAGCAGTCCTTTTCTTGGAGAAAATACAATCAGCTCCTGACCAGTTTGCATAATGCATTTCCCTGTAATAAGCTTCAGTTGCATGTTGATTTTCTTTGATAGACTCTGCAGTAGGATCCCTTAGAAAAGGTATTGACTCATTATCATCAGAGTTTGAAAGTGCAGCATTGATCCCAGAGTTTGCATGATCAGAATTTTCAGATGTGTGATCAGCATTATCAACATCAACTCTAGCTTCATTAACATTTTCTGCTATCTGCTCTTCAATTTCTTCAGCAACATTGTCTGCAGTAGCCTCAGTGTTTATCTGTGCAGCTTCATGAATCTCAGAGTTTGCATTTACAAGAACCTCTGCTTCTACAGGAACAGACTCTGCAACAACTTCTTTTGTTTGAACAGTATTCTCTTTCAGAGTCTCTGCTGTAGCTTCATCCAATTGCTCTACAGCAGCTTCAACTACCTGATCAACCTCCTCACCCATTTCAGGAATTTGATTAGTAACAGAGAGATTCTATGTGTGAGTAGCAAGGGACTCTTCAATAATCAGGGTGGGTTGATCAGCTGCCACATCCTCAGTATCACAAACACTGATACTAGGATGTGCTTCAAGAATTTTATCCATATCAAAATCAGCAGATAAAGCATCTTGCTCAAACATATCAGCCTCTGTATCAGCATTTGCCATGTCAGGCACAGTGGCTGCTTCAACATCTTCAGTAGCCTCCTGAATAATAACCTCAGGAGCTTCAGTATCCACAAAGACCCTGTCCTCATTATTATATAAAAGAGAATACCCGATTTGTAGACTGTCCGTGGGAATAGCATCCCAGTTGGTGCATTTCTTTCCGAACGTTCTTGTTATGCAGTCAAAGAAGAAGCTCCACTCCTTCCTCAAGAACGGTCGCTTCAATTGTCCTATCTTTGTCAAGGGCCCAGAATACCCAATCTTTCGCATCATCCTTAGCAAATCAGTGTCACCCATTCCAATTGTATATGAAGAAAACTCAGGAAACCCCATTACAGTTCGAATTGTACCAGAAGTAATTACATACTCTGCTTCTTGAAATTCAAAGATTATAGATGGGTTGCCAGAATCACCACCATCATCATAAGTACTCGTCTCCCAGAAAGCCTTGATTTGCGAACCAGAGAGTGTTGTTGGTTCTACTAGAGCACGCCCAATCGCTGACTGAGCAAGAAATTTCTGAATCATGTGAAACGCCTCTGGTGCGTTGGCAGTGTTTAGTGGTGCTGCATAATTGTTAGGAACGAACTCTAACCCAGAAGAAACAAACACTGTAGTCGCCATTAGTAAGATTTGAAAGAATAACAGAGAATCAGATGCAAAAGCTCAAAAGAGTTTGAAAGTAGAAAAGTGTTTGTGAATATGTGTGTGTGACAATAGATGTGAATTGGAGTAAGATGTGAAAGGTTTAAACGTATGTGTGTGTATTGTTTAAATATGAAATTCAAAATTAAAAACTGAACAGTTTTTAATCATTAATACACAACTGTCTTACTCCGTTAATCGTGTGAGTGGGACACGTGGCACACATGCAATGACTGGCAGCAGTAATTGGCAGTTTCCAATGCGCATGCGCAGTAAAAACAACAATAATTACCGCCTTTTACACTTTCCTAGACACGCAACCTTTATCTTCTGTTTAATACAAATTAGAACCGTTACCAATCATACTCTTTTGTTTTCAAGAATGTTTTCTCAAAATTGTTAACTGTCTGAAACAAATAATTAATTTTAATCATCAGAGATTAAAATAAAATTACCTCAGCGTAGAGTACACAGTTCATCAGTGTTTACCAATCCTCCTCCTTTATTCATAATCTCTTTTCTCTCAATGCACAGTTGTGAAAAAATTGTGTGTGAATAGCAGAGTTTGCTGAATATAAATATTTAGAGCATCTTAAAGTGCATAAAATTCACACAATAAATCAGTAAAAACTAGTTGTCCAAACTCTCATGTATAAAATAAAATCCGATCTCATCTAAACTCTGTACTATAAAATTTATTATTTTCATCCCCTTCGATTTTTTTTTTATTATTATTTAATTTTTCCAGTAATCAGTGGTTGGCACTAGTCACCAAAAATCAAAGATTTTAGCCCTTATTTCATACAATAAGTTCCTGGGTCTTCCTAGGCACAACATGATCTCAAAGGAATTTGTGCACTTTTTGGCATCTTTTGATTGGAGGGTGAAATATTTACAACTAATTAGCAGAGTTTAGACTTTTCATCAGTTAATACAATTAATTTATGAGAGAAAGTGCAAACAGCTAATACAGACTCAGTGTATAGGATCAATAAACTAAGAGATGCTATAAATATAGAGACAGTATCATGCTGTGTAAAATTTCTGCACATTTTGAGATCAGATCATATATTACTCAGAAAGATTCATGATTACTTACTGAGAATCATGCTTCATACAGGTTTCTTCATCGGTCCATATGTTTCAGACAATATTACAATCAGAGTATAACATCAGAGTTTAACTCAGATTTTAACCGACAAAGTATGACTGACACTTTATGACTAACAGAGTTTACCATCAGAGTTTAACATACTGGTACAAATAACAGTTAACATAGGCAAAGAATCATGAGCAACAAATCACAGAAGTATAGATTTTGAGTCTAACCAGTATCTCTAATCAAAACCAGAGATCATTCCAAGTTCATTTACCAGTCTTGTAAAAGTAGCTTCACTCAAAGGTTTGGTGAAGATATCTGCAAGCTGTTGGTCTGTAGACACAAAATGAAGCTCAATATTTCCTTCTTCCACATGTTCCCTGATAAAATGATACCTTATGCTGATGTGCTTGGTCATGGAGTGCTGTACTGGATTACCTGTCATAGCAATAGCACTTTGATTATCACAGAAAATAGGTATTTTAGATTACCTTAATCCATAGTCCAGCAATTGATTCTTCATCCATAAAATCTGTGCACAACAGCTACCAGCAGCTATATACTCTGCTTCTGCTGTAGATGTAGAAATTGATTTCTGTTTCTTGCTGTACCAAGAAACTAATATGTCACCTAGAAATTGACAGCTTCCACTTGTGCTTTTTCTGTCTATCTTACAGCCTGCAAAATCTGCATCAGAGTAACTAATTAATTTAAACTCTGATTCTCTAGGGTACCACAAACCAAGGGTTATGGTTCCTTTGAGATATTTGAAAATCCTCTTCACAGCTGTTAGATGTGGCTCTCTAGGGTCTGCTTGAAATCTTGCACAAAGACATGTTGCATACATGATATCTGGTCTGCTTGCAGTAAGATAAAGAAGAGACCATATCATGCCTCTGTAGTTTGTCATATCTACTGAAGCTCCTGTATCTTTGTCTAACTTTGTTGCAGTAGCCATGGGAGTTGTGGCAGATGAACTATCAAGCATACCAAATTTCTTGAGAAGATTTCTGGTATATTTTGCTTGATTGATAAAAATCCCATCATCTGTTTGCTTTACTTGCAAGCCTAGAAAATAACTAAGCTCTCCCATCATGCTCATTTGGTATCTTGACTGCATAAGCTTGACAAATTTCTTACAGAGTTTGTCATTAGTAGACCCAAAAATTATGTCATCCACAAAGATTTGAACTAACAGCAAATCATCACCAGAATTAAAATAGAACAAGGTTTTGTCAATTGTACCTCTAGTGAACCCACTTTCTAAAAGAAATTGAGCTAGAGTTTCATACAATGCTCTAGGTGCCTGCTTTAGTCCATATAATGCCTTGTCAAGCCTGTAGACATAATCTGGATATTTGGGATCTACAAATCCTGGTGGTTGTTCAACAAACACCTCTTCTTCAAGTTTCCCATTGAGAAAAGCACTTTTCACATCCATCTGAAAGACTTTAAACTTCTTGTGAGCAGCATAGGCCAGAAAAATCCTTATTGCCTCCAATCTTGCAACTGGAGCAAAGGTTTCATCATAGTCAATTCCTTCCTGCTGTGAATAGCCTTTAGCCACAAGTCTAGCCTTATTCCTTGTAATCACTCCATCACTGTCTGTTTTGTTTCTGAAAACCCACTTTGTACCAACAATAGATCTATTCTTTGGTCTTGGTACAAGTGTCCAGACTTCATTCCTCTCAAATTCATTTAACTCATCTTGCATTGCTGTTATCCAGTTAGCATCTTGAAGAGCTTCTTCCACTTTCTTGGGCTCTGTTTGAGATAAGAATGCATGAAACAGACATTCATTATTTGTAGCACTCCTTGTTCTCACACTTGCATCTGGATCTCCAATAATTAAATCAGGAGTATGAGCTTGTGTCCACCTCCTTGCTGTTGGTAAGTGGCTTCTATTATCATTATTAGATCCTCCCCCTTGATCCATGCTCTCCTGATTTTCTTCTTGACCATTTGCATTCTCTGAGGCTCCCCCTGAATTGGACTGTTCAGTATTTGAACTTTCAGAGTTTAACTCAGAGTTTCTGTTTGATTCTTCAGCTGACTCACTTTCAGAATTTGAGTCATTATTTTGAGATGTTTCTGAAGTATCTTCATGTTCCCCCTCGACTGGTTCTCTATTTTGTTCTGTCAGAGAAATTCCCTCAGTGTTTACCAGTAAAGGTTCAGAGTATGCTTCATCAGAGTTTGTTGGATTTGCTTCATCAGAGTTTACGTCATCAGAGTTTAGATCTTCATTTTCAAAGTGAAGTTGATCATGATATTCTTCATCTTCTATTCCAGTTATTTTCTTGTCATCAAATGACACATGTATAGATTCGATGATCACTTTAGTTCTCAGATTGTAGACTCTGAATGCTTTAGATGATAGTGGGTATCCAACAAAAATTCCTTCATCAGCTTTTAAGTCAAACTTGGTCAACTGTTCAGGATGAGTTTTCAACACAAAGCACTTGCATCCAAAAATATGAAAATACTTCAAATTTGGCTTCTTATTTTTCACCATCTCATATGGTGTTTTCCCATGCTTGTTGATCAGTGCAACATTTTGAGTAAAACAAGCAGTTTGAACAGCTTCTGCCCAGAAATAAGTTGGCAATTTTGCTTCATCAAGCATTGTTCTGGCAGCTTCGATTAGAGTTCTGTTCTTTCTTTCAACTACACCATTTTGTTGTGGAGTTCCAGGTGCAGAAAATTCTTGCTTCACTCCTCTTTCCTTGCAGAAAGCTTCCATTTCAGAATTTCTGAATTCAGTACCATTATCATTCCTTAGAATTTTCACTTTGTACTGTGATCCTTTGTCCAATAGCTTCACATGATCCATCAAAGTTAAGGCAGTTTCATCCTTCTTTGCTAAGAAGTACACCCAGGTGTATCTGGTGTATTCATCAACAATTACCAAAGCATATTTCTTTCTGCCCATTGACATTACATTCACTGGACCAAAAAGATCAACATCTAAAAGATGATAAGGTTCCACAACTGAAGATTCAGATTTACTCTTGAAAGATGAGTTCCTTTGCTTGGCCTTTTGACAAGAATCACACAGACCATCTAAGCTGAGTATTGACTTTGGAAGTCCCTTACAAGATCTTTTCGAATCAGCTCATTGATGTTGTTCAAGTTTAGGTGAGAGAGCTTCTTATGCCATTTCCAACTCTCTTCATTTGACATTTTTGCAGACAGACACACAGCTTTTCCTTCAGAGTTTGTTATCAAACTTGCTTCATAAATGTTATTGCGCATGTGTCCAACTAGAACAACTTTTCCGGTAGATTTACTGATAACCTCACAGTGTTCAGTATGAAAATCTACATGGTATCCTCTGTCACAGATTTGACTCACAGAAAGCAGATCATGCTTGAGTCCTAAGACTAGAGCTACATTTGTGATGATGACACTTCCTAGATTGATATTGCCATATCCCAGAGTACGTCCTATGTTGCCATCTCCATAGGAAACTTTTGGGCCATCTTTTTTCTCAAAATCTGATAGCAGGGCTTTATTTCCAGTCATGTGTCCTGAGCATCCACTGTCCAAGATAAGAGTGCTCTCTTTTATGCCCTGCAATCACAAACAATCACTGAGTGTTAGATTTAAGGATCCAGACTTGCTTGGATCCTTTGGCTTTCTTAACATTGTTAGCTTTTGTAGCGGAATCACTATCAACAGAGTTTAAACTAACATTGTCAGACTTTACACTTGCAGAGTTTGCTCTAACCCATTTCAAGTTGGGTTTTAGCTCATAATAGTTGTGATAAATAGCATGATAACTCTTGCAAGTATAAATGGAATGCCAAGTGCTCCCACAGTGTGTGCATAAAGTCTGTGGTCTAACCCTAACATAATCATTTTTTACTCCAACCTTGGAGGGTAAAGTATTAATATTTTTGTTCTTCTTGCAAAACCTGGCAAGATGGTTAGTACTACCACAACTATGACATGTTTTTCTAGGAGCTGCAGAATTAGGCAGATAATCATTTCTTTTATTAATGCCTACTTTTCCATTCCTATTTTTCTTAAACATCTTCTGTTTGTTGACAGGCTTTACTTCTTTGAGCTTATGTTTGAATTGTTTTTCTGTCATAGAACCAACATTAACCTGTTTATCACAGATTTTTACTGGTTCTTTAACAGCTTCTAACACAATCTGATTTTCTGTTCTTGAACCAACATTAACCTGATTTTCACAAGTTTCAACTGGTTCCATAACAACTTCTTTCACAACTACAGATTTTAGCTTACTGGTTTCAGAAACAAATTTCACAGGTTTAAGTTGTGGTTTCACTTTAACTTTATCTTTAAACCTAAGTTCATCTTCCTCACAGTAACCTAATCCTACAGTATCTGTCTGAAAAACTTGATGTGTGTCTTTTCCAGAATTGGTCCAGGTTTTAATCACTTTCCTCTCTTTTTCCAACTCAGATTCTATTTGCCTATATCTTTTAAGCAATTCATGTTCAACATAAACAACATCATCTCTCTCCTTTTGAACTTGTTGCATGTTAACAAGTCTCTCTTCAAGAAATTTATTCCTCTCTTTAAGACCTAGATTCTCAGATTTGATTCTTTCATTCTCTAAAGTCTGATCCCTATAACTAACATGTATGCTTTTAAGATAAATTCTTAGTTCAGATATATTATCAATATCATAAGCATAAGTTGTTAGGGGTACCTTGTTTTCAGATGACTCGGCTTCATCTTTAACAGTTGCCATGAGAGCATAATTGACTCCCTCATCTGAGTCTGAAGTGTCTGCCCAGTCCTTGCCTTTAGTGATGAGTGCTTTCTCAGATTTCCCTTTCTTGCACTCTGGAGCATAATGACCCATCTCTTTACACTTGTAGCACTGGATCTCAGACTTGTCTTTCTTTCCAGACTTGGTATCTCTTCCATCAGACTTTATGAAATTTCTCTTATCAGAGTTTGAATCTTTTCCCTTTCTTGAAGTTCTTGAATCCCATCTTCTTGAAGGTCTTCACCATCAAAGCAGCCATTTTCATCATCTCTTCTTCATCATCCTCAGAATCAGAAGCTTCATCATCAGTGTTTGAGCCATCATCAGAGTTTGATGACTCACTGTCAGATTTAATGACTAAAGCCTTTCCCTTGGCTTTCTTTCTTGATGATTCCTTCTTGACAGGCTTTTCTTCAACTTTAAGAGCAACAGATTTTGTCTTCTTTCCAGATCTTTTGTTTCTTTGTTCTATTTCAAGTTCATGAGTTTTAAGCAACCCATAGATTTCATCAAGATCTGTTTCTGCAAGATCATAATTGTCTCGTATTGTTGTCGCCTTCAAATCCCATCTTTCAGGTAGGGATAGAAGAAACTTGAGATTTGATTCTTCAAGTTCATATTCTTTATCAACAAGAGACAGATCATTCAACAGTTTACAAAACCTGTCATATGTCTCAGTCAAAGATTCACCAGGTCTTGAATCAAAGTGTTCATACTCCTGTGTGAGAATAGTCTTCCTGTTCTTCTTTATTGCACTTGTTCCTTGACACCTGACTTCTAAAGCATCCCAAATTTATTTGGCAGTCTTACAGCCAATGACTCTGTTAGACATGACATTATCTAAGGCACTGTGGAGAAGATGTCTAACTTTTGCATCCTTTGCAATTGATGAGATGTCCTCAGGAGTCATATCTTTCTTTTCCTTTGGAACAGTCTTTTGTTCTTGACCATCAACAACATGAGACAGTTTGGTTGGCATATGAGGACCATCATTGATTCTATCAAGGTATTCTGGATCTGTGGCTTCTAGAAACATGGTCATCTTTACCTTCCATATTGGATATTCCATAGGTCTGAGAATTGGAACCCTGATAGTCTCATATCGACTTACAGAAGTTGATTGAACCTTTTGAGCATTAGAACCTGCCTGGATGTTTTCAGCCATGATTATACTTGTGTTTAGATCGAAAACTGTATATATTTAACAGCCTTGGCTCTGATACCAATTGTTAGGCCGAATACACAATATATAATCAATATAAGTATGATAATAACAATTGAGAACACTGTTTATGAATCAACAACTGAATTATATAAATAACTCTTCTCTCAGTGATGTTAAAGAATCACAGAGAGCTGCTAGGTTACAAGAATAATGTATTCAGTATTCGCATCCCTTTTAGGGTTAACCTATCTGTGTTTATATAATACACAGTTACATAATCAATCTATAATTGATATCCTATAAATCAGCTATACAATTTATATCAATCTAGGATTGCTTCTGTCTTCTGTTCCATTTATTTAGCCATCTCAATATATTCTGCTTCTTTCCATCTTCAGAATATATTGCTTCTATAATCTTCAATTAAGCACCGACAGCTAAACCAAACATTCACCCCGTCAGACTTTAATAAACTCTGACTGGCTTCCGGTAAACTCTGATGAGTACCTGGTACTTAAACACTGATGAACAAACGTCAGCAATTATATCTAACAGCCTCAATCTTTCGAAGAACCAGGTCTTCTTGCCGAAAGAACCTTTCTTTAACCCTTAGGTTATAGTAGAAAGATGCCTTCTTTTGATGTTCAACTATCTTGGCGTTTGCCTCATCTCTAACCTCGTCAATTAGATCTAAAGCTAGCCTCAAGCCTTCTTCATTTTCTTCTGGTTCATAAGCCTCAACTCTTGGAGAGGTGTGAGTAATCTCCACGGGAACCACTGCCTCTGCCCCATACGCCAACAAGAAGGGGGTAGCCCCAGTGGTGACTTTACAAGTAGTACGATATGCCCACAATATGGGGAGCAATTCGTCTACCCAAGTGTTTCTAGAGCGTTCAACTCTTTTCTTTAGTCCATCCAGGATTATTCGATTTGCAACTTCAGCTTGCCCATTTTCTTGAGGATGGGCAACAGAAGTGAAGCGCAACTTCATATCATTCTCATCACAATATTTCTTGAACTCATCATTGTTGAATTGAGTTCCATTGTCCGTAACCAGGACTCGTGGAATTCCATATCTACATATCACATTTTCCCAGAAGAATTGCATTACTTGCTTGGTGGTTATCTTGGCTAAGGGTTTAGCCTCAATCCACTTGGTGAAGTAGTCGATTGCTACTATCAAGAACTTTCTTTGAGCACTTGCCATTGGAAATGGCCCGAGTATATCCATTCCCCACATGGCAAAGGGGATAGGTGAGTTAATGGATGTCATCATCTCTGGTGGTTGTCTAACCACAGGTGCATGTTTCTGGCACCGTTCACATTTCTTCACATAGCTTTTAGCATCAGCAAGTATGCTTGGCCAATAGAAACCTAAACGGGTGACTTTATGAGCAAGGGCTCTGCCCCCCAAGTGTTGCCCACAGATTCCTTCATGCACTTCCTTTAGGGCCAATTCTGCCTCTTGGGGTCTCAAACATTTCAGATATGGAATGATGAAAGACTTCTTGTATAGGAGCCCCTCAATCAGGGTATACCTTAGTACTCTGAAGTATAACTTTCGTGCTTCTGAAGTATCGTTGGGTAGCTACCCAGTTTCCAGATGAGTTTTGATGGGATCCATCCAACAACTACCAACATCAATGGGTGTTACCAACTTTCCGTTGATGCTTGGGGTCTTCAAGACTTGGAAGTATACACTCCCTGCATAGTTTTCAATTTCAGAAGAAGCAAACTTAGACAGGGCATCAGCCTTTATGTTTTCTTCCCTTGGAATGTGCTCCACATAGCATTCGTCAAATTGAGTCATGATGGCCTTAACAAGTTTCAAGTACTTGGCCATGACTTCATCTATGGCCTCAAATTCCCCATTTACTTGGGAAACCACTAGCCTCGAGTCTCCACATACTTTCAGAGTTTTGACCCTCAAGGCTCCAGCCAGCCCTAAGCCAGCTATCAGAGCTTCATACTCAGCCTCATTGTTTGTCGTTGGGAAGTCAAGTTTTAGTGCATACTCAATGAGGAATCCATCAGGACTTTGTAGCACTAAACCAGCTCCACTTGATTTTGTTTTTGATGCTCCATCAAAATAGAGCACCCAATATTCTTTGAAGTCCATTTCTTGATCTTTCTTGTCTTCCATTATTACTTCATGTCCCCCGACTTCTTGGTTGTCAATGGTACATTCAACCATGAAGTCAGCAAGTGCTTGAGCTTTTATGGCCGTTCGAGGCTTATACTTGATGTCGAATTCGCCCAATTCAATGGCCCATTTGATCAATCTTCCACTAACTTGAGGGCTATGCAAGATGTTTCTTAGAGGTTGATCAGTCAAGACCTCTATCTTGTGAGCCTGGAAGTACGGGCGTAGCTTTCTTGAGGCCATTATCAAGGCTAAGGAAAACTTCTCAATCGTTGAGTAGTTTATTTCTGCCCCATGAAGAATCTTACTCACATAGTAGACGGGCTTTTGCACTTTCAATTCTTCCTTTATCAGTACAGCTCCAAGGGCTGTGTTAGAAACTGCCAAGTACAAGTAGAGAGTTTCCCCTGGCTTGGGTTTTGCCAATAGTGGTGCCTCAGCCATGTATTTCTTCAGGGCCTCAAAGGCCTCTTGGCTTTCAGTTGTCCATTCAAAATTTTCACTTTTTTGAGTGCTTTGAAGAAGGGTAAACACTTCTCTCCTGACTTGGAGGTGAACCTTCCCAATGTTGCCACTCTCCCTGTTAGTTTTTGGACATCCTTGACAGTCTTTGGTGGCTCCATGTCTAGAATTGCTTTGATTTTGTCGGGATTGGCCTCAATTCCTCTCTTGGAAACCATCAGGCCTAAGAACTTTCCCGAGCCTACACCAAAGGCACACTTAGCTGGATTCAACATCATCTTGTGGTGCCTCAGCACTTCGAATGCCTCCCGGAGGTTCTCAATGTGATCGGCCTTATCGAGGCTTTTGACTAACATGTCATCCACGTAGACCTCCATGGTTTTTCCAATTAGGTGCTCAAAGATTTTGTTTACCAACCTTTGATAGGTCGCTCCTGCATTCTTAAGCCCAAAAGCCATGACTAAGAAACAGAAGACACCAAAGTCAGTGATGAATGATACCTTGGCGATGTCATCTTTGTGCATCTTGATTTGATTATATCCACTGAAGCCATCCATGAAACTTAGCATCTCATGCCCAGCAGTGGCATCTATTTGAGCATCAATCCTTGGTAAGGGAAAACAATCCTTAGGACATGCATCATTCAAGTCGGTGAAGTCGACGCACATCCTCCACTTCCCGTTAGCTCTTTTGACCATCACGAGGTTAGCTAACCATTCTGGGAATTGGATTTCCTCAATGAACCCAGCTTCCAAAAGCTTATTCACTTCTTGCTTAATGGCTTCAAGCCTCTCTGGAGCAAAATTTCTTTTCTTTTGTTTCACTGTCTTCCTTTCTGGATCCACATTCAATTTGTGAGATATCAATTGGGGATCAATCCCTGGCATGTCGGCCACTGTCCAAGCAAAAACGTCATTGTTTTCTTGAAGAAAAGATGTGAGTTTGCTCTTCAATGGTTCGGGCAGTAGTGCCCCAATATAAGTCACCTTCTCTGGTTCTCCTGGGACTAGGGGAATTGGGACCAAGTCCTCAGCCGGTTTCCCCTTTCTGTCCTCGTTGTCGCTGATATTCATGTCTTCAATTGGGAGAACTTGCCCCCGATTCCATCAGGCCTTAACGCGGCTACATAACAACTTCTAGCCATCTTTTGGTCTCCTCGTTCTTCACCAATCCCATTCCTTGTTGGGAACTTGATTTTTAGATGATAAGATGAGGCAACAGCCTTGAACGCATGAAGACCAGTCCTTCCCAGGATTGCATTGTAGGTTGAAGTCGCTTTTATAACTATGAAGTTCAACATCTGAGTAGACGTATTCATCCCTTGTCCCATAGTCATTGGGAGTTGGATAATGCCTTCCACTTTTGATTCCACCCCGTTGAATCCGTATATAGGCATATTTGTGGGTGTTAACTGAGAGTCTGTGTAACCCATCTTGATAAAGGCATCGTGGAACAAGATATCCATTGAAGCTCCAATATCAACCAAGACTCTTTTTGTTTCAGAGTTGCCTATCACAGGTATTATGATAAGAGGATCATCATGGGGGAACTTCACCCCTTCCAAGTCTGAATCGTCAAAACCTATTGACACTTCTGTTCTGGCACGCTTCGGTTCTTCTCCAACCACAGTCATTACCTCTCGGGCATAAGCCTTTCTTGAGTTTCGGGAGGACCCAACAGCAGTTGGCCCTCCGAATATCATGTTGATCACTGGCCCTCGGGGCTTGGGATTCCGATCTTGATCGTTGTCCCTTCTATCATAATCCTTCCTTTCATAGTTCCCCCTTTGGCTCCCTTGGCTTCCATCCTTAGTGAACTTGCTGAGTTTTCCTCTTCGTATCAGAAACTCAATCTCATCTTTCAATTGTCTACAATCATCGGTGTCATGACCGACTTCTTTGTGGAACCGACAAAACTGATTTTGGTTCCGTTTGGACAAATCAGCCCTCATTGGCTTAGGCCATTTGATATCTTCTTCCTTGGCTATTTCCATCAGAATTTGACTCCTAGGAGTATTCAATCTTGCATATTCTGTGAATTTTGGCCCAAAATTGTTTCTCTTGGGGGGAGAATCGGAGTTCTTTGATGTTCGGGGAAACTTTTGCTTGACGTCGTACTCCTGAGTTTCTTTTCTTTTCTTCGAGTTTCCACTACCGCCAGTAGTGGGTTCATATTTTCTCATACTTTCTTCAGCCTTGATATACTTTCCGGCCCTATCTTGGAGCTTCAGCATGCTCTCGGGGGGATGTTTAGCTAACGACCGTTTGAAGTGGTCATCAGTGGTTCCTTGTTGCAGGGCTATCATAGCCACTCTGTCCTCTAAGTCCGGGACTTTTAAAGCCTCTCGAGTGAATCGATTGATGTAGTCCCTTAGGGCTTCATTCTGTCATTGCCGGATTACCATGAGTGATGCAGAACTTTTCTCATGCACCCTTCCACTAATGAACTGATTGATGAAAGCCTTGCTTAGTTCCTTGAATGACCCAATAGAGTTGGGTGGTAGACGGCTATACCAACGTTGGGCCATGCCTGCCAAAGTTTGTGGAAACGCCCTACACTTGACCGCGTCGTTGGTTGGCTGCAACAGCAATGCATTGGAGAAGGTCCTTACATGATTTGCGGGATCTCCCGTTCCATCATAGGCTTTGATCGAAGGCATCTTAAACTTTCTGGATATAGCCGTTTTCATGATGTCTTGAGTAAACGGTGGTGTAGGATCATCAGGATCTCCTAGGGGCAATAGAATACTAGGATCACCCCTTGGGGCTTCAGCCCTCTTGGTCCTTCTTGGTGGATCCAAGTTGATTATCGGGATTCCTTCAGTCGTTCGGCCCCGAGATTGAGCGGCCTCTTCTTCAGTAAGGAGTTTTTTGAGCCTTGCAGTCTCTGCCTCGTGGGCTGCAAGTTTCTCCCTAGTAGTTTGGGGTGGCTCCCGATTTGTCTGGGAAGAACGTCTCCTTCTTGGGGCGACATCCTCCCCAGTTGTATAACCTTCATCCTCAGTGTATGGGCCAGAGTAATCTTGAATGAGAGGGGTCTGACGAGTTTGTTGATTTTGGGGTCCCAGACCTTGAATATAAGGGGGCACATATGCCTCATGGTAGATTGGATTAGTTCCACTACTGCCCGCCATGGGTCGAGGGGGCATGCCATAGCTTGGCATCCCCAAAGTCTGATTCACGTATTGAGGGAGATCAGTAGTATGGAGTTGAAGGCTTCTCGGGGCATTCATAAGCAGCGGGGAGGTCGTGATTGGTTGCTGGTGAACGGCCTCTTGTGGATTAGATCCATGAATGACCATCTGCAGGGGATTCGTCCCTTCAACCGAAATCGGGATTTCCGGTCCTTGAGTGTTGGTGGGGATATTCGCCCCTTGTGTGCCAGTAGTTGGCGGTGGCTAATCAGCCTCAGAGGTGATAGGACGATCCTTAGGAGTTTGATTATCCCGAGCTGTTCTTCGTGTGTTTGCCATGGTTAATGTTGTCTTCCCACAGACGGCGCCAAATGTTATGGATTAAAAAACGTGCTTTGTGAATTTAATGCTAGGATTAATGAGCTTCGAGCTTTAATGGCTGCACTCGTGTTTCCGGACTAAATTGGTCCTCACAAGATGCCTACGTATCTCAAATCGTTATTGAGAATCAAGCCAAAGACGTAGTTCTGATTGTAGGATCAGGGACCTTATATAGGCGTCTGGAGCCTAATATTTATGGTATGTTTAGGAGTCTTAGCGAATAAGTCTCCTTTTTTATATTGGATAAGCATTGTATTGCTTGCAGGATAAGTCTTTTCCTTGTTGATAAAGGCTATGACTCATTAATTGCCTTTAGTTGGGATTCTGGATCCTTCTTTGACCAATTTGCCATAATTCAGACTCTTTTTATGAGCTGTATATTTTGCATATTCATTAATTACGAAATTAATGAATAATTAGGGTGTCGGGCCTTAAATATCGGCCTTTTGTTTGACTAGTCAATTATATTTCTATAATTACTTTTCTGACCATATCAATTAGTTTTTTTTTTCAAAACGTATATTCTTCTTTATATTTTATAACTAAAATTTCTCTTAACTAAAACCTCAAAGCTCAAAGATATCGGGGGCAATTTCATGTAGTAACATAAAATACTAATAATTAACCAATTACTTTTATTAGCCAAATCATATATTCTTTTGTATGACTAAAATTTCTACTTATATAATTTTCATAACTAAAACCTCTTATTTTCTAAAAATATCACACGTAGTTTTATTTAATAAAATAAAATAATATTATTATAATTACTAATAACTAACCGATTAGCTTTTTTGCCAAAGTGTATATTCTTTTTATATTTTTTAACTAATATGTCTCCTAACTAAAACCTCAAAAATATAACGGGCTATTCCATTTAGTAGCATAAAATACTAATATTATAAATACTAATAATTAATCAATTACCTTTTAGCCAAATAATATATTTTTTTATATATATTTTCTTGCTAAAATTTCTCATTTTCTAAAATTATCACAGACAACATATATATAATTATCAGTTACCTCGAATACGACACTAAAAGCTGAAAATTAGACAAGAACAATCCTATAAATTATTAAATCATGTCGAGTCAAATAAATATTCATTATAAATTTTTTTAACAATTTAATATAGCAAATGAATGCATAAATTAATCATCAAAATATAAAAGCAAACAAGACAACATATTAAAATTATTATTTGTAATATTAATTTTCAAAATATAAATAAAAATCAAATTTCGTCAAATATGTAATATTATACTTTTTTTTAATATATAGTAGGTCAACTATATCCTATATATAACTAATAAAAACTAAAATTAAAAAATTAAAAATTAAGTAAAAAAATATTTAAAAGTAACACTTGCAAAAGAAAGTTTTATTATGTTTCCCAGTAATAAACAAATATAGAATGGGGGTTGAATACAATTGTATAAGATTCTCAACTTAATAAATTATGGATCACAAATATGAAATAATAATAACAGCTTTATTAAATCTGATATAAAACTGTTACAAACTCTCTCAAAAAATTCTGATATTCTTGAGAGCTTCTAGGTTACAAAATACTCGTGTATGCAATTTATTAATTAAAATCAAAACCTAAACTGTGTTTATATACTACACAGCTTCTCTATCGATTACAAGATAAGTCCAAATCAATTACAAACAATATTGAAACATATCTTAATCGACAGCTTCATTCCTATAAACTAGGAACCGACAAAATAAACTTCCTTCTTTAGCTAGACTCCATATATAACTCGAAGTTGTAATCCTGATCAGCTTCCAGTCCTGATGATAAATTCTGATCATAGTCTTGATAGCAATCCTGACAGCAATCCTGATACTGACGCTTGAGCAAATACTGATGACGTCAGCAATCCTGATAAGTTGAGTCTAGATCCTGACGATCATTGAATCATGATCTAACAATCTCCCCTAATCTCATACTTTGTAAAATAAAGTATAGATTCCTAGATTCAATGATGCCAAAGATATATTTACAAAATGCACAAGTATTTACAGTAGCAACTTATCTATTTAAATTCTTTGATAGAACAGATTCATCCTCAAGAAGTTGGATAACAAATTTTCTTCTTTTTCTTCAAGAATTTGAATCAGTCTTTCCTTAAGATTTTTGAGTTCTTCATCTTCCTCATTTATCTGGTAGATAGCTGCTCTAAGATTCTGAATGGAGCTTCTTGATAGACTGTCATCTTCAACCAGGAGATAAGCAATTTCCTTCCCATCAGAATTAAGAGTCAGTTGCTTCATGCCAAAAGACATTTCTTTAACAGCAGTGCCTCTTTGCATTTCCACATCCTGATCTTTTAGCTTTAAGTACATGGGAGTATAATCACCATTGTAATTCTTTCCTTCATCAAACCTTCTCCTTATAGTTGACAGAATCATATCACTCCATTCCTTGCACACTTTATTCTTCCATTTAAGCAGATAGTGAACATATTTCAGTTCCTTTGTGGTTTTAACCAGCAGCTCTTGAATGGATATCTTCTTTACACTTTCATCCTTCATGAAGTAAAGAATCTTCTCTTTCTTTTCAGCACCATCATGACAATCTAAAACTATATCCACAGCTTGTAAATTGTTCAGGTGTTCAGAAGTTAAGTTACCTCCAATATCAGTCAAAAAGTGAGGGTCAACATATTGTAAATTCAGAAACTCAGCATCTTTGTGACTTATCCCTCCTCTTGAATTGTGTGGCATTTGCTTTAAGCTTGAAAACATTTATAACCAGAGTTCTTTGGATCTTTGTGAACCAGAAAAGTCAGCAACACCGGAGACATTTGTTATAATTTCACCAGACTGAAAATTGATAGGTCTATCACACCTAAGTGTGTCAATATGTTTCCACTTTTTGTCTTTTTCCTTCTCAAGAACATAGCTTCTTTCTATCTGAGGTTGTTGTCTTCTTGCATTTCTCCATAACCTTCTATTTGAATTTTTAAGCTTTTGTACATAGAGATTGAAATCTCTATTTGTTGTTCTTGTGATTTCTCTTCTTCTGACTTCTTCTTCTTCTTCATTATGAGAATCAACCATAGTAGATAAAATTATCAAACCAATCTCTTGTAGAATTTCAGATTCATCAGGATCTTGAACAATGTCAGGAACAATATCAGGATTAGAATCTTCAATTTGAGTTGTATTACTGATGAGATTTGGTTGTCTTGGTAGTCTTCTCAATTGAGGTCCATCATCTATTTCTTGATCTTCTTCTTGAATGATAGTCCTGATAGCTGGAGTATCAGGAGCTCTTGAAGTTTGAGAAGCATCAGGAATCTCTTTAATTCTTACACCTCTAGACCTTGTCTGTCTAGGTACTGTTTGATTAGACCTCCTCCCTCTTATTGCACCTCTTCTACCTCTGCCTCCTCTACCTCTAGCAGGAGCAAGATTATTAAAACTCTCCATCATTTCTCTTTGTTGACTTAGAAATTCTTCATGTGAGAGATCATGATATTCTTCACTAGCAGTAGAAAGTGCCTTTCTTGCAAATAATTGTTGAACTCTCTTATTAGTGTGAAAGAGAGTAACAACATTACCATCTCATGTCTTGAACTCCTGGAATAGATTAGCAGCATATTCGGGATTTTCAATGAGAACATCTTCATCACCTTCAGGAATTGTAGGAAGTGCTTGTCCATGACCAGGTGTCAGGATTTGATCAGCCATCAGGATTTGATCACCTGTCAGGATTTGCTCTTCCATCAGGATCTGAGATTTCACCAATGTCCTTACTGTTATAACTCCAGAATCAGAAACATGAGTTGACTGCATGGATTGACTTTGAGAAGTTTGAATTGTAGACTTCACCATAGCAGCATCAGAGGTTTCTCATTGTATTACCTTGTCATCACCATCATTTCCAGTATGATCATCATCATTATTCTTTCTCAATACTAGATCAGGTCTACATTTTGTCTGACTTACCTTCTCCCCCCTTTTGGCATCAGGATTTGATAACAAATTTAAGATTAAGGAAAGAGAGGCTTGGATATCAGTTACCTTAGAATCCAATAAGTCAATTCTTTTGTTGATGGAGGACTGTTCAGTAATAACTGACTTAACCTGAGATTCCACATCTCTTAATTGAAAAGCAGTTGGAGCCTTTGTCAAGTTATTGGAAATATAAGTCCTCACCATTTCAGTAGTAGCCTTCACAGAATCAATTTCATACTTGAGGCTCCTATATAGAAGAGTTGTAGCCTTCAAGTGATTCTTCACATCTTCATTTTCAATCAAGCTAGCAGCATAAGAAGCATGCAGTAAAGCACATGGATAGCTAACAGAATCATCAGACATGTACCAAGCAATATCCCATTCATGTCTTCTAAGCTGCTCAACAGGATCTATTGCGGAAGGACCAGAAAAGTCTTGTCTTTGATCTTTTCCTGTAGTAGCCTTGCCAGCCATGAAAGTGCTTGAAGAACCAAAGTTAGTTCCAAGACTAGATTTTAGTGTTGTAGCAAGCTGATCCTTCTCAACATCATTATCATCATCAGAATCATCATCATCACTATCTCCAGAATCATCAACATCAGGATCAACAACTCCTTTCATTTTATCTTTGGATTCTGAGATAGGATCATTCATTGGTCTTGAGCTTAGTGGTTGAATTAGGATAGGCTCAGCATCAGGAGCACCACTAGCGTCAGGAGCAACACTGTCAGGATTTGAAATGCTTGCATCAGTATTTTCTACTAATGGTTCTTGTGTAGCTTGAGGTTTAGAAGCTGCTTCAACACTTTGAGTTGGAGGTTCTTGTGTGCTTCCCTCAATGACAGTGTCCTCAACCAAATTTTCCATTTCAGGAATATCAGAAGTCCCTTGAGCAGTGTCAGGAAACTCCTTAGAAACTGTAGCTGTATTGCCTACATCTTCACATTGAGAAGATGGTTCTTGTGTGGCTGGAATGTATGTGTCTGCATTCTCCCTTTGAGAAAATGGTTCTTGTGGGACCATTCCTTCAGCTATGCCTTCACTCACACATTGAGTAAGTGGTTCTTGTGTGGCTGGATCTTCAATAGCTGCTGAACCACTTTGAGGTTCAAGTTCTTGTGAGCTAGATCCCTTCAGTTTCTTATGTCTTGTAAAAACAAACTCATCTGCCTTCCTTTTCTTTTCCATAGGATGTGTAAACCCAAGTTTGGAAGCAGCAGTACCAAGATTCTCCCATGAGATATCTACAAGTCTTGAAGTTGGAGAGTCTGAGATAGAGACAGTTTTGCTTGGTGTAGCATCAGGACTTCCAACGTCAGGATTTGCTTGAGCATCAGGATTTGACTGCTCATCAGGATTTGAAATGTCATGTCCATCAGTATCATGTGTCTTCAAAGGAATATGATACCTGTTTTTAGTTAATTTTCTTTTCTTCTGTGGCTTAGAAGATGGTGCCATAGCTTCATTAGCAATATCAGCAACTTCCTTGTTCAGCTTAAATTTGGAGGATATAGGCAAATCATCCTCAGAATCAGTTTCATCCCTTAAAACTAACTTTCTTTTCACAGAAACAACTTCCTCAACCTTATCAGCTGGCTTCACCAGGACCCCTTGTACACCCCCTTGTTTCCTCTGTTTGGTGAGTGGTGTAGAGGAGAAATCTTTTGAGAGACATTAGAGGTGGTTGATGAGTGTTTAGAGTGTTTGGGAGGGATGCTTGTGTCAGGAACAATGTGTGTTTGGCCTTGCCCATAGCATCAGAAACTGTTCCATAACAAGTAGGCATTTTCTCTTGCAAGAAAAGCCTAACCTCGTCAGGAATGTAGGCATTGCCTGTAAAACCATTTGCCTTATCACTGTTGACTAATGACTTCAAATTGTTCTCTGTAATTCTACAAATTGGTAGAATCACATCCTCTTCAAAAACAACATTAGGACACAAGTGACAGAATATCAATTGGAAAAATCTAATAAAACAGACATAACCTAATTTATCTGCTTTTCTATCACTCAAAGCTTTTAAAACAAAATTACCATAATCAAACACTGTAGAATGGATTAGAGAATACCCAATTTTGAGAGATCCTGATGGAAGCGCATCAAAATTTGATGTCTTGTTCAGGAAACAGTGACTTATGCCTCTTCTATAACAGCAGGAGTAACATGATGAGTAACACCATTGAATTCAAACTGCATCAGTATTGTTCCTGACGGGCCTTTACCAAAAACAACCATGTTCCATACCTGCATCACAGACTTAAGAGAAACACTCGCAGGTTCTGTTAGAGCATACTTCAATGGGCTTGAAGTAAGAAAATCTTGGATTATGTGGAACTCGTTTGGCAATTCCTGATGGTCTAACACAGCTACAAAATTATTAGTGGCAAAAGTAATACTACTAATTACTGTTTGTTTATTCATGAATGATGAAGACGCCAGTGATACAATACAGAAAGCTTGAGAATTGAGATTTAGAAATTAGGGTTCGTGAGCACAGAGAGAAGGTGAAAAGCAAAAACTGATGTTGAGAGAGTAAACGGTAAAATTTAGAAAATCAAATATATTTTATTAAAACAAAATATTACTCTCAGTTACAGGTGGCACGCTGTGATTTGTGCAATAATAATTAGTAGACCAAATTACGTGTGTATTTAAACATAACTGCACCGCTTTTTATGTGTATCTATATGTATATATATCTATCAGTGTGACACACGCGCACATATGATTGTCCAACTAAAACTCAAACGTTTTTCATCAGTAACTGACGAAAAATCAGGCACAATTTAAGCAATGAAATACTGACATGTACATCAGTATTGACCGGTTGACTTCCTGTCAGGATTGTGTCCTATCAGGATTTGATCAAAATTACATACCTTGCAGAATGACCATCAGGATTTGACAGTCATCAGGATTTCCTCTCTGTAGCTTTCATCAGAAATTCTCAAAGTTCATCATTCCAAGTTCATTCACCAACTTATTGAAAGTAGCTTCAGGTAGTGGCTTGGTGAATATATCAGCTAGTTGTTGATCAGTAGGAACAAAATGAAGTTCAATTGTTCCTTCCAGAACCTGTTCTCTTATGAATTGATATCTAATACTGATGTGTTTAGTAAGAGAATGCTGAATTGGATTTCCTGTCATTGCAATAGCACTTTGGTTATCACAAGAAATAGGGATTTTTGAATATGACATGCCATAATCTAACAACTGATTTCTTTTCCACATTATCTGAGCACAACAACTTCCTGCAGCAATGTACTCAGCTTCTGCAGTTGAAGTAGAGATAGACTTTTGCTTTTTACTAAACCAAGAAACTAGTCTAGCACCCAAAAATTGACAACTTCTTGAAGTACTTTTCGTGTCTATCTTGCATCCTGCAAAATCAGCATCTGAATAACCACACAAACCAAAATCTGATTCTCTTGCATACCAAAGGCCAAGTGAAGGAGTGCCTTTGAGATATCTAAAAATTCTTTTAACTGCAATCAGATGAGGTTCCCTGGGATTTGCTTGAAATCTTGCACAAAGACAGGTTGCAAACATGATATATATATGGTCTACTTACAGTGAGATACAATAAAGAGCCAATCATTCCCCTGTAGTGAGTTACATCTATCTCAGCACCTTGATCAGGATCAAGTTTGGTTAGTCGTTCTTTCATTTGTTCCTTCATTAAAGCTTAGGTGTGATAGATCTATCAATTTTAAGCATGGTTAGTCGTTCTTTCATTTGTTCCTTCAATAGTAAACATATTTATATAAAAAAAATTAAATATGCTAATTAGAACGCATATCTTAAACCTATTTATTTGGGTCTTGTGATGAGCTTATACTTTTTAAGTCAATATACTTGAACCAATTTACGGGCTTATTTATTTAAAAATATTTTAGTACATCTTTAAAGATATTTATTTAACAATAATTATTACACATCAATTAAAATAATATACTAATAAAGTATATAATTTTTAATTAGTATAATATATTATAATTAATTATCACAAATTACTCTAATTATTTTTAAAGTAAGCCTAATTATTTGAAAAACTTATTTAAATAGTACTGTTTATTTTGAAATATTATTTATTATTTTTAACATGTCTTATTATTATAATTATAAATTTCAATAAAAATATATAAAGAGACCTACTTAGTTTTTTAACACATTCATTTAATATCCAATTTAATAAAAATATTATACAAAAACATAAATAATAAGTTAATAACTACAGTAGAACCTCGATAAATGAATACACTTGGGACCAAAAAAATATATCCGTTTAACGATATTATTTATTTATCGATTAATGAATATTTTATTCAATTATCAATAAGTGAATATTTATTCATTTAGATAATATTTTTATTTTTTTAATATGATAATGATGTTTTAAAATTTAATATTCGAATGTATCTAGAAGATAATAGTTAAAAATTTAAAATTCTTACCATATATTTTATTCGGGTTAATAGGCTAAAACATAATCAAACTGGCCCAAAACTTGCAATTGGGTTACTGAACTCAAAAAACTTGCATTTACATAACTCAAAGAATTAAAACTTGCATTTAGGTAACTGCCGTTAACATCACTAACAGAATAAAAACTGAACTTGCAACTTACAAAACTGAACTCAACCCCAACTTGCATTTACATTACTAGATTAATAAAAACTTGTAACTAGGGGCACTGAATTAAAATAAACTTGCAACTGGGGTACTGAACAAAAATAAACTTACAATCTCTCTCAATCTCCCTCCTCTCACAATCTCTCTCCTTTCACAATCTCTCTCATCTCTTAATCTCTCTCCTCTCTCAATATCTCTCCTCTCTCCATCTCTCTCCTCTCTCTTCTGTCCCAATCTCTCTCAATCTCTCTCATCTCTCAGTCTCTCACGATCTCTCTCAATCTAACAATCTAATCCCGAATACTATATAATTTTAACACGATTATCTTTTTTATGATTTTGGATAAGTACAAAGTTGATTTCAATTGTTAATTTTTATATTTAAAACTAAATTATTAATTTTAATTGAGTAAATAAATGTATATAAATGAAAATATGTGATATTTTATAATTTTTTTGACTTTGATTACTCAATTGCAAGTTGAGGATCAGTTCAATTATTCGATTGCAACTTTTTATTAGTTCAGTTAATTAATTGCAAGTTTATATTAGTTCAGTTAGTCGAGTGAAAGTTTTTTGAGTTCAGTAACCCAATTGCAAGTTTTGGGTTAGTTCAGTGATGTTTTAGCCTATTAACCCTATTTTATTCACTTTCAATAATATGCATACATGAATTATACATATAAATTAAGTATAGTATGTTTGTATTATTTTAATATACTTGAAAGTGTTCATAAGATTGTATTAGTAATATACTTAGAGTCTATTAAATTATATATAAATTTATAATTTTTTTTGACTAGATGACATATATCATAAAAATATATATTGTTTTAATTTTAGTGAATATTCATTTACTCCATTGCCCCAAGTTGGGACCGGAAAAAAATATTTATTTGACGAGGTTATTCATTTATCGAACATTTATTTATCGAGGTTCGACTGTATTAAACAATCCATGCGCACTGGTTAATCTTGGTGTTTGGTAGTTAACGGATGAAAATAATAGTTTAGACGCAATTCACTAATTTTGAATTGTTTGTGCGTCTAATTAAAACACAAACAACTTATTTATTCAGCTATTTACCGAATAATTTTATGCAAAACAATTAAATTTAATCTGTTAGAGTTAGATAAAATAGCTAATTAAAACATCTAATTTAATATGTTAGTTAAAAATTAAAATAGCTAATACAATCAGCTACGGATTCTTTGTTTGTCTTCGAAGCAACTCTTTGTAAATAAAATTTATGAAAATTGCTATCATATATAGATTTCGGAGAAAGATGAGAATTACGTGACACATCTTAGCATCACGTCGCCCACAAATTATATTTAGTGGCTAATATGTATCTAACCATATTTTGTTTCAGAATATCACTTTCATAACTCATAACCATAGCCATATCAGCTTGAGTGGTGTGTGTTCTATACAAGTGTGATTACTGTTAGCAAATCATTGTTTTTGTCCTAAGTTCTGTTATAGCAAGTCTACTAAGGGATGATTCTTTCCGTCTGAATTATAGGTTACACTTTACTCTCGAGTTTTAAATAGATGAACATCGAATTTAAAAAAGAGTAGAACAATATAATCATTATGCTACTGAGACCTATTTCCGAGATTTTCATCATCGAGATGCATGACAATTTCGAAGGTGGGTTAACACAATTCGTCAATGGACAATTTCTTCAGGATGTGATACTGATTTGTTTGATTGTTCTCGATTAAATTGTTCATTTTTGCAGTGGTTAAAAAATATATAGCTAAAGAATCCATGATTTGGAAGCAACGCATTAGAGACCTCAAAACAGAACAACCATTAGAATTTCTACCTGATTAATATTTTCTATAGAAAGTGGGGAGAGGAAGGTGGTCTAACTTTGTACTTGGTATAACAGTGATGCATGCATGTTACAACATGGACAGTCCCAAATCAAGATGCTTCTGCTGACAAAATCTCTAGCTCAGCCCACCAAAGGGGAGAGAGTCTTGGAGTAGCTGCATCTGCTGATACTCTGATAACTTCTCGCAGTTTAGATATGATTTCCTTCACAGTCGGTCTCTTCCTTGGATCCTCTTGGATGCATTCTTGGACCACATCACAGATAACTTCAAGCTCCTCATTTTTGAAGGACTTCAAAGTATGATCAATCAATTTGTTAAACTTTTCTTTATCTTTTAGGTACTCAGATGCCTGAAAAGATTCACTTACGTTGATAAGTTATGAACACGGCTTTAGGAGTTATATTATGTGCGAGTAAATTGTAATATTAATTGATTTACCCAGTTCACAAGGTGCCCTTGTTGTTTCGAATAAGAGAGCCTCCCTGATACTATCTCGAGCAGCAAAACTCCGAAATTGTAGACATCTGTTTCAGTATCCGCAGGAGGTGGTAGATCACAATGCTTTGATTCGTTTTCTGCAGACACCCTTGATTTGTATTGAATTTCATTCCAAAAACCAACCTCAGCAATCTGAAGTAAAAGGGAGAACCAAAAAGAATGTAACTAATAAGAGAAAATCTAAAAATAAATCTGGAAATTCATGCTACTACATGAATGATTTTTCACTGAATATGAGAGAAAAGCATACTTTTGCAGCATAATCTTCAGTTAAAAAGATCGCGTCTGATTTTAGGTTCGTATGTGGCATTGGGGGATTAAGGCCATGCATATGTTGTAGGCAGTAAGCTGTTCCCATTATGATCCTCACCCTTGCATTCCAATCCAGATGTTCAAGTTCCTTCACTGAGAAAATAAAACATTCAATGGGCATATCTCCGATTTTTCTTGTTAGGCCACCGACTGGTATTAATATCAGTGTAGATAATCTAATACTTACTGTGCAGATGCTGAAATAAGGTCCCGTTAGGTGCAAACTCAAATACCATCATCCTAGCAAAAGGTTTATCCTCCTCACAGTGACCAATAAGGTTGACAAAATTCTTGTGGTTTATCCGTGACAGTAAATCAATCTAAAGAATGGCAAAGAAAGTTAGAGTTGAAACCTATTATTAAGCATGTAAATATCCTGATGCTTATGTAAAAAATTAACCTGCATTCTATACGCAGTTTCTGACCGTTTTGACCATTTTTTACGAGAATTAATCGTGGTTGAGGCAACACAAATCTCAACTCCACTAGATAAAATACCCTTGTAGAAAGTGGAGGAATCATGACTTTCAAATATGTTGCTGAAATCCTCACAGGCAGTTTCCAGCTCATCCAGGTTTAGCTTAGGAACACCTGCATTTTTTCAAACCAATTTTTATACTTCACGGCATATCAAATATAGATCGTAGAGTAAGTCACATTAACAACAAATTGATATGATGGTCATCACAAGTCATATAATTAAGTTAAGGTAAAAAGACTCAACTGATTAACTTACTAATACAAGGCAGACCTACAAAATAACATTATATGATCTACTAATATAAGGAAATCCTAATTGATCTAAATTAAGGTCATGTTTGTTTCATGGTATTAAGTATAGGATACGATAATAATCCTTTAAATTTTCATATTCCATGTTTGTTGTTCAAAAACTTATTTAGGATAAGTCCAAGGATTATAATCTTTTAAATTTTCATATTCCATGTTTGTTTTGTTGGAGCATAAGATTATAATCCTCTCTAATACTTGGTTGGAGGAGGTATTATTTAATCCCCTCTAACAAGTCATTTTTATAAAGGATTATAATCCCCTCAATATAATCCTATGAAAAACAAACATAGGATTGAAAAATTTAAAGGATAGTAGTCCAATCCCATGATTATCCTTCAAAACATACAAGGGATTAAATTTTAAAGGATTATATTTCAATCCTAAACTTAATACTTCAAAACAAACATAGGATAGCATAATTTAAGGGATTATAATCGCTAGCACTTTAATTGATTTCCAGTTGGAGTATGATCACAATGCTTTTTGCTAATTGTATGATAACAATATTAATGAACTTGTATGGTCTTTTGACATTTACTAAGAAATGTAGCATCCTATAAGTGCCATGGACGAGATCAATGATAGACGTTAGGAGAAAATGACAGAAATGATGCTCAACTGGGAGCCGACAGTATGTAAAACATATTTGAAAATGGTATACTAACATGAGAATATAAAAAGAGTTACTTGAACTGAAGCTGTTAAATTTTATGATTTTCTGGTAGCATTTCTTACACTGCAACAATTTGGGATTCGTTATCCCGCTGTTGCTCACAGTTGTTTGTTGTGTGTATGATACAGCTGTTTGCATATTTGCCTTGATTTCGTGCATTAGTGATAAGCTTAAAAAGCCACAAAGAGTGGAGACAATAACTTATCAACTAGTAACATTTTAAAATAAACTTATTTCATTATAGATGAAAGAACTGTTGAGCTCCAGCTTGAGATTATTAAGCTGTAAGCAATGTATGTTTGACAGTTCAAATAGGACAAAGTACAGAATGCTGCTGTATAAGTTATCACGCATACTTATGGTTTGGTTTAGACGTGTAAATTTGGAAATGATACCTGTTACAAATGCTTTCCGTAATTGTCCACTCAATCCGGTCCTCCAAGGACGTATGTTTTTTACTGCCCGGGTACGGCAGACAAAGCATAAGACTGTAACTACTAATGCGAAAAAAATAGCAACTGATATTCCAACTATATATTCCCACTTAGCTCCGGAATGTCCACCTGCATCCCAATTGGTATTTTCAGGTTGAGAAATAGCATGGTGAGATTTAGATGGTGCATAAAAGGGCAAAGGTTCTTTCTTTTCTTTTGGTATAGCAGGAAATGAACCACTACTTCTTGTACTAGGAAGAGCAATAATGGGCTCTGCAGTAGCAACATCGCTGGAAGGAGCAGCAGCTAGATTACTGGACTGTTCAGCTAGCCTACGACGTGCAATGTCATCTAGGTTCTTCATATGTGACTCAGAAGAACCTGCAGTGTTAGAATCCTACTTCAGTAAACTGAGCAGCTAAAATTTTCACTCTATGGTCTTCATCTACTAGTAGTTTGTACATACTTGGCGGATTATAGCTGCAAACCTCTGTATTATCAGAAAAAGGGCCTTCTTCAGACTTGAGCCTTCAAAGATAGTAAGAGATTAACATAAACAAAATACAATAACAATCCAGCGGGAGAAAAATAGGGAAGGGCATTATTAATCTCTCTAAGCGAATAGAAAACCCTTTTTCAAAAAGCCAGAACAAAACAAAATAAAACATGTGGAAGGAAATCAGGGATTCTTACGAAGGCAACATATGAAGATACCGATGCAGTGTCTCTTTGATCTGTGTGCTGCAGATTTCTACTTTCAACATGGTTTCTGCTTTCACGAAGGTTTCTGTTTTCTTCAGTGATAAGATATCACAATGCAAGACGCTACACAACGCATAAAATAGATCACAGACAATTCAACAGTACCTAGTTTATTGCTGGCACATATATGAAAAATTGCACTATGCATATCAGGCAACTTACAGAAAATATCTTCCATAACATACAAACAATTTTAGAAAAGCACACAATTCATATGTACTTGATTTCACACACTTCACAAAGCTCGATGAACATGTATCAAGATGCAACAAGAAACATGATCCAAAAAATATAGCAGGACTGGAATAATAAATCGTCAAAGAAAAAAAATGCTCTACAGGCAATAGCATATAGTTAAGAGTTAAACTTTTTGACTTGTTCCACTCAGCTCTACTTACACCCTCTGTCTCAAATTGCTTGATTCACTCTGGTGTTATATTCACAAGGGTGTAGAGCAAGCCAAAATTTTATTTTATAATGAGTATATAGATTTATTAAAATATGTTTTTTGTAACCAATTGTTTTACATTTTTGCTTCAAATCTGTATTACAAATTAGAACTTTTTTGGTATTTCTTTAAGCCTGATTAGGACAGTGCGAGAGGGTTACACACAATGTAAACAATGGAAATGTTGTGCACGAAATCTGGCAGAATATATTTCAAAAATTAACAAATGGAGCATTTTCATAGTGATAGCTGCAAGATATGAAATAAGCATGACATACAAGAAAGTTCAAGGAATTACAAGTCTTACCAGTGCCCCAGTTTTCTATTTGGACAACCATATTCAGCGGCAGCACCAGATGCATGACTTCCATCCGAATGAACTTCAGAGAACATATCGATGTTTTCGTACTGTTTAGAAGCTATGCCTTCAAACTTATTGTTTTGAACCAACCTGGTTTAGGTACATTGAAGTACAGGTTTCATTTATCATAGATTTAAGATACAAAACTTTGTTGCTCTAAAACAAATCAGAAGATTACATCCAGAAAATTAACTTACAAAAACTTTAGTGAAGGCATCTCTGCAATCTCTTCCGGAATAATTCCATTCAAACTATTATTCCTCAAGTCCATTATCTCCAGCATTGCAAGACCACCAAACTCCTTAGGAATAGAACCAGAAAATCGGTTCTCAGAGAGTACACTGCCAATACAAAAGGACAATAAAAAACTAATAGATGTTCGAAGTATCTAAGAAACAGAACAGTGCACTGAAATCTGTTGAGAAGTGCATCCACATGGTATCTAACACTTACCGAGAATCTTTGTTGAATTTGTAAATAATCAGTTCTGCATAGATCTTAGAAACTCACAACTGACATCATACATCATACTGATGTTCTAAATAAATTGACCAAAATACATCAGCTTTTGTACGATTTCTTTATTTCAATGCACTGGTCGATTTTACACAACAATAAAGACACACACACATTCTTTGGCCTTGAACAAAATTTACATATTGCAAAGTGAAACTTCTTGTGGACGAGGTGCTAAGCAATCAATTTTGTTGCAATATCATGATTTATTCAAGCTAGGAACTATGACTGTTCATATACCACTACACAAAGATAACATATTGAATGTGAGCTGATAAGATACAAATCCTGCAACGATAGACAAAATATACAGTTGTACTTACAGGATTCTTAAATAAGTAAGTCTTCCAAGATCCGGAGCTAATACTCCTTGAAGCGAAAGCCCCTTGAGATCCCTGTTGCATAGAAGAACATTAGACTAACCCCATACTAACGTTAACAATAAGCAACATAACTTGCTACAATTGTTGCTAATACTACTAAAACATTTAACATTATTCTAACAGACTGTTACAGCAAGAAACAAATTTCATTACATATTTCGTTACCCTTGAAACAAGACAAATAATCGCTAAATAGAAAAAAAAATGTAGATATGAATCATTTTTTAGTCACAAGCATGCGTGAGTCTATGTTTTGAAAAAAGTAAAGTGTTAACAAACTCACAACATATTCACTTGACCGTTGACACAATGAACACCTGACCACCTGCATGGGTTGCAGTCATCAGGATTCCAGTCCAAAAGAGCACCTAGTGGATCCAATTTAATTGCAGCACGAAACGCTAACAATGCAAATCCTGTATTTCCATTTCAAACCAGATCAAAAATGACTTTTGAAGTCAGCAAACACGCAAATATGCAGACAACAAACCGAAGTGAATGATACCTTCATTATTCAGAAAGCATTGTCCTTGAATTTGTGAAGCAAGAATAGTTAGTGTAAAGCAGATTAGTTGAATTCCACATGTGTTCCATCTACCCCCCATCGCTCGCAAAACCATATATCACAATGGTGGAGGCAGTGATAATATCTGCCAACAGCCAGGATTCTGTACAAACTGGTATAGAAAATCGCCAGCTTTCTTTAAACAAACCACCCTCCGAGTTATAAACTACTCGGATGTGTGATTTTCCAACATCAAGAACACAATTTGTATAAATTAACCAACAAATATATACCAAAAACCATACACTACACAAACTAGCAACCCCTCTAATACAACCGACCAAATTAAGGTCCCTCACCGGAGATTCCTATCCGACAAGTTTATGTCACAGCCCTGTTTGAATAACCTGTTGCAATAACATATAAAAAATGTGCATAAATCTTCTTGGAGGAAAGAAAACATAAAAATTAACAATGAGGCTGCAAAAATAATGTACGTTTATGGGATGGAATGGACAAGGAATAACCTCAAGTGCAAGCAATCGAAAAAAAATAAGAGGCAATATGCGAAATGTAAAGACAAAGGCAAAACCAACCAGAAAAGGGCAAAGGAGGCAGTCAAAAAGAATAGAATCCAGTTGTTGCTGCTGTAATAAATGTATTCCCTGAGGTAAAATCAATGGCATGCAATTCTTGGAAATGGTTAAAAAAATGTAGTGAAATTTGCTGGGAAAATGATGATAATTTAATGGGAAAATGTAGAAAATGTTGCTTATTTAGAATAATTGAGTGCCCTTTTCAGGATGATCTTAGAAGAGAAACCTCTCTTCCACCATCATTTTTCTGAAAGAGGGTGAAAAGAGATTTCTCTCTCTACATTTGTTGGCATTTTTTTCTCTCTCAATTTTTTTTGTTTTGCTTTCTCTCTCCAGGCCAATGTTGCCACCCCACAGAGTACTCATGTTATATTTTCCCCTGTTTTTAGTTTCCATGTTTTGATTTATGTCCTTGCTTGTCACGCCTTCTTTACTTTTTTATGTTCTAGATAATCCTCGCACTCGTGCGTTTATAGTGTCCCTAAGAGCATTTCAACAGAAGTGGTCAAAGAATTAGACATATAGTTTAATGGATAGGTTTGTGCTCACATGAGAACCTTATTATTGTCAGAACTGAGATCTAATTTCAATCACATATTTTTTTAATCTAAACTAAATCCTAGCCATACATTTAATATTTTCAAATTTTATTTTGTATCCTCATCTCTCTCATCTATCTCCATTTTCTTTCTACCCACCATCACCACTTTCACCCATCACCTCCACTACCAATAACCTCTAATTGCTTCCGCCCCTCCCACCACCACCGACGTCCGCTGCCACATCCCCCCCTCTCTCTCTCTCTCTCTCTCTCTCTCTCTCTCTCTCTCTCTCTCTCTCTCTCTCTCTCTCTCTCTCTCTCTCTCTCTCGCTCGCTCTCTCCCTCTCCCTCTCCCTCTCCCTCTCCCTCTCCCTCTCTCTCTCTCTCTCACAAATACTATGTACCTCTATCTTATTCAGCAACCCAAACTCCATAATTAAACTCCGGCGACAACCATATCTGTACCTCAATTTCAAAATCCCGTCATTGATGATTTTTTGTTGATTTTTAATATTTTCTGCAGATTTATGGAATTTTCTGGTGATTTCGAGTGTGTATCCATATAAATATGGTTGAATCCAGTAGAATGTTGGTGATTTCATGTTGGTGGTGGTGCCGGAATCCGGCGGAGTGGTGGTTGGAGATGATGACAATATGGTGGTTTGATTTAGATAATTTTTGTTTCATAATAGTGATTATGTTTAAATCTGATGATTTTATGGTACTGATAGTGTGGTCGGGGTGCTGGGGTGTTGTAATTAGTGGTTGCATAAGTGGTAATGATGTTGATGGTGTGGTTGCGTTTTGGTGATTTTCTGTTTGATGGTGGTGATTATTTCTAAACTGTGGTGATTTTAGTGATTAATTGGTGATTATTACTGGTTGTCGGAGGTGGTGGTCGCCGAAAAATGGTGGTATGGTTGAAGGTGGTGGATGGGTGGAGATGGTGGAATAATAAAATATTAATAAAATGAATAAGTGGTGGAAGATGAATATAAGGTATATAATTGAGTACTTAGGATTAGATGAGTTGGAGGGCGAATATATATATATATACTAGCTTAAAACCATGCACAGATTGTTAATTGTTATTTTATTATTATTTTTTTAATAGTATTTGTTAAAAAAAATAAGTAGGTATGTAAAAATAGCTAAACACTTTTAATTAATTAAAAACATTAAAACAGATTTTAAAATAAATAAGTAAGAGTTTGCTCGTTATATTTTTGGAAAAAGAGGGGTTTTAATCTGGAAAAATAAAAAATGTAACATATATTTAGTTTAAAAAGGTAAATGCTCGTGATATTTTTGGAAAATGAGGTTTTAAAATTTAATAATTTAAATTATTTAAATGCGTTTTAAAATAAATAAGTAAATGGTTTGTCCGTGATATTTTTAGAAAAAGAATGAATTTTAGTAAGAAAAATAGAAAAAGTAAATTGAAAAGGCAATTTCCCGTGATATATTTAGAAAATGAGGGACTTTGTTAGAAAAAATCTATAATGTGTTTTAGCTGAAAAGGTAATTGGTTATAAATAGGTATTTAACTAGTATTTTTAGAAAAAGAATGAATTTTAGTAAGAAAAATAGAAAAAGTAAATTGAAAAGGCAATTTCCCGTGATATATTTAGAAAATGAGGGACTTTGTTAGAAAAAATCTATAATGTGTTTTAGCTGAAAAGGTAATTGGTTATAAATAGGTATTTGACTAGTTTACTAAGACGCGCTTCGCAGCGGATTTATAATAATATCTCTAAATTTTCTTAAAAAATATTCTACAAAATACGTTTTTAAATAAAATAATATTTCTAATATAAAATTAAGTTTTGTTTTGAATTATATATATATATATATATATATATATATATATATATATATATATATATAAAGTTCTAGATCGTTCAATCAAAAACAACAATTATACCTTCAGTGTTAGGCCGAATACACAATATAATCAAGTATGTATATGAGAATAACAATCAAGAACACTTTTTATAAATCAACAAACTGTAATTATATTAACAGCTTCTCTCTTAGTGATGTTAATGAATCACAAAGAGCTACTAGGTTACAAGAATAATATATTCAATGTTTCGCATCCCTTCTAGGGATAACCTATCTGTGTTTATATAGTACACAGCTACATACAATCCTTATCTAATTGATACTCCTATAAATTAGCTATACAATTCATATCAATTAAGGATTGCTTCAGTCTTCTATTCCGTTTCCTTAGCTGTATCAATATATTCTGCTTCTTTCCATCTTCAGAATATATTGCTTCTAGAATCTTTATCTTTGCACTGACAGCTAAGTCAACTATCACCACGTCAGACTTTATCAAACTCTGACTGGCTTCTAGATAAACTCTGATATGTACCTGGTACTTAAACACTGATGAACAAACGTCAGCAATTATATCTAACAATCTCCCCCAACTTGTGCATAATAAAAATGTACAAGTTAAACAGATAATTGATGATGTCAAAACATGTAACAAATGCAGTGTTTAAAATATGTCAGAGTTTAATTTTAAAACAGAGTTTAAATTTAACTTAGAATAGAAAACATGAAAACTTACAGTCAGACTTTACTGAATTTCTTGGATATCAGGTACAGTCCTGATATAATCTGACAGTAACTTTCTCTCAGCTCGATCTAGTTCAGCAATCATATCCTTCTTCAGCTCCTTCAATTCTGGTTTATCTTCACCAATTTGATAAATGGCAGCCCTTAAAGAATATATGCTGTTCTTGTTCATTTCATTGCCAAGTCTGATATAAAAAGCCTTATCAGACTCTAGATTGAACTCTAGAACTTTCTTATCTAGTGCAGTCCTGAATCTAGCACTATTTTTCTTCATTTCCACCAACTTTCCATGTGCATCTCTGTACTTAGGAATATAAGCACTGGAAACACTTCCCCCAAAAAGGACTTTCGATTTCATCATTCTATCTTTTAAAACCAGAGCAGCATTATGAGTATTTCTATTTTTGATCTTCAGGAGATATAGAACATACTCTAGCTCTTCCCAGAATTTCAGACGAATATCATCTTCTCCAATTCTGTAAACTCTGACATCGGCCATAAAGTATAATAAAAACTCCTTCTTCAAGCCTCTGTGGTAAATCATCTGAACAGATTCTAGTTTATCAAGGTTTTCTTGAGTAACCCCAACACCAGGTTCTGCCAGTGATGTATGATCTAAAGGACTATTATTAACTCTTTTCTCATTGTGGGAACCCAAACCAGATTTATCATAAGATTGTTTTCCAAGTACTGTTCTGGTTTGTAAAAAGTTCACCTGACTAGGCTTCAGAGTTTCAGGTAATGAAGATCTTTTGAAACCTTGGAGTGGTGGAGATAGTTGAGTTTGCACAACTTGAGCATTGTCAGAGGTTGGCACATCTTTAACAACAACATCAACTTGAGCCTTGTCAGAGGTTGATTTAGCTTTAAAAACTTCAACTTGAGCAATGTCAGAGGTTGAATAAATCTTCTTAGGTAACTGTTCTTCTTCTACCAGTTTACCTTTTCCTTTGTCAACATTTTTAATCACAGGCCTCCTTGAGTACTGTAAACTCTGATCAGAGTTTACATTCTCTTTGATAACAATTCCTTTTTCTTTCTTTCTAGGAGCCTTGATTTCCTTCTTCTTGTAGATTCCAGCTTTAAGATTCTTCTTGTGTTCCTCATTTATCATTCTTAATTCAGCATCATAATCCTCAACTGTTACCTCACCACCATGCTCTTCTAAAAACATTTTAGTAGCAATTTCCTCATCTGTGGTAGGCTTATCAGAGATTATCAAACTTTTGAATCTTGAACCACTGGCAGAATTTACATTTCCCTTACCAGAGTTTGATCTTCTATCAGAGTTTGATCCTGGTGGTCTTCTATCAGATTTTAATCTTAAACTCTTTCCATCTCCCTTGCTTCCACCATCATTACCATCATCCCTCCGTCTCAGAGTTTGAATGTCTTTGCATTTGTCACTTGGTACACTCTCCCCCTTTTTGACATCATCAGAAAGTAGTACTGATGTCAGCAACTCAATGGCAGTAGAAATTGAAGTCAGTTGGGCAGACATAGCAGTCTGGTTGTCCTCAACTTTCCCAAGCCTCTTCTGAATTTCATCAGAGTCCTTAGCTTGCTTCTTGAACATAGAATTGTAATAAGTTCTATCATTCTTCAGAGTAAGATCTCTCAGACTAACTTCATTCCTCAAAGTAGTGACTTCCTTATGAGACTCATCAAATCTGTTGTGAAGAGATTTAATTTGAATCACAGTAGCCTTTAGACTTGTAAGAACATCAGGATTTGAAATTGTCTTCACAGAATCACCAAGAAAATCAGCAGCCCTCTGTGCTGAAAAGATACAATCTGCAGCAGCCCATCTATTGTAGTACATATCTTGAAAATGCTCAGCTGTAGCTCGATTGACCTCTCTTAGCTCATCAGAGTTTGCTTGACTCTCAAATAACTCCTCTTGAGAATGATCAGAACTATCATCATTATTATCATTATCTGCTGGATTCTCTTTAGGAACATTGTCAGCAGCAGTTTCAAAATTACTCTGTGCAGCTTCAACAACAACTTTCTCTGCAACAGGTTCTGGAATCTCAGAGTTTGCAACAAACTCTGTTTCAACAAGAACAGACTCTGCCATAGCTTCAGTAAAATTCTCTACAGCAGCTTCAGTAGTTATCTGCTCAGCTTTATTAGTCTCAGAGTTTAGCACAAACTCTGCTTCTATGGGAACATTCTCTGTTGCACCCTTGTCAGCAACATCCTCAGTAGCATCAGTATTTAAGGTCTGATCAACTTCCTCACCCTTTTCAATTACCTGGTGAGTAACAGAGAGAATCTCTGTGTGAGTAGCCATAGATTCTTCAAGAACAACCGTGGCATGATCAGCTTCCACACCCTCTGTTTCATCAAAATCTTCAAGATGGTCAGAGTTTACAGAGTTGTGTGCTTCAACATCCATATCAAATCCCTGTGGCTCAAAAATTGTAGCCTCCTGAACAAGAATTTCAGGAGTTTCATCTGCAGCTTCATTTGCAGCTTCCTCAACTACATCATCAGCGTTTGATGTAGGAGCTACTTCATCATCATTTACCATTTCCGGTATAACATTTTCCTCAATAATTCTGTCCAAATTGACAGCTTCAGCATTTACATTTGATGCACCAAAAAGATGTGCAACCACCAATCTTCTTTTTCTCTGATGAAGAGTTTCTTCATCAGTTTCACTGTCCTCAGCAACATTAACAGACTTTTCTCGATTGGCCCTTCTTTTCTTTAATCTTTTCTTCTGAGGCATATCATCAGTATTTGATGCCCCAGCTTCAGTAGATGGCTTAGCAATCCTTGGAGGTTTTGTACCAACATGCTTAGTCCTACCACCAGTCCGTGGTTGAACTGTAGAGGCTTCAGCATTTACTGGTTCTGATGGCTGTTGTGGTTGAGGTTGAGGGTTCAAGAACTGAAGCACTGTTTCAGGCAACAACAATTCACCAACACTAACCTTCTTTAAATCCTTGTTGGTAAGGTCAGAGAATACCCTTTTGTGTAATTTGAATGAGGGAATTACGTCCTCCTCATCAATCTCAACATTTGGAACACAAGCAGAGAACAAAAGTTGACAAAATCTAGAAAAATAGACTACATGCCTATTCTCTGTTAACTTCTCACCTATGTTCATCAAAACAAGTCTAGCAAAATCATAATTACTGTTAAAGAGAAGTGAATACCCGATTTGCAGACTGTCGATTGGAATAGCATCCCAATTGGTACATTTCTTCCCGAACGCCCTTGTGATGCAATCGAAAAAGAAACTCCATTCCTTTCTCAAGAGCGGTCGCTTCAGTTGGCCTATCTTCGCCAAAGATCCAGTATACCCAATAGCTTGCATCATTCTCTGAAGATCAGTATCACCAACACTAATGGTGTACGCGTCAGACTCTGCAAAGCCCATTGCTTCACGAACAGTTCCTGGAGTTATGACAAACAATGTCTCCTGGAACTCAAAAACTATGGATGGGGTACCAGAATCACCACCATCATCATAGACACCAGTCTCCCAGAAAGCTTTGATCTGAGATCCATAAAGCGTTGCAGGCTCCACCAAGGCACGCCCAATTGCTGACTGAGCAAGAAAGTCTTGTATTATGTGAAACGCCTCTGGTGCATTGACAGTGTTTAATGGGGCTGAATAGTTATTAGGGACAAACTCAAGTCCAGAAGCAGTGAAAGCAGTTGAAGCCATTAGTAATGTCAAGAAATAAGCAGAAAATAGCTTCAAAAACGCAAGAGAGTTTAAGAAAGAAAGTGTTTGTGAATATGTGTGAGTGAAACTAGAATACAATTGGAGTAAGTCGTGAAAAACTGTAACGGTTGTGTGTATAATGTATAAATTTAAAATTTAAAATTAAAAACTGAACAGTTTTTAATCATTAAAACACAACTGTCTTACCCCGTATACTGTGTAAATGAGACACGTGTCACACATGCAATGACTAACAGCAGTAATTGGCAGTTTCCAATGCGCATGCGCAGTAAAAACAGCAATAATTACAGCCGATTACACTTTCCTATGTATGCAATCTCTCTCCTCTCTTTTACTCTTTTGAAAAACCAAAACAAATGTTTTTCCTCAAAATTATAAAATGTCTGAAACAAAGAAATCATTTTAACCATCAGAGATTAAAACAAAGTTACCTCGGCATATTTCACACAATACATCAGTGTTTATCATTTGTCCTTCTTTGTTAATAAACTCCTTTCGCAAACTGTACAGGTGTGCATAATTGTGTGTGCAATAGCAGAGTGTACCGAAATCAATATTTAAATCATCTCAAAGTGCATAAAATCCACAAACTAAAGTAGTAAAAACTGGTTGCCTAAACTCTCATGTATAATATAAAATCTGATTTTGTATCTAAACTCTGTATACTGATATCCTTTCATTTGGATATATCTTTTATTTTTCACCCCCTTTATTTATATATATATATATATATATATATATATATATATTTTTATTATTTTTCCAGTAATCAGTGGTTGGCACTAGTCACCAAAAATCAAAGATTTTAGCCCTTATTTCATACAATAAGTTCCTGGATCTTCCTAGGCACAACATGATCTCAAAGGAATTTGTGCACTGTTTGGCATCTTTTGATTTGAGGATGAATTATTTGCAATTAATAATCAGAGTTTAGACTTTCCATCAGTTAATACAATTAATTTATGAGAGAAAATGCAAACAGCTAATACAGACTCAGTGTATAGGATCAATAAACTAAGAGATGCTATAAATACAGAGACAGTATCATGCAGTGTTAACTTACTGCACATATTTGAGATCAGAATCTAAACAACTCTTAAGGATTCACAATTACTTACTGAGAATTATGTTCCATACAAATTTCTTCATTGGTCCTTGTGTTTCAGACAAAAAAAAATCATAATCAGAGTTTAACATCAGACTTTAACCGACAGAGTATGACTAACAGAGTTTAGCATCAGAGTTTACTTTCAGAGTTTATGACACTAGTACTCATAACAGTGAATACATGCAAGGAATCATGAGCAGAAAAATCAAACATGTATAGTTTTTGAGTCTAACCCGTATCTCTAGTCAGAACCAGAGATCATTCCAAGTTCATTTACCAATCTTGTAAAAGTAGCTTCACTCAAAGGTTTGGTGAAGATATCTGCAAGTTGTTGGTCTGTAGACATAAAATGAAGCTCAATGTTTCCTTCTTCCACATGTTCTCTGATAAAATGATACCTCATGCTGATGTGCTTTGTCATGGAGTGCTGTACTGGATTACCTGTCATAGCAATAGCACTTTGGTTATCACAAAAAATAGGTATTTTAGAGTACCTCAGACCATAATCCAGCAACTGATTCTTCATCCACAGAATCTGTGCACAACAGCTACCAGCAGCTATATACTCTGCTTCTGCAGTGGATGTGGAAATTGACTTTTGTTTCTTGCTATACCAAGAAACCAATCTGTCACCTAAAAATTGACAGCTTCCACTTGTACTTTTTCTGTCTATCTTACAGCCTGCAAAATCTGCATCAGAGTAACCAATTAGCTTAAACTCTGATTCTCTAGGATACCACAAACCCAAGGTTATGGTTCCTTTGAGATATTTGAAGATCCTTTTTACAGCTGTTAGATGAGGCTTTCTGGGATCTGCTTGAAATCTTGCACAAAGACATGTTGCATACATGATATCAGGTCTACTTGCAGTAAGATACAGTAAAGACCCTATCATTCCTCTGTAGTTTGTCATATCTACTGAGGCTCCTGTGTCTTTGTCTAGCTTTGTTGTTGTAGCCATGGGAGTTGTGGCAGATGAACTATCAAGCATACCAAATTTCTTGAGAAGATTTCTGGTATATTTTGCTTGATTGATAAAAATACCATCATCTGTTTGCTTGACCTGTAAGCCTAGAAAGTAACTAAGCTCTCCCATCATGCTCATTTGATACCTGGATTGCATAAGCTTTGCAAACTTCTTACAAAGTTTGTCATTAGTAGATCCAAAGATAATATCATCTACATAAATTTGAACTAAAAGCAAATCATCACCAGAATTGAAAAAAAACAAGGTTTTATCAATTGTACCTCTTGTGAACCCACTTTCTAAAAGAAATTGAGCAAGAGTTTCATACCATGCTCTTGGTGCTTGCTTTAGTCCATATAATGCCTTGTCAAGCCTGTAGACATAATCTGGATGTCTAGGATCTACAAATCCTGGTGGTTGCTCAACAAATACTTCTTCTTCAAGCTTCCCATTGAGAAAAGCACTCTTTACATCCATCTGAAAGACTTTAAACTTCTTGTGTGCAGCATAGGCCAGAAAAATTCTTATGGCCTCCAATCTTGCAACTGGAGCAAAGGTTTCATCATAGTCAATTCCTTCCTGTTGTGAATAACCTTTAGCCACAAGTCTAGCCTTGTTTCTTGTAATCACCCCTTCACTGTCAGTCTTGTTTCTGAAAACCCACTTTGTACCTACTATTGATCTATTCTTTGGTCTAGGTACAAGTGTCCAGACTTCATTTCTTTCAAATTCATTTAACTCTTCTTGCATTGCTGTAATCCAATTAGCATCTTGAAGAGCTTCTTCCACTTTCTTTGGTTCTGTTTGAGACAAGAAAGCATGATACAGACACTCATTATTTGTTGCACTTCTAGTTCTCACACTAGCATCAGGATCTCCAATTATGAGATCAGGTGTGTGTGCCTGTGTCCACTTTCGTGCTGTTGGTAAGTGGCTTCTTGCATCATTATTGGATCCTCCCCCTTGATCCATGCTCTCCTGATTCATATGTTGAATTTCTGCAGCATCTGAGGCTCCCCCTGAATTGAATGGCTCAGAGTTTGAACTGTCAGAGTTTGAATCAGTTTCCTCAACTGACTCATTTGATGTGTCTTGTTGAGCTTCTTCACGCTCTCCCTCAACTGATTCTCTAGTTTGTTCAATTTGAGAATTTCCAGTTTCTCCAGTATTTATCAGTAGAGGTTCAGAGTATGCTTCGTCAGAGTTTGTCAGAACCGCTTCATCAGAGTTTGTCGGTACTGCGTCATCAGAGTTTACATCATCAGAAAATAAACCTTCATTTTCAAAACGCAGTTGATCATATCCATCTAAGTCATCAAGTCCAGTTATTTTCTTGTCATCAAATGACACATGTATGGATTCCATGATCACTTTAGTTCTCAGATTGTAGACTCTGAATGCTTTTGTTGACAATGGATAACCAACAAAGATTCCTTCATCAGCTTTTAACTCGAACTTGGTCAACTGTTCAGGATGAGTCTTCAACACAAAGCATTTGCATCCAAATATATGAAAATATTTCAAATTTGGCTTCTTATTTTTCACCATCTCATATGGTGTTTTCCCATGCTTATTGATCAGTGTAGCATTTTGAGTAAAACAAGCAGTTTGAACAGCTTCTGCCCAGAAATAAGTTGGCAACTTTGCTTCATCAAGCATTGTTCTGTCTGCTTCAATTAAAGTTCTGTTCTTTCTTTCAACTACACCATTCTGCTGTGGAGTTCCAGGTGCAGAAAATTCCTGTTTCACTCCTCTTTCCTTGCAGAAAGCTTCCACGATTGAGTTTCTAAATTCAGTTCCATTATCACTCCTGATTATTTTGACTTTGTGCTGTGATCCTTTGTCCAGTAGATTTACATGATCCATCAGAGTTTGAGCAGTTTCATCCTTCTTTGATAAGAAATACACCCATGTATATCTAGTATACTCATCAACAATTACTAGAGCATATCTCTTTCTGCCCATGGACATCACATTCACTGGTCCAAAGAGATCAACATGTAGAAGATGATAAGGTTCCATTACTGAAGATTCAGATTTGCTCTTGAAAGATGACTTCCTTTGCTTGGCCTTTTGACAAGAATCACATAGACCATCTAAGCTTAGTATTGACTTTGGAAGTCCCCTTACAAGATCTTTTCGTATAAGTTCATTGATGTTGTTCAAATTGAGATGAGAGAGCTTCTTATGCCAATTCCAACTCTCTTCATTTGACATTCTTGCAGTCAGACACACTGTTTTTCAATCAGAGTTTGTTACCAAACTTGCTTCATAAATGTTGTTGCGCCTGTGTCCAACTAGAACAACTTTTCCAGTAGATTTACTGATAACTTCACAGTATTCAGTATGAAAATCTACACGGTTTCCTCTGTCACAAATTTGACTCACAGATAGCAGATTATTCTTGAGTCCTGAGACTAGAGCTACATTTGTGATGATGACACTTCCAAGATTAATATTGCCATATCCCAGAGTGTGTCCTATGTTGCCATCTCCATAGGAAACCTTTGGGCCAGCCTTCTCCTTAAAATCTGATAGCAGGGCTTTATTTCCAGTCATATGTCCTGAGCATCCACTGTCCAAGATAAGTGTGCTCTCTTTTATACTCTTATTTTCAGATGATTCAGTCTCATCTCTGACAGTTGCCATAAGAGCATAATTTTCTCCATCATCAGAGTCTGAAGTATCTGCCCAGTCTTTGTCTTTAGAGATGAGTGCTTTCTCAGTTTTGCCTTTCTTGCACTCTGGAGCTTAGTGACCCATCTCCTTACACTTGTAGCACTGGATTTCAGATTTATCCTTCTTGCCAGACTTGGTCTCCCTTCCATCAGACTTTCTAAAACTTTTTCTTTCAGAGTTTGAATCTTTCCTTGAGAATCTCTTTCCTTTCTTGAAGTTCTTGAATCCCATCTTCTTGAAGGTCTTTACCATTAATGCAGCCATTTGCATCATCTGTTCTTCATCATCCTCAGAGTCAGAAGCTTCATCAGAGTTTGAGTCATCATTAGAGTTTGATGACTCACTTTCAGATTTAATGACTAAAGCCTTTCCCTTGGCTTTCTTCCTTGATGATTCCTTCTTAATGGGCTTCTCCTCAACTTTGAGAGCAACAGATTTTGTCTTTTTACTTAATCTTCTATTCCTTTGTTCTATCTCCAGTTCATGAGTTTTCAACAACCCATAGATTTCATCAAGATCTGTATCAGCAAGTTCATAATTATCTCTTATTGTGGTTGTCTTTAAATCCCACTTTTCAGGTAGAGATAACAGAAACTTGAGATTAGACTCTTCAAGCTCATATTCTTTATCAACCAGAGACAGATCATTCAATAGTTTGCAAAATCTGTCATAAGTCTCAGTCAAGGTTTCATTAGGTCTTGAATCAAAGTGCTCATACTCCTGTGTGAGTATTGTCTTTCTGTTCTTCTTAATTGCACCTGTTCCCTGGCATCTGACTTCTAAAGCATCCCATATCTCTTTGGCAGTTTTGCAGCCAATTACCCTGTTAGACATAACATTATCTAAAGCACTGTGGAGTAGATGTCTAACCTTTGCATCTTTTGCAATTGATGAGATGTCCTCAGGAGTCATATCTTTCTTTTCCTTTGGAACAGTCTTTTGTTCTTGACCATCAACAACAGGGGCTAGTTTGGTTGGATTATGAGGACCATCATAAATTCTGTCAAGATATTCTGGATCTGTAGCCTCCAGAAACATGGTCATCTTCACCTTCCAAATTGGATACTCTACTGGCCTGAGAATTGGAACCCTGATTGTTTCATATCGACTCACAGAATTAGGCTTAACCTGTTCAGCCTTGGGAGCAGTTTGATTTTCTTCAGACATGATTATTACTGTGTTTGAATCGTAAAACTGTATATATTAAACAGCCTAGGCTCTGATACCAATTGTTAGGCCGAATACACAATATAATCAAGTATGTATATGAGAATAACAATCAAGAACACTTTTTATAAATCAACAAACTGTAATTATATTAACAGCTTCTCTCTTAGTGATGTTAATGAATCACAAAGAGCTACTAGGTTACAAGAATAATATATTCAATGTTTTGCATCCCTTCTAGGGATAACCTATCTGTGTTTATATAGTACACAGCTACATACAATCCTTATCTAATTGATACTCCTATAAATTAGCTATACAATTCATATCAATTAAGGATTGCTTCAGTCTTCTATTCCGTTTCCTTAGCTGTATCAATATATTCTGCTTCTTTCCATCTTCAGAATATATTGCTTCTAGAATCTTTATCTTTGCACTGACAGCTAAGTCAACTATCACCACGTTAGACTTTATCAAACTCTGACTGGCTTCTAGATAAACTCTGATATGTACCTGGTACTTAAACACTGATGAACAAACGTCAGCAATTATATCTAACATTCAGAGCTATTATTTCACTACCTCTAAATCTACTCCCACTAAAAAAAATCAAAAAATATGAACAAACATCCTTTTTGTTGCTGAAAATCAAAAAATATGATCAAACATCCCTTTTGTTGTTGGGAGAATTTTTTATTAATAATGATTTCTTTTTGTCAAAACAAATAACAACAAAAACAACAACCTCTTCCTTTAAAAAAAATAAAATTAATGACATTTTCTCAATGTTTATTATTCTTGTATGACTTTTGTTATAGATGCACCAACTTATTGAATTTTATTAAAAATGCACACACTAAATAGAATCTTCAGTCGAATAAATCTTAAAATGATATTTTCGAAATACATACACTATAAATTTCTTAATATACAATTTTTATCTTTGAATTTTTTTGTATGAATTACAGAAAATATTTTACTAAAAGATATAATCTTTTCTCATAAAAATTAGAGCAATAACAATCTAAACGTTAAAAAACAATGATAGAATTTATTTTTGAAGACACGATGAATTCTCTACTTTCGAGTTACCTTGTATATAGGTGTATTAACTTTTAACTATAAATTCAAAACTAATAACGTTCAAACATAAACATATAAATCAATTCACAACTGAATGTACATGAAAATCACCTTGCTCGTCCTATTATTTTAACTGATTAACTGATGAATCCCCTTTCTTATTAATCCATGTCTTAACTCAATCAACACTAATAACAAATAACTTGTCTTGACAAAGATTTTAATATGATCAGGATACAAACAAACGTAATACGATAAATAACATAAAGGAAAAAGTCTCATACTCATGTACTCATATACACACTTTTAACATGAACAAACAAAAAAGTAAAGAAGAACAATGTTGACAACAAAAATCGTAGTAGACCATTAACAGAGTTAATGTGTATATTTATACTATTAATTAGCTGTTTGTATGAAAGTATTAAAGGTAATTAATTATTTATCAAGTAATTACTTAATTTCTTATGCAAGATCGATCTAATTTCTTAACTTCTTATTTACCGATATATTCTTGTATTTTCTATTATATTACATTAAAAAGGAAAATTTAGGAGAGCAGAATGTTAAGATAGTAATTTCATTTGAAAAGAAATATTATGAGAATATCTAGATAATAATAAAGGGAAGTTCAAAATAATGTAAAGTAATACACTTTTTTTTTTAATTTAGATATTTGAAGGAAAAAATGTTATAATTGAATATTTAGTTTCCTCCATTAGTAAAGATCTATTGTATATTTACTTTCTCCATTAGTAAAGATCTATTGTATATTTACTTTCTCCATTAGTAGAGATTTTAAATTCAAAAATATTATATTTACTTTCCTCCATTAGTAGAGATTTTAAATGCAAGAATATTGAAATTGTATATTTAGTTTCCTCCATTAGTAAATATTTAAAAGGCAATTGCGATTTTTTCTATTCTTTGATATTAATAACTTAATTTCTTATGCAAGACCGATCTAATTTCTTAACTTTTTATTTACCAAAACGTTCCTGTATTTTCTATTATATCACATAAAAAAGAAGAAAGTTTAGGAAAAGAGAATGTTAAGATGTTAATTTCATTTGAAAAGAAATATTATGAGAATATTTAGATAATAATAGAGGAAAGTTTAAAATAATGTAAGGTAATACACTTTTTTTTATAATTTAGATATTTTGAATGCAAGAATATTATAATCGAATATTTAGTTTCCTCCATTAGTGATATTTAGTTCCTCCATCAGTAAAGATCTATTGTATATTTTCTTTCTCTATTAGTGAAGATTTTAAATGCAAGAATATTATATATTTTTTTCCTCTATTAGTAGAGATTTTAAATTCAAAATATTGAAATTGTATATTTAGTTTTGTCCATTAGTAAATATTTAAAAGACAATTGAGATTTTTTCTAATTTTTGATATTAATTATTTAATTTCTTATGCAAGACCGATCTAATTTACTAACTTCTTATTTACCAAAACGTTCCTGTATTTTCTATTATATTACATAAAAAATAAAGTTTAGCAGAACAGTATGTTAAGATAGTAATTTAATTAAAAATATATCATGAGAATATTTAGATAATAATAGAGGAAAGTTCAAAATAATTTAAGGTAATAAACTTTTTTTCTAATTTAGATATTTTGAAGGCAAAAATATTATAATTGAATATTTAGTTTCTTCCATTAGTGATATTTAGTTTCCTCCATTAGTAAAGATCTATTATATATTTACTTTCTCCATTAGTAGAGATTTTAAATGCAAAAATATTATATGTTTCCTCTATTAGTAAGTATTTAAAAGGTAATTGAGATTTTTTCGAATTTTTAATATTATTAATTCAAAAATTTGAGAAAATTAGAAAAATAGAACGAAGCGATCTGAGAGCGCCACCTCACCGCCCTCGTCTTCTCCTTTATATAATAGTATTGATTATTTATATTTTAATATTTTTAGTAATTGCACTTGTTAAGAAAAATAATTAGGCATGTTAAAATATGTAAACTTTTAAAAAAATAATTATAATATTAGGTTTAAAATAAATAACTAAAGATTTGTCCGTGATATTTTTGAAAAAATGACGGGTTTTAGTAAGGAAAAATAGAAAAACTAACATGTTTTAGTTAAAAAAAGGTAATTGTCCGTGATATATTTGAAAAAGTAGGAGAATTTGTTAGAAAAAATAAAAAAAATAATTTATTTTAGGTGAAAAAGATAATTGGTTATAAATAGTTAATATTATGATTTAATAATATATTTCTATAAATAAGTAAGGTTAATTAAGTAAAAACACGAATTTAAGAAAGGGCAATTAAGTAAAATCACAGTGTACCATACCAACCGACCAAACTTTTAATGTTTCGTCTATTATATAATAGTATATATATATATATATATATATATATATATATATATATTATACTCTAATATATATTTTACGTATTTATACATGCAATACATTATAAGCAAGATATAGAATAATTAGTCGGTTGTCAATATATATATATATAGTTAAGTTTTATGGAGACCACCTTTTTTGTGGAGACCTGGAGACCACATACGTTCTGAAATTTGAATTTAGCAAAATATAATATTTTATAAATTATGTTCTATGAAAATAACTATTTTCATTTAAAATCTTTAAAATTATATATGTTTTGCAAGTAAAACATTGCAAAACATATTGTTCTGCAAAACATGTTCGGTTTGTAGAACATTCATGTTTAGTTTGCATTGCAGAACTTACATGATTTTCAAGATTTTCAATGAAATAGTGATTTTCATAAAATATACTTTGCAAAACAGTACGTTTTGCAAATTTTTTATTACAAAATATGATCTATTTTGCTAAATTTAGATTTCAGTCTCCAAGTCTCCACAAAAAAGTTGGTCTCCATACTATATATATATAGGAGGGTTCAACGAGTAACTTGTTTAAGAGATCATATTTAGATCTTTAACATAATTAGATTGGTTTATAAAGATGCCATCCTCCCTTTGATGTACTTGCAGGCCTAGGAAGAAGGTTAACTCTCCCATCATACTCATCTCATATTTGCTTTGCATCAACTTAGAGAAGCTTTCACAGAGTTTTTCATTTGAAGAGCCAAAGATGATATCATCCACATAAATTTGAACTAGAATGATATCATTTCCATGCTTCTTGAAGAATAGAGTTTTATCAATTGTGCCCCTGGTAAATTGATGCTCAAGAAGGAATTGAGATAGAGTCTCATACCAGGCTCTTGGTGCCTGTTTAAGTCCATAGAGTGCCTTGAGCAGTCTATACACAAAGTTTGGGAAGTTTTCATTCTCAAAGCTAGGTGGTTGGGACACATAAACTTCTTCAGCAAGATCACCATTGAGGAATGCACTTTTCACATCCATTTGATACACCTTGAAATCTGAGTGAGCTGCAAAAGCCAAGAAAATCCTGACGGCCTCCAGTCTAGCTACAGGTGAAAATGTCTCATCATAGTCAATGCCTTCTTGTTGATAGTATCTTTTGGCAACCAACCTTGCTTTGTTTCTTATCACCACTCCTTCTTCATCCATTTTGTTCCTGAACACCCATTTGGTGTCAATAACATTCTTTCCTTCAGGAGGTGGCACTAGTTCCCCATACTTTGTTTTTCTCAAATTGATTCAACTCTTCTTGCATTGCAATAATCCAGTCAGAATTCTTCAAAGCTTCTTCAATTACTTTTGGTTCTTCTTGTGATAGAAAGCAGCTATACATACATGTATTCATTGTTGCTCTCCTTGTTCTAACTCCCTCACCAGGATCTCCAATGATTTGATCCCTAGTGTGGGCTCTATCCCATTTTCTTGTGTGACCCTGTTCATTTCCTTGACTTGTTCCAGGATCATTTTGATTGACATTTGCATTCTCTTATTCTCCCCCTGTGTTTGTGTTCCCTTGCACAGGTGTTTGAAGAAGATCATCAACTTCAAGAGTTTCATTATGTGGAACAGTTGGAACAGGTGGTTCATCCTCACTTTCCGAATCCTCAAGATATCCTTGATTTTCAAATCTTAATGGCACACTGTCTTGTTCACTTGTTGCAAGTCCAGGAGTTTTCTTGTCATCAAAGGTAACATCCATGCTTTCCATTACTTTGTGTTGCTCAGGTACAAACACTCTGTATGTTATCATTTCCAGAGAGTATCCAATGAAGATACCTTCAAATGCCTTAGCATCAAAATTTCCAACATGTTCAGAAGTATCTTTCATCACAAAACACTTGCTTCCAAACACATGAAGATGCTTGAAGGATGCTCTTTTGCCAGTCATTAATGAGTAAGGAGTTTTTCCAGACTTCTTATTGATCAATGTTCTATTTTGCACATAGCATGCCGTGTTAACAGCATCAACCCAAAAGCTAGTAGGTAGCTTTGCATCCAACAACATTTTTCTTGCAGCTTCAATGAGAGTTCTATTCTTTCTCTCAACTACTCCATTTTGTTGAGGAGTTCTAGGAGCTGAAAATTGTTGAGAAATTCCTTTATCTTTGCAGAACTCATACAATGTTGAATTTCTAAACTCAGTTCCATTATCACTTCTCAAGGCAACTACAGAGGAACCAGTGTTTTGTGCTTCTCTATCAACTCTCTTAATATGCTCTATAATTACTTGAGGTGCTTCATCCTTGGAGAACAAAAATTCCACCCAAGTGTATCTTGAATAATCATCAGCCATAACTAGAGCATATTTCTTCTTGGAAAGGGACATTACATTCACAAGGCCAAATAGATCCATGTGAATTAGCTGCAGAGGCTTTGAGTTTGAATTGAGCAACTTGTTTTTGTGACTTGATCTTTTAATCTTTCCTCTTTGACATGCTTCACATGCTCCATCTTGCACAAACTCCAAAGCAGGCATGTCTTTGATGAGTTCTCTCTTTGCCAGAGAGTTCATTGACTGAACATTCAAGTGAGACAGTTTCTTGTGCCATAGCCAGAATTCTTCATTGGTGGCTTTAGTGTAGAAACAACAAATTTCTCCCTTGTCTGCAACCTTAAGATTTGCTACAAACAAGCTTCCTTTCTTCACACCAGTTAAAACAACTTCACCACTTCCTCTTTTTGAGATTAGACAATGATCTTCATCAAATTCCACTTTGAAACCCCTGTTGGTAAATTGTCCAATACTCAAGAGGTTGTGCCTTAGTCCTTCAACAAATGCTACATCTTCAATAATGAAATTCCCAGATTTAACACTGCCATATCCCATTGTATAACCAATGTTGTCATTTCCAAATGTTACTGATGGACCTGCCTTCTCCTCAAAATGTGATAGCAGGGCTATATCACTAGTCATGTGACTTGAGCATCCACTGTCCAAGATCCATATGACTCTTTTATTCATGTTGCCCTGCATTCACAAAGTGACTAAGTTGTTTTTGGTACCCACACTTGGTAGGGTCCAGTTGATTTAGAAACAGTTTTGTTAATGATTCTTCTATCATAAATTGCATTCTTCACAGTAGGAGACTTCACTTTGTTTGTGGCTTTGGAGTTTACACTCTTAGGCTCACATGAAGTTTTCACCCTCTCAACCTTGATTGGGGATCATGTCCTGTGAGTGTGCATATGTGTGTGTGATTCACAAGATTGTGCAGAGTCAAGTTTATGCTTTAGAGATAAACAATTAGCAATCACAGTCACATAGCATGTCATGCAGTTAGAATTACCACAGAAGGAATCATGGATAGAGTTCATGCCAACAGAATGGTTACTCAGGTTATCAACTTCAGTATTTACAAGTTTATTACACTTATGAGTCAAATGATTCACAGATAAGAATTTCTGACACTGTTTCCTAGGAGCATTTGGCACATAAGCATAATTGTTGCTCTCGTTGACACCTATCTTACCATTTCTGTTTTGTTTCTTCTTCTTAACAACTTATTTCTTAATTTTAGGACTCTTGACAAGGTTGTCTTTGGTTTCTTTCTGATCAACAGACTTGGGAGAGGAAGAAGTGTCTTTAGCAGCCTCATCTTCTTCAAGTAGTTGTTGTTTGATGACCATTAATTCTTCATCAAACTCAAGAACACTCTTTTTGAAGATGGGCTTTTCAACACTAGACAAAATGGTTGGGGCATTTTTGTTTGTAAAAGATTCTTTTCCTTTGCCCTTGGTCTTCTTCCTTCCCTTATCATTCTCATAATCAAAACCAACTCCAACCTGGCAGTCTTCAGTGTGTTCCTTGTGATAGGTTTGAACAAGCTCAGAGGAGTTCTTAAAACTTCTTATCTTTAATTTATTTTCAGCAATTTGTTCTCTAAGAGTTGTTTCTATTTGTTCAGCACAAACCACTTTGTTTTTAAGATACTCAATCTCCTTCTTCAAACCATCAAGGCTCACAACCATTAACTCAAGTTCCTCATTCTTTTTTGTAAGCTCAAGATTTTTAGCAGTTAACCTGTCAATTTCTTCATTTGCAACTAACATGCTAGTATAAATATTGAACATCTCAGTACTCATATCTTCAACAGTTTGCTTATATTGAAAGGGAGTCATATCAAGAGAAGTAAGAATAGGTACCTGACTTGAAGAATCACCATCATCAGAGAATGCCATCAAGGCATAGTTTGAATACTCCTGTTCTTCTTCTTCATCAGAATCATCCCAGCACTTTCCCTCGGCAATAAAAGCTTTACCCTGCTGTTTCTTGAGTAGAGCTTCATACTTAGCTTCAAGATCTAAGTATGCTTTGTCCTTTTTGACCTGTTTGGGCTTCTTGCACTCTGTGGCAAAGTGCCCAAGTTCATTGCAGTTATAGCACCTTATCTTGGACCTATCCACACTCCCAGTCTTGTATCCTCTTTTAGCAGCACCAGCAATCCCTTTTCCTTTATTGAAGGTGTTTGAGCCACTTGATCCACCAGCATTTCCAGCATTGAACTTGGACTTAAATGGCTGCTTCCTTTTAAACCTAATGTTAGGATATCTCCTAGCCATATATGCAAAAGATTTGTTTTCCATCTTGTCCAGCTCATCTATGCTGTAGAACTCATCTTCCTCAGGCAAATCATAGACAACTTGAGTCTCATCACCAGTGTCTTCAACTTCCAGTTCCTCAATCTTGACTTGACTAACTTTAAGGGATTCCATTCTTTGACCTAAGTTGTCAGCAATAAGGGCACATGAAGTATTTACCATTAATCCTTGCTTTGCTTGAATGGATCTCTTTTGAAACAACTCTAGCTCATATGTTTTCAAAACACCATACAACACATCAAAACCAATCTTTGTTAGATCTCTTTCTTTGAGGGAAGAGATTCTTGGTTCCAAGTGATCTGGTAGAGTTAGCAAAAACTTTATGTTGAGCTCTTCTGTCTCATAGTGTTTGTCATAGAGTTTGAGTTCATTTACCAGCTTGTTGAACCTCTCAAACACTTCTGTGATTCCCTCCTTTGGCTGAGCCATGAAAGCTTCATACTGTGATACCAGAATCTGCTTCTTGTTCTTTCTTACTTCAGGAGGTCCTTCACATAGCACTTCTATAAGATCTCACATCTTCTTAACACTACTACAGTGAGCAACAGTGCCATACATGTTGAAATCCATAGATTCACAAATGATAAGTTGAAGATGTCCATCCAGTGCTATTTTCTCTTTTTCAAGATCGGTGTATTTGGAGGGATCTTTAGGAACATGTTTTTCTGGTATTATCTCAGTGCCAACAGTTGTTTCACCAATCTCAATCATTGGAATAAAGGGACCATGCTTTAGAATGTCTAAATACATGGGGTTTGAAGCTTTGATGAAAAGTAACATCTTCTTCTTCCATAAACTGTAGTGCTCCTTGTTAAAGGGAGGAATCTTGATACTGCATAGTTTCTGTGAACTCATTCTTGATCTTTTCCTGTTTATATGTTAACAGTCTGCTCTGATACCACTTATTAGAAATGAATACCACTTAGAAACTAGACAGAGGGGGGGGGGGTGAATGGATAGTTTTGAGAATTTTCGATTCTTGAAAACTAAATAAGCTGTGACAGATTATGTTGTGTAAAATACAAAATTAAAATAAACAGCACACACACACAATCACTTTAATCTACTTTGTATTAAGCAAATTAAATACTACATCTTTAAAGAATTTCACAGATGAATTTCTGGCTTCTAAACAAGAACAGTTTGTATCTTGTTTTCTTACAGAGAAAGAGTGCTTAAAATAATTCTATGTATTTCTCTCTTTATAGCTTACTGTAGGGTGTGCACAATATATATATCCCTATACAAACTAGTGCACACACATATTTACACAGTTACCCCTAGCTGAACGTCCAACTTGTCCTGCCATAAGAAGTTCAATGTGTCAGGAAGGACCCCTTGCTTTTCAGAGTCTTTCCCGTTTCTATAGCTGCTTGTCTCTTATCTTTCTCTCCAAGTTTAGCTGTAGATTTGCCATCTGTTCTTTGGACCACCTTACCAGAACAAATGCTTCAGTATTTGTCTCCTTTGAATTTTGGTTCTGTACCTTGATTTGTCTTGTTATAAACGGCTAAGTGTTGATATCGTGAACTCCAGCATTTCCCTGACTTCACGATCTATCCTTTGAAGACTTCGCGACATAGGCAATTTGAGGACTTCGCGATCTAAGCCTTTTGAGGACTTCGCGATCTAAGCCTTTTGAGGACTTCGCGATCTAGACCTTTTGAGGACTTCACGATCCAGTACATCTTAACTTTGCGATATCAACACTTCACGATATGAGAAATGAAGACTTCATGACATAGTTCATTTAGGACTATGCGATCTTAGTACTTCACGACATAGATATATTTAGACTTCACGTCATAGCTTCATTTTGACTTCACGGTATAGGGACTTAGGAAAACTTCTGTAACTTATTTCTTCAGGGCCTTATTCATCTCCATCCTGATGCAAGAACATTTCTGAACTTCTACCAAGATAATTATTCCATGGCCTATGTACATTCTAGCACTACGCCATATATGGGCAATAGCTACGCCTAAAAAAGTGTGCTTATAGCCCAAAAAGTGTGGCTAAAACAAAAAAAAACAGGCTACGATTACACTTTGACCAAATTTGAGGGTGTTACAAAAACGGCCGCAACCATAGACCCCTATGCTGACACTTTTTTGGTTTCTGGTGACACGAGTATATTGTGTAGCTGTAGACCCCTATGCTTACACTTTTCTTTTCTGTGGCTACATCTTGAAACTTGTCGCTGTAGACCTATGCCAACACAATTATCAATATGGTAACACCATTAAAAGTATAGCGGTAGACCTATGCCTACACCTGTAACATAATACTGTGAAACAGTTTGATATTTTTGGCAACAACTTTATCACTATTGCTACACTTTTATCTTTAACAGTTTAATATTTTTCCTACACTTTATTATACTTTTGCCAACACTTTAAATACAAAAATGGAACATATGATATTGAAATATAAAGCTTCCCATTAAAAATATTGTCAAACATCCCAAAACAAAAACAACCATCCAAATTACACAAGGATATTAACAAAATCATTCTAATACAACCAACCATCCAAATTTACTACAAAAACCAACAACCATCCAAATTAACTAAGCCAACCATCCAAAAGCTAACTTAAATACCATCAAAATCTAACATAATTAAGTAGCGCTCAGAAGCTAAGTAACAACAAATCTGTAGGATTCACTTATTCTGCCTGATCTCTTTCCCTGTTCCATTGCTCAATTTTAGCTCTCCTATCTTCACTACCTTCTCTAAACTGGACATAAACATTACCCACCTGCAATACAACAAAAGTAGCACGAATTATATGCATTTAAATAATTTGTAAATTTATCTTTAGTCTCCTTAGGGCATTGACTAGTTCTACTTGCTCAATTAAAGTTCTGAATACCTAAATTTCACCAATTAAAGTTTTGACACCGGAAGAGCAACTGTGAAAGGAGATGTTTACAGCTATGCTGTTGTTCTACTTGAACTTTTAATCTTAGTTATGCCCTATAGAAATACTTTCTATATCAAATAAAATACATTTTATATCAAATAAACAGCGTAAAATACTTTCTATATCAAATAAAACACGTTTTTGTAAAATAAGGATTGATACAATTTAACTTTATATGGAAATGACTTTAGCCTCCTGGGAAAAAAGAAGAAGAACAGAAGGCAAACTTGGAAAATCACCATACTTGTTATTTCTGAAATATATAAATAAGTAACAAGAAACAAGAATATGTAGCAGTTAACAATCGTACACAAGACACTAGACAGATAATAGCCTCGTACCTGCACAACAGCTGAAAGCCGCTTCTCTAAGACCATCATAGTTCAGTGAAAACTGGCTAGTGTGTAATAAAATCAATTTACAACTATACATCAACTTCTATCGACTATCTTCACCACCAAAATTTTGTACTATAAAATCATTGAGCATCTGCAACAGTAGTTGCTTTTCTTCCACCAGCATCCTCTCCAACAGTTACCTCAGCATCTGCCACCAGTAGTTGCTTTTCTTCCACCTAGTTATAAAAGGTTATAAAATCACACAATATAATCTCTGACTTGGAATTTTTCAAGGAACAAAGGGTAATATAATCTTACAGATTGCCTCATTTGCTTTCTCCTAACTTCAGCTTTTTCACCTTCCATTTCACGATACGTATCAGTCTATGAAGCACAGGCTAGTAAGAAAGGTCCTTCATATAGAACTTAGTAACGTAAAAGAGAGAAAGAGTTGTAAAAATAAAAGGCTCAATCAAATGTCCAGACTATGGACTATATCTCACTCGGATTTCGCATACATAAACATTTAAATAATTTGTAGCAAGATCATAACAAAGAAAAAATCCATGGGTATAAATGTAAGAAAAGATGGGAGATGTATGCTTAAGAAACAAGATGTAAGTTGTACATACGTTCTAACCATCTAATTATTATTAAAAAAAAGTAAATGGTATAGTATGCTTCAAAAGTATTTTCTATAATTGTACAAGTTTATTCAAGTAATTAGTTACATATTGTTTCTGAAGGGCAAAGCATGGATGGATACAAGGAGTTATACTAATTAATTCCATCAAAACAGAGTGTTAATATTGAAATTCATATTTTTATAATTATTTTCCACCCAACAAACTAGGTACATATAAATGGATACACCAGATAATTAGTAAACGATTCAGATAGGGCAAATATCTCACACATGTTATCATCTTGACGCTCACTCCAAGTTCTAAAGCTCTTCCAGTTGTTTCACTGTCATGGCGAGGTACATCAAAGAGAGGCATAAGGCCGACGAATTCCCAGGGCCCACCAGCTTTATTATTATTGTATATAATATAATAATAATAGTTTTATTATTATATTCATGCTTTGTTGGCATTCTGACATCATCCTCAAAGAATAAAGCAGGAACTATTTATAGAACTCAATACTAAAACACATGACAAACAATTTTGTGACAGTTTTATCAAGGGTTTGAAAAACTAAAAATGGAATGATTAATAAACACAATTAATTAATCAGATATAATTTAGATGGTTTTTTGATGTCTGAGCTGTCCAGGCATACCTTTGTCTTGATCTCATCAAGAACATGGCCTATATTGCTTTGCTTAGGCAGTCTAATGTAGAGGGCAACCACCTGAAGACAATTAATACAAATTATGACAATGACAGGAACTTTAAAGTGCAGAGAAAGAGGCAAATTCTAGTCTCAGAGGCACACCTCTTCCTCAGGAGAGCGAAGGAAAGCAACTTTCAGAGTTTTCAGACACATATGCCATTGTATTCATGGTGGGAGAGAACATAATGAATAAAGAATTACATTGCCATCGTATTCATGGCGGGAGAGAACCTCAGGTGCAATGTATGTCGGAGTTCCCACAGTTGATTTCGGCCTTGAATTCAGCAAAGATGACTGCAACATTCATATCAAAAAACCAAACAACCACTTCAATATTAATTTTAACCAAAAATTAATGTATTCATTTCACAGCTATTTACAAATATGGTTTACTTATTGCACATGTATGTAGTAGATTTAATAATTAAACCAACCTTGGAGTAACTAAAATCACATATTTTAAGGCGAGGGGCAGGACTGCCATCTAGTAGTGTGTTCTCCAACTTGAGATCTTTGTGACATATTTGCTGCACAAACATAGTGTATCTTAAATTCATAGCAGCAACACATCCATTTATATGAATTGTTTTGATAAATTAAATGCATACCATTTCATGGCAGAAAGAGACCCCAGAAATTAGTTGCTGAAAGAAATACCTAGCCTGAAATTAAATCAAAGTTCAGTTCATACTAAATGGTACTTAAGAAGAACTGGAATCCTTGCCTGCTGCTACCGCGGAATAGGAATCCTTAATTCTTCCATAAATTAGTACTAAATAAATTGAAATCTTGTTATGCAAAAATCTAAAAATTTTATTAAATGAAAAAAGAGGAATTAGCTAACAAGTACCTCATGTTCACTAAATCTACCAGCAGTGCAGATTCTATCAAACAACTCCCCTCCAGATGCATACTCCATCACAATTGCCAGATGGGTTGGAGTCAAGAGCACCTAATAATATAAGCACAATTTCATTTCAAAAACACCCATATAACAAACATAATCCACTATCAATGAATAAATATTTCGAATGTAGCTTTAATGACAACACCGAGATCAATTACACAAAAGTAAAAATCAAATCTGAACAAATGTTCTGAATGTAGCTTTAATGACAACAACAAGTTCAATTATTCAGCGAACCAACATTGATTTACGAAAACCATTTAATGTAGCTAATAAAATTAAAATCAAAACCCAATTACTTAAAACCCCTAAAATCAAGAACCAAGCTAGAATACTCGCAAATCGATGCTAACAAACATAGAAGCTCGGATCTGTAAAATAGAAGGTGAGTGGATATGTAATTAACAAAAATAAGATTCAAATGAGTGGAAATGTATAGATACAGATGAGCGTGTCTATTATAAGCATAATATACTCAATCGAAACAAACAAACAAAGACCATTTAACAAAGACCTAATTTAACAAAGAAGAAGAAGACCTGACCTAGAACTATCAATTAACAAACAAAGACCAAAATCTTACAGCATATATAATTGAGAGAGAGAGTTGAGAGCTAGAGAGAGTTTTGAGAGAAAGAGAACTGAGAGCCAGAGAGAGTTGAGAGCGCGAGAGAGGGCTGGGAGTGAAAATAATTGAGAGAGTGAGAATAATTGAGAGTTAACCCGCTTAATTGAAAATATTTGGATAAAAATTAACCCGCTTTAACAAATTGAGTGAGCCCGCCTATTTTTTACATTAATCGGCTACACTTATTTTTAAGAGCAATGGCTACACGAACTTTGGTGTTAGCATATATACTGAAGAAGGTCTACGGTAACACTGATTTGTAGTAATGCTAACACTGAAAAAAGGTGTAGGTTTTGACCATTTTTAAGGCATATATGGTTACACTTTTGCTTGTAACACTGAAAAAAGCGTTGTTATTGCCCATATATGGTGTAGTGTAGATTGCAAGAAGCTTACTAAGCTCATTATACTTTGAGCATACAAGATAAAGCTAAGCACATGAGAACAAGACAAGTACAACGGAGACCTATACTATATCCCAGTGAGAGAATTCACTAGGTCATGTAGAGTGACATAGTCACAATGATTAGGCTTGTTAATAGTGGTAATCAGACATGCCTTGAGCCTAACATAACCAAAACAACTCATCTTCTAAAAATAAAATAGGTAACATATATATAAAATGGTAATATTATTACATATTTATAACTGATTACATTTTTCAGCAAAAACACATTATTTGTTCTACATTTTTCTAACTAAAACAACTCATCTTCTAAACATAACACATGGAAAATAAATATGTAATGGTAATATTGTTATATATAATTATTAATAAAACACTTACCCTTTTCAGCTAAACACATAACTTTTTTTTATTTTTTTCTAACTTAAACAACTAATTTTCTAAAACTAACATGAGCAACATATATATAAAAAGGTAATATAATTTTATATTTTTTCAGCTAAAACACATTATCTATTTTATATATTTTTCTAACCAAAACAATTAATCTTCTAAAAATAAAATAGGTAACATATATATATATAATGGTTGAAATCCTGGTGTTTTGATGATAACACTATAGCAACAAGCTGGGTTTATTGTGTTGGACTAACATTGTTTTGCAGGAGATAAAGACTTTGTATTTTATAACAAAACATGTAGTAGCTAGCTGGCAGACTAATTTTTCTTTGCAAGCAGCAAGCTGGCAGAGAAATTTTGTATGCAGGCAGCAAGCTGGCAACACTCCCATCAGATAGAGTTTCAGTCCTATTTTATAGCAAATATTCTAGGAACTGAATTGTTAGGACTCTATCACTTATATAAGTCGTATATATATATGAGCTCAATATTTTCAAAACTCTTTTCATATATATATATATATATATATATATATATATATAATTCCTATTAAATAGGAGTTTGTTGTTTTAACGTTTCTTTTCTTAAAAAAAACTCTATTTTCTGGGCTGGGTATTAGTTGAACGTGTCTTTTCTTAAACGTTCTTATTCTCAAACGTTCATCTATCTTTTCTAAACGTTGCTTTCTGAACGTTAATCTTTGAATTATTCAAGCAAACAAAACGTGAGACATTTATGGTCAAGAACGTTGTTTTTGTTGGATTAATTCAAGTATTAATCCGTTCATCATATAAATATACTTGTGTGGTTTTCATTAAGGTTGTTGGACAACGTTTTAAAGAAACACAAGTACTATCAAAGGCTGATTTGAAAAATCTTATACATACTTGAGCTCTTATATATTATATGATATATTCTTGATTAGAGTTCATAGTTTCGGTTGTAATTCAGTATATCTTTGTATTGTTCAACTTGTAAGTTGGTAGTTGCTGGTTTTGTGAGCTTGGAAAACAAGGGTTTAGAGAACTTGATAGCTAGAGGAGTTTATACTTGGTTAGTATAGTACTTAGAGAGCTGCGTTTAAGGAACAAGGTGTTTCAGCAAGCTACAAATAGTAACTGGGAGATCAGGGAGATATATTATTGTATCGTGTAGTTGTAATTCACTTTGATTAATAATATATTCATTTGCCGTATTGGTAGAGGACCAGGACGTAGACCTATAGAAGATAGAGGTCGAACCTGGCTAAAATTGCTTTGTGTTCTTTATTTTCTGCATAACGTAGCTAGTTGCCACTTTACATTATCTGTGAATCTAGTAAGCTGCCAGACAGCAAAACAGACTAATTTTTGCTTTTTCAGTCACATAACTTGGTAATAATTAAAATCGGTCATTGTTAATCATAACACCTATTCACCCTTCCCCTCTAGGTGTTGATTCTCAATTGGTATCAGAGCTTTGGTGTACTAACATTTCTGTAACAGGAAAGTACAGATCCTATGGCATACTTGTATGTACAGGGAGAATCATTAAACACGCCACCACTTCTCAAAGGGGTATAAATTTATGATTTATGGAGACTAAAGATGAAGGTGTTCTTGAGCAGAAATCCATTTGAGTGGAGAGTCGTTAAGGACGGTCCATTCACTTTTTTGGATAATAATGGCAAGCCAAAAGATGTTGATGATCTTACCGAGGCAGAATTGATAAAATCAAGCTATGATGGAAGAGCAAAGTACACACTAATATGTGGTCTTTCAAATTCAGATTTTGACAAGGTTTCTTCATGTAGCACAACAAAGGATATATGGGATACCTTAAAATGCATTATAAAGCTACAACAAAATTAGAGGAAGAATGTTTCATGTCAAAGCAGCAAGCTGCCTCAAGAGACGAAAACAAAGCAAAGGCTCAAATCACTTGGAGTGACGAGGAATTTAATTCCAATGAAGACTCAAGCGAAGATATGCCAAATATTGCATTGGTTGGCATTGACGATGATATGGTTCGAGGAAACACCGAAGAAGTCCTTGTAAATAGTGATGTATCACATTCGGACTCAGATGTTGAATCTAGTGCGGTAAAATCATTTCAGATTAATATATCTTCTGAAAATGTTATATTAGAATCACTAACCATGCAGGAACATAATAATATATCTATTGTGGAGTTCATGGAATTGAAGAATGAAAATAATAAGCTTGAAAAGAAAAATGCTTCTCTTCGAAAGATGATCTCTGAGCTAATGGCTGAAAAGACTCCATCAAACAATCATGAAGATCTCATTTCTGATTTAAAGGGAAAGCTAACACAACTTGAAGGGTTTAACAAGCTGCTCCTCAAAAGAAATGACACATTGATGAAGGAACTCAGCGAGCTCCGTGAAGAAATTGAAGCAAGAGATGTATGTCTTGAAACGTTTAAAATCAGAGAATCCATCTCAATTGAAGCTACTCAACAAGCTGAGAAGATAAAGGAATTGGAAGCTGAAGTTGCAAAGCTTGAGAAAGGCATGGGAAAATTTGTTCAAGGAGAGGAAGTATTAAAGACTATTATGAAACAAACAAAGGTTCCTACGGATAAAGAAGGACTTGGAATGGCTTCTACATCAAAGACCAAGGCTTTTCAATATGAAGGCAAATAGGGTATTCCATATAATTATGTTATGCCTTGGAAAATATGCTACAAATGTGGAAATAAAGGGCATTTGTCACATCACTGCCCAAGTCAGAATGCTAAGCCAGCAAGCTGGAACAGACGGACAGCTTCTAGGCAGCAAGCTGCCAGAACAAGGAGAACAGGAAATCAAGCATCCAAAGTGGTCCAAATGTGGATCAAGAAATCTGAATTGAATGTTCTTTATGTTTTATCAACTAACCATGCTGGACCCAACCAAATTTGGGTACCAAAACGTTGAGATGTTTGTTCTTTGTTTTGTAGGTATGTCTTGTGGTCAAAGTCAATGCAAATCAATGGATATTGGATAGTGGATGTACAAGACATATGTGTGGTGACAAATCTCAGTTCCTTATCCTCGAGATGAAAAAGGGTGGAAGTGGTACAATTGGTGATAGCAAAACACTCCGCATACTTGGAAAAGGAACAATTGGTAATAGTAACATTTCTATTGATAAAGTACAATATGTTCAAGGTATTAAATATAATTTGCTTAGTATAAGTCAGTTATATGATGATGGGCATACTGTTATTTTTGATAAAGAGAAATGTACTATTAATGTTGGCACTAACAAAGTCCCCCTAGTTGCTAGAAGGGAAGGAAATATATATATATATATATATAGAGAAGTTCTATGGAGACCATATTTAGTTGGAGACTTGGAGACCATATATGTTCTGCAACTAAAATACATTCATAAAATGCTCTATAAAAATAATATGTAGAGTAATATTTAGTAAACATAACATATATGGTCTATAAAATATCCCATTTGATTGTAATTTTAGTTCTACAAAGATATTATGCACATATCTTATTTGCAGAACATTTATAATGGGGTACTATGCATGACAATGTTCTGCAAGTATAACATGCGTGATTTACAAAAATATTCAATTTGATGATGATTTTATACTGCAAGATATCTAATTTGACAATGATTTTGTTATGTAAAGTATGTTCTACACGTTATTTAGGTTGCAAAACGTAAATGGTCTCCAAGTCTCCAACTAAATATGGTCTCCATAGAACTTGACTCTATATATATATATATATATTGGACTTTGAGATGCAGGAAGTAGGCTGCCCATATGCTCATATGGACTTACTCAGCAAGCTGTCTACAAAGAAGCTAGTTAGAGGACTGCCCAAATTGAAGTATGTCAAGACGGAAACATGTTCGACTTGTCAATTAGGCAAACAAATCAGGACTCCACATAAGTCAAATACAATGGTATCATCTTCTAAACCTTTAGAGCTTCTCCATTTGGATTTATTTGGTCCGGAAGCATATAAAAGCATTGGAGGTAAACAATATGCATTTGTTATCGTTGATGATTATTCTAGATATACATGGGTATTGTTTCTTCGTACTAAAGATTGTGCTTTTAGTGAATTTGAGAAGGGGTTAAATGGCAAAAAGGTCACTCAACTCGGCCTAAACTTGCAGGTTGGTCATCCAACTCAAAAAGCTTGTAATCAAATCACTAAACTGTTTAAAACTTTCAATCAGGTCATTGCCGTTAGAAACCGTTAAAAATTAAACGGAATTGAGGCGTGGCATGCTGATGTGGCTCCTTAATAACTAAAATATTATTCTAACTCATACCTAACTTGCAATTGGGTCATCCAACTCAAAAAAACTTGTAATCAAATCATTAAACTATATATTTATTTTATCTTTTCAATTAAAATACATGATTTACTTGTGGGATAAATTATTTATTTAGAAAGTTATACTAATTTAAAAAGCATTTTTGAACCAAATTTAAAATGCATTTAGTTTGTATAAAAATAATAAGAAAACAATACGTCACTTAGATTATTTTAATTTAAAAAGAAGTTAGTTTATAGTTTGTAATATGAATATAATTCGATGATTTACACCGGTAGTGGAATTATTAAAAGAAAGATGATATATACACAAATTCGATGATTTTTTAGGTATAAAGTGAAAAATACATTATTTAATATAAAAAATTTAACAACAAATTTTGTGACCCACTTGCAAGTTGAGTATAAATTGAGTGACCCACTAGCAAGTTGAGTATAAGTTAAGTGATCTTTTTGATATTTAATCTTTTAATTTACACATCATTTTCTTACGTGGCGAGTGAGGTGGACTGACAAAACAATATTTAACGGACTTCCGTTAAAGTCAAACTCAACTTAACGGACGTGAAATTTTTTATATGTTTAGTGATGAGATTGCAAAGTTTAATTGATTGAGTGATGCATTTGAAAGTTTTTTGAGTTCGATGATTCACTTGCAAGTTGGACGTCAGTTGAGTGATGAAAATGCCATTTAACCCATTTGAGAAGCTAATCACTTTACTTGAGAACAAGTTGAATACAAGACTTGTAGGTATAAGAAGTGATAGAGGAGGTGAATTCATCTCAAAAGGCTTCATTGATTATTGTGAAGAAAGAGGTATTTCACATGAATTCTCTGCTCCAAGAACCCCACAGCAAAACGGAGTTGTGGAGAGAAAGAACAGATCTTTGCAAGAAACTACGAGGACTTTGCTGCAAGAGAGCAAGCTGCCAAGAAGTTTCTGGGCAGAAGCAGTGAACACAACAAGCTACGTTCTGAACAGAGTGCTTATCAGGCCTATTCTCAACAAAACTCCATATGGATTGCTGAGGAATAAGAAGGCAAACATTAGATATTTCAAAGTCTTTGGCTCCAGGTGCTATGTACTTAAAACTATTGATCGAGATGGTAAATTCGATGCTAAATCTTATGAAGCAATATTTTTGGGTTATTCTTTAACAAGTCGTGCTTATAGAATGTATGATACATCTAAACATATTGTTGAAGAGTCTATAGATGTTTCATTTCAAGAGTCTAATGTTGATCTGTCAAGAGATGAGGAAGATATTGCAGGTGCAGGTGATGACAGCCAGCTTCCAGTGACAAATACTGTATCGCAGCAAGCTACCAACCAGCCTGAGACAACTACAGAAGCTGAAAAGCCAACTGGAACCTCTTCTCCGGTAGATGAAACTATTGATAAGTTGTCAAAGCTCACCTTCGAAGGTCCAAGAGGTCAGAGATCACAAGAAAAGATGCCTATCTATGAAGGTGGTGAAGCCTCTTCTCCATCCAAGAGAATTCGAGTACATGAGGAAGTCATAGCTCAACATTCATTGCCAAAGTCAACAAGGACAGTGAAAAACCATCCTCCAGAGTTAATCATTGGTGATAAGTCAGAAGGAATCAAGACAAGAAAGGGTCAAGCTAATTTTTGTGCATTTGCAGTCTTTCTAGATCAAGAGGAACCAAAGAATGTTAAAGAAGCACTTCAAGATGATAATTGGATCATGGCAATGCAAGAAGAACTCAATCAATATGAAAGATGTGATGTTTGGGAACTTGTGGAGCCACCTAAAGATGCTTCAATCATTGGTACTAAATGGGTCTCAAGAACAAAATTGATGAATTTGGTACAGTTACTCGGAATAAAGTAAGACTTGTTGCACAAGGATATAATCAACAATAAGGAATAGATTTTGAGGAAACTATTGCCCCGGTTGCAAGGCTCGAATCAATAAGGATGCTACTTTCATTTGCATGCTTCAAGAAGATCAAGCTACATCAAATGGACGTGAAAAGCGCATTTCTTAATGGATTCTTAAAGGAAGAAGTCTATGTCAAGCAACCCCCTGGTTTTGAGAATGAGCAATTTCCAAATCATGTTTTCAAGTTGAAGAAGGCATTATATGGATTGCGGCAAGCTCCTAGATCATGGTACGAAAGGTTAAGTAAGTTTTTGATCAAAAATGGATTCATTCGAGGTAAAATTGATCCCACGTTATTTACTAAACATAATGGTACTGATATTTTAGTTGTACAAATATATGTGGATGATATTATTTTTGGATCTACTAATGATGATATGTGCAAGTGGTTTTCTAAGTGTATGCATAGTGAGTTTGACATGAGCATGATGGGAGAGCTTAATTACTTTTTGGGTCTTCAAATTAAGCAAACTCCAGAGGATATTTATGTGCATCAAAACAAGTATATCAAGAATCTACTCAAAAGATTTGGATTTGAAAATATCAAGCCGAAATCAACACCAATGACTCCTGCCAGCAAGCTGAAAGCAGATAAACAAGGTATAGATGTTGATGTTCGCAAGTATAGAGGTATGATTGGTAGTTTATTATATCTTACTGCCTCTAGACTTGATATAATGTATAGTGTTTGTGTATGTGCGAGGTTTCAATCTAAACCAAAAGAGTCTCACTTGAGTGTGGTTAAACGAATATTCAAATATTTGAGTGGCACAATTACTCTTGGTTTATTTTATCCAATCACAAATGCTTTTGATCTTGTTGGGTTTAGTGATGCAGATTATGCAGGTTGTCAAACTGATCGCAAAAGTACAAGTGGTGTTTGTGCATTTTTAGGACAGAGTTTGGTGTCTTGGCAAAGCAAGAAGCAAGCTTCTGTTGCATTATCCACTACAGAATGTGAGTATTTAGCTGCAGGAAGCTGATGTGCCCAAATTCTTTTGATGATACAAACACTCCGAGACTATGGCATCAAATGTGACAAGATTCCAATTTATGGTGACAATACAAACACAATAAACATTTCAAAGAATCCGGTGAATCACTCAAGAACGAAGCATATTGACGTTCGACATCACTTCTTGAGAGACAATGTTGCAAAAGGAAAAATTGAGCTACTATTTGTTTCTACAGAATATCAACTAGCTGACATCTTCACTAAGCCATTGGCCGAAGAAAGATTTTCTGTTCTTCGTAGGGAAATTGGCATGTGCAATGTCTAGACAACAAGCTACCAACAGTTGTCTGGTAATATTAGCTCACTTAGCATGATAATCCATGCTTATTTGAATTTTCTATTATTGATAACATGCAAATAACCTTTTTGATGAATAAGGGGGAGAAATTTCAGGATCATATCATGTGTGATTTAGGGGGAGTTTTTAGTTACCTCTTTGGGTCACATGATTTTAATGTGAATTTATGCTAATGCTAAATTTTAATGTGATGCCATGAAAATATGCTTAGCTGCTTGGATAGAATGCTAATCTTTTTTGCAGGGGAAGCATAATTTTAGGGGGAATATTTTGCTCCTGAATATTGTTGTGTAATCATCAAAAATGGGGAGATTAAAATCCTGGTGTTTTGATGATAACACTATAGCAGCAAGCTGGGTTTATTGTGTTGTACTAACATTGTTTTACAGGAGATAAAGACTTTGTATTTTATAACAAAACATGTAGCAGCTAGCTGGCAGACTAATTTTTCTTTGCAGGCAGCAAGCTAGCAGAGAAATTTTGTATGCAGGCAGCAAGCTGGCAACACTCCCAGCAGATAGAGTTTCAGTCCTATTTTATAGCAAATATTCTAGGAACTGAATTTTTAGGACTCTATCACTTATATAAGTCGTATATATATATATATATATATATATATATATATATATATGAGCTCAATATTTTCAAAACTCTTTTCATATATATATATAATTCCTATTAAATATGAGTTTGTTGTTTTAACGTTTCTTTTCTTAAAACAAACTCTATTTTCTGGGCTGGGTATTAGTTGAACGTGTCTTTTCTTAAACGTTCTAATTCTCAAACGTTCATCTATCTTTTCTAAACGTTGCTTTCTGAACGTTAAACTTTGAATTATTCAAGCAAATAAAACGTGAGACATTTATGGCCAAGAACGTTTTTTTTGTTGGATTAATTCAAGTATTAATTCGTTCATCATATAAATATACTTGTGTGGTTTTCATAAAGGTTGTTGGACAACGTTTTAAAGAAACACAAGTACTATCAAAGGCTAATTTGAAAAATCTTATACATACTTGAGCTCTTATATATTATATGATATATTCTTGATTAGAGTTCATAGTTTCGGTTGTAATTCAGTATATATTTGTATTGTTCAACTTGTAAGTTGGTAGTTTCTGGTTTTGTGAGCTTGGGAAACAAGGGTTCAAGGAACTTGATAGCTAGAGGAGTTTATACTTGGTTAGTATAGTACATAGAGAGCTGCGTTCAAGGAACAAGGTGTTTCAGCAAGCTGCAAACAGTAACTGGGAGATCAGGGAGATATATTATTGTATCGTGCAGTTGTAATTCACTTTGATTAATAATATATTCCTTTTCCGTATTGGTAGAGGACCAGGACGTAGACCTATAGAAGATAGAGGTCGAACCTGGCTAAAATTGTTGTGTGTTCTTTATTTTTTGCATAACGTAGCTAGCTGCCACTTTACATTATCTGTGAATCCAGTAAGCTACCAGACAGCAAAACAGACTGATTTTTGCTTTTTCAGTCACATAACTTGGTAATAATTAAAATCGGTCATTGTTAGTCATAACAGATATTCACCCTTCCCCTCTAGGTGTTGATTCTCAATGGTAATATTATTACATAATGGTAATATTATTACATATTTATAACTGATTAATTTTTTCAGCAAAAATACATTATTTGTTCTACATTTTCAAACTAAAACAACTCATCTTCTAAACATAACACATGGAAAATAAATATGTAATGATAATATTGTTATATATAACCTTTTTTATTTTTTTTCTAAATTAAACAACTAATTTTCTAAAAGTAACACGAACAACATATATATAAAAAGGTAATATAATTTTATATTTTCTAATTTAAACAACTAATTTTCTAAAAGTAACATGGGCAACATATATATTAATGTAATATAATTTTATATAATTATTAATAAATAACTAACTCTCTTTTTAATGACATTGTCTGTTATATATTTTTTAAGTAAAACAACTCATATTCGAATTAAAAATAACACGAGCAAAATATAGATATAATGACAATATTATTATAGTAAACTTATAAAATTCAGGTTTAATATAATTTTTTATAACATACAATTTAAATAAGATAATTAATAAAAAATAAAAGTAATAGCATATGTTAGACGAAACTCGGTACATTACAGAGCACATATGTTGTTATTTGCACTTTAGTCACATTTAAATTTTTTAAGAGCAAATAAATACAGACCGTTAGATCTATTATTTAAAAATATTTTATATTTTAATATCTAAAATACTACTAAAGATTACGTCAACAATTTATTAAATTAAATTATTTATATTAAAAAAAACCGTGCATCGCACGGGATATAAGCTAGTATATATATAGAGTAAAGTGCACTTTGTGTACTCGCATTTTAGTCAAGACATCACTTGCAATACTATAGTTCAAAATCGAGCACTTGCAATATCAATGTTTGTATTTCACTACACTTTGTTGCATTCTGTTAACTGAGATTAATTTCGTTATTAATTTAGGAAGTAAAGTGCACTTTGTGTACTCGCAATTTATTCTAAAGTGCATTTTGTGTACTCAACTTCACTCTAAATTTTGAACTAAAGTATTGCAAGTGAGATTTTGAGCAAAGTGTGGGTACACAAAATACACTTTAGAGTAAAGTGCAAGTACACAAATTGCATTTTACTCCCTAAATTAATAACGGAGTTAACTTCGGTTAACAGAATGCAACAAAGTGCGATAAAATACAAACATTGATATTGCAAGTGCTCGATTTTGAAGTATAGTATTGCAAGTGGTGTCTTGACTAAAGTGTGAGTACACAAAGTGCACTTTACTCATATATATATATCGGGTATTTTTCGGGTTTCAGTTTCAGATTCAGATCGGGTTTCGGTTTTCGGATCGGATTTCGGATCGGTATGTCTAAATCCAAATCCAAATTCAAAAATGTTCGGGTTTAAAAATTAAATCCAAATCCAAATCCAAAAAATCGGGTTCGGTAAATCTAAAATTTCGGATTTCGAATCGAGTCCGATTATTTTGCCATCCTTAGATGTAACTGCCGTAGATTGAGTGACATACTACAAACAACAAATTAACCAAAGTTCCGTCTTAATAGTATAGATAGATAAATAGATCTCTTCAACAAAAAAAATTATGTAACTTCTTGAAACACGTAGTTAGCAACAATTTTTTAAAAATAAATAAATTGTTGAAAGAAATCCTGCATACAACCCATGTAAGTCGTCAAATTTCATCAAACAAATAAAAGAAACAGTTTAACCATATCTTTCTTTATAAAAGTTGAGTCTACCACATCATATAGTTAACCAATCATAGAATTTTTCATAATTTTCAGCCAATCAAAAGGGAATATTTTAAATTTAACCAATCAAAATTCACCAAAACATTTCCTTAAATACATTTTTAACTAGGTTGTTAACTAAGGTTAGTTAGTCATTAACTACTATTTTTAACATATGGTAATTAATATATTTATCAAACAAAAGATTGATGATTGATGGCATTAACAATTATTGCACTCAATCAGATGCACAATTCATGCAGTATAAATAACTAACTATCAAATAATTAATTTATCATATGTACATTAACTAAAAATAAATGTAGTGTTCAAATTGAAATCTTTCTCTATAAAAGTTGAGTCTACCACACCATGTTGTTAACCAATCATAGAATTTTTCATAATTTATTCAAATCAATATATATTTTAATAATAAAATAGTAATATAAATGCAATTTTAATCGCTTAATTGAATAAAATTTAAATTAAAATAATCTAATTATAATAAAATTTAATGGAATTACGATTTTTTAAAAACTTTTGCAAACAGTGAATCTCGCTTCTACATATTTTAGTTAACCAATCGCAAAATTTAAATAATATATAATTAAAAAAATCATGTACAAATATTTTTGCGTTGTACATCGTAAAAAAAATATCGTTTGGTTTCAAACCAAATTTTTGTAAATATTTTAGTAAATATGTGTTACTAATCAAATCGTTTAATTGATTAGATTGATTAAAAATATCATTGAATTGTATTTGCATCCAACAAATGACAACTATTTAGATTGATTTGAAGTTGTCAAAAATTCAAATAGATCCTGAATATCTTACAAGATATTTTTCATTTATACATGATTTTAGATTGATTTATGTTTATCAAAAAATAAAAAAGATCAGGTAAGATATTTCTCAATGATAATTGATTTTAGATTGATTTATGTTTATCAAAAAATAAAAAATATCTGGTAAGATATTTCTCAATGATAATTGATTTGAGACTGATTTATAGTTATCAAAAAATTAAAACGCAATATAATTTTTAATGATAATTGATTTAATGATTTGAGATTTGATTAATTAAGATCTTGCAAAATATATGTATTAATGTAATTGATAAATTTTATCCCAAATTAGTAATGGTTTGTACATATAAATAGATCTACGTGTATTTGTTATAAAAATCACCAGTCTTAATAGCAGATCAATCATTTCTACACCCATACATCATCTCTACAACCATACATCATTTCTACACCTTCAAAATGCAAGGAGCTCGCTTTAATCGTATTGCTTCCTTGACATGTGACAAGACAAACTGGCGAATCAAAGTACGATTGACTAGGATGTGGCCTGGAATCAATAGCACGACGGGTGAGTTCAAAGGGCTCAATCTAATCTTACTTGACGATGACGTAAGTACTCTTTTTACTCATACACAAATTTAGTGACACACATAAAAAAGATAGATTCACGAAACTTTGTTCAATATAATTAATTGTGTTTGTCAAATGCAGAAAACTCACATTCATGCGTACGCTAGACCTGAATTTTGTAACGGGCAAGATTCGGAACCTGTAGAAGGACGTCTTTATGAAATTTCAATGTTGCGAACTCAAAGCTTAACCATTCTCCTGTTAGCAACAAGAAGTGTATATTTTTTCAAAAATATACTCAGATGGAACCAATAACGGTTGAGGATGAGATGATATCATGTCACAAGTTTGAATTGGTCCCTCTTTGATGTTTACATACAAGAGTTGGTGAATCCAAAGTTCTTACCAGTATGCACATTCTTTATTCACAAACCTATACTATATTGCTACTAATTCTAATATATCTCTAATCTTACTACAATACAGATGTTATTGGAGTTTATGAGGGTCCGGGTATAACAGCGTCACACAACACTCAATACGGGTCAAAAAATATATATATGTTTGACATCGTTGATGGAAGGTACTTGCACATTGGTGAATTTAATGACATAACATATTGAGGATGTATCTCTAATTATTTTTCAAATTTGTAGCTTGAAAGCTAGGGTTACTGTATGGGATAAACTTGCAGACAAGTTACCGCTTGATCTAGAGAACTTACAAGGTCACCATCCAATCATTATTCTTACCGGATGCAAAATAACTACCTACAATAGTAAGTAACATATTTATTATCTCTTTATAAGTTAAACATATTCTTTAGTCAAACATTAAATCAGTCACACAAAATCTTATCTTCCTTTATTTTTTTTTCAGGTATGCTTCAAATAAGTTCATATGGTTCCTCAAAATATTATCTAGATTTAGACTATGAAGATGTGAACGATATGCGTGGAAAGCTGTCCCCGCCGCAAGATGTACATGTTACAACTGAATACATTGATTGAGAGTCCGAAGACATTCTCAGTTCTTACACAGTGAGTGAAATAAACATGTTGCGATCTAAGGATGTGACTCAGGTAAGAGAAAATACGCACATGTATGTAGTTATAATTTTTGTCATTAATGTTTTTACGTGACTGTCCGCTATTATTTTATTATAGATGGAAATAATGTGTTTTACTAAAATCACAAAAAAATGATGATTCCGAGAAATGGTGGTATTACGGTTGTGATTCGTGATTTGCTGAATTGGTGGTGGTTGATAATTTTTATAGATGTGATGATTGTAAAGAAATTGTCTCATATCCTGATAAAAGGTATCATAATTTAATTTTTATGTGTATATGTGTATACTCATATTCACCAAACTAATTTTTTTTATGTATCATTATAGGTTCCATGTTATGAGTTATGTCAGTGATTCAACTGAAACAATTCGGGTTATATTCTTTGACCGTGAAATACGAAGGTTAAAATCAGAGAATGTCAAGAACATTTTGGGAGTTAATGTTGAGGTATACAATAATATAATAAAATTAGATTTGTGTAAATTAATTACTTATCTACTGCATTTAATCTCAGGTTCAGTTTCAATAACCAATCCACCATTATCGAAAATATACACCAATCCTAATTTGTATGAGGTTTTTTCTATGAGATACTGGTAAAAATATTCTAAAAATTCAAATTTTAATATATCTTTTTTTTCAACCTATTCATATTCTATGTCTTTTTTTTTTCAGGCTTGAAGTTACTAGATATGATGGTCCTAACAATGATGCATGAAATGAAATGATATTGTGAATTTTAGGATTGTTAGGAATGTTACGCATTTCTAATTTTTTTTATTGGTGTTATGTTAAGATGCTGAACTACTTTTATCACATTGTCATCTATTTAAATTTTTTCTTTAATTATGTATTTTCATAATATTTTGTCTAATATAATTTTTCAAGTACATTCGTTAATAATAAGTGATAACATTAAATCACAATTACAAATTTCAGTCTACGTGTTAAACAAATATTACAAATTAAAATAACAATATTGTAAATTAATAATAATTGTAATTTTTATAAAAACAATTAGAGCAAACTGAGACCCAAAAATTAAAAAAAAAATCTCGGTACGAAGCACGGGTAAAAAACTAGTGTAGGATAATTGAGATCTTTTATTTCCCTTCTCTTCTCACCCATTATTACAATAATTTATATCATAGACACATAGTCTTTTACAAGTCTTTTTCAACCAAGTGATGCATGTGACATATTTTCAATGGGCTTTAATTTGTTTGGCCAAGAAAAGTAGGAAGCGTTAATTTTACATAACTGCATTTGATTACGGGACTCTAGAAAATGACTAGACATCGCTCTTTATAGACTTGACCCGTTAACCAGAAATTCAATTACGGCATTTGGGAAGTATAGCTACAACTACAAACCAAATGTTTGTAAAGATGATATAGTTACGAGTGCAGATTAAATCATAAATAATTGGTTGAAAGTCTGGATTTCTTTAAAGATTCTCGACTAAGACATCGAGTGCCATATTTATGATAAATAAGTATATTTCTATAACTAGCTTAAAATCTGTGCAGTTGAAAATAAAAAAAAATTATAGTTTAATATTTCATTTTTTTTATTTTTATATTTACTTTTCATGAATATGATTTTAAAATTTGAATAATTCTACTCAAATGCGGTTGTTGAATTTGAGGTTGAATTGAAGTTGGTGTTTGTTTTTGTTCGTAATTAGTTTGTATTTCAAGAGTTTTGTGTATAATAATATAATAGAGATATGTTTAATAGTTTATGTAGTTATTAATAATTATAATATTAAGTTTATTTTTTATTAATTATTTTATATGACTTGAAAGTTATAGAAAAAATTATAAAAAAACATAAAATTTATAATTTTAATATAATAATATTACCGTTTTATATAGAAGTTACCGTATTATTTTTAGAAGATGAGTTATTTTCGTTAAAAAATATAAAATAAGTAATGTGTTGAAAAAGGTAATTAATTATTTATTAATAATTATATAAAATTATATTATCTTTTATTATATATATATATATATATATATATATATATATGTTGCCCGTATTATATTTAAAAGGTCAGTAGTTAGAAAATATAAAACAACTAAAGTGTTTTAGCTGAAATAGCTAACTAATTATTTATTAATGATTATGTATAATATATTATCGTTATATAAATATAGTTCGTATTATTTTTAAAAGATGAGTTATTTTAGTTAGAAAATATAAAATAAATAACGTGTTTTAGCTGAAAAAAACAATTACTTGTAAATATATAATAATATCACCATGTTGCCCGTGTTATTTTTAGAAGATGAGTTGTTTTAGTTACAATACATAAAACATGCTGAAAAAGGCAGAAATTTATTTATTAATAATTATATAAAATTATATCACCTTTATATATATATATATATTTGTGTGTGTGTGTTTTCCATGTTATTTTTAGAAGATGAGTTGTTTAAGTTAGAAAATATAAAATAGGTAATGTGCCCGTGTTTTTTTAGAAGATTAGTTGTTTTAGTTAGAAAAATAAGAAACATGTAATGTGCTGAAAAAGGCAGTTGGATATTTATTAATAATTATACAAAATTATTTTACGTTTTTATATATATGTTGCCCGTATTATTTTTAGAAGATTAATTGTTTAAGTTAGAAAATATAAAATATGTATTTTGTCCATGTTATAATTTCTAGAAGATGAGTCGTTTTATTTAGAAAATATAAAAAATGTAATATGTTTTAGCTGAAAAAGGTAATTAAATAGTTATTAGTAATTATAATTTAAAATATTTAGAAGATGAGTTGTTTAAGTTAGAAAATATAAAATAGGTAACATGAGTTGTTTTATTTAGAAAATATAAAACATGTAATATGTTTTAGCTGAAAAAGATAATTAGATAGTTATTAGTAATTATAATATAAAATATTCGGAACATGAGTTGTTTAAGTTAGAAAATATAAAATCAGTAATGTGCCCGTGTTATTTTTATTTTTAGAAGATGAGTTGTTTTAGTTAGAAAATACAAAACTGATAATGAACTGAAAAAGACAGTTGATTTTTTTATTAATAATTATATAAAATTACATTATGTTTCCATATATATGTTGACCGTATTATTTTTAGAAAATGAGTCGTTTAAGTTAGAAAACATAAAATCAGTAATGAGCTCGTGTTATTTTTAGAAGATGAGTCGTTTTATTTAAAAAAATATAAACAAATAAGATGTTTCAGCTAAAAAAGATAATTAGATAGTTATTAGTAATTATAATATATATATATATATATAATATTTTTTAGTATTTTATCCGATGGCTTATATTATATTGATTTGAAAGATCCAACGGTTGAGAATTGAGGGACCAAACTTTGGAGGACCAGACTACAAAATCTTTCAATGTTTGGCGGCTTGCTTCGATCTATTTTTATAATTTTCTCAAATTTTTGAATTAATAAAATCAAACATTAGAAAAAGTCTCATTTGCCTTTTAAATCCTTTCTAATGGAGAAAACTAAATATACAATTTTAATATTCTTGTTTTTAAAATCTTTACTAATAGAGGAAAGTAAACATTAGAAAAAAACTTCATTTGCCTTTTAAATCCTTGCTAATGGAGGAAACTAAATATACAATTTTAATATTCTTGTCTTTAAAATTCTTACTAATGATTAAAAGTAAATAAACAATTTAAATATAATACTAATTTTTTTGTTAGAAAATATTTCAACTGCATTGTTAAATCTTTTTTAATAGAGAAAATTAAATATACAATTTTAATATTTTTGCCTTTAAAATTCTGACCAGACTACAAAAACTTTTAGGATCATACTACAGAATTTTTAATGTTTCGTTTTTAATATAATAGTATAGATATGTAAAAGACTATGCTTTGTAATTTTTGCGAAATTTTTTAGTTGATAGGAGTAGTAAAAATTCTAAAATAAAAAAGTTAAACCATAGACAGAGTGATATGTTTTGTGCATTCATATCGATTTTTTATATTACTTTTATTCACAAATAATTTTCGCAAACATATAGTTACAGTAGTCGATAGTCAAATATCGAATAAAAATTGTTAGACTGCTTGGACACATTTCTCAAACCAAACTTTAACCATATTTTTTAATAAGCTTTTCTGGACATCTCTTCTTCTTGGTTCTTTTCTACCACTTACTATACTACTATAGCTATAAAAGAAAAACTTATATGCTAAAATCGGCGAGACTTGATCTTATAATAATATGCAAAATCAGTGTCGTAAAAAATGTGAATCGGAGTTAATCAGTCAATGCACCGTTCAGATCATTAATTGGAATAAATTTAATAATATTTTTGTATATACAATTATATTCATATATATAATTGTTTCGTTATTTCAACTCGGAGTTAATCAGTGAATGCACCGTTCAGATCATTAATTGGAATAAATTTAATAATATTTTTGTATATACAATTATATTCATATATATAATTGTTTCGTTATTTCAACTAAACATATGTTATTATCATATACTAGCTTATAGCCCGTGCGATGCACGGTTACTTAAATTTTATTTATAATTATTTTGTTTATAATTATATTTTTATTACCCATGCAACACACAATTGTTTTTTTAATATTTATAATTATATTTATTTATGAATATTTTAATATTTAAAAGTTATTAGTTTACATGATTAAATTATTGTTAAAAAAGATTTACCCAAAATAATTATAGTTAAAAATTTGATATTTATTATATTTTACATGCTCAATTTAATATTTGTTTATATTTAGTTATAAAAATTAGATTTTGCCAATTTTATAGTCCACATGAAATTCACAAAATAGTCTTTAATTTAGTTGTGGTTTAATAGTTCTTTTTCAATTAAAAACTATTCTAAAACTAAAAAGAGAATAAAGTGACGAAATTTAATGTTGAGAATTTTATTCGATTTAGGAAATCTACTTATATGTAGTTTAGATTATTAGAATACCCTTTATTAACCAAATACAGTTTTTAATGTTAAATCTAACTATTATGATTATTATATATAAGGATTTAATATAATAAAGATATCAAGTATATACTGATATATTATTTCAAAAAAAAAAGTATATACTGATATAAGTATCTTACTAACTGCTTTTACTTTTAATGTTTCGGTTTTATTTACGGTGTAAATAAAATTTTAAAATACATTATTACTTAAAAATTATTAAATAGAATAAAAATTATGTTATGATTATATAAAATTTTATTCTCATATTATTATATTCTTTATCGATTTGAATTTGTTCTTAATTAATTTTGATATTTTATTGAAAGAAACATAAAATTTCTATATTTAAAAGATTTAGTGGAAAAATAAATAAATTGGTGCTACAATAAAAAAAAAATATTTATTAAAATTTAGATACTCACTTTAATATTTGGGTTCTATCCTGAGTTTTAGAAATTGAATTTTGACGATTTTACAACTCATGCGAAACTAACGAAATTATCTTTAATTTAATGATGATTTAATAATTATTATCTAACTTGACGAGTTGACCTACCCATAAAATAAACTGAAAAGAAAAGATGGTTAAGAAGTTTTACACAAAGAATTCAATTCAATATAGAAAACTAATTTATAATTGGTTTAAATTATCAAAGCACACTTCTTAGTATTTAAATATAATCCTACATTTAATCAAATACACATTTTAATATAAGTATTATATTCAAAATTATCGTTTATAAATATGAAACCCTCAACATTTTAATAATATTTTGATATTATCCTTTTATGTTTGTTATATGTAAAATAATATAATTATAATTTGGATTAATCGAATTGTTATGTTCCTTCAGAAAAAAAAGTGTTTAAATTTATTAATGTACATAGTTCTCATAGTCTCTTATAACGCAGGGTCCACATGTATCGATATGAATTGTTATCTCATATTTGGTTTAATAATTATTATCTAACTCGAACTATACATAAATTCAAGAGAAAAGATATTTAAGAATTTTTACATAGAAAAATTTTAAATTATCAAAATACACTTTTTAGTATTTAAATATAATTCTATTATTAATCAGATACATTTTTTAATATTAGATCTAACAATTCTCATCGATCTATTTAAGATCTAACTTTAATAATTAACTAGCCTATAACCCGTGCAAGGCACGGGCCTTAAAAATAATAAACTAAAAAATTTAATATGAACGGAAAATATTAAAATAAAAGTAAAAATTAATATTATAAATTATAAAATGAGAAACTTAAATATTCACTGGAACATAAAAAAATATAAAAAAAAATACAAATGAGGCCGCAGAAGATAAATGAGGTATTATTAATATTATTTTATAATAAAATAATATTAATAATAAGGACAGATAGAAAATCTAACATGTTTTAATTAAAAAAAGTAATTGACCGTGATATTTTTAGAAGTGTTTTAATTATATTAATTCTATTTAATAAAAAAATATGTTGACATGTTAAAATAAGTAAGTTTTTTTAATAAGGACAAATAGAAAAGTTAACATTTTTTAATTAAAAAAAAAGTAACTGCACGTAATATTTTTAGATGTGTTTTAATTATATTAATTTTATGTGTTAAAAAAATACGTTCACTTGTTAAAATAGGCAAGTTTTTTTAAATAATTAAAAGTACTAAAATAGCTTTTAAAATATATAAGTTGCACTTGATATTTTTGGAAAAGAGAGATTTTAATGATAACAAATATATAAGGTAATATATTTTAATTTAAAGATAATTGCCCGTGATATTTTTGGAAGAGAAGTAGATTTTGTTAGAAAAAAATGTTTTAACTATAAAAGGCAATCAGCTAGTTACTATTTTTATATTATTTTATTATTTATTAAATAGAGTATTAAAATAGATTTTAAAATAAATAATTAAGGATTGCACCTCATATTTTTGGAAAATAGGGATTTTAGTGATAATGTGTTTTAATTATATTAATTGTATTTGTTAAAAAAAATACGTTCACTTGTTAAAATAGGTAAGTTTTTTTTTAAATAATTAAAAGTATTAAAATAAGTTTTAAAATATATAAGTAAGAGTTGCACTTGATACTTTTGGAAAATAGAGATTTTAGTGATAACAAATATAAAAGGTAATATATTTTAATTTAAAGATAATTGTCCGTGATATTTTTGGAAAAGAAGTAGATTTTGTTAGAAAAAAATGTTTTAATTATAAAAGGCAATCAGCTAGTTAATATATTTATATTATTTTATTATTTATTAAATAGAATATTAAAATAGATTTTAAAATAAATAAGTAAGGATTGCACCTCATATTTTTGGAAAATATAGATTTTAGTGATAACAAATATAAAAGATATTATGTTTTAATTTAAAGGTAATTGTCGTGATATTTTTGGAAAATGAGTAGATTTTGTTAGATTTTTTTTAATTATAAAAGGCAATCAGTTAGTTACTATTTTTATATTATTTTATTATATATTAAATAGAGTATTAAAATATGTTTTAAAATAAATAAGTAAGGATTGCACCTCATATTTTTGGAAAACATAGATTTTAGTAATAACAGATATAAAAGGTAATATGTTTTAATTTAAAGATAATATTAATGATATTTTTGGAAAAAGAGTAGATATTGTTAGAAAAAATATATTTTAATTATAAAAGCCAATCATCTAGTTACTATTTTGGTAACTTGACAATAATACAATTCCATTAAAGATTTGATTTGTAGTAACTTTCGTTATCCTAAAAAGAAATATATTTGTAGCAGTGTATCCTAAATTTAAACAAATTAGATCCCACATTTCCATTTTTTTTTATTAGATTTCAATATTATTAGATTTTTATGTAGTGAAATATTAATGTAGAATAAAAGTTTCCCGAATTTTGATTATATTATTAATTTATTATATTATTAGATTTTTATGTAGTGAAATATTAATGTAGAATAAAAGTTTCCCGAATTTTGATTATATTATTAATTATAAAAAGTACCGAAAACCAAAAACCGACCGTTAACCGAAAACCAAAACTTTCAATGTTTCGGCTTTAATAATATAGTATAGATTTGGTCGTATAGTGGTCGTACACAGACCAGATCGATTTTAATTTTTTCTTAAATTGATTTTAATATTTTATTGAAATAAACATAGAATTTATAAATTTAAAATAATGAGGAAAAAAAAATTAAATTGGTGCTTTAATAATAATAAAAAATATTAAAATTTAGATAATCACTTTATTGTTTGGGCTCTATCTTGAGTTTTAGACAACAAATTTTAACAATTTTACAGCCCACGCGAAGCTAACAAAATTATCTTTAATTTAATGATGATTTAATAACTATTATCTAACTGGAACTATCCATAAACTAAAGAGAAAAGATAATTACGATTTTTTACATAAAGATTTCTATTCAATATAGAAAACCTATTTATAATTGGTTTAAATTAAAAAAATATATATTAAAATTTAGATAATCACTTTACTGTTTGGACTCTATCTTGAGTTTTAGACAACAGATTTTAACAATTTTACAATCCACGCGAAGCTAACAAAATTATCTTTAATTTAAGGATGATTTAATAATTATTATCTAACCGGAACTATCCATAAACTAAAGAGAAAAGATAATTACGATTTTTTACATAAAGATTTCTATTCAATATAGAAAACCTATTTAGAATTGGTTTAAATTATCAAAATACACTTTTTAGTATTTAAATACTATCCTATTATTAATCAAATACAATTTTTAATATTATATCTAACGGTCCTCATCTATTTGAATATTTATAGTTTTATAATCCAACGGATCATATACTTTTGGTAGTACAGTGACCGACCAAAGTTTTGGATAAGATCTCACTTACGCTTATTATATATAAAGGAGTTAATTTATGCAAATATGTTAAAAATGTTATATAATTGTAATAAATAAAATTTTGAAGGTTTAACTTTTCAATTAGAGATCAATTTAAGAAGAAAAATAAAGAGAATTTATGATTTAGACATCTAAAATTATAATTATACTAGCTTAAAACCCGTGCGATGCACGGATTGTTAATTGTTATTTTATTATTATTTTTTTTAATATTTTATTAATTGTAATTGTGCAAAAAATAAGTAGACATGTTGAAATAGCTAAACACTTTTAATTAATTAAAAACATTAAAACAAATTTTAAAATAAATAATTATGGGTTTGCCCGTTATATTTTTTGAAAAATGAGGGGTTTTAGTAAGAAAAAATAAAAAATGTAACATATATTTAGTTTAAAAAGGTAAATGCCCGTGATATTTTTGGAAAATAAGATTTTAAAATTTAATAATTAAAAGTATTTAAATACGTTTTAAAATAAATAAGTAAAGGGTTTCCTGTGATATTTTTGGAAAAAGAACGGATTTTAGTGAGAGCAATAGAAAAATTAAATTGTAAAAGACAATTTTCCCTGATATATTTAGAAAAGGGGCTTTGTTAGAAAAAATATATAATGTGTTTTAGCTGAAAAGTTAATTGATTATAAATAAGTATTTGATTATTTATATTTTAATATTTTTAGTAATTGCATTTGTTAAGAAAAATAAGTAGACATGTTAAAATAGGTAAACTTTTAAAAAATAATTATAATATTAAAATATGTTTAAAAATAAATAGCTAAAGGTTTATCCGTGATATTTTTGGAAAAGGAGGGGGTTTAGTAAGGAAAAATAGAAAAATTAACATGTTTTAGTTAAAAAATGTAATTCCCCGTGATATATTTGAAAAAGTAGGAGAATTTGTTAGAAAAAAATAGAAAAAAATAATGTATTTTAGGTGAAAAAGGTAATTGATTATAAATAGGTAATATTATTATTTAGTAATATATTTCTATAAATAAGTAAGGTTAATTAAGTAAAAATACGAAGTACAATTAATTAAGGGCAATTAAGTAAAATCACAACGTACCATACTGACCAACCAAACTTTTAATGTTTCGTCTATTATATAATAGTTTTGATGTACAAAAATAATATTTTTTCCTATTGTTTAATCAAGTTTCTACCTTTTAAATTTTTATTTTTTTTAATTTTAACTATTTTTTACTATTTTTAAATAATTAGCTCGATTTTTGACCGATTCAGCCGATTTTTTTACCGTTTTTCTGAAAAAATGATTAATTGACCGATTTTTGCTTAATAATTTCGGTGACTCGCCGTCCAGCTATTAATCGGCGATTAGGATTAATCGCCGACTTTTAAAACACTATGCAAAAGAAATAAATTGCGGATATTAAGAAAATATATGTCCCAGAGTCGTCTCGGTATTAAAAATTGACCATAATCTGTCAACGACCATAAGTCTGTAATTGTGGAGTAACATGCAGCATTTTCATAATAATAGTAAGTGGGGGATGAAGAATATGTCAGAGTTGTCTTTTAGTCGGTATTCAATTCATTTTAGTACCGCCCCAGTGCTCAACAGAAAATCAGGTTGATTGATTGACTATGCAGTCACCAGTATTGGCAGACAGAATTGAGCAATCATACAAAATCTATATAGATATACTCACATGCAAGGTCTCAACAGTGGTACTTGAATTTCATGGCCAAAATAAATTTTTAATAATTATATAATTTTTAGAAAAACTGATCAATTATATAATCATACAATTACACCGTATTTTGGAATGTAGTAGTTTAGGTCAGATGTTGACAATGTGAAGCATCTTATGATAAAAAATAAAACCACAATTAGATTACTTACCAATGTATTTAATTAATTATTGTAACACCCCATCTATAAATAAATGAGGGGCTACTTATTAATCTATAAACATGTATACAAAGCACTAAAATCTCTTAAATAATAATTAAATAGTCCAAATAATTCTAGAAGTCCATAATCTTAATCAATGAAATAGAGGGTAGCTCTCCTTCACACAATCCCAGATCCCCCTAAACACCTTCCAGAAAAAGAATACGGCATGAGCCAAACGCCCAGTACGGATTTGGAATACAGATTATAAAACAGAAAACATATATAAATATTTAACTGTTTATAATAAAACAATTATTTTAAAAATAAGCATGGCTGAAACAACGAAAGGGGGTAGGATATTTCATACCGAGATCAGAACAGAACATATACAAACACATACATCATAGGGTACCGTAATGTATGCAACAAACCGGATAACGTGTACGGCATATACATCATCACCGCCAAATCAAATCACAAATCAAATAAAACTCTGGGTGCACCCACGTATCCTGAAACAAATATCAAATGCGCAAAAGCTCGCCTCCTGAGCTATGAGAACATAAGGATACGCCATGACCAATCACACTACCATGGAAGTGTCATGTCACTGGTGCCGCAATGACATGGCTGTGGTGCCACAATGACATGGCTGTAGTACCCCTACAGCTGGTTAATTCGGTATACCCTATATCACTAAGGGTTCAAATATAATATTTCGCAAAACATTTTAAAATCCCACATAACAGATATTCTCAATATTTCCAACAGATATAAAATATACGCAATATCAGAAAATCGCAAAAACAAATATTTAAATATTTCGAAACATATATAAAAATATTTTTCAGAGTCAGAACAAATTTTCAGAATCAAAATGATCAAAATCAAATGAACAGATTTGAGATCAAAACAAATTTAATTTAAATATTTCTAAGATGAGTAGCGCTGAATAAAAGAGTAGAGAATCCGTACCTTGAAATCGCGATCTCAAAAACTAACAAAATTTAAAAATAATCCGCTAAACTTCTGACTTCCGATCTAATAAAAAAAATGTAAATTTATCATTGTGTCTGGCTTTATAATTATAGCCTCGTTAATTAATTAATCTAGATAATAGATTATAACAAATGCGATAATAATCAATACTAACCAAGATTTTTAATTAAAACCAAATTAATACATGTACTTTAGTTAACAATTACAATCCAACAATCATAAAATTGGATGTATAAATCATATTCAATTGGGAAAATAATATGGACTTACATTATAGTTTTTCTTCGGTGGTGACCCTTCTCTCTCATCGACGGCTCTGTTTAGGGGTTTCTCTTTTTTACTATCTCTCATGTTATACTCGAGGGTACTCGAGGGTACACATATATTTCTCTAAATATGACCCTTATTTGAATTCTAATAATTAATTATACACTGATTATTGATACATTTTCTTTTCTAATTAATCAAAACTTTAAATATTTTTTTTCTAATTCTATTATTATTACATCATCATCATCTAAATTATTTAAATTATATTTAAAATTTCTGTATATTACATATATACCCCCTTAAAAATGATTCTGTCACCGGAATCAAACAAAACCAATATAAAAACTAAGTTGAATAGTTTTCAGAAATTGCTCTCGACTTTATATCTTCGAAAAATGCATCTCGACTTCATATCATATTTTCAAGGTGGTTGTATAATTCTAATGAATTCACCACAAAATTTTAACAAAATATTTTAAACCCTTCACAACTCCCTTTCACAAAATTATGTACATAAAAATAAAATAACAATAATAACAAAAGTCACTTCTTGAAAGGTAATATCTAATCTTATACTTTGAGCCTAAACTACCTGAAACAACAAGATACTCATATCTCTCAAAATGTATCCATCAAGTAAATTACGAAAATAATATAGATTTGATTGTAATGACAAACCAAAATAACTTTTACATTCCCTTTATAATATCCAACTGACCAACTTATGCAATCCAAACTGTCGTTTTATATCAAAATGTTCCACATTCTAATTATGACAGTTTCAAAATCACAAAATTACGGGATTCAAAGCTAAACATGTTTTTATACTAATATGCATTGCTTTTTCGAACATTTTAAATATCACAAGTATTCACGATGCAAATAAAGCTTTCAATTTTATACGGAGACAACTATAGCAACACTAAGTCATCGATTAGATAGGCAAGTACAAAATGGTCACAAATTTAGAAAATGAATTGACAATAATCTAAAACATTTATAATCAAAACATAAAGATACAGAGAAAACAAAAGCAATCCGTACATAATTGTAATTAAGCTAAAAATATTTAGGATCATGCATATCACTAATAGTACTTATCTAAATTTAAAAACAAATTCTTTTATAATCTATATAAGTATTAAACACACCTAAATATATTAAAATTTAAAATTAAATAAAACAAGCCAACAATAAATTTAATTAACTTAAAAGAATAATAAATGAACATATAAAAGTAACTGTTTGACAACGATAATAGTTACATCAACTAATGCTCATAGATTATTAATAAAATAATTATAAGAATTTGGACCTTACTAAATAAAGCACACCCAATCAGTAAAATAACACAGTGAAATAAAAAAAACAATCACTTTGATTGCTATAAACTAATAATGTAGTTTTACCAACAAACAATTATTAGCTAACTAATATAGATAATTATAAAAATTATTAATTATCACCACCTGAGCTAAGAGAGAGCAAATTAAAAAAAATTCGGACTCGGAATCGGTACTTGACCCGATTTTTGAAAAAAAACTCGGGATTTGACTCGGGTCATCACATACTTATCAATAATACAATATATATATATAATAAATTACATGATGATACTGACTTTGGGCTTGTACAAATAAAATAAAGAAGTACGTTATACGTATTCCATTATTACATTTTGTGATTTTTTTTTTAAGAAAAAAAATAATTCTCATAATACAAATATATCAGTTTAATTAAATTAGCCACAATCTAGCCTCATACGATTTAAATTAATCAAGGTGCATTGCAGAAATCAATTATATAAATTTTATTTTGACAATCAATGAAGTAACAAATAACTTGATTCACAGTAAAAATATAGAGTCATGAACTTAATATGCATGCTTAAACAACTAATAGATAATAGGCTACAAAATAATTAAGTGTGTTGATTACGCATAACATATAATTACAAAATCCAATTTTTCTTGTACCTACTAAAATTATGGGAAAAAAAATTCTTGTTTATTTTTCCTCCTTTCTCGCATCGCTCGGTTTTCTTTTCCTCTCTCGATTATCTCCAAGTGTGACTAAATACACGACAAAAACTCCTAATTCCCGGGTCGACTAATGACACTATATACATATTTAAAAAGCTTTATTTTATTTATTCTAATTATTAAGATTAGAAACATATGAGCCATGTATCCGAACTAGTTGACCCAACTATAACAAAACATATGTAGAACATATCAAAATTGAAACAAATTAAATTATCATACTTGTATATAAAATATAAAATAATAATTAACTCGACTTAAAACCATCAATATGTCTATATAATTCAGAAACAATTAAAGTAAAATAAACAAAAATTACGAGACATTACATTATCTATCACTTATATAAATTTCTTCCTCGAAATTAAAGATGTAATGATATTTCAATAAATCGAACAAACAAACATCTTGATTCTTCAATTTGCTTCCCAGATATTGAAATTCTATCGTAGTAATTTGTCAACTAAGATTGTCTTACCATGCAAAAGAAATTAAATAGAATCAAGAATCAAAACATAGATTTATTTTCTTTTGTGCCACAAAAATATCACGTGTAACTATATGGATGAGATGCACAAGTGTCTAACATGAAACAAAGATCCAAGAAAAACACAAAGTATTAGTTTCAAATAAAATTATATTCTAAAGCACAAAATTGAATGTCAAATAACGTGCATATAATATATATTGTAACAAATAACTTAACCATCCAAGCCTCATTTAACTTGTTAAATTATATGACTACAACATTTTATCGGACATATAATTAGAAAATAAAAGAAAATAATTGTCCAATTGCATTAGCATTGTTAGAGCACATTAAACGAAGTTATTGGTCTTTGATAAGAATTCTTGATACTAGAAAAATAAAAAAAAATCAAAAATCAAAAATCAAAAATCAAAACTAAAAATATATGTATGATTTTGTTAAAATTATTTGGGATACCAATAATGGTCGTTAGTTAACATACGATACATTAAATACTATACAGATAACTCCAACCTTGAAACTTGACCAAAAAAAATAATAAAAAATAAAAAAATAAAATAAAATAAAATAAAATCTTGAGAATACACAACACTTATATTCCTTTACTGGATTATTAATTTCAGGCGTCCCTAAAATTAATAATATCACTTCATTTAATTATCTATTTTGAGCGTCCCCAAAATAAAATAATTAAATTATAAAATTTGGAACATGAGCGCTTTAGACATAATTTGCGTAAAATCTAGATTTTTTATCTATATTAATATTTTAAAGAAATCGATGCAGCTAGTGTCGAAACAACGTGAATATCCTATAATCTTACAAGTAAATTACTGAAACATTTACGAGTATGGGAAAATTACAAATAAACAAAATAATAATAACAACAATAATAGATTCAGAATTTGTATTCCATAATACTTGAAATTTACTTAATTCAAATAAGTAGGGACAAAAGTGTATAAGACACCTCTTTCTATTATATAATTCACAAGGTAAAAATGGCTCATAGACATGAAACAAGTAAAATTGTTATTCAAAATTTAAAATAATAAACAAAATAAATTAAAAGATAATGCCATTACTCAAGAGATAATTTATTATCATGTATGTAACAAGATACGTGAATATAATATTACAAATTCAAATTAGAATGGTTAAAATTACTCGTACGAAATCAACCCACAAGTCACGGGTCAATCCTAGAGATAGTCTACAAAATCACAATCTAAGCTGGTGTCATCTTATCCTTGGGCATAATCTAATGTTAACACAATCTCTATCTAAGACTTATCTAAAATTTGTCTCTCTTGTGAAGCTAACAAATTTCTTTAAGACTCTTATAAGTTAGATCATGCATCACCATAAAAAGAAACATAATCTTACAATTGCCTAACACTCTCGATACTTAAAAAAAATAGTAATATTAAAGTCTGGATCTCTAAAGATGTAAGACGACTCGCTAGCAAAGACAAAACTCAAAGAGATTGCATTGATGAGAAAGAAATGACATACTAAGTCGAACCATAATCAAATAACATAATAGTTTCAGTTCTATATGAAAATTCACAATGTCAGTTACATATATGATAAAGTTCACAATAAAGAAATGAGTCAAAGTAGTTTAAAAATATCATAAAAGTAAAATAATTGCCAAATGAACAAAAGCGATTGATACATGGAAAGATAATACCCATCGTAACGTCTACCCAAACTCACAGGTCAACCTTATTAGGTTTTCTACAAGAAAGAACCTAAAGCTCTGATACCATCTTTGTAACATCCCCATCTATAAATAAATGAGGGGCTACTTATTAATCTATAAACCTGTATACAAAGCACTAAAATCTCTTAAATAATAATTAAACAGTCCAAATAATTCTAGAAGTCCATAATCTTAATCAATGAAATAGAGGGTAGCTCTCCTTCACACAGTCCCAGATCCCCCTAAACACCTTCTAGAAAAAGAATACGGCATGAGCCAAACGCCCAGTACGGATTTGGAATACAGATTATAAACAGAAAACATATATAAATATTTAACTGTTTATAATAAAACAATTATTTTAAAAATAAGCATGGCTGAAACAACGAAAGGGGGTAGGATATTTCATACCGAGATCAGAACAGAACATATACAAACACATACATCATAGGGTACCGTAATGTATGCAACAAACCGGATAACGTGTACGGCATATTGTTGGGATTTATGGGTGATAGCATATGAACAACTTAACTTTGTACATACTTAATTTTTAATTAAGTAGAACATACTGTCACAGCCAAAGTATGTTCTTGTAATCAGTATGCAATGTTATTTTAATTGTGTAATTTGGAAGAAGTTCACTTTCTGTGTTCAAGCCTCAAAGAACACATATTAGATGACAGCATGAATAAAGGTTACTGTCATAAGCATTGACAGTAAGATTACAAGAAGACAGAATGTTGCAAGTCAAGACAGCATATTCACTATGACAGCAACATTGGCGGAAGACTACGCGACAGCAACTTTAGCCCTCGACAGCAAGTTTGGAAACCTCGACAGCACACTATGCGGGGAACTCCTACTCTCACCAAAAGCACATTCCTGTGACAGCAAGCTTTGCGGCAAAAGTAACTGTCTCGAGTAAGATCCTTGTTCTAGGTATCTTTCTCAATTAAATCCCGTGATAGTTTCAATGTTCAAGAAACAGGCGTGTTGCAGTATCCCTAAGCTGCACCAAGTCTGCAAGACTACGACAGAAGCTTCAAGCACTGCAAACAAAAGCGAATCAATTCAAGAGCAAGGTCAAGTCTCTATTTGTTGAATTGTTTTAGCTAGAAATAGAATGAATCTAGGTTGCTTTCTTTGTAATGTATATCTGACATTGTTAGCAATTTAGGAAAGTCACATGGGGAGACACTTTGTAAGAAGCTGCCACTTGATAATGACAGCAGCTTCACAGACCCGTGTTGACAGTGATAGGATTAGTTTTATACTTAGAATATTAATTCATTCTAGGAATGTAACGAAGAGAAACAAGTGTCTTGAAGAAAAACCGAAGCTCGAGAATTCTCTCTTGAGGTTGTAGCAACACTTTGCAAAATAAATAAAACATTTATTTTGTGAATCCTGTCTTCTCGATTATACTGTTTGTGAATGCATACATATTATTGATAACATTAAATCTTAGTTTTGGTTGTTGAAACTGAGATTGAATTTTATCAGTATTGCATTCATCCCCCCCTTCTGCAATACACGAGGACCAACAACTGGTATCAGAGCAATCAGATTAACATACATATCTGAGATCACGACGACAATGCAGAAATCAAACAGTATCAAGATCCCAGCTTTTGATAAAGAGAAGTACAACATTTGGAAAAGAAAGATCTTGTTGTTTATCAAAGCTGCGAATACACTATACCCAGGTATTTTCGAGAATGGTCCTTTCATTCCAAGGAAGGAAATTGAAGCCACAACAGTAAATGGTGAAGTCATTCCTGCACATTGGGTTCCCAAAGATCCCTCCGAATTTTTGGAACCTGAGAAGGAGAAAATAGTGCTAGATGATCACTTGCAACTCATCTTGCTCGATTCTCTCACGTTGGATAAAGCCATGTGTGGAAGTGTGATAAGCTGCACATCTGCCAAGGAGATGTGGATCAGGTTAGCTTTACTATGTGAAGTAAGTGAAGAAGTTAAGGGCAATCAAAGGCAAATACTGATATCACAATATGAGGCATTCATGGCCAAGCCTGGTGAAGACTTAACTTCCATGTTTGAAAGGTTCAGTAAGCTCTTAACTGAACTACAGATACATGGCAAGTACTATGACAGAAAAGAATTAAATGTCAAGTTCTTGCTTACACTGCCTGATTACCTTGAACACAAGACAACATCCATAAGAGAAGGAAGAGATCTCAACAATATAACCTTTGAGACACTTTATGGCATTCTGAAATCTTATGAACTTGAACTCTTTCAAAAGAGAGCCATACAAAGTGGAACAAGGAACAAGATGGCTAATATGTCAAGTGCCCTAGTAGCACAAGTGCCAAGGATCACACAACCAAGTGAAGTACTACAAATCACACAACCAACCCCTGTACAATCCTTGAAGATAGAAGAGGTTGTTGAAGATGATGAGAAAGTAGTACTACAGCTCAAGGATGTGGAAGATGAAGACTTCTACACAATGGAGGAACTGGAAAGCATGGACAATCCTACTATGGCCTACATGGCTAAAAAGTTCAAGAACTTTAGGTTCAAGAAGGATAGGTCATTCAGGCCCCAAGGCCAAGCATCCAAGTTCACCAAGGGAAGCTCATCAAAGGCTGCTGTGGGAAGCTCATTCAAAGGAGGATACAAGACTGGATTTGTGGATAGATCTAAATTCAAGTGTTACAACTTTGGTGAACCTGGTCATTTTTCTACTGAATGCAAAAGACCCAAACAGGTTCAGAGATTTGAGAAAGGAACTGGTGGATACTCTAAGAAGAATCAAGGTAGAGCCTATGTGGCTGAAGGAAAGTGTTGGGATGAGTCTGATGATGAAGATGAAGAAGAATATGTCAACCTAGCTCTCATGGCTAGCACTGATGAAGTAACATCAACATCTTCAAGTCAGGGCAAGAAGAAAGATCAAGTCATGTGGATCATTGACAATGGTTGCTCAAGACACATGACAGGTGATAAAGCCCTACTATCACACTATGTAGAGAAAGCTGGCCCAATCATAACCTTTGGAGACAACAGCAAGGGTTACACAGTGGGATATGGCTGTCTGGAAATTGGAAATGTTGTCATTGAAGATATTGCTCTTGTGGATGGATTGAAGCACAATCTACTCAGTGTCAGCCAATTCAGTGACAGGGGATTCAAGGTTGATTTTGATATGATGCTGTGTAACATCTATCACAAGAAGGATAGTAGCCTCTCTCTAAAAGGGGTTAGAAAAGGAAGCTTGTTTGTTGCTGACTTAAACTCAACAAAAAAGGATAAAGTTTACTGTTTCTACATTAAAGCAACTGTTGGTGACAGTATGCTTTGGCATAGGAAGCTTTCACATCTCAACTTCAAAACAATGAATATTTTGATGAAGAAGGAGTTAGTGAGAGGTTTGCCCCAACAGGAATTCTGTCAAGAAGGACTGTGTGAAGATTGTCAGATGGGCAAACTAAGGAGAGCTGTGCACAAGTCCAAGCAAATGAACACCAACATAGAAGCACTCAAGTTGATTCATATGGATCTTTTTGGACCAGTCAATGTACCATCTATGGCCAAAAAGAGATATGCCTTAGTAATGGTGGATGATTACTCAAGGTACACTTAGGTGAAGTTTCTTGAATCCAAAGATGAAGCTGCTCAAGTGATTATTGATCAAGTCAGAGTTCTTGATAGAACTCCAAACTCAAAAGTTCAAATCTTGAGGAGTGACAATGGTACAGAATTCAGAAATGCCACACTTGGAAATTTCTGTAAAGATGAAGGAATTGTACAACAATTCTCTGCTGCAAGGACTCCACAGCAAAATGGAGTTGTAGAAAGAAAGAACAGGACTCTCATTGAAGCAGCTAGAACTATGTTGCATGATGCCAAACTGCCAACATATTTCTGGGCTGAAGCTATCAACACAGCTTGTTATACTCAAAACAGAACCATGATTAACAAAACTCATGCAAGTACACCTTACTGTCTGTTAACTGGAAAGAAACCTACTGTTAAATATTTTCATGTGTTTGGGAGCAAATGCTTTATGATGAAGGATAACCATGAGAAGAAAGAAAATTTGACACTAAGGCATTTGAAGGATTATTCATGGGTTACAGTACAGAAAGGACTACCTACAGAGTTTATGTTATGGAACACATGATTATTGAAGAGAGTGTAAATGTCACATTTGATGAAACCAAGTTTCCAGGACTGCATGAAGAAGGAAAGATGCAGACATTCAGATTTGAGAATCAAGGATACTTGGAAGCTGAGGAAATTGTTGATGAAGAACCTAGCTTCACTCAAATTGTTGAAGTTGATAAAGATACTGTCAATACCACTACTGTCAACCAAACTCCAGCTAAGTCACAGACCATAACCTCTAACATTCATAACAGTGGTGACTCTGGAGACAATGAAGAACATGGTGAAGACAATGGGATTGGTGAGCATTCAACTCAACAAACTGAAGCAACTGTTCCTGTACAATCAAGTAGCTTGCCCAGAATCACCAAGTGGAACAAGGATCACACAAATGACCTTATCATTGGTGACCCTACTTCTGGTGTGAGGACAAGGAACAAAGTTTCTGCTGATAACATGTTTTCATGCTTCCTGTCTCAAATGGAACCCAAGACAACTGATGAAGCATTGTTGGATTCTGACTGGGTGATAGCCATGCAAGAAGAGCTAAATCAGTTTGAAAGGAACAATGTATGGAAGCTGGTTCCAAGACCTAAGGGAAAGTCAGTCATTGAGACCAAATGGGTTTTCAGAAACAAGCTTGATGAAAATGGATCAGTGACAAGAAACAAAGCAAGGCTAGTGGCTAAAGGTTACTGTCAACAGGAAGGAATAGATTATGATGAGACATTTGCACCTGTTGCAAGACTTGAAGCTATAAGAATCTTTCTAGCCTATGCTGCACACTGCAACTTCAAAGTATTTCAGATGGATGTCAAAAGTGCCTTCCTAAATGGAGAGTTGGAAGAAGAAGTGTATGTTGAACAACCACCAGGGTTTGAGGATGCTGAAATGTATGATTTTGTATACAAACTCTTCAAAGCTTTGTATGGACTAAAGCAAGCACCCAGGGCTTGGTATGACACACTTTCCACTTTTCTTTTGGAAAATCAGTTTACTAGAGTAGTTGTGGACAAGACACTTTTCTACAAACACCATGGCAAGGACATCATTCTGGTACAAATCTATGTGGATGACATCATTTTTGGTTCTACAAATGAGAAGCTGTGTGAGAAGTTTTCCTCTCTCATGAGTAACAAATATGAGATGAGTATGATGGGAGAATTGTCATTCTTTCTGGGATTACAAATTCTTCAACAACCTGATGGAATCTTCATTTGTCAAGCTAAATACATCAAGGAACTTCTCAGAAAGTTCAACTTGGAAGATTCATCACCTGCAAAGACACCAATGTCCACATCAACTAGTCTGGACCTTGATCCTAAAGGAAAGAAAGTTGACTCAAGCACCTATAGAGGCATGGTAGGATCTCTCTTATATCTAACTGCTAGCAGGCCTGACATCATGTTTGCTACATGTCTCTGTGCAAGGTTTCAAAGTGATCCAAAAGAGTCACGCTTAGTAGCCATCAAGAGAATCTTTAGATACTTAAAAGGCACTCCTAATCTAGGCCTTTGATATCCTAAGAATACTGGATTTGATCTAATTGGTTACTCAGAATTAGACTATGCTGGATGCAAGATTGACAGAAAGAGTACTACTGGTAGCTGTCAATTTCTTGGTGGAAGATTGGTCTCATGGTTTAGCAAGAAGCAACATTCAGTTTCTACCTCAACTGCAGAAGCGGAGTATATTGCTGCAGGCAGTTGCTGTGCACAAATTCTATGGATGAAGAATCAACTTCTAGATTATGGTCTAGTGTGAAGAGACATTCCTATCTACTATGACAACACTAGTGCCATAGCCATTTCAGACAATCCAGTTCAACACTCTAGGACAAAGCACATTGATATAAGACATCACTTTATCAGAGAGCATGTAGAACAAGGAACTGTGAAGCTGATCTATGTCCCAACTGACAAGTAACTTGCTGACATCTTCACTAAGCCATTGGATGAAGCAACCTTCAACAGGTTGGTAAGTGAATTGGGAATGCTGAATCTGGTATGTTGATTTACTCAGTTTTCTATATTTCCAAATTCTCTTTTGAAGCTCATGATAGCAACTTCAAACCTGCTGTCAAGAGAAGTTACTGTCTACTTGGTCTATGTCTGTTATGTGACAGCATGTGTTGATTTGACTTTTCATGTCAGTATTTTGTTCCAGTCTCATACTTTTAGACCGTGTATGACATTAATGTGGTTACTTGTTAAGTTTGAGAGATAAAAATCTGTTCCATTGGACTTTCACACCGTTTTGCATTAATCTGTAGGATTAAAGGAGGACACGACCATTAATTACTTTTGTGGTAGTTGTATGGGTACTCTAACTGTTGACCATTAGACTTTAATCCTTAGACGGTTTTGCCTATAAATTAACCTTAGGTTTCACCAGTCTGCTCTCAGTTTTAAAGTAAATAATGGAAAACAAAGTAGGAATTGAAGTAGGGCTAAAACGGTGCGACAGTGAACCCGACAGTGAAGAGATTGATGAGCTCTTCGAGATGCTGTTGGACGCCATTGATGAGATTGACGAGGAAAAGAAACAGGAAGAGGAGGCCAAGGCTCAGGAAGAAGAGAAGGAGCTTCAGGCACTTCTCGAGGAAGAAGGTCGCTCTGAAGAAGAGATTAAGGAAGAGCTTTTGGACCTAGTTGATAAAATCATAGAATAATGTACTTAATGTTCTATTTTTAATGATTTTATCAATAATAATAAAAGTTCGTGTTTTTGTGGTTATTGAGTTTATGATTTGTCTGTGTTAATTGCTTAATATCTGTGTTCAAAAGATTACATTGCTAAATCCATAATTTGTCAATATTAAGTTAAGTGTATGAATAAAGCATTCTAATAAGTTCATGACAGAACCAATTCTCAATCGAAGTTACTGTCGTTAAGAAGGATACTGTCGTGTGTTTCTTGACAGCAACCTTCTTGACAACAGGGAAAGACTTTCTGTCAAGACTTGTAAAGGATACTGTCATTCATATGCTTAACGGTGACAGCAAGTTTTTGCGCAATAGTTGCTGTTGCGCAAAACCTACTGTCACCACCTCTTATTACTGACAGATTGTTTCTAGCGCACAGGTTACTGTCAACAATAGTGGACCATTGAAATTGGATATTTATCCCACGTTGGTCAGTGAATAACGGGCAGTAACTGACGTGTTATAAGAGTGGGTTAAGACACGTTCTTTAATTCCACTTTTTGTGCACAACATTTGAGATACCTCTATTTATTCCCCAGTTACTCAGACGTATCACTCTCATCGAACTCAAGGCAATATACTTTTCTTCAAGCAAAAAGCCACTTTCTTACTTTCTTCTTTTCTTGAAATCTCCATGGCATCCAAACAGACTCTCTCTCAAACAAACTTTGCTGGAATCTTTTCCCCAAATGATGCTGGTGAAGGTTTCAAAGGACTCGTGTTGTTCTTGAACAAGCCCTATCTCGGTTCTGCCATCACCTCAACCCCCATTCTCGACTTAGACAGAATTGAGGCATTTTGGCGAACTGCTGTTGCTCAAACTGAGGGTGAGAACCCGGGTATTCAATTCACAATCTCTGGGCAACAATACACTCTTACAGCTGAGGTCATCAACACTGCTCTTGGAATTACACTTGAAGCAGGACAACAATTTGCTGAACTTGCCAATGATGACACTCTGAAGAAGCTTTTCTTGAAGATTGGGTATGCAGGCCCTATTCTCGAAGAGGGGACTACCAAATGGTATCCGTCTGGTGAAATGGATAGGAAGCATCTGATAAAGGAGTGGAGCATGATACTTGATGTGATGGTCAAGGTGTTCTCTACCAAGTCCACATGCTGGAATGGAATACCCTCCTACATCAAGAAACTGACACATTCTCTTGTCCATGGATACAAGGTGAATGTTGGAGCTCTCCTCATGGCACACCTCAGGGCTGCCATAGGTAAGAAGGTATCAATCTACCCTCGCTTTCTTATGATGTGCATTAATTCATTATGTGATTTTAATGATGCTGCCCCTCGTTTAGAGGCTTGCTCAGTTTTGAAAAAGAACACACACACACACACACTGTTATCCTCACAGAATCTCAATGCACATATTCCACTTTGTTTCACTCAGCACATGGTTGATCAAGTGTCCAACCCTGATTTACCATTACCATATGGTTATGACTCTTTCACTCTTGAGAATGAAACTGAATTAGACCCAAATTCAGTTAACCCACATTCAACACCATACACTCAGCCTAGGCCCTCTAGACGTTCCAAAGCCCAAAGAGAAGCCTTACAAGAATCCAGAAAACGACCTTTAGAAGCTGATGTTGGTGGTAGCTCTGTGAGTCAAGAGGGAGACACTGCACCTAGTGCAGCAAATAAGGAGGCTAGTGAAATAGAACCCCCAGTGGTTCCCCCTGAGCCTAAGAAGAAGAGAGCTAGGAGGACTAAAACCACTGTTAGCCAAGCTGCAGTTTCTCAACAAACTGTGGTTACTGAAAGAGATTCAAACACCTCCCTAGATGTGCTTTCTCAACAAGGTGCATCTATTGAAATTGGCCTGTCTCCCAAGGCACCCTGTACAGAGTCTGCACAAACTCATGGTTCACAACCTGAGGAACCTGCAGTTGCAGAAACACACAGTGAGTTAGGGCACAGTGAGTATTTCTCTATTCCTTTTGATGATTCACATGTTTCTCCTGTGAATCAGCCCCCACTCTCTGCTACACTTTCACCTTTTTCCTTCCCTACACATTCTTTTGTTTCTTCTCCACAACCTAGAGAAGGGGACAGTCCCAACCCTTCAGGTTTTGATCATCCATCTCCAATCATGGATGAGCCCCCATCTAGTGGTTCACAAGAACCCATTTCTCAAAGTGAAATGGACACCACTCCTCCAAACACTGAGCCAGGGCAAAGTGGTAGTTTGTCAGAAAATGAAACAGCCAACACTTTGTCTGAACTCCAAGGAGCATCTTACCTTTAGGAAGATGCTGTCACAGCCTCTGTTGCTGTCAAAGACACTTGCAATGTTGCTGTCCTGGACACAGCTGCTGTCATGGGTGGAGAGAAAGATACTGTCACTACAGAACCTACTGTCACTCCACCTCCCAAAGTTGCTGTCACGCCAGAACCTGCTGTCCAGACTCCAACTGACAGTAACATTCATGCCAAAGATACTGTCCAGTCCTCTCAGCCTGATTTTGATGTTGTACTCATTGAGGATGCCTCTGATGATGATCTACCTCTTGCCAAACTCTTAAAGGTACATTCTAAATCTTCTCCTTCCATGCATGTTAGTACTGCTCATACCCATTCATCTAGGTTGAGTGAGGGTGTGCAAAAGAAAAGAGAGATAAAAGAAAAGAGAGGTGAGCATAAAAATGAGAGGCAGCCAAATGTGCTGGCAAAAGGAGAGGGACTTGAGCATGTCCAGAGAGACTTTGAGGGAGCCCACACTATTCAGGCATTAGGTCTTGAGAGTCAATCTGTGAGGGGTGATGAGATCACTCAAAAACACCCTGAGAGTGTGAGAATCCCCATAGCCTCCAAGCCCCTTTCTTTTCCTTCCCCTCCAAGAAGGTTAAGGTATGGTGGCCCCTCTGCTACTTTTGGTAACAGGATTGCAGCTCTGGAGGACAGTGTGCTACTTTGAACTCCAAGATGGACTCTCTCTCTCAACTGGTGGTTGATGGTTTTGCTGCTACTCAGCTCTCCATCCAGTTCCTTACCGACCTAGTAGCTGCCAACTCAACTAAGGGGGAGAAGGTAGCAAGATCAGAATCAATGTTTATTCAGGGATCAGGTGGAACTCAGGGGGAGCCAGTAACTGTGAAGACCAAAGGGGGAGCTAAGGGGAAAGCAATATCTAAGGGGGAGCAAGTCAAACCAAGCAGTGGACAACCAAAGGATAAAGCTGAAGAGCTTGTTGAAGTTGACTTGGATGGAGAAAGAGTGTTGATGTCTAAGGCAACTCAAGATGCAATGCAAAGAAGACCTGCATCTAGACATCCAATTCTACCTCCCGTGACAATCAGAGAGCCAACTCCAGCAACTCAAGAATCTGCTCTACAAAGAAGATGGAGAGAAATGGAGGAACATAATAAGATTGGGAAAGGTAAAGGGAAACTGCCTGAATCCATCCATAAAAGAAATACTTGGTCCAATGGTACTGAGTATGATCAAGAAGAAGTCAATACTCTAATGGTGGATTACAGGGAGAGCACATTACACAATCATGACAGTGAATTTAACAGTTTGGTGGAAGAAGCAATGAATGCTCCAAGCAACCGTCCAACCAACACCACAAAACTGTTAAAGGATCAAATCACCAGTGTTAGTGTAATGGTGAATGATGAGAAAAGATGGGCTGTAAGTATCTATTTCACTTCTGGCATATCTTATTTCATCACAATGCAGTTATTGCAGAGTCTGCCAGCAAAGGTGTTGTGTGCTTTGAAGGGAAAGATCAGGACAACTCAAACACCATTTAATGAAATATTGGATATGCAAATCCAGAACCTGATCACACAAAAGCTACCTGAAGTCTACACAAATCCACCAAGTGTTTTCTACAGATCTAAAACTAAGGATGGCACAAGAAGGAACAGCTTCATGAATTTGGTTAGCCCATCCAGAATGGAAACCAAGTCAATTCTGAAAGTATTAGATGGAATACTCAGTTCAAATGCCAATCCAGGAAGAGTTTATGCTGTTCAAGAGATCTACAAAATGCTGGTGTTGAGAGACAAGGCACTGGGAGCTAGAGTGAAGGAACTAATCTCTAGAGCCAATGCCAAAAGAAATGATCAAGGTGGAAGCTGTCTCTATGACATTCCTCCTCAGGATGATGATGATGATGATGATGATGATGATGATGAGGTTGGAGGTGGTGAAGCTTCTGGAAATGCTGGTGGAAGTAATTCTGGGAATACTGCTATTCAATCTCAGAATGAAGGCAGTGAAGAAACTCCTAGTCAAGAAAAGAAAGATGCTGGTGCAACAGATGAAGAGGAGCCAAGAATACTGGAAGCTTTGGAGGCAAGCATTCTTAGATGTGCTATTGATTGCATAAATGCAGAAAAAGATGTTGTCACCAAAGGTACTGTCGACAAGGATATTGTCATAGAAGATGCTGTCATAGAAGATACTGTCGACAAAGGTACTGTCAAGAAAGGTTCTGTCAAGGATGAAGCCAAAGCTACTGTCAAGCCCATAAGACTGAAAGCCAAAGCAAGAGCATGGTTTTCTAGACGGAAACCTGAAGGAAAGCACAAGTACTCAGGAAAGGAAAAGGCCACTGGATTTGGCAGGAATCTTAAGAAGCCAATTCAATCAATACCTCCCAACAGTCTTAAGATACAACAGATGCAATCTAGAGAAATCAAGAGTGTTGAGGTTAAGATGGATGCAAATCAAGAGGTCACTGAGTACATTCTGTGGTGGGAAGAATCAAGATCTACCAAGGTTGATAAGGATTTCAATCTGGTCTCCACATCAACCAGTGGTAGGATATCAACCTTAGATAAAAGAAGAATTGACTTCTTCTACCTGGAAAGAATGGTAGAGTTGCTGGAGAGCTATGATAATGTTCCAGAGTCTGTTATGGAACATATTCTAAAATATCAAGCTGATAGGGATGCTGAATTCTATCAGAAGTTTGGCTACAACTTTGCAGATTTTGATGATGCTGATATTTCAACTGATTTACCAGCTTCTCCTATACCATATCACTGGTACTATGAGTTTGATGATTCACCCACAGAAGAAAGGAAAACCCAACCCACAGAGGAAGGGCAACCCAAGCCAAGCAAAAGACCTGACTCTTCTCAATACGCTCAATATCAGTCAGAACTTGATAAGAAGGAAGCTGAACTCCTTGAAAGATGCAAGACTACCAACAAGGCAGAAAGTGAAGCTCCAAATTATCAAACATGTATGCTGGAAAATCCCTTAAGAATCAAGCATCTAAAAGAAGAAATCTATGTTTACAGCTTGCACAAGCTAAAAACAACTATTCTGAAGGATTTACAGTATATGGTTGCTGGATCAATTCATCCCCTGGAGCAGATCTGTTCTGACAAGATAGAAGAATTATTGGAAAGGAGAAAAGGAGAAGATTCAAAGCTGGACAAGAAAAGGAGGATGTCTCTCAATGCTTATCGAGGAAGTAGATTCAAGCTCATTCATGAAGAACTCCACTTCAGAAGCTATCCATTTGATCAAGAGCAATGGTTGAATCTCAGGGATGCTAGTTCTCTTATTTCTCCGACTATCAAGAAGATCATTGAAGAAATAGAAGATGCTGCAGTCACACCTGCTGAAATCTCTCTTGTAGAAGGTCTAAGAGGCAGCTTGGTAGAAGCTCTCAGAAGAGAGGAAGTAACAAGACAGAAGAGGAAATCTCAAGCTAAGTAAACATTCTAAATCCATTCTGATCTTGTTAGTTAAGTTGTCAGCATATATTGTAAATTTGTTGTTATCGTTCATAAAAACAAATTGGGGGAGATTGTTGGGATTTATGGGTGATAGCATAGGAACAACTTAACTTTGTACATACTTAATTTTTAATTAAGTAGAACATAATGTCACAGCCAAAGTATGTTCTTGTAATCAGTATGCAATGTTATTTTAATTGTGTAATTTGGAAGAAGTTCACTTTCTGTGTTCAAGCCTCAAAGAACGCATATTAGATGACAGCATGAATAAAGGTTACTGTCATAAGCATTGACAGTAAGATTACAAGAAGACAGAATGTTGCAAGTCAAGACAACATATTCACTCTGACAGCAACATTGGCGGAAGACTACGCGACAGCAACTTTAGCCCTCGACAGCAAGTTTGGAAACCTCGACAACACACTATGCGGGGAACTCCTACTGTCACCAAAAGCACATTCCTGTGACAGCAAGCTTTGAGGCAAAAGTAACTGTCTCGAGTAAGATCCTTGTTCTAGGTATCTTTCTCAGTCAAATCCCGTGACAGTTTCAATGTTCAAGAAACAGGCGTGTTGCAGTATCCCTAAGTTGCACCAAGTCTGCAAGACTACGACAGAAGCTTCAAGCACTGCAAACAAAAGCGAATCAATTCAAGAGCAAGGTCAAGTCTCTATTTGCTGAATTGTTTTAGCTAGAAATAGAATGAATCTAGGTTGCTTTCTTTGTAATGTATATCTGACATTGTTAGCAATTTAGGAAAGTCACATGCGTAGACACTTTGTAAGAAGCTGCCACTTGATAATGACAACAGCTTCACAGACCCGTGTTGACAGTGATAGGATTAGTTTTATACTTAGACTATTAATTCATTCTAGGAATGTAACGAAGAAAAGCAAGTGTCTTGAAGAAAAACCGAAGCTCAAGAATTCTCTCTTGAGGTTGTAGCAACACTTTGAAAAATAAATAAAACATTTATTTTGTGAATCCTGTCTTCTCGATTATACTGTTTGTGAATGCATACATATTATTGATAACATTAAATCTTAGTTTTGGTTGTTGAAACTGAGATTGAATTTTATCAGTATTGCATTCATCCCCCCCCCTTCTACAATACACGAGGACCAACACATATACATCGTCACCGCCAAATCAAATCACAAATCAAATAAAACTCTGGGTGCACCCTCGTATCCTGAAACAAATATCAAATGCGCAAAAGCTCGCCTCCTGAGCTATCAGAACAGAAGGATACTCCATGACCAATCACACTGCCATGGCAGTGTCATGTGACTAGTGCCGCAATGACATGGCTGTGGTGCCGCAATGACATGGCTGTAGTACCCCTATAGCTGGTTAACTCGGTATACCCTATATCACTAAGGGTTCAAATATAATATTTCGCAAAACATTTTAAAATCTCACATAACAGATATTCTCAATATTTCCAACAGATATAAAATATACGCAATATCAGAAAATCGGAAAAACAAATATTTAAATATTTTGAAACATATATAAAAATATTTTTCAGAGTCAGAACAAATTTTCAGAATCAAAATGATCAAAATCAAATGAACAGATTTGAGATCAAAACAAATTTAATTTAAATATTTCTAAGAGGAGTAGCGCTGAATAAAAGAGTAGAGAATCCGTACCTTGAAATCGCGATCTAAAAAACTAACAAAATTTATTAATAATCCGCTAAACTTCTGACTTCCGATCTAATAAAAAAAATGTAAATTTATCATTGTGACTGGCTTTATAATTATAGCCTCGTTAATTAATTAATCTAGATAATAGATTATAACACATGCGATAATAATCAATATTAACCAAGATTTTTAATTAAAACCAAATTAATACATGTACTTTAGTTAACAATTACAATCCAGCAACCATAAAATTGGATGTATAAATCATATTCAATTGGGAAAATAATATGGACTTACCTGATAGTTTTTCTTCGGTGGTGACCCTTCTCTCTCATGGACGGCTCTGTTTAGGGTTTTTCTTTTTTACTATCTCTCATGTTATACTCGAGGGTACTGGAGGGTAAACATATATTGCTCTAAATATCCGACCCTTATTAGAATTCTAATAAATAATTATACACTGATTATTGATACGTTTTCTTTTCTAATTAATCAAAACTTTAAATATTTTTTTTCTAATTCTATTATTATTATTATTATTACATCATCATCATCTAAATTATTTAAATTATATTTAAAATTTCTGTATATTACAATTATAGACTAATTGGTTGGTTGGTAGGCAGTCAAGTGTTTTTACCTAATTACTTTTACTGATAATATTATTATTTAATAATATTTTTTTATCGATAAGTAGGAGAAAAAATAGAAAAAATAATATGTTTTAGTTAAAAAATTGTAATTACCCCTGATATTTTTGTAAAAGAAGGAAATTTTATTGAAAAAATATAAAAAATAATGTGTTTTAGGTGAAAAAGATAATTGGTTATAAATAGGCACTGTTATTATTTATTGATATTTTTTTATAAATAATTAAGGATAATTAGATAAAAACACTTACCACATTTATTTTAAAACCTATTTTAATTCTTTAAATTATTTAAAAATATTTAATATTTTAACCTGCCTACTTATCTATTTAACAAATATAATTAATAAAATATTAAAATATAATTTTTATTTTTTCTAATAAAATATCCTCCTTTTGCAAAAATATTACGGACAATTAGCTTTTTCAACTAAAACATGTCATCTTTTCTATTTTTTTTAGTAAAATCCCTCAGTTTTCAAAAATATCACGGTAAACCCTTCCTTATTTATTTTAAAATCTACTTTCATGCTTTTAATTATATAAAAAATTTACATAATTTAACATGTCTATTTTTAAAACAAATGAAATTAACAAAATATTAAAACTTAAAAAATAAAATAACAATTATTAAAATAATTTGTGTATCGAACTGGTTTTAAGTTAATATTATAAAAAATTAAAGCATTAAAAACTTTATTTGGTTGATAATCGGGGTACTCCAATTCATTTAATTTTTACAAATTATTTTAATAAATTTTCTTATTTTTCAAAAATATTTCAACTAAAATACACTTAATTATTTTATTTGAAACAAATATTTAGGGTCAAGTTATTTTATTATTAAATCATGTATTTAATTAATATGTGAGTATATCATAGCAACACTATTTTTTTCCGGGTTAACGGTATATAGCTACATTTATATTGATTATTTGTTAAAATATTTATTTATGATGATCCAAATATAATTTCATAGCATGTTACACAATATATATAATATCAAAATTTTGATATTATACGATTTTAGAATATTACAACAATATTCATTTAATTAATTACAGCTAAATTGTACTTTTACATATCGATGTCCATATTGCACAATTTGAATTTGCAAAAGAGAAAATTAAAATAACAACAATTAATAATAAGTTACTACTAGCTTAAAACCCGATGCACGAATTGTTATTAATATTTATTATTTTTATTATTTATGTCCATATAGACTTCATAAGTAAGGATTTGTCCGGATATTTTTGAAAAATGAGGGTTTTAGTAAGGAAAAATCAGAAAGAGTAACATGTTTTAGTTGAAAAAGATAATTGCCCGTGATTTTTTTAGAAAAAGAGAAGATTTTGTTAGAAGAGATAATGTATTTTAGTAGTTGGTTATAAAAGTGTTATTATTTAATAATTATTTTTTTAGAAAATGAAAAAAAAGAAAAAGTAACACGTTTCAGCTGAAAAAGTGTTCATAATTAAAAGTATTAAAATATATTTTAAAATAAATAAGTAAGGGTTTGCCCGTGATATTTTTGGAAAATGAGGGGTTTTAGTAAAGAAAAATAGAAAGAGTAATTTTTGTTAAAAAAGATAATCGCCCGTGTTTTTTTTAGAAAAAGATAGGATTTTGTAAGAAAAAAATAAAAAAAGGTAATGTATTTTAGCTGAAAAGGTAATTGGTTATAAATAATGTTATTATTTAGTGATATTTTATCCTTTAGAATAGCCCGTGATATTTTTGAGGTTTTAGTTAAGAGAAATATTAGTTAGAAACTATAAAAAAAGTTATACGTTTTGGAAAAAAAGCTAATCGATTAGTCATTTATAATTATAATATTATTATTTTATTTTATTAAATAGAACTATTCGTGATATTTTTGGAAAATTAGAGGTTTTATTTAGGAAAAATAGAAAAGTAGAAATTTAAGTTCAAAAATATAAAAAAGAATATATACTTTGGCTAAAAATGGTAATGAGTTATTTATTAGCAATTATAACCTTATTATGTTATTTTATTAAATTAAACTGCCTGTGATATTTTTGAAAAATGAGATGTTTTAGTTAGGAAAAATAGAAAAAAATATTTTATATACTAATTTTAATATTTTATCTAACGGTTCTCATCGATTTGGTCAAAAATATCTAACGGCTATGAATGGAGTGACCAGACTACAAAAACTTTCATGATCGGACTACAAAACTTTCAATGTTTCGTCTTTAATATAATAGTATAGATATGTTAAAAGGTAATTACTTTTTCTTTTCCAATAATAAATTATAATAATAAAAGACATTTACTGGTGGAAGGGCACTAAAATTAAAACCATAATAACCTATTATTTACGGCATTTAGACTTTACCATCAAAAACATGATAGAAGTTCTCTCACCACAATTATTTCCAAACACACAGTGGTACACTAATTAAATGTAATACTTGACAAAATTACTCTATTTGCAGATGGACTGATGAGAGTGCGTAGTATTTACATTTAAAGGGAAAACAGATTTAACATGTGCTAACCTCTTTAATGGATTTATCGTAAATCATAAAGTTTCAATACAGGAGTATATACGTCAATCTTTTTGGAAAAATGAGTATAGAGAAAGTATTACTTCTTCGTTTCATAATAAGTATCCGCTTTTGAAAAAATAAATTATTTCAAATTAGTTATCCATTTAAAATTTTAATGAAATTTTTAAACACTAAATTTTAGTTTATTTAAGCTCACGCCACATTTAATTATTTAATTTTTAGTTTCTATTTTCAAGACTAACTCTATATTGTAAACAATTATTCAATCAATGTAGTTAATGCAATACAAATATAATTTTATTATAATGTAAGAGTTTCTTGATATGCATTATTTTTTTTAAAAATAAACAAGTATTATAAAACAATTATATGTGTGACACAACAATATTTGAAAAATAATTATATGCCTACCATTTTCAATGATAATATTAACAACACTTAATTGGTTATGTAGACTACATCAGTTGCTTTGAAACTACAAATTAATTTCTTTTACTAACTAATTTCAAAATCATCAAACCACAACCTAAAAACATTAGAGCACATCACACATACATAATAAATTACCTGAGAGTATTTGCATGTGAGAAGTTGATCGGGTTTTCCCCCAGTTATGGTGTTAGATAGTAGATATTGGTAGCTGCATGTAATTAGCTAGCGAGCATTGTAGGAATTTATAGTTCTACACTATGGTACAAAAGGCCATTTATGAAGAAGAATGGTACTCGGGGGAGATAAATTGGTGAGGAGTGATTTGTAGACTTGCAGTTGTTCAGTATAAATTTTTATAGCTTCACCTAATACCTCTTAATGTAGTTGTATATTTTTGGAATGTCCAGCATTCTAATTTTGTTAAAGACAACATAAGGTGGTGGGTGTGCATGTGTTTAATTAGTAAAAAAAAAACTTACTGCAGCTCCACAAAAGCTTCAATTCAGTGATGGAGCAGGTAATCGAATAAAATATCCAAAACTATTTAACTTTTTTATTTAAAAAAGTTAAATAAATATGGTATTAATTATAATCTCATAAAATATCACTTTAAAGGTCACAAAAATATCAAAATGGAGAATCACAATCAAAACCACAAACATATCCTAAAATTAAGGTAAACATGAGAAATTGATCAATGATAATGCAAAGAATGTATCAAATTTTTAAATGATAAAAACACATTAACTAAGTTCTAAATATTAGTCGGTAAATCCATCATTCCATCATTAAGAACATGACTTCTAAAAACACTAATGATGCCTAGATTGCTTCATTTATACAACCATAAAAAACTAACTCATAATTTTTTTAAAAAAAATAAGACTTAGTGTCGATTTGAATTTACAACTATTTTTCAAGAATATTCACTATAATCTAAGATTTTATGTTTCAAATAATATGTATAATATGAATATATATTATTTAATTGTAATTTTATAAGCTTGGATCAGGTTTTTAGATCATATAAAATTTATATACATGTTTATCGGATCATTATCTTATCGAATTGAATCAATATCAAATCGAATTTATTTTAAATAATCTATATCGGCCGATTATAAGATTTCGGATCATGCACTACAAGGAAACAGGACAAAACCGACCATATAAAACCGACCGCCACAAAACGGGAGGTACCAAAACCGACCGACTGTCAGTCGGACGGTTATCACTGTAGTTTCAAACAAAACGGCATCGTTTTGGCTGATGTGGCAGAGTCAAAACCGACCACATAATAACGGTCGGTTTTAGTGCTGACATGTCAACGTTAAAACCGACCGTTACTGACAGTAGGCCCGAAAATGAATTAAAAATATTTAAATTTGAATTATTTTGTACCGCGACAAGGTAAAACGACGTCGTTTTACCGAGAAGTTATAACCGACCAAAGACATTAATGTTTGTCTAAGGCCTCTCATTGATGAATTGAAGATATTGTGGAATACCGGAGTGGAAACGTATGACCAATCTTTAAAGCAAAATTTTACAATGCGAGCGGCTCTTATGTGGACTATTAGTGACTTTCCCGCTATGAGTATGATAAGTGGTTGGTCGGGTAAAGGAAAAATGGGATGTCAAGTGTGTGGTGGAAGTGTGCAAGGGTTTCAATTAAAACATTCGGGAAAATGTAGTTTTTATGGCACGAACCGAATATTTCTTGAACCAAATGATCCATTGCGCGAAAAAAGTAATTTGTTTGATAATGATGAAAGAAGATTGTTTTGTGGTCGTTTGTCCGGGGAGGATGTAAAGGAGTTGCTTGACGATATAATTTTTCCACCACCCGGAAAGACTAATTCCAAGTTAAGGAGTGCCGGTTATGGGGAAGAGCATCATTGGACTCATGTTCCAATTTTTTATGAACTCCCTTATTGGTCATCGTATACTTTACGATATTCAATTGATATCATGCATACCAAAAAAAATGTGTTTGAAAACATATTTTTTACTATTGTAAATGCGGCAAAATCAAAGGATCATAGGAAAGCAAGGTCGGATTGCAAATACTTTGATGTGTTGCGTCATTTGTGGATCGATGAAAATGGCAAAATGCCAAAATCACCGTATTCCTTAAATAAAAAACAACTTAAACTTTTGTGCCATTGGATTTGCTCATTGAAACTTCCAGACGGTTATTCTTCCAATATATCTCGTTGTTGCAATGTTGATGAGTGTAAATTTTTTGGATTCAAATCCCATGATTGTCATATATTTCTTCAAAAATTGTTGCCTCTTGCAATCCGTGAGCTTCTACCAACGCCTATTGTGGATGCCTTGACGACAATTTCAAATTTTTTTCAAGATTTGTGCTCATCTGTTGTGACAAGAACCGATTTGGATCTAATGGCGAAATCGGTTATGAGAGCTTTGTGTTTGTTGGAAACAATTTTTCCTCAAACTTGGTTTGATTCGATGGAACACTTGGTTGTACATTTAGCGGAAGAAATCAAACTAGCCGGGCCGGCTTATTGGCATTGGATGTATCCAATTGAGCGTTTGTTGGGAAAATTAAAACAAAAGGTCGGTAATAAAACAAGAGTTGAGGGTTCAATTGCCGAACGATATATGGAAGAAGAGGCTCTTAATTTTTGTTCTCTTTATTTTGCCTCCGATTCGGTTCATAATAAAGTACGTCGTAACGAAGTTTTGTTTGATGTACAAAATTCTGATAAATTAGAAGTTTTTAGATATCCAATTGAATGTCTCGGAAAAGAAAGAGCGAGATATATGGATGATGATGAACAACTGCTTGCAGAAGAATATGTTATTTTGAACTCTCCTGAAGTTCAACCTTATCTAAGGTACCTATATCTTGTCCTAATTTAGTGGTATAGTCATATTTGCATTATTTTATGTTATTTACACGTTTCTATTATTTCTCTATTCCTATATTTTAGAAGGTACCAAAATCGCGTTATGAGACAACGTCCAGAGACAACTCCTCAAGATTTAGATCGTATTGTCAAGACTCGATTTAAAACTTAGCTTAAAAAAAAGGTATTTGTTACATTTAGCAAAATTTAAATCTCGATTTTGATTTTATCATTACATGTTTTATTAATTTTTTTATAACTAGGTTGAGAATGATGAGATAGAGGGTCCTCGTTTTAAGGACTTGCTTGAAGGCCCATCACTAAGAGTCATGACTTTTGAGACTTGTCAAGTTAATGGATATAAATTTTCGACGACATCTGCATCCGGTTCCGGTATTATTGTCAAAGGCACTTCACACGAAAATAATCTTGATTATTATGGTCAACTACAAGAAATTATGAGACTTACTTATGATGGATACAATCATGTATATGTGTTTAAGTGTATATGGTTTGACAATATCGGTGACGGTGTGAAGATGGATAAGAATCGAGTGGTGACCATTGATATAACTTCAAGATTGAGGTCTAATGAGATCTTTATTTTAGCTAGTCAAGCCTCTCAAGTATATTATGCTCCAAGTGTATTGAATCCACGAAGCAATATATATACAGTGGTCAAGTCTAAAAGTCGTCCACTTGATGAAACTATCATTGTGCAAAACGATATTGAGGATGCCTTTCAAGAAGATAGATCTAATGCCGGGAGCTTTTCACTCTTTGTTGATTTTGCACAATATGGCCCATTCATTCGGCATGAAAATCATGAAGAAGAAGAAGAAGAGGAAGAAGAAGAAGAAGAAGAAGAAGAAGAAGAAGAAAACGAGGAGGACGAGGAGGAAGATGAAGAAGAGGAAGAAGAAAGAGGAGGTGATGATAACGATGATAATGATGATGAAGACGATGATGGTTTTGACGATATTGAATAATATTGTTTGTAATTTGAACTTATAATGAATGATCAATTGTTACTAGTTGTATTGGTATTGTTTTTTAATCATTAGCTTCCCAGAAAACCAACCGATTAAACAAATAACCGACCATTTTTTACCATTGATTTCCCAGAAAACCGACCGATTAGACACATAACTGACCAATTTTTACCATTAATTTCCCAGAAAACCGACCGATATATATATAAGATGGTCGGTTTTGAAGTGGTCGGTTATGATTGTGGTCGGTTTTGAAGTGGTCGGTTAGAATGTTTTGGTAACAAACTGCTAGAAAACCGACCGATGGTGCATTTTGACTTCAGTCGGTTATGACTTTCTCAATCAACTTTTCTATATTTTAAATATTTAAATAAATTAATTTCTTAAAAAAATATTATAAAATTACACTCGCTTTTCATTATTATAATTGTACTACTATGTTTAAAACCAATATTTTATCAGATCTCATTGCTTGAATTAAGGTTTTAATTATATTTAAAAATGTAAAATCAGTACATTTAATTGTGAATTAAATTGAAATTAAAATTTATTATTATAATAAAATATCAACATAAACGGATATTGTGAAAATTATTTTCATATCATTTAAATAAAATTTAAAAATATAATAAACATAATATCATGTTGAACAATACCTCTTCAAATGCACATCTCGCTTATTAGATATGCACTTTCAGTTGAATTTAACCCTCGATTAACATGACATAGAAAATAAAAATATAATTTTAATGATCCAACCGTACGGATGTTATCATCACGGAAAAATATATTTATACACAAAAAATTAGCCTATTTTGATGATTACAAACACATTTTTATAATAAATATATGAACATATCACCTAAAACTGAGAAATAATTAAAATAAAATTTAAATTACACGATCTACATGATTCAACCGTACCGATGTTTAGAATCAATGAAAATTGATCTATGTACAAAAAATTACGCTATATAATTAATTAGAATTATCTTCTTCTAAGGTTTATTTCGTTTTAGCGGTTTCTAGGGTTCACTAAAATTGACCATTAGGGTTTCTAGGGTTTCTTAAAACCGACCGACTATAATAAAACCGACCGTCAAATTTTTGGGGGAAAAATTTTCACTAAAAATTAAACCCCCACCATTAACAAAACGATGTCGTTCTGCATGTGTCACAAAGCCCAATGATAAAACCGACCACCCGATCGATCGGTTTTAGTCTGGGTATAATTAAAGAATCTGCACTTTCACATTCCTTTTTTACCAAACACTAAAAACTCTCAAACTCTCTCAATTCTTAAACTCTCTCACAAATGGCGAAATCGGTCCGTTCAGTTCGTTCAACTCGAATCCGTGCCTCTCAATTTAGGGATTCATCATCTCCACTTTCTCAACTTGATGTGAGTTTTATTAATCCTCTATATATATATATATGTGTGTGTGTGTGTATGTGTGTGTGTGTGTGTGTATGAATTCGTGTATGTATATTTTGATTATTTGTTTCTCTTTGTCAATTTCGATTATTTGTTTCTCTTTGTTTCGTTTTTATATTTTGATTGTATTTGTTTGTATGTATGTGTATTTTTTGTTGGGTTATTGGTTTGATTATGAGGGTTTGTTGGTTTGATTCGATTTATGGTTTCGATTATTTGTTTATGGCTTCGATTAGTTGTTTGCTTGCTCGGTTTGTATAATTTGTTTGAAAACACATGAAAATTTTCTTTTTTTGCATGCACGTATCGGTCGGTAATGATACTACCATTTGATATGTTCTTATATGTATGTATTTGTTTTATTAGTCTATGTTGATATTGAGATATTTATTAGAGCATTGTTTTGGATTTAAGAATTGGATTTAAGAATTCGATTTACTTGCTTTGATTATTTGTTTTTATATAATGTTTTGGATTTGATTTATATAATGTGAAATATTTATGATTCATTTGATTGCAAAACATGAACTTGTGACTTTATATAATGTGAAATATTTATGATTCATTTGATTGCAAAACATGCACTTGTGACATAGAGATATGAACTTGTGGTTTTATGATATTAACGATATGTACTTATTTTCGTATTTTTTTTTAAAATTTTAGGGGCTCTTTGGTTGGCTAGTGTTTACCATGTTGATTGGAATGGTGATATTGATGATGGCAAGGAAAGGGAAAGGTAAGGAAGTTGAAAAAGATAAGGGCAAGGGTAAAGGTAAACAAACAAAAAATGGAAATGGGAATGGAAAGGGAAAGGGCAAGAGCAAGGGAAAGAGCACGTTGGCCTTGCGTGATGAGCCAACGGATTCGGATGGCGATTCGGACCCAACAAATGTAGAAGAACATGTGTATCGACTAAGGAGACCGTGATCACATTCAAGCGAAATTTCCGGAGATAATAAACCACTTAAACCACAACGTATCAATATCTCCGATGGACAGTAAGTCTACTTTTATTTATTTGTCCTAGTATAATTAGTTGTTTAATAGTTTTATATAGTATCATGTTTGTTGTGTTCATAATTTAAATTGTTCTATATAGTATCGAAGATAATACGGCAAAAAAGACTTTGCTTGGGATGATTCATGAGAAATGGCCTATGGGTCATTATACTTTTAGTGACATTGACGCGGCTTATCCAAAATGGTTGGAGCAAAGGACTAATCAGTTTTTTGTAAGTAATACAATGTTAATTTTTATTATATTTGTTTTTTTATTTAGTTATGAATTTGATTTGAATATGAATTTGACACTATCACTTGTTCCTATTTTGTAGGATTTTTATAAGCATGAAAGGGGACAAAGCCGTTCACAATCAAGAAGGATTGTTCAAGATCACATAAAGAAAACAGTAAAAAGGACTATGAATGAGCTTAAGAAGAGAGTGGAGACAAAAGTGGAGGAGACCGGGGTTTCGAAGTTGTCGTTAAGGCCCCCTTATTGGTCTCTTGCATTTTGGAAAGATCTTTTAAATTATTGGGAGACGGATGAAGGGCACTTGCATAGGGCAAAGGTTGGAGCTTCAAACCGCGACCATGTTGAAAGGTTGCATAGTGCCGGTGCTCGGTCATTCAACACCGTGAGAAGGGTAATAATATTTAAATATGTATACACACACACACACAAGGTTATTAATTTCATTTTATAACATAACTAATTTACTAATATAAGCTTATTTTATATTTGTAAGGAAATGACAAGGAAAAGCCGTAAGCCTCCAACTAGACTTGAGGTGTGGGATAAATGCCATAAGAAAGTTGGCTCCGATCCAAAAAACCCTCAATACACTACTCCGGGCGCCATGCGCATTGCGGTAATCTCATTTTTTTGTTTTTTTCACCTTTATTATAAGTGTAAAAAAAGTTATTTGTTCTAATAAAACTTGAAAAATGTGTAGGAACGATATGCCGCTATTCTTAATCGTATGCCGGTGGAGATAACTCAAACGGGTGATCGAGATGAGCCTTGGGATTGGTGGATGGAAGCAATGGGGGTTCCCGAAGGTGAAAAACCTAAAAAGAATTATGTTCTCGGGTTCCCCACTCTTCGAGCTAGTGATCTTATTCCCACACTTGCCACTCGCTATAGGGATTCCACCCGAGGTGAAGCCAGCTCATCTTCATCCGCTCCAAGACAACGTGATGTCCTCCCCGACAATGTTTATATCTCGATTGTTAGAAATGTGCTCACGGAGATTCGCGCCAATCCTAATCGATTCGCTCGCCAACTATCCGATGAAGAGATAGCCAACTTTGCACGCACCGCCCTCGAAGCCTCTGATCCATCCGCCGATCCAACTCAAAGACTTCAATGGAATAGTCTCATTGGCGGCGAGATTGTACATATTATCGGAACCTTGATTGATGATGTCCTTCAAAAAACTGAAGCGCGTGTCGAAGCGGTAATAATTAGATCCCATTTTGTATTTGTGTCCATTTAGAATATAGTATTGGATTTTAATTGAATTATATGTGCATATAGGAAGCGGCGAATCGGGTTTCTTTGGAAGAAAGAGATTATACGGATGTGGACGAGGCCTCGGACGTGGCCTCAGACGTGGAGGTTGGCGATGATGAGGGCAATGGTGGGGATGGCCAAGATGGGAATGGATCCGACGACTCTCCGGTTTCTTTGTCGTCGTAGTTCTTTATGTCTTTTGTTTTATGCATTTTAAATCTGAACTTGTTGGTTGGTTATAATGATGTTACTTTGTTGGTTGGATGTCCGAAAATATCGGACTTAACATTTTATGGTTTATCCGTTTATCGGATTTGAATTTGGTTTTAATGATTTATCTTTTATCAATTATGTTTGCGCTTGATTTTGTTGTAGTTAGTGGTATAGGATTTAATGTTATAGTTGATATTGGTATTGGAATTGGAATGGTACAGGGGATACAATGTGTTGGTTGATATTGGTATTGGAATGGTACAGGGAAAACAGCAGAATCTGCAATTTTTTTTAAAAATAAACACAGAAAACCGACCGTTTATGCTGCATAACCGACCGTTTTTTACCATTCCATTACCAGAAAACCGACCATACACACACATAACCGACCACATTCAAAGTGTAAAACCGACCATCTCCTTACAGAGTGGTCGGTTATAAGGTGGTCGGTTTTGACACTTAACCAACGTACTGCTATAAAACCGTCCGATTGTGCACATTTGACCACGGTCGGTTATGTGTGTCAGTCAACATTTTACATTTTGATATAACCGACCGCCTACGGTCGGTTTTAGTTTACTGACGTGGTGCCACGTTGTGCCACGTGGTGACACGTGTTGTAAGTGGACCCACATATTAATTTGTGAAAACTCACATAACCGACCACTGTATATGGTCGGTTTTAACCTTAAACCTGACCATGTTAACATAACCGACCAGACTTTAACCGACCACTGCATACAGTCGGTTTTAGCCATAAAACCGACCGTTTGTGGTTATAACCGACCATATGCAGTGATCAGTTTTGTCATGTTTCCTTGTAGTGATGGAATTGGAGCTCACGTCCAATTAACAGACCTAGTTATATAGATACATAAATAATTATAGCCTAACAATCGCATCATCTAACAATTAACTATCAGAGAAAACATTAATCACATCATCTAACGATTAACGATTTCACCATTATGTGAGAAGACTCTCAAGTATTACCATTCAAGAATTTTGGGTTTGCGTGTGTTTATTATTACTAGCTTATAGCCCGTGCGATTCACGGTTACTTAAATTTTATTTATAATTATTCTGTTTATAATTATATTTTTATTATTCATGCAACACACGATTGTTTTTTAAATATTTATAATTATATTTATTAATGAATATTTTAATATTTAAAAGTTATTAGTTTACATGATTAAATTATTGTTAAAAAAGATTTAGCCAAAAAAATTATAGTTAAAAATTTGATATTTATTATATTTTACACGCTAAACTATTCTAAAACTAAAAAGAGCATAAAGTGACGAAATTTAATGTTGAGAATTTTATTCGATTTAGGAAATCTACTTATATGTAGTTTAGATTATTAGAATACCCTTTATTAACCAAATACAGTTTTTAATGTTAAATCTACCGGTTTTCACCTATCTATTTAACATTAAACGATTTTGATTATTTTTGTATTAAATGAGTTTCCTTATTTAATTACAACTATTTTTATGTTTTGACTTTTTAGAAAATCCAATCCTAATATAATATTTTTTAACTTATATCATTTTTAGACAATAACTTCTTTTTATATGATATAATCTTGATCATCTATTTTTAAAAGTATTGGATCTAACGGTTGAGAATGTTTTGGCGGTATTTAGAAACAAACTATCATGATAACATCATTAATTTTTCTTAATATTTATAATTTTTTAAATATTTATTGCTAAAATATAATGTACTCTTTTTTGTAATATGTTAAAGATGCGGGAACTATGAAATTTTAAGAAATTAAATTATCAATTAAAATATAATTTTTTTGTAATAGTTCTTCATTTTCATTTATAGTAGTACACCGTGACGATCAAAATTCTGTATAAAATTCATTTTTTATAGTATATCCTATAAATATCTATGTTATTATATTAAAGACTAAATAATGAACGCTTCCTTATAAGTTTGGTGGCTTTGTTTGATCACTCAATTCATAATCGTTGGATATTTCAAATTAAATTGTTGAAAAACGTTAGATATAACAGTAAAATTATCATGTAGAATTATCTAAGATTTGAATCTACCAACAACATATTAAAATTTATAGGGTTTTTTTAAAATAAAGAATTTTTTCATTTTTTTTCTTGCAGACATAGGTTATTTGATAATATTTTTTGTAAAGTACGATTTTTCAGAAAAGTACTATACTAATTGATTAAGAAACTTTTAAAATTTCGAATTTAATAATTTACAATGTATATATGTTAAAAAAGTTTGGCCTCTGTAGCTGAGTCTAAAATTTCAAAATACGATTTTTTTTTTAATATGAATATAGTCATGCTAACAATGAAATTATGTATGTATGAGTTCTTATAAAACAAAATCATCATTTACGTATAATTTATTATTTAATAATAAATAATATTTGATTAGTTATGATCTAAAACTTAATAAAATAGGATTAAAAATATGCACAATTTTATAAAATTTTATCCTCGTATTATTATATTCTTTGTTGATTTGAATTTTTCTTAGATTGATTTTAATTTTTTAACATAGATTTCTAAATTTAAAATAGTTAGAAAAAAGTAATTAAATTGGTATTAAAATAATGATGACATAATAATTATTATTAGAATTTAAATATTCACTTTACTAATTTGGGCTTTATCTTGTATTTTAAAAATTAAAAGATGGTTTAACAATTTTTATCTAACTGGAATTATCCATGGAAGAGAAAAAAAAGTCACGAATTTTTTACATGGAGAATTCTATTCAATATAGAAAACTTATTTATATTTGGTATATTTGGTTTAAATTATCAAAATACACCTTTTAGAATTTAAATATAATACTATTATTAATAAAATACATTTTTTTAAATATTTGATCTAACAATTTTCATTTATCTAGTTAAGATGTAATGGTTCTTAATAATTTGGTTATCTACGACCAAAATTTTGGATAAGATCCCTATTATGATTATTATATATAAGGATTTAATATAATAAGGATATCAAGTATATAATGATATAAGTATCTTACTAACTGGTTTTACTTTTAATGTTTCTGTTTTATTTACAGTGTATATAAAATTTTAAAATACATTATTACTTAAAAATTATTAAACAGAATAAAAATTATGTTATGATTATATAAAATTTTATTCTCATATTATTATATTCTTTATCGATTTGAATTTGTTCTTAATTAATTTTGATACTTTTTTGAAAGAAACATAAAATTTCTCTACATTTAAAAGAATTAGTGGAAAAATAAATAAATTGGTGCTACAATAATAAAAAAATATTTATTAAAATTTAGATACAAACTTTATTATTTGGGTTATATCCTGAGTTTTAGAAATTGAATTTTGACAATTTTACAACCCATGTGAAACTAACGAAATTATATTTAATTTAATGATGGTTTAATAATTATTATCTAAAGAATTAAATTCAATATAGAAAATCAATTCATAATTGGTTTAAATTATCAAAACACACTTCTTAGTATTTAAATATAATCCTACCTTTAATCAAATACACATTTTAATATAAGTATTATATTCAAAATTATCGTTTATGAATATGAAACCCTCAATATTTTAATAATTTTTTGATATTATCCTTTTATGTTTGTTATATGTAAAATAATATAATTATAATTTGGATTAATCAAATTGTTATGTTCCTTCAGAAAATTTAAATTTATTCATGTACAGGAGTTCTCCACGTAGGGTCCACGTGTATCATTGTAATCGATATGAATTGTTATCTTGATATTTGGTTTAATAATTATTATCTAACTGGAACTATACATAAATTCAAGAGAAAATATATTTAAGAATTTCTACATAGAAAAATTTTAAATTATCGAAATACACTTTTTAGTATTTAAATATAATTCTATTATTAATCAGATACACTTTTTAATATTAGATCTAACAATTCTCATCGATCTATTTAAGATCTAACTATAATTATTAATTTGGTCGTAATCGTACATGGACGATCGATTTTAATTTTTTCTTAAATTGGTTTTAATATTTTATTGAAATAAACATAGAATTTATAAATTTAAAAGAATTAGGAAAAAAAAATTAAATTGGTGTTACAATAATAAAAATATATTTATTAAAATTTAGATAATAACTTTACTGTTTGGGCTCTATCTTGAGTTTTAGACAACAGATTTTAACGATTTTACAGCCCACGCGAAGCTTACAAAATTATCTTTAATTTAATGATGGTTTAATAATTATTATCTAACTGGAACTATCCATAAACTGAAGAGAAAAGATAATTACGAATTTTTACATAAAGATTTCTATTCAATATAGAAAACCTATTTATAATTGGTTTAAATTATCAAAATACACCTTTTAGTATTTAAATACTATCCTATTAATAATCAAATACAATTTTTAATATTATATCTGACGGTCCTCATTGATTTGAAGATTTATAGTTTAATAATCCAACGGATCGTATACTTTTGGTAGTACAGTGACCGACCAAAGTTTTGGATAAGATCTCCCTTACGCTTATTATATATAAGGAGTTAATGGATAAATTTTTATCTTTATTTTCAAATCAAACAATTTTTATATGAAAACCTTAAAGTTTTGGAATAAATTATGAATTTAAATTTGAGAAATTATCAAAAGGACTACGTTTTTTAATTTTTTTTTTCTTACGATTTTATCATCATTTGAAAATATTTGTAAAAATACGGTTGCAAGCAAAACAACCAAATACAACTTACTTTTACGCTTTTTCTGGAAAAATAATTAAAATTGTTTTTGGTTACATGTGATGTTCTCTTTTATTTAATCGGTACAACTTGTTAAACAACTTATTATTATTACACAACCAAAAATGATTTCAGTTACTAAATTTTAAAAATTGTAACTGTGGTTGATTTTGATCGTCAGTCGCAAATAAGGGTACAAAGTTGTAAATCATATTTTGCAAATAATATTTCAAAATTAGTATTTTTGTAAAAACCTCTTAAAATTTTCGAGTTTTCAATATATCCAAAATCAAATTCAAAATTTTCGGATTTCGGCTATATCCAAAATTGATCCAAAAATTCATTTAATTTGATTTGAATTTCAAATCTTAAGTTCGAATCGAGTTGAGCTCCATGAAAAAATTGAAATTAAATTTAGATTCATCAAAATCCGACGCTATTGCTATCCCTTCTTTTTGTTTTCAAAGTCTAACCAAAATCCGGAGATCAAAATGTAAGAGGTTAAGTAATCAGTTCATCTAAAATTTATAAATATGACAAAAATACTATAATAAAATATTACTATTCAACAAAAGACAAGTTAAACTACAAAAATAGCACCAAATTCGTGAATATAATCCCATACGTGTACCAAACATAAAGCATACACCCATACTAAAAGTCAGAAGAAAAGAATAACAAAATGAGCATAAAAAATAAAAAAGCTTTGATTTACATGGAGATGTTCTATTTGAGGCGCAGACTATACGTGGAATATTGTTACATTAAAATATAGTAGGGACGGTTCTTTTTGTGTTAAAAATAATATGGCCCGCGAATTTAAAGTTGATACCTTTAAACTGACTTATATTTCTAAAATAACGGTGTATCCGTGACTGACAAATTCCCATTTTCACAACAATATCTCCCCCCATCCATACCATGTAAAATGAACACTTGTCTCAACTCATAAATCTCTCCCAACCCCACTTATCATCAAACTCAAACTCAAACTCAAAGTAGTCAAGCATCAACTTTTTGATCCACTTGTTGTTCATCTTCACATTATATCACTTTTTGTGCCCGTCTTTCACGGTCAAATAATACTACACAAAATCTCTCACAGGTATGAAACATTTGAAATTTTTGGTATTTAGATTTTTGAATTCATTTTGATGTTCCGGGGATTTGCATGAAATGTTTATGGTTGCAAAAACATGTTCATGGATTTCTTTTAGCTAATGTAAGGTTCTGGAACTACCATGTTTCTCTGTTTTGTTCATTACAAGTCAGTTTAAGTGAATGTATTGAAGTTGATAGTTTTAGGTTTAAGTTTGAAGTTTGTTTTTCTTGAAATGTGATTTGTGTATGTGGGTACTGTTTTATCTAAGTGGTAGGATTTTGTTTTGTGCTTAGATTTGACGGTGATACGAGAGTGTTGTGTACTGAGTACAATTTTTAGTTTTTATGTTCCCCCTTCTTTCCTTGAGGTTGAGTTCTTGCCATAAGAAATTTTAGAGTGAGTGAAGCATGTATATGTTCTTCTTCGCTGATTGGTTTAGTTGAAATACACACTAACGTCAGTTTTTTGTTGCTTTTCTTGTTGTAGTCTAAAAAATTTAAACAACAATTGAGCTCAAAGAGTATAGGGAGCAGAGAGGATCTAAAGAATGGAGGGAAAGAAACTAGATTTTAATGCACCACTTCTATCTGTGAGATCTAAAAGGAAATATATAGAATCTCCACCGCCGTGTAAGCATCTTTCTGTTCCTGCACGCAAATCAGTGTCGGAGTTGAGTGAGGTGACTAAGCCAGCTGCAGTTCCTTTTGTGTGGGAATGTACTCCGGGAAGATCTAAAGTGGAAGCAAAAATAGAGTCTTTACCTCAAGAAGAATTTTCGACTACTCCTAGGTTTCCTCCGGGAAGAGCATTTGATATTAGAAAGCGCGTTTCAGGTGAACTACTCAACCCTCAAAATGTTTCGAGGCTTCAAATCGAAGCATCTCCTTTTAATGAAAGCGTGAGTATCATTGGTATGAATGAAGCCTCTGCAATAGAGGATGAGGATAATGCAGTTCTAGAATCAGTTGACGCGTTATCACGAACAGAGTCGTGTTCTTGGAGCTGCAGTATCAGTGGCTCAAGTGGTAGTGATGGTGCATTTACACAGTCATCCACACCCACAACCTTCAGGGCTGATCCGCAAACTCTAGATCTTATGATGGCTCGTTTCTTGCCTGCTGCAAGGGCTATGATTATAGAGACCCCAAAATATGCAAAGAAAAAGAAATCTGTTGAAACCCAATCGCCGAGGCATGTTAAAAAGGTTGTCAGTGGAGAATTAAGGCCCTTCCTCGAAAGATATGGGTCAAACACAGCATCAGATTATAGTCCATACAAAAGGAATGCATTTAGTGAATTTGAAGATGACGAGTGTGATGATCGTCACAGAAAATCTGGTATAGCATGTGGATTGTTGCCTCGTTTATCTGTAAAAAAATCTTTACACTTTTTTGATCCAGTGCCAAGGATAAAATCCAGGCCCCAAAGTCCCATTTCATCTGCTCCTGAGGTTAGAAGGATGGCCAGAACAGCTCATAGTGGGCCTTTACCACAAATTCAGCATGAGAAGGTAATTATTAAAATTCATTTGCTCTTTATTTGTTGTGTGTAAGGGTTATTTAGATTAACAACTTTATTACTTTGCAGCAGAGTTTAAAGGACAATTACTGGGATGATATTAAAATTGGAGTTAAGCAGCAAGAACTTATTGAGAAAAAGTTGCTTGGTGTCGATCAGGTTCGTCATTCCACTGACTCGTACAGAAAAGAAAGTTTACTCCCTCGTATTAGCTCGAGGAGTGCTTGTATATCTCCCTACCGGAATGAAAAGCCCCGCTCTCCCTTTCATGATGGAGCAAGTTTTCTTGGTGTACCAAAGATTGTTAAGAATACAGAATCTGGTAATGTCACTTTAACTAGCAAAGAGTCTGATAAATTTCTCGACTTCTCAGCATATCAGATGTTTAAACGGGAATCCGATTTGTTAAGTAGTTTAGCTGAAAAGATATTGTACATAGATTTGGCAAATAATACAGAAGTGCCAATGTTGGATTCGGAAGAACAAATGCTTAAGAACTTGGGAGAAAGCAGAGGAACTGAAGAATCTTGTTACCTAAAATATCTCGATACAACTGACATGGAAAAATCTACCACCCTTGGGTCAACAGCAGCAGGATCGGCATCTTCTCATTGCAAACTGAATATCACAAGTATAACTGACCACAGACAAGTCTTGAAACAGGATCAAGATATTGGTCATGAAGCCAGGTCCTTACGAAGCTCCGTAATTCCTCAATCGCCTCTACCCCCACCTCTACCAAAATCACCTTCTGAGCCTTGGCTGTGGCGTAATCTATCTTACATTTCCTTACGAAATCCATTTTCGTATGGCCAACCTAAGAAGAAAAATCCAAAGAATTCCTCAACTAGTTCCAAATGGGAGACCATAGTAAAACGTTCCAACATTTCGCATGACCATAAACGTTATTATGAGGTAATTTTTCCAATCTACCTTCCATTTTCTTATTGCAATAGATTTGGAATCAACAAACGAATAAGTTCTAAAAGAAAGTCATCAACTTGTTACTGTATTTCGTAGTTGGAAACTAACTGATCTCACATTGTGCATTACTATGACAGGAACTCGTCTCTCATGTTTCTAAGCCATAAGCAGTTCAAAAAATAGAGTTGGAGGGTCTGCTCCTACAATTTTAAATCTGGTTGCGCCTAGAAACTACTTCAAAGGACTGAAAATCGGCACAAAAACAAGCCGAAGACAGTGCCTTCTCTCCAACAGCTGCTTCAATCAATGTTAAGTCTGACTACGAGGCTTCTTAGCCCGCAGCGGAACACGGATTACACAGTTATAGCCGTCTCTCAAATGTCTGGAAATTGTACTTCTTCTTTACTATAGTTTGCGTAGTTTCATTCCCGTGAACTTTGTGATTTCTCCTAGAAAATCACAAACTGAAATTTGAGTGCCTATATATATGGAGGAAGAGCTTAGAGCTCTCCCCTATAATCATTTTTTTTCAAAATTTTTTGTTGAGTTGTATTCTTACTTGCACATATTACAGAAATTTCATCGAGTAAACAACCCAAAAACAATAAAATGTATGTCACACTCGAAAGGGATTTGAGAAGGGTGAGGCATAAGCGCATCTCACCCGGAATCGGTATGAGAAAGGTGCCTCTTATCTCCTAGGAGAGAAACTGCTTTGGTAAAAAATCTTTAAATTTCGAAAGTCATTTATTTAAACCGAAAAGTTTAATGCAACATTTTATAAATTTAACTTGCTGATGAAATCTTTGACTAATTTATTTTTGCATGATATATTGATCACTAGAAAAATGTGTTATACATAGAAACCCAAATCAATCACACAGATGTACTAATAACTAGTAGTCACATGACTACTGCTCACTTGATAACAACATACTAGTTCTTAACTTCCGTAGGCCCTTTAACCTTATAGTTCACATGCGAATAGAACGTGGATGTTTTGTCAGCGAACATATGACATACCCAACCCAACCCAACCCAGCATTTTTCTCTAAATTTTTTGAAGATTCGAATACAGACACGATCTGGTCACTGATTGAAGAATCGAAAATGGATTCGAATGCTTGATTGGACGATGCATTTCTAATTTTTTAGTACCTAGATTAGTATTTTTTTAGGTAACCATTTAATTTTTATATCATAATAAATAGAGATCCATTACAGAGACCCGAACTCCACTAAGGAGCGAGTTCAAGCTTACTAGTACATACCACAGTAAGCATCAAGTTTAACCAAGCGAACAAATTCAAATAAATATACAAACAAGAAAGTGAAACAACAATACTTCTTGCTTGCATCAAGATGCATTATACACTGTAGTGAAATTGTCTTCTGCATCCACCCCTTAGCATGTAAGGACCGAGTCCTACATCCTTTCATTCACTTTCTCTACCTTTCTCTACCAGTCTTGAAAAGCACCGCAATGCCTAACTTCCCTCGAACTGTTACAGCAGCCCCATTAGTGGTTAATCCGCATTCAAATAGCAGCTTCCTCTTTCCAACATCCACACTACCAACAAGGCCATTACTTGGCACCAGCAAGAATTCTGCCAAACTCCGGCACCCAAGCATCCCTATCAATATTCTTAGCATCTACATTCTCAGTCTTGTTTCCGTAAGTTTGTTCCATTAGTTCATTCACAAAACATCTATACTTGACATTGCTCAATGTAAAAATCCTCTTTCACAGACAACTATAATAGCACAATTTAGAGCCCAATGTTCTATATCAGCTTTTCTCAATTGAATTTGTTCAACATTAACACCCTCTTTGTTTTCAGTGCAGTGAGTTTCATTACATACAAGCCTTTCCAACTACAAGTAATCTCAATATTCTCTAACAAATGATTCCTAGAATGCTTAGAGAAGCAATGACACACAAAGTAGCCCACATCATAACCAAATTTTCAATAAATCCCACTTGACTCCACTTGCAATAAACATTCCACTATAGACCATAAAATCCCAACAACATAATAGGATTCTGCATGCACGTAGTCAATAAATACATCATAACAATTGTCATTAAAAGCACAATTATTGTCCCATGAATTAACATCTCTCTACCACAAGTATGCATAAAAATTCTAGTCCAATTCAAATGCCACTAATTTATAAGATGACAAATCATAAGATTGAAACATCCTATAAGATTGAAACATCCTTTTGCTAGCACCAGTAATTTTCATAGAGGTATAAATACCATTCGCAACATCAAGAGAAAGAAGAGTAAAATGAATGGATAACACATGTTCATACGTTCCTATAGAAACAAAAATGTTTCTCTGCTCTAACTTTTCAATCCAAGGAAGCCTGAGATTGACATTACTCCAACCCTGCTTCTTAACAACCTTTAGCTGAGGAGTTCCTGATGCATAAGTTCTGCCTCTTTTAAGCCTCAAAGATCCACTGCTATAAACCACATCCAATTCTAAACCAAGAACTTTGAAATCAATCCGGTCACACAAAACAAACAACAAACACTTTGAAAGCAAGTATTTTTTTAATATTGTTTTTCACAAGAAGAAAACACAAGTAACAATCCTTGTAAATCACAAGCATTAGGACATTCAAAAACCTACCAGAAGAATGAAAACAAGAGTAAAATGATTAGATAAAACCTGTTTATCATTAACTTTAGAGATAAAAACATCACTCTGCTCCGTTCTCGGAAAAGACCACCTAAGTGAATCCGTAAGTCTTTTGTGTAAACCCAAACCTAATACACAAGAGTTGCTCCAATAAGTGCTCAATTCTAGAACAAAATGCTTCAAAATACCCTTTCGAAACGTTGTTAATGATTCGCTACTTGTAAAGTTAGATTTCGATTGATTTCTCAAATGAAATCCGAATGAATTAGGGTTCAAATAAAAAGAGGGGTTAACATTGGAAAGGAAGACAAAGAAAAATCCGGTGAAACATGCGTACTCAATCTGTTGGTTTTTAACGCCTTACACCTGAGTTTAAAATAGGGAAGAAAGAAGTAACTTCATTTTTACTCATGGTGAATGTACTCCACAGTTTTTAATAGAGATGAAAAGTAAGTAATGATAAATACAAACTGAGCATACTTTCACTACAAAACTTTCGCTCTAAAAGTATGATGAAAGTTGTTTATAATTCTCAACACTTACTATCCTCAGTTTCAAAATTCGGGTAAGATCTAAATGTGTCTACAAAGTTTTATTACAAGAATTCAATGATACACAATTTTGGTGGGTACTAGCCAATATTATCTAACCATGTTAGAAATTTTGATTTTTCATTGTTTAAATTTTGGCCAAAAAATAACTGGGGTACTTTTTTGACATATGAGAATTATTAATACTAGCTTATATCCCGTGCGATGCACAGTTTTCTTTAATATTTTATTAATAATATAAATAATTTAATTTAATAAATTGTTGACGTAATCTTTAGTAGTATTTTAGATATTAAAATATAAAATATTTTTAAATAATAGATCTAACGGTATGTATGTATTTATTTGCTCTTAAAAAATTTAAATGTGACAAAAGTGCAAATAACAAAATATGTGTTCTGTGTAATGTACTGAGTTTCTTCTAACATATGATATTACTTTTATTTTTTTATTAATTATCTTATTTAAATTGTATGTTATAAAAAACTTATATTAAACTCGGATTTTATAAGTTTAATATAAAAATATTGTCATTATATATATATTTTGTCCGTGTTATTTTTAATTTGAATATGAGTTCTTTTACCTAAAAAATATACAAAAAACAATGTTCTTAAAAAGACAGTTAGTTACTTATTAATAATTATATAAAATAATATTACATTTATATATATGTTGTTCATGTTACTTTTAGAAAATTAGTTATTTAAATTAGAAAATATAAAATTATATTACCTTTTATATATATGTTGCACCTGTTACTTTTAGAAAATTAGTTGTTTAATTTAGAAAAAAATTAAAAATGTTATGTGCTTTAGCTAAAAAGGGTAAGTGATTATTTATTAATAATTATATATAACAATATTACCATTACATATTTATTTTCCATGTGTTATGTTTAGAATATGAGTTGTTTTAGTTAGAAAATGTAGAACAGATAATGCGTTTTTGCTGAAAAGGTAATTAGTTATAAATATTTAATAATATTACCATTTTATATATAGGTTACCTATTTTATTTTTAGAAAATCAGTTGTTTTGGTTAAAAAAAAAATATAATAGGTAATGTGTTTTAGCTGAAAAAATATAAAATTATATTACCTTTATATATATATATGTTGTTCGTGTTACTTTTAGAAAATAATAATATTAATAATCTTTAAAAAAAGATACAAAAGACAATGTTCTTAAAAAGACAGTTAGTTACTTATTAATAATTATATAAAATAATATTACATTTATATATATGTTGTCCATGTTACTTTTAGAAAATTAGTTGTTTAAATTAGAAAATATAAATTATATTACTTTTTTATATATATGTTGCACCTGTTACTTTTAGAAAATTAGTTATTTAATTTAGAAAAAAATTAAAAAGGTTATGTGCTTTAGCTAAAAAATGTAAGTGATTATTTATTAATAATTATATATAACAATATTACTGTTACATATTTATTTTCAATGTGTGTTATGTTTAGAAGATGAGTTGTTTTAGTTAGAAAATGTAGAACAGATAATGTGTTTTTGCTGAAAAAGGTAATTAGTTATAAATATTTAATAATATTACCATTTTATATGTAGATTACCTATTTTATTTTTAGAAAATCAGTTGTTTTTATTAAAAAAATTATATAAAAGGTAATGTGTTTTAGCTGAAAAAATATAAAATTATATTACCTTTTTATATTTTATATATATATATTACCTATTTTTTTTAGAAGATAAGTTGTTTTGGTTAGAAAAATATATAAAATAGGTAATGAGTTTTAGCTGAAAAAAATAATTGGTTATAAATAAATTGATTATAGATAGGCCCGACCCCAATTATAGATAGGCCCGACCCAAATACCGACCGACCGACTGACGACTGACCAAAACTTTTAATGTTTCGTCTTTAATAATATAGTATAGATGCATTTGACGTTTATCCCTGATCAAAACAAATATATCACTATATCGAGAGTTTGGGGTTGGTAAAATCAATACAGTCCATGCCTTTATCAAAAGAGGAAAAGAGTTAAGAGACTGTTTTCGTAAAGACTCCGTAAACACACACATAAATACTATTCACACACATATGTGTATATATATAGAAGTGAGATCAAATACAAATTTTTATAAGTTACAAACTTACAAACTTTTGTGGACCATTGGATTAAAAATGATCCAACGACGGTGGCTGTTTTATTTTTTATAAGGGTAGGGTTATTTTCGTAACTTCCTATTATATTTTACTAAAGTATATAAAAAAAAATCGTAATTGCTTTGTTCTTTATTTGACGCATCGACGAATAGAAGGAGAGAGCTTACATCGGCGAACGATAGAGATTGGCGGCAAACGACGGTGATCGGAGTTAAAGAAGGTTAATTTGATCTTAGTTTAGTTTATTTGTGTCGTTTATTCTATTTATACACATGAAATTCTTCCTTTTCCGTGTTTATACACACAACATTCTTCGATTTATACGTCTTTTGTGTATGTATAGGTTGAATAATTAGATTCTGATTTTGATTTCCGTTTAAGTATCATTTTGATAGCTGTAATTTTGTTTCAGTTTCGTCTTTTTGTTGAAGATGGAGATTTGGTTGAATCGTGTGTTCGAGTGTTAGTTTGTCACTGAATTGTGATATGGAGAAAAATTCAGGTAATTTTGTTCAATTTTAGTTTATTTATGATTTATGTTGAATCATAGTTCCTATATGTTGAACTTTTGTTCTAATTTTGTTGAATCATTGTTTAATATCAAATATGTTGAGTTTGAGTCTTATAGTTGTTGAATTCTGTACGCCTTTAGTTGTTCTAGTTCTGTTAGAGTTGATGAAATTGAAAAATTCAGTTGTTTTTTTTTAAATTTTCAATTTCAGTTTGTTTATTATTTATGTTGAATCGTTCTTCAAATACATTGAACTTTTGTAGTACTTTAGTTGTTTTATGTTTAATATCAAATATGTTTGAGTTGTTGAATTGTGGAACTGGTTTTGTTGAACATTTTTATGAATTTTGTGTAGTTTTATTTATTATATGTTTAATGTAATACATTTTTTGTTGAATGTCATACATGTTTTTGTTGAATGCCATACATATTTGTTGTATATGTAGGTTTTTGTTGAATATGTAAATTTTTGTTAAATGTTTTAATTTATATTGACTGTTTTATTTTAATTGACATGTATTTGTTTTTCAGCTCTTGCTCATATTGAAGATACTTATGGTGATGCTGATGTATTGAGTGATAATGTTGATGATTTAATTGTTGATGATGGTGATTCATTTTTTTGGAAAAGTTGATGATTCATTGTCAACTCAGTTTGTATCTCCAGGATGTACTAAGTACTGGGTACCTAAATGTTCTGTTGGTTTGAAATCTTTTGTTGGGCAAGTGTTTCCAAGTGTTCCTGATGCTATATCATTCTATACTGATTATGCTCGTACATGTGGATTTAGTATTAGGTTTGGTAGTGAGAAACGATTTCCTAATCGATTTATTCAATCGAAACGGTTTCATTGCAATAGAGAAGGTGTTTGTGGTAAAGGTGCTGATAAAGTTAAGATTGTTGCAAGTAGTTCAAAAACAAAGCGTAGACATATGTTTAGTAGATGTGGTTGTCGTGCAATGATTTCCATAATATATAACAAGTCGGATTTGTATTAGGTGAAGTCGTTTGTTGAACATCACAATCACAAATTAGCTGAAACTGTTGGTAAAAAGTTTTTAAAGGTGAATCGGTCGATGACTGTTGCGCACCAGAGTTTTGCATTTAATACCTCAAAAGTGAAAATTGGTCCTTTGAAGTCTTTTGGATTGATGAAAGAGTTGCTTGGAGGATATGATAAAGTTGGTGCGACAGCTGTGGATTTTAAGAATTGGAATAGAGATTTTAGAGGTATAATTGGAAATGCTGATATCCAAATTTTGTTGAACAAATTTAAATCAATGAGATAAGCTTCCAATGGTGATTTCTATTATGAGTATGATGCTAATAACTGTGGTAAATTGACAAAATTATTCTGGGCTGATTTTGTTGGACGTAGGAACTATGATGTTTTTGGTGATGTTATATCTGTTGATGCTACATTCAACACTAACAAGTAAGAATTATTCATTCTTGTTCTTGTTATTATTTTTATTTTATTGTTTTATAGTTTCATTTAGTGATAAGTTATAGTTATTCTTTCTTTTTTTTTACTTTCTCAGGTATAATATGGTGTTTGTTCCATTTTGTGGTGTTGACAATCATAGAAAGTGTGTTACATTTGCTACTGCTTTGCTTTCAAAAGAAGATTTTGAGAGTTATAAATGGTTTTTCCAAGCTTTTGTGAAGGCAATGGTACGTCATTCTTTGTGTATTTTGACTGATCAATGTGCTGCAATGAAGCAAGAAATTGCTAATGTTTTTGACAAAGAGAAGACCAGACATCGTCTTTGTATGTGGTACATCATGAAAAAACTTCCTTCAAAGGTAGGTGTTGTATTATGTATGGATGGTGGGTTTTTTTCAAGTTTGAAGTCTTTTGTATGGGGTGAGAATTTAGATGCTTCTGAGTTTGAGGCTGGTTGGAAATCTGTATTGGAGGCTTATGATTTGACAGATAATCATTGATTAGCGAAGATGTATGAATGTCATCATTTGTGGATTCCAGCACACTTTAGAGATGATCCGTTGTTGGGAATATTACGTACAACATTTTGGTCAGAGAGTGCAAAATCTTTTTTTAGCAATTACCATCAGTCTGGTGATACTTTAACTCAGTTTTACTTGCGTTTTGATACTGCAATGAGCAAGCAGCATCATGTAAATTCAGAGCTGAATCATAAATCTGATGTTGCCTTTCCTAGTACTGATACTGAATTATTTCTGGAGAAGGAAGCTGCGGAGTTATATACACGTGAAATGTTCTATAAATTTCAGAAACGAGTTAAAGAGGCTTGTTATCACCTTGCGATAAAAAATATTAGTGGTGTTGAGGTCAAGAAGTTGGTTGTATATGATCCAAAAGCTGCGAAAAACTTTGAGGTCCATATGTTTTTTTTTTGCATCTGAATTCTAATTTTTAGTTTTGTTTTCGTCTGTATTAATTGTTCTGTTTTTATTTGATGTAGGTGGTTCACACTTTGGAAAGCAATAAAGTAGAGTGTTCTTGTAAATTGTTTGAAAGATTTGGTTTACCGTGTCGACATTTGATTCTCACGTTAAACCAAGTTCCTGTGCAGAAGATACCAAGGCATCTTTTACTGAATAGATGGATGAAGAATGCTGAGAAGAATGCATCTAGAGTTTTTACAATAACATCTGATGATAAAGAAACTTTTGATATGATAGTGAATGATATATGGTTTGACTTCAATTCTTGCGTTGGATTGGCTGGTGATGATAAAGAAGCACTTGATTTTGTTAAGACTGGCATTAAGGACATCAACCATAATTTACGAGATTGGAAATTTAAAGGCAAACAGATTGCTTTAACCAAGAAATCTGTTGTTGAGAAGTTAATTGGTACTGAAATTCCTGATACGATCACAGTTCAGCCTCCAAATGAATGTCGTAACAAAGGTTGTGGAACGAAGAGAATTAAGAGTGCAGCTGAGAAGGCATCTATGTTAGCTGGAAAGGGTATAAGAAGTTGCAGTTATTATAATGCAAAATCTTTTCATGATAGAAGAAATTGTCCAGTTTTGAATGCGAAAGCTGGTTTAAAGAAGACAAAGGTGAAGAAATCTAATATTCTAGATCAAGAGAAGGGGCAGAAGAATAAGTGTGGCACCCCCAAACCAGTGCCACGAACATTGACATAAACATATATAATATAACATACATCCTAAGCATACATCTAACAAATGGAAACCATACCACCAAGCCAAGACCGCTAACAGGTTGAAGTATGAGACAACATAACTAAATTCAAAACATTAAAGTAAGTTACTAAACAAGTTTTACAAGACTAAACATTTAAATATTATTACAACTTAAAACAAAACTAGTTTAAACTAACTAGTTCCAAAAGTCTCATCCTTCAACAACTATCTACATGAGCAAGAGCCTGGAATTTAACCACAGGACCCGCTCCACCAACTCTCTTACGCGCACAGCTCTTCCTAGCGGTATGAAGTAATCGGGCCATCCTCAGACTTCACTGAAAGGTTAAGGCATAAACAAGAAAGTGAGTCAAAGTATGCTCAGCAAGTATAAACAACATGTGTAAATGATAATAACCGATGATCAACATTAGTAATAGCAAGGATAAGAATTTGATAAAAAAAGGGTAATTGAGTAAATTGGAACTTACGATAAGACGGTACGAGCTATATGGGTGATCAGCCACATAAAGCTCCAGACCATGTTTGCACAAGGTGCTAACATTTAGGGATCCATAGGCCACATTGGCCATAAAATAAATAAGTAACCATGACCACCGCCTCGGTCGATATAAAAATGTTCCATTTATAGTGAGTCAATAAAAGAATTAAGCAGCGACAAGATTCAATTATTATCAACATTTTATTCAGACTGTAAACTAATTCAAGACTTTATGATAAGGTTTAGAAACTAAATGACTGAAAACATTGTAATTAAGTGAACAGAGGCATAAGAGTGTATCAAGGGTTTTTATAAGTTAACAACGATCAACGGAGTATAAGTCAAGATAAAGGTGCTATTAAGCATGGTAAATAGGTCAACAAGGGAATAAGTATGTATCAGGGGTTTAAAAGTTAACAAGAAAGTTCAGGGAATAGTTCAAGATAATGGTATCATATAAACATGGTAAAGGTAAAGGATCATTATAAGTAAGGAGCAACGTATAAGTGTACAATGGTGTCAAAATCAATTTGCATCATAATTGTAAAGGACAAGTAATGGTTATACGTATACTTGCCTTTAGTAGACAATATCTCAGTATCTGAATCTTACGGTTCCAACTTCACTTCCAGTGGCTCTTTGCCTAGCCTCCTACTGGAACCTATATAAGAATATAATATTGTCTTAGTCTTTATCACTTAGTACCTCAGCTTTGTTTACGTATCTCTAAGTACTTCTACCCCATCGTCATACAATTATATATATATATATATATATATATATATATATATATATATATATATATATATATATATATATATATAATCACGAAGCACGTAGTGTCTTTACAACTTTAATCGACATTAAGTCACTTAGCATGAATATAACTTCACATAGCATTCCTTATCCTTATGATGGAAAGACCTCAAGATAAAGTACTTTATTAACTTTATCTACTCTATTTGACAACAATAACACTTAATCATATAAGACAGGTATATGTACCACATATATTATACACTTCACATCGTGTTATCACATTGGTTAAATACTTATACAATATATCAATCCTATGACAACTTTACTTTAATTAATCAATCTCAATCCCAATATCAAAACATCATCACTTCTAATTTAAAGACAACCAATATGAATTCAACATATACCATTACTCAATCTACGACGGCTCATACCAATTAAAGTATAATTACGCAATTAGCATAAAATTGACCATGTATACTGTTAGATATAATTGCCGACGTTTGTTCATCAGTATTTAAGTACCAGGTACTCAACAGAGTTTAATAGAAGCCAGTCAGAGTTTGATAAAGTCTGACGGGGTGAAGAGTTTTTAACTGTCGGTGCTAATATGAAGATTCTAGAAGCAATATATCTTGAAGATGGAAAGAAGCAAGATATATTGAGACAGTTAAGGAAACGGAACAGAAGACAGAAGCAATCCTAAATTGATATAAATTGTATAGCTAATTTATAGGAATATCAATTAGAGATTGATTATGTAACTGTGTATTATATAAACACAGATAGGTTAACCCTAAAAGGGATGTGAATACTGAATACATTATTCTTGTAACCTAGCAGCTCTCTGTGATTCTTTAACATCATTGAGAGAAGAGTTATTTTATATAATTCAGTTGTTGATTCATAAACAGTGTTCTTAAGCGTTCTTATCATATTAATATTGATTATATATTGTGTAATCGGCCTAACAATTGGTATCAGAGCCAAGGCTGTTAAATATATACAGTTTTTTTTATCTAAACACAAGTATAATCATGACTGATAACAACCAGGTAGGTTCTAATGCTCAAAAGGTTCATTCAGCTTCTGTAAGTCGATATGAGGCAATCAGGGTTCCAATTCTCAGACCTGTGGAATATCCAATATGGAAGGTAAAGATGACCATGTTTTTAGAAGCCACAGATCCAGAATACCTTGATAGAATCAATGATGGTCCTCATATGCCGACTAAACCGTCTCCTGTTGTTGATGGTCAAGAACAAAAGACTGTTCCAAAGGAAAAGAAAGATATGACTCCTGAGGACATCTCATCAATTGCAAAGGATGCAAAAGTTAGACATCTACTCCACAGTGCTTTAGACAATGTTATGTCTAACAGAGTTATTGGCTGTAAAACTGCCAAAGAGATATGGGATGCTTTAGAAGTCAGGTGTCAAGGAACTAGTGCTATAAAGAAGAATAGGAAGACTATTCTAACACAGGACTATGAACACTTTGACTCTAAATCTGATGAAAGTTTGACAGATACATATGACAGATTTTGTAAATTGTTGAATGATTTGTCTCAGGTTGATAAAGAATATGAACTTGAAGAGTCAAATCTCAAGTTTCTTCTATCCCTACCTGAAAGATGGGATTTGAAGGCAACAACAATTCGAGACAATTATGATCTTGCAGAAACAGATCTTGATGAAATCTATGGGTTGCTCAAAACTCATGAATTGGAGATAGAACAAAGAAACAAAAGATCTGGAAAGAAGACAAAATCTGTTGCTCTTAAAGTTGAAGAAAAGCATGTCAAGAAGGAATTATCAAGAAAGAAAGCCAAAGGAAAAGCCTTAGTCATTAAGTCTGAAAGTGAGTCATCAAACTCTGATGATGGCTCAAATACTGATGATGAAGCTTCTGATTCTGAGGATGATGATGAAGAGATGATGAGAATGGCTGCTTTAATGGTGAAGACCTTCAAGAAGATGGGATTTAAGAACTTCAAGAAAGGAAAGAGATTCTCAAGGAAAGATTCAAATTCTGATAAGAGAAATTTCAGAAAGTCTGATGGAAAATATACCAAGTCTGGAAAGAAAGACAAGTCTGAGATCCAGTGCTACAAGTGTAAAGAGATGGGTCATTATGCTCCAGAATGCAAGAAAGGAAAGTCTGAGAAAGCACTCATCACTAAAGGCAGGGACTGGGTAGACACTTCAGACTCAGATGAGGGAGTCAATTATGCTCTCATGGCAACTGTTAAAGATGAAGCTGAGTCATCTGGAAACAAGGTACCCCTAACAACTTATGCTTATGATACTGATAATATATCTGAATTAAGAATTTATCTTAAAAGCATACATGTTAGTTATAGGGATCAGACTTTAGAAAATGAAAGAATCAAATCTGAGAATCTAGGTCTTAAAGAGAGGAATAAATTTCTTGAAGAGAAACTTGTTAACATGCAACAAGTTCAAAAGGAGAGAGATGATGCTGTTTATGTTGAACAGGAGTTGCTTAAAAGATATAGGGAAATAGAATCTGAGTTGGAAAAAGAGAGGAAAGTAATTAAAACCTGGACAAATTCTGGAAAAGACACACATCAGGTTTTTCAGACAGATACTGTAGGCTTAGGTTACTGTGAGGGAGATGAACTTAGGTTTAAAGATAAAGTTAAAGTGAAACCACAACTTAAACCTGTGCAATTTGTTCCGGAATACAGTAAGCTAAAGTCTGTTGTTGTAAAAGAAGCTGTTATGGAGCAAATTGAAACTTGTGAAAAACAGGTTAATATTGGTTCAATAACAGAGAATAAGGTTGAGCTAGAAGCTGTTAAAGAACCAGTAAAAATTTGTGATAAATAGGTTAATGTTGGTTTGATGACAGAAAAACAATTGAAACATAAGCTCAAAGAAGTAAAGTCTGTCAACAAACAGAAAATGTTTAAGAAAAATAGGAATGGAAAAGTAGGCATTAATAAAAGAAATGATTATCTGCCTAATTCAGCTGCTCCTAGAAAAACATGTCATAGTTGTGGTAGTACTAACCATCTTGCCAGGTTTTGCAAGAAGAACAAAGATATTAACTCTTTACCCTCCACATCTGGAGTAAAGAATGATTATGTTAGGGTTAGACCACAGACTTTATGCACACACTGTGGGAGCACTTGGAATTCCATTTATACTTGCAAGAGTTATCATGCTATTTATCACAACTATTATGAGCTAAAACCCAACTTGAAATGGGTTAGAGCAAACTCTGCAAGTGTAAAGTCTGACAATGTTAGTTTAAACTCTGTTGATAGTGATTCCACTGCAAAAGCTAACAATGTTAAGAAAACCAAAGGATCCAAGCAAGTCTGGATCCTTAAATCTAACACATAGTGATTGTTTGTGATTGCAGGGCATAAAAGAGAGCACCCTTATCTTGGACAGTGGATGCTCAGGACATATGACTGGAAATAAAGCCCTGCTATCAGATTTTGAGGAAAAAACTGGCCCAAAAGTTTCCTATGGAGATGGCAACATAGGACATACTCTGGGATATGGCAATATCAATCTTGGAAGTGTCATCATAACAAATGTAGCTCTAGTCTCAGGACTCAAGCATGATCTGCTTTCTGTGAGTCAAATCTGTGACAGAGGATACCATGTAGATTTTCATACTGAACACTGTGAAGTTATCAGCAAATCTACAGGGAAAGTTGTTCTAGTTGGACACATGCACAATAATATTTATGAAGCAAGTTTGGTAACAAACTCTGAAGGAAAAACTGTGTGTCTATCTGCAAGAATGTCAAATGAAGAGAGTTGGAAATGGCATAAAGCTCTCTCACCTAAACTTGAACAACATAAATGAGTTGATTCGAAAAGATCTTGTAAGGGGACTTCCTAAGTCAATACTCAGCTTAGATGGCCTGTGTGATTCTTGTCAAAAGGCCAAGCAAAGGAAGTCATCTTTCAAGAGCAAATCTGAATCTTCAGTTGTGGAACCTTATCATCTTCTACATGTTGATCTTTTTGGTCCAGTAAATATAATGTCTCTGGGCAGAAAGAAATATGCTCTAGTCATTGTTGATGAGTACACTAGGTACACATGGGTGTATTTCTTAGCAAAGAAGGATGAAACTGCCTCAATACTAATGGAACATGTAAAGTTACTGGACAAAGGATCAGAGTACAAAGTGAAAATTATAAGAAGTGATAATGGTACTGAATTCAGAAATTCTGAAGTGGAAGCTTTCTTCAAGGAAAGAGGAGTGAAGCAAGAATTTTCTGCACCTGGAACTCCACAGCAAAATGGTGTAGTTGAAAGAAAGAACAGAACTCTAATCGAAGCTGCCAGAACAATGCTTGATGAAGCAAAATTGCCAACTTATTTCTGGGCAGAAGCTGTTCAAACTGCTTGTTTTACTCAAAATGCAACACTGATCAACAAGCATGGGAAAACACCATATGAGATGGTGAAAAATAAGAAGCCAAATTTGAAGTATTTTCATATTTTTGGATGTAAGTGCTTTGTGTTGAAAACTCATCCTGAACAGTTGACCAAGTTTGACTTAAAAGCCGATGAAGGAATTTTTGTTGGATACCCATTGTCATCAAAGGCATTCAGAGTCTATAATCTGAGAACTAAAGTGATCATGGAATCTATTCATGTGTCATTTGATGACAAGAAAATAACTAGAATAGAAGATGAAGAATATCATGATCAACTTCGCTTTGAAAATGAAGATCTAAACTATGATGACGTAAACTCTGATGAAGCAAATCCAACAAACTCTGACGAAGCATACTCTGATCCTCTACTGGTAAACTCTGAAGAATTTTCTCTGACAGAACAAAATAGAGAACCAGTTGAGGGGGAGGATGAAGAAACTTCAGAAACTTCTCAAAGTGATGACTCAAATTCTGAAAGAGAGTCAAATGAAGAATCAAACAGAAACTCTGAGTCAAACTCTGAAAGTTCAAATACTGAACAGTCCAATTCAGGGGGAGCCTCAGAGAATGAAAATGGTCAAGAAGAAAGTCAGGAGAGCATGGATCAAGGGGGGGGGGGATCTAATAATGCTAGTAGAAGCCAATTACCAACAGCAAGAAGGTGGACACAAGCCCATACACCTGACTTGATAATTGGAGATCCAGAAGCTAGTATAAGAACTAGGAGTGCTACAAATAATGAATGTCTGTTTCATGCATTCTTATCTCAAACAGAGCCCAAGAAAGTGGAAGAAGCTCTTCAAGATTCTAACTGGATAACAGCAATGCAAGAGGAGTTAAATGAATTTGAGAGGAATGAAGTTTGGACACTTGTGCCAAGACCAAAGAATAGATCTATTGTTGGTACGAAGTGGGTTTTCAGAAACAAAACAGACTGTGATGGAGTGATTACAAGGAATAATGCTAGACTTGTGGCAAAAGGCTATTCTCAACAGGAAGGAATTGACTATGATGAAACCTTTGCTCCAGTTGCAAGATTGGAGGCAATAAGGATTTTTCTGGCCTATGCTGCACACAAAAAGTTTAAAGTCTTTCAGATGGATGTAAAAAGTGCTTTTCTCAATGGGAAACTTGAAGAAGAAGTGTTTGTTGAACAACCACCAGGGTTTGTAGATCCCAAACATCCAGATTATGTCTACAGGCTTGATAAGGCATTATATGGACTAAAGCAGGCACCTAGAGCATGGTATGAAACTCTGGCTCAATTTCTTTTAGAAAGTGGGTTCACTAGAGGCACAATTGACAAAACCTTGTTCTATTTTAATCATGGTGATGATTTGCTGTTAGTTCAAATCTATGTGGATGACATAATTTTTGGGTCTACTAATGACAAACTCTGTAAGAAATTTGCCAAGCTTATGCAGTCAAGATATCAAATGAGTATGATGGGAGAGCTTAGTTATTTTCTAGGCTTACAGGTCAAGCAAACAGATGATGGGATTTTTATCAATCAAGCAAAATATACCAGAAATCTTCTCAAGAAATTTGGTATGCTTGATAGCTCATCTGCTACAACTCCCATGGCTACTACAACAAAGCTAGACAAAGACACAGGAGCCTCAGTAGATATGACAAACTATAGAGGGATGATAGGGTCTCTTCTTTATCTCACTGCAAGTAGACCTGATATTATGTATGCAACATGTATTTGTGCAAGATTTCAAGCAGACCCCAGAGAGCCACATCTAACAGCTGTAAAAAGGATTTTCAAATATCTCAAAGGAACCATAACTCTTGGTTTGTGGTACCCTAGAGAATCAGAGTTTAACTTAATTGGTTACTCTGATGCAGACTTTGCAGGCTGTAAGATAGACAGAAAAAGTACAAGTGGGAGCTGTCAATTTTTAGGTGACAGATTAGTTTCTTGGTACAGCAAGAAACAGAAATCAATTTCCACATCAACAGCAGAAGCAGAGTATATAGCTGCTGGTAGCTGTTGTGCACAGATTTTATGGATGAAGAATCAATTGCTGGACTATGGATTAAGGTACTCTAAAATACCTATTTACTGTGATAATCAAAGTGCTATTGCTATGACAGGTAATCCAGTACAGTACTCCATGACCAAGCACATCAGCATAAGGTATCATTTTATCAGGGAACATGTGGAAGAAGGAGATATTGAGCTTTATTTTGTGTCTACAGATCAACAACTTGCAGATATCTTCACCAAACCTTTGAGTGAAGCTACCTTTACAACACTGGTAAATGAACTTGGAATGGTCTCTGGTTTTGACTAGAGATACTGGTTAGACTCAAAATCTATACATGTTTGATTTTATGCTCATGATTCTTTGCATGTGTTAACTCTTATTTGTACCAGCATGTTAAACTCTGATAGTAAACTCTGTTAGTTATACTCTGTCAGTCATACTCTGTCGGTTAAATTGTGATGTTATACTCTGATTGTAATATTGTCTGAAACATATAGACCGATGAAGAAAAATGTATGAAGCATGATTTTCAGTAAGTAATCATGAATCCTTCTAAGTAGTATAAATTCTGATTACAAAATGTGCAGAAATTTTACACAGCATGATACTGTCTTTGTATTTATAGCATCTCTTAGTTTATTGATCCTATACACTGAGTCTGTATTAACTGTTTGCATTTTCTCTCATAAATTAATTGTATTAACTGATGAAAAGTCTAAACTCTGATTATTAATTGCAAATAATTCACCCTCAAATCAAAAGATGCCAAAAAGAGCACAAAATCCTTTGAGATCATGTTGTGCCTAGGAAGATCCAGGAACTTATTGTATGAAATAAGGGCTAAAATCTTTGATTTTTGGTGACTAGTGCCAACCACTGATTACTGGAAAAAGAAAAAAAAATAAAAAAAAATAAAAAATAAAAATTTTAAAGGGGGTGAAAATAAAAGATATATCTAAATGAAAGGATATCAGAATACAGAGTTTAGATATAAAAATCAGTTTTTCTTTTAAATGAGAGTTTGGGCAACCAGTTTTTACTGCTTTAGTTTGTGGATTTTATGCACTTTGAGATGGTCTAAATATTCATATTCAGTAAACTCTGCTAATTCACACACAAATACTCACACCTGTACAGTTTGTGAAAAGAGTTTATTTATAAAAGAGGATAATTGGTAAAAGCTGATGAGTTGTGTACTCTACGCTGAGGTAATTTTATTTTAATCTCTGATGATTAAAATTAATTCTTTGTTTCAGACAGTTAACAATTATGAGAAAAGATATTTGTTTTGAAAATTCAACAAGAGTATGATTGAGAAGTTGTTCAAGAGTGTATTAAACAGAGGAGAGAGGTTGAGTATCTAGAAAAGTGTACAGGGCGGTAATAATTGCTGTTTTTACTGCGCATGCGCATTGGAAACTGTCAATTATTTGCTGTAAATCATTGCATGTGTGCCACGTGTACAACTCACACGTTATACGAAGTAAGACAGTTGTGTGTATTGATTAAAAACGGTTCAGTTTTTAATACTTTCTTTCTGTATTAATATACAATACACGAATTCGTTTAAACTTTTCACAACTGACTCACATTCATACTTTCATATCACACACACATTTCTACAAACATCTTTCTGCATACATCTCTTACACACTTTCGTGAACTATAAACTCTGATTTCTTTGAAAAATCTAATGGCAACAACCATGTTTCGGTCTCTTGGTCTCGATTTTGTTCCTAATAACTATGCAGCCCCACTGTCTATTGAAAACGTTCCGGAGGCGTTTCACCTGTTTCAAAATTTTCTTGCACAATCTGATATTGGCCAAGCTTTAGTGGAACCAACACGGTTATCTGGTACTCAAATAAAAGCTTTCTGGGAAACAGGTGTTTATGATGATGGCGGTGAATCAGGAACTCCCTCAATTGTCTTTGAATTTGCTGAACAAGAGTATGTGGTTACTCCAACCACTGTTAGAGATGCTCTTGGATGTGAAGACTTTAATGCGTTCACCATTTCTGTTGGTGATTCTGAACTTCAGCGTATGATGAGGGAGATTGGATACTCTGGGTCTTTGGCAAGGACAGGGAATTTGAAGCGACCATTCTTGAGGAAGGAGTGGAGTTTCTTTTTCGATTGTATTACAAGGGCATTCGGGAAGAAGTGTACTAATTGGGATGCAATTCCAATCGACAGTCTACAAATTGGGTATTCTCTTCTCTATGGTGCTCATTTTGACTATGCTAGACTTGTTTTAAACAATATAGGTGAAAAGATGACAGAGAATAGGAGTGTTGTTTACTTTTCTCGGTTCTGTCAATTAATCTTTTCTATGTGTGTTGCTGGAGTTGAGATAGCTGAGGAGGATGTCATTCCCTCATTTAAATTACATAAGAGAATATTCTCTGATCTAACAAACAAGGATGTTAAGAAAGGGAATGTTGATGACTTGATGCTTCCTGCTTCAGTCCAACAGTTTTTAAATCCACAACCACTACCAAACTCTGAACCACTTCCATCTACTTCTCAAAAGCCAAGGGCTGGGAGTAGGACTAAGCATAGAGCTTTTAAAGCTGCCAAGGCTGCAACACCTGCAAATGCTGATGATTTACCACACTCAGTTGGTACTTCAAGGAAGAAGAGAAGGGCAAACAGACCTTCTGATGATGAGAATAGAGTTTCTGATGAACCAGAATCTGCTAATGCTAAGAAGAGGAAGCTAGTTGCTGCTTACCTATTTGATGGATTAATTCCTGGTTCTACACCAGCTGAAGCCCCTGAAGTTCTTGTTCAGGAGGATGTTGAAAATCTTGAAGCTCCTGAGGTTGTGATTGAAAATCATTCTGCCAATGCTACTGTGCCTGAAGAAGCCAGAGCAAACACTGATGATAATGTTGCTTTTCCTGATGATTTTCTTGAACCTATATTGGAGATGAATATTGAAGACGAATTTGAAGCACATCCTAGTATCAGTGTTTGTGATACTGAGGATGTGGCAGCTGGTCAACCCACCCAGATAATAGATGAGTCAATTGCTACTCATACAGAAATTCTTTCTGTCCATAATTCAATTCCAGAAAAGGGTGAGGAAGTTGATCAGGTACTGGAAACTGTTCAGATAAATGCTGAAGCTGCTGTAGAGAAAGTAAATGAAGCTATAGTAGAGGAAATAGTAAAGTCTGTTCCTATAGAAGCAGAGGTTCTTGTCAATCTAAACTCTGAGAATCCTGAAGCTGCACAGCCAAACGCTGAAGCTACTGCTGAAAATGTTGCTGAAGATAATGAAGATAGAGTTGTTTCTGATAATGCTGATCATACTTCTGCAAACTCTGTTCATTCTGATCATGCAAACTCTGGGATCAATGCTGAAGTTTCAAATTCTGATGAATCCATACCTTTTTTAAGGGATCCTACAGCTGAGCATGTCAAGGAAAATATAGCTGCCACTGAAGCTCATTATAGAGATATGTACTATGCTAACTGGTCAGGGGCAGATTGTATTTTCTCCAAGAAAAGGACTGCTGATTTTGTTGCTCAATCTGCAAAGGAGATTTCAAATCCTGAGCTATTGACACATTTCAAGGCTACAATTGTTCAAGTCAAATCATTGCACAATCGCTTTGATGAGACTCACAAAGCAGTCATTGGATTGAGTAATGATGTTGCTGCTAAGGAGTTAATCTTGAGAAATGAAAGAACTAGATTGTCTTCTCTGATTCAAGATCAAGTGGAAATAAAACAAAGGCTAAGCAAGGTGGAAGAGCATCAGACTGTTATGTCTAATCAACTTGATTCTATTGCTGCCTCACTGGAGTTGCTGACATCAGTACTTATTCCTGATGATGTCAAAAAGGGGGAGAGAGTTCCTAAAGACAAATGCAAAAGGACTCCAACCTTGAGATTGAGGGATGATGCAAATGATGGTGGAAGAAAGGAAGCAGAGAGAAGGTCAAAGACTAGTCAAGAGCAAGGGAGACTTAGGTCAAACTCTGCTAGACATACAAACTCTGAGAGGTTAAACTCTGGTGGTCAATCTTCTTCAAAACTTAAAAGTCTAGTGATTTCATCAAATCCAACTACTGTTGAAGAGATTGCTACTAAACTTTTCATGGAAGAACATAGTGGTGAAGCCACAATGGAAGATATTGACATTGAGATGAAGCTTCTTGCTGAAGAACACCAGAAAAATATTGAAGCTGGTACTTACAAGAAAAAGGCTAAGGCTCCTAGGAAAAAGGAAATGGGAATTTCTATTAAAGAGAATGTGAACTCTCAACAGAATTTACAATATACAAGGAGGCCTATGATAGCAGAGTCTGATAAAGGAAAAGGTAAACTGGTAGAAGAAGGACAGTTACCAAAGAAGAATTATTCAACCTCTGACGTTGCTCAAGTTGAATCAAGGATAAACAAACCAACCTCTGACATTGCTCAAGTTGTTCAAAAATCAGAAGTTGTGACAACCTCTGATACTACTCAAGTTGTACATAAAAAATTATCTTCAGAATTACAAAGGACTTTTGGCAAGCCAGTCACTGTTCAACACTCTTTGATTCCAGCAAATATAAATCTTCTCCAAAGCAGAACAGTCATGGGAAAAGAAACAAGAGATAAATCTGGGCTTGGATCTCATAGAGAGAAAAGAGTAAACAATAGTCCAATGGATCACACTTCTTTAGCTAAACCTGGTGTTGGAGTAACTCAAGAAAATCTTGATACTCTAGAATCAGTTCAGTTAATATACCACAGAGGGTTGAAGAAGGATTTTCTGTTATACTTCAAATTTGATGGCAGAGTATACAGAGTTAGTGAAGATGATATTGGTTTAAAGATGAAAGAAGAACTGGAATATGTGCTGTATCTGTTGAAAGTTAAAAATCAAAGAACTCATCAAGCAGCCGAAGTGTTAAGAAGCAGGATGATGAAAGCTAGAATTCTTTCTGGTTTAAAGTCTGCTGGCTCTTACATACCAAGGTACAGAGATTACAATGGAAAGCTTGTTGAGATGCAAAGAAACAGTGCAAGGCTCAGAACAGATTTTGGCATAAAAGTGTTGGAATTTAATCTGGAATCAGATAAATCCTTTATAATAAAGCTAGGAAATGATATGAGGAAAAACAACATTTATTCACTAAGGGCAGCTATCTACCAAACTGGAGAAAGTGATCCAGAACTCAAGGAACTGAAAGAAATCATGGTAGATGAGCTAGAAAAGGCTGAAAGAAGACTTCTTATCGATAATCTCAGGACAGTGCCTGATATTGAAGAAATTAAGTAAAGTCTGACTGTAAGTTTTTAAAAGTTTTCTGTTCTAAGTTAAAGTTAAACTCTGATTATATTTAAACACTGCATTTGTTATATGTTTTGACATCATCAATTATCTATTAACTTGTACATCTTTATTATGCACAAGTTGGGGGAGATTGTTAGATATAATTGCTGACGTTTGTTCATTAGTGTTTAAGTACCAGGTACTCAACAGAGTTTAATAGAAGCCAGTCAGAGTTTGATAAAGTCTGACGGGGTGAAGAGTTTATTAACTGTCGGTGCTAATATGAAGATTCTAGAAGCAATATATCTTGAAGATGGAAAGAAGCAAGATATATTGAGACAGTTAAGGAAACGGAACAGAAGACAGAAGAAATCCTAAATTGATATAAATTGTATAGCTAATTTATAGGAATATCAATTAGATATTGATTATGTAACTGTGTATTATATAAACACAGATAGGTTAACCCTAAAAGGGATGTGAATACTGAATACATTATTCTTGTAACCTAGCAGCTCTCTGTGATTCTTTAACATCACTGAGAGAAGAGTTATTTTATATAATTCAGTTGTTAATTCATAAACAGTGTTCTTAAGCGTTCTTATCATATTAATATTGATTATATATTGTGTAATCGGCCTAACATATACTACTTAAATTCATTTATCAAAACTATGATGTCCAAACCAAACTCCAACACTTCTCCTTTCTTTTCTTTTTCTTTTCTCGGCCTCTCGGCCTCTCGGCCACTCTCTCTCTCTCTCTCTCTCTCTCTCTCTCTCTCTCTCTCTCTCTCTCTCTCTCTCTCTCTCTCTCTCTCTCTCTCTCTCTCTCTCTCTCTCTCTCTCTCTCTCTCTCTCTCTCATCCAACACTAACACACACACACACACACATCATATCCTTCCATCTCTCATATTCACTCTTCTCACACGCACATAGTTTTATAAGGCAACTTACACACACCTAAGAGTATAATTTTGAAAGAACACATTCAAAACACATTTTAAAATATCACACACAAAAATCACATTCTAAAATATTACGTACAAAAAACCTCATTTTAGAAGAACACACACTTACTCACACAAAATCCCATCTTTAGATTTCTATCTAAGAGTATACCTTTTAAGAAAACACTTTCTTTATAAAAACTCACTCAAAACACCATTTTCTTTAAACAACACCCACACCTCAACACCTTCTTGAAAGATTACACACACACATCTAAAATTGTATTTTGAAAACACACAAAAGTACATTTTAAATTTACACACACAAAATCACACTTAAAATTCAAACCCTCTTTTATCTTACTCCCTCCATCTCTCTTCCTCTCGGTTCCCTAAATCTCACTCCCTCTCTCGGCTCCTCTCTCTCCTTTCTCATCCTCACTTCTCCTTCCACCTTAACTCCCATCTTTAAACCATAACCAATTCACAACATACATCAAGATAAAATCAACAACATCAAATTACAAAATTAAAAACTACCCATACTTAAATCTTACTATAAAATAAACATGAAGTTCATACCATCACCAAATCCTCAATTATAACAACTAACTTACTCAATAATTCAAACCCTTATCTAATAAAATCAAATCCTTCAGGAAAATCAACATGCAACTCATAAAATACCTAATTAACAAATATACAAGTCTTTAAACTTCTCAAAATCAATAGCCCATCAAACTTTAGTACTGAAATCACCAAGATCAACAAAGATTTCTTACATGCAACCAATATAAATACTCAATCAAGCAAAATACATGAAATCGAATCATGCATGTAAGTAAACAAGACCATGGCTCACAAGGATCATTGCCAATGGTCGGGTTTTTGCTCGGATGAGTCCAAAATTGCGGGTCTCATCGAGTAATAACCCCCACATCACTAACAAGTAATTGCATGTAAGTATAATCCCTACAACCCATAAAATCCGAAAATCCCCAATTTAAAAATGGAAAGAAATTCGAAATTACCCACATGGGGTTGTAGAGAATCAAGAGAGGTTTAACTAGGTTACTAATACTTACAATTTGGTGGAGAGAAACTATGAGAAATTGGTGTTTGATTCTTGAAAAAAATGAAGAACAAGGAGAGGGGTTGGGGAGAAAGAGAGCCGCGGGAGAGAGACACGAGAGAGAGAGAGAAGTTGGGTGGGGCGGGTTTTTGGTAGGGCTGTAAATTGATCCAGACTATTCGGTATCTCGGCTTATATCCGGCTCGAAAATATGATACAAGTCTCAGATTCGTTTTGTAAACGATCCAAATCTGGCGGAAAAATTAAACCCGGATAAAATATGATCCCGGATATGAGCACTCATATACCCGCTCAGATTAAGTCTCATATTATTCTTAATAAAATGATCCTACCCGAATATGCCTTATGATCCGTATTCGGTTCAAACCCGAATACGAATTACATTTTTAGTTCATTACATTTCTAATTAAATAGCATATTATAATTTCTTAGTATCATTTAAAACTTTAAAATTTCATAAAATACGACTTATCCACCAAATTAATTATCATCATATACTTAATAGATCATTTATTTAAGTTTTCAATTCATGATTATTATATTTTTATAATATTATATTTATTTTAGAATAAATAACTATTTATATAGTTCAAATAAAAATGATACCCAGTGTTAGTGGATCATATTTGACCTGTATTCGATGGATCACAAACTACCCGGTTAGAAAAAAGAAAATATGGCACTGGCTCATATTCGGTTCAGATCCGAACCTCAATATTCGGGGATTGGTTTAGATCCGGATAAAACAATCATGGACCCAAATCTGGACACGATAAAAGTAAAATGATCCGATACTTGGGCAAAAGGGTGTTCGGTTCTACCCGGGTCATTTTACACCCCTAGTTTTTGGTGAGTGTAAAATAAAAGTGATGTAAAAGTAATGTAAAAGTAATGTTATCTATTAAATAGATTAGAAATAAATTATAATTTCACAAAATTGTCCCACTAACTCCATTGCTAAATTAATAAAAACAAGGGCTATGATGTAAATTCATAATCCCCACTCTAGATTTGATGAAATAATATTTTTACAAATAAGTTTTGTAATTTAAATAAATCAAATTGCCTTTACAGGAAAATAATCAAATAAAATTCATTTTTATCTCAAAAATAATTATAAGAAGAAATTAACAACTTACTTGATAAATAAATAAAATGCTCATCGTAAATAAATATTTTAAAGGTGTAGCATTTCTCAAATTAAATAATTACAATAAATAAATAATTAACTATAAGGTTAAAATCATAAGTTTTAAAGCTAATAATAAAATGAGACTAAGAAATATTTTATGCTACTAAATAAATAATTAAAGTATACTCCAAATCTAATATAAATATTTTATGACTCAAGTAAATTTTCAGAGCACTTAAATAAAATTTAGAAACCACATTCACAATTAACTAATTATTCACCAGACACATAATTCACATTTTAAGCACGCAACAATTATTGCAAATAAGGTAATTTCAAAAATTATAGGAATATATCAAAGAAATATTTTTCTCTTACATAAATATAACTAAAATAAGAGCTTACACATAAATCATATTACACCAAGATTGTCATTGCTAAGTAAAATATAATATAATATCAAGAATAAAATCTCAATTGTTATTGCTAGCAATAAATGTAAATTAAACAACTCCTATTAAAAAAATAAATTTAAGGCTACTCTAATTAGCACGAAGAGCCTATTAAACAATTATCTTGCACATAAAAAAATAAAATTAATCGTGTTCACATACTGGTAATAATTTACAAGTAAAAAATTCTAAGGCGTTACAATCTTCCCCCCTTAAAAGGATTCTGTCCTCAGAATCTATTACGTAAACAACTGAGGGTACTTTTCTAACATTTCGCTTTCTAACTCCCAAGTTGATTCTTCAACCTTGGGGTTCCTCCATGACACTTTTACTAATACCACTGTTTTATTTCTAAGTACTTTCTCTCTTCGATCTAGTATCTTGATCGGTTGCTCTACATAAGACAAATCTGGCTGAATTTCTTCCGGTTCATACTCCACTACATTTTTAGAGTCAGGGTGATACTTTTTAAACATCGAAACATGAAATACATTGTGAATATGTTGCATATGTGGTGGTAAAGCCAGTTCATACGCAACTTTTCCTACACGTCTTAGAATCTCAAATGGGCCGATAAATCTCGTACTAAGCTTTCCTTTATTGCCGAATCTGGTCAAACCTTTCCATGGTGATACTTTGAGTAACACGGGTTCACCTATTTCAAAATCTACATTCCTTCTAGATGAATCTGCGTATTTCCTTTGTCTATTCTGTGCAGCTAGCAATCTCTTCTGAATAAGTTCCACATTTTGCTTTGTTTTTTGAATTAATTCTGGTCCGAATATCTTGCGCTCTCCAAATTCATCCCAACAAACTGGTGATCGACATTTTCTCCCATACAAGGCTTAATAAGGAGGCATTCCGATACTGGCATGGTAACTGTTGTTGTAAGAGAACTCTACTAGAGGCAAATGCTCATCCCAACTTCCTTCAAAATCCAATGCACAAACCCTTAGCATGTCTTCAATTGTCTGGATGGTGCTTTCACTTTGACCTTCGGTCTGTGGATGGTAAGCGGTGCTCATTTTCAGTTGAGTTCCGAAGTATTCTTGAAATTGTCTCCTAAATCTTGAGTTGAATCGGGGATCTCTGTCAGATACAATAGATACTGGAACTCCATGGAGTACTACTATCTCCTTCATATACAAGTGAACCAACTTATCCATTGAATTTTTTTGTTGATCGGAAGAAAGTGAGCTGATTTCGTCAGTCTATCCATAATAACCCAAATAGCGTTGTGATTCGACTTGGTTCTCGGTAATCCCACAACAAAGTCCATCGCGATGTGTTCCCACTTCCACTCAGGAATCTCTAGTGGTTGTAGTAATCCACTTGGTCTCTGATGTTCCGCTTTGACTCTCTGACAGGTGTAGCATTTACGAACTCATTCTGTAATTTCTCGCTTCATATCAGGCCACCAAAAGTTTTCCTTTAAATCATGGTACATCTTAGTGCTTCCGGGATGAATTGAATACTTAGAGTTGTGAGCCTCATGCAAAATCTCACTTTTCAGTTCCGTCACATTGGGTATCCAAATTCTTGAAGAAAATCTCAAAATTCTCTTGTCATCTTTTTGTGTGCACAATTCTTCTCCAATCAAATCATTGATCTCATGGTTCATCACTTCTTCTTGGCATCTTCGAATCTTTTCCAACAACTCTTTTTGAAATGTCATAGTGTCGATCATCTCATTGGTAGATCCTGGGGCATAAACTTCTAAGTTCAATATCTCAAATTCCTTGGACAACTCCTTAGTCATAGTCAACATGTTCAACCTTTCTTTTCGGCTTAACGCGTCTGCTACCACATTCGCTTTGCCCGGGTGATAATTGATAGCACAATCGTAGTCCTTGATCAGTTCTAACCATCTTCTTTGTCTCATATTTAGCTCTTTCCGAGTGAAAATGTACTTTAGGCTCTTATGGTCGGTGAAAATCTCACACCTTTCGCCGTAGAGGTAGTGTCTCCAAATCTTTAGCGCAAACACTATTGTAGCTAGCTCCAAGTCATGAGTAGGATACTTTTGCTCGTGATGTTTCAGTTGTCTAGAAGCATACGCTATCACTTTGTCATGTTGCATCAATACGCATCCCAGTCCCTTATGCGAAGCATCACTGTAAATCACAAAGTTTCCTCGTTCGTCAGGTAGTGCTAAAACAGGTGTGGTTACCAATCTTTGATTTAACTCTTGAAAACTCTTTTCACACTTATCACTCTTTTCAAACTTTTGATTCTTCCTGGTAAGTTGAGTCAAAGGTGTGGCTATCTTCGAGAAATCCTTGACAAACCTTCTGTAATTTCCGGCTAATCCCATGAAACTTCTTATTTCTGTCGGGGTCCTTGGTCTTTCCCAATTTACCACTGCTTCTATCTTGGCTGGATCCACTCTTACTCCTTCATAGCTGATTATGTGTCCGAGAAATTGCACTTCTTTCATCCAAAACTCACACTTAGAGAACTTTGCGTATAACTTCTCTTTTCTCAGGGTATCCAAAATGATTCTCAAATGCTCAACATGCTCTACTTCTGTATTAGAATATAACAGAATGTCGTCGATGAACACGATTACGAACTTATCCAAGTATTTCTTAAAGACTCGATTCATTAGGTCCATGAAAGCAGCAGGTGCATTAGTTAATCCAAAAGACATCACTAAGAATTCGTAGTGTCTGTACCTTGTTCTAAAGGCTGTGTTTGCTATGTCTTCGGGTTTAATCTTCAACTGATGATCTCCGGATCTCAAGTCAATCTTAGAGAAACATGACGCTCCTTTCAGTTGGTGAAACAAGTCGTCTATCCTCGGAAGAGGGTACTTATTCTTGATTGTTAACTTGTTCAATTCTCGATAGTCGATGCATAACCTCATATTTCCATCCTTCTTCTTTACAAATAACACGGGTGCGCCCCATGGGGAAACACTTGGCCGTATGACACCTTTATCCAAAAGTTCTTGCAGCTGGGTTGCCAATTCCTTCATTTCTACAGGTGCCATTTTATAGGGAGCTTTTGAAACTGGTTCTGCTCCGGGTATTAAGTCAATAGTAAATTCCAATTGCTTATCAGGGGGTAATCCTGGGAGTTCGTCTGGGAAAACATCGGGAAACTCATTGGCTACTGGAATCTCTTCTATGTTTGGTGTTTCTTTCCTCGTATCTACTACTTGTACAAGATAGGCTTCACAGCCTTGTCGTAGCAATCTCTTCGTTTGAATGATGGTGAGAATGGTCTTGGTCTATCTCTGACCCTTAAATACTACGATGTTGCCAATCGGAGTTCGCAAATTCATTTTCTTATTTCTACAGTCAAATTGTGCTTCATTCTCAACCAACCAATCCATTCCCAGGAGTACGTCAAATTCTCCTAACTCGAAAGGTATCAAGTCAACAAGAAAGAGGTTTCCAGAGATATCTATCTCACAACCGGGGCATACTTGATTCACATGTATACGATCTTGATTAGCTATCACAATATCTAAGGCCTTGTCTAACACTTGGGTTTCACAATTCAATTTAGCATCAAATTCCTTAGAAATGAAAGACCTAGTAGCACCGGAATCAATCAACATTTTGGCACTTATTGTGTTGACGAAAAGCGTACCCGCAACTACTTCTGGGTTCTGAACCGCATCTCTGATATTCATGTTGAAAGTCCTTGCTTGTGCTTGCATAGGCGGAGGAGGTGTTGTCAACCTCGTCAGATTTCCACTCTGAACTGGAGTCTTGCATTCTTTGGCAATGTGTCTGACTTTTCCACACATATTACAAGTTATATTTGGTCTCGGGTTGCGACATTCATTAGCAAAATGGCCCTTATAATTGCATCTATAGCACACCACATTAGCTTTGTTGCAAACTCCGGTGTGCTTTTTCCCACAAGTCTTGCATTCCGATATTGGTGGTCTTGGTAATCTTGGTTGCTCAGTGTTTTGTGGGCGATTCTGTGGGCGGTTCCCAGGGTTCACATTTCCCCCTCCTTGTCTTCAGAAGGGTGCTCCTTTGTTCTGCTGAAATACAGGCTTCTTGTCCTTGTTCTGAAAATTCCCTTGTCCTTGATCTAGCGGACCTGCCTTCCTTTTCTTGGTCTCTTTCTCTTTCTGAGAGTACTCAGCTTCACTCTCCACAATACTTACTTTCTGAACAACTCCTGCATATGTGTTTAGCTCAAACATTGCTACCTTACTGCGGATCCAGGGTTTAAGTCGTTGTTGAAATCTCTTAGCTTTCTTTTCTTCCGTGTTCACATACTCAGGTACAAACCTAGCTAACTCCGTGAATCTCTTCTCATATTCCACAACACTCAGATTTTCTTGACTAAGCTCGAAGAATTTCAACTCCATCTGATTCTGAACATACCTCGGAAAGTACTTTTCTAAAAACAGCTCGGTGAACCTATCCTATGATATCACAGCGGTTCCTTCTAAAGCGCTGACAGATTCCCACTAATAATTAGCTTCTCCTTTCAGAAAATAACTTGCATAAATCGTCTTCTGATCAGCTCCAACATTTACTAAGACAAAAGCCTTTTCTATCTCCTTCAGCCAAGTTTTGGCCGCTATTGGGTCAGTAGTGTCATGAAATTCTGGGGGTTTAGCAGCTTGGAAGGTCTTGAAAGTTACAGTCTGAACAGGTGGTGGTTGATTCTGTTATTGTTTGAGTGGTTGTTGTTGTTGGGCGAGGGAAGCTGTCTCTTGACGGAGTAGTTCCATCATTTCAGCCACGTTGGGGTTGTTTTACCCCTCTGGATGTGGGTTTTGGTTTCTGGCATGGGTGTTTCTTCTTGGAGGCATTCTTTTTCTGATAAGAGGACAATAGTTGATTATACAGTTCTATATTATCAATGTTCGACATAATCTAAACAATATGATACGGAAATGTGAACAATATGCAAGATATATGTATGCGTGGGTTCGATATAAGGAAATGCCATAAATAAACCATTGACTGATAAACAGTTATCAACAGTACAGATCTGATACAGAGTACGAATAGAAGAGTCAACGATAATAGTACAACCCATCAATTAAACAAAGTCTAAAACGATGGACATGCCATCAAACATCTACTCATAACATAAGACAATAAATAGATACGCCATTAAACAACTATGGCAATTCTACCAGCAGCATCTGATACCAACTCTCTATCGTGATGTGCTAGAATCCTAACCATCTCAGTCAGCATGCAACGAACCAGCCTACACGTCTCACCATAGTCTCTAGCCCTATCAGCGGAGATCTCGAGCTCACGAAGCCTTCAAGTAGCCACGTTCACAACTCCTCGGAGTTGAAGATCTAACTCTGAAGAAAGGGATGGTGCCGGGGCTCTACCAACCAGGGAGTCAATGAGGGTGCGTAGCTCCGTGTTCCATCCATAAAGAATGTCACTCTGGCGAGCCAACTCCACATAGACGTTATACGGAACAGTCGTGCGACCAACTGGATGAATAGGAGCATGCTCGGGAATAGGGTGGGACATAGGCACTCCTCGCAAGACAGAAGAGGAAGCAGCATGCGGAGAAGGTGATCGTGCAACTAACAACGGTGGATGAACTACTAACTCAGGCACAATCTCATCAGGGTCCTCAGAGGACGAATCAGTAGGAACTGGATCGGTCTCGGTATCGGAGTCAACAATAATAGGGGACTGTGGCGATCTATTGCGTAAAATACAGATGTGCAAGTGTACACAATTGCAAGCAAGTAATATAGTAGTGAATACCAGATATCGTTCCTCAAGGACTGCAAATTTGTATTAACCGCAAGTAAAGTCTCACAATTCAGTTATCGAACAGAAGAATTGATTAAAGATTGTTTTTGACTAAACAATTTAAAAGAAATTAATTTAACCAACTAAATTATACTAGCAAAGAGAGTTTTCAATATAAGAAAATAAGTCAGGATAATTACGTCCCCCTAAAACATGAAAATCGGTAAAAGTGTCGCTTAACACTATAGCAATTCCCCGGTTCACTAGCTAGAATTCAATGGTCATAGGTTTCTCTCGAAATCACTATGGTATAATTCCTACCAAATAAACTAACATATGTCTATGCCAATTTACTCCTCAGAATACCATTAAGCACAAATTCTCACAGCTATGCACGGTCACAATATATGTCTGTATCGTAACAATATTATAATCAAAGATATAAGCATGCACCATTCAAGTTTTATGTCAATTAACTATAACTCTCACAATATTATAATTAACTCATTAACCCACTAAAGTTGATCAGACAATAGCAAGTATTAGCATGAAAAAGACTTGAATGAATAACCCGTAAAACTACATACAATACTCTTTAACAAAACACCAATAATCTCACGCTAGGGTTCCATAAAAATCCCAACTTTATATAATTAGTTCATATTAAAGATCTCAAAACAATCCCAAGATAACTAACACATATTCATAAGAAGAGATATAAAAAGATAAGAGAAAACAAAGCCAATTGAATGTCTTCAATGACTGAATCCTTCTTCGTTGATGGCTTCTTCTCCTCCCTTGTGCGGCTTCTCCCTCTTGCTTTTTATTTCTCTACTAGGTCTGATCTGTATCTAATAATCTCTAATATAAGTATTTTAATTATTTAATACAAATACAAGGAAATTTCCCAAACAGAATTGAATTCCAGTAATAGAAATTCGTAGCTGACTGTTGGGCTCTCTTTCTGGACTGACTCAACTGGATTTTAATATCAATGTCACTTCCAAAATAAATCTCTTCTCATAGTCTTTCTGTGGGCTGTTGAATCATCTGAATCGGACTTCTAGAACTCCAGTTATGGCCCAAATAGTGTGGACTGCGCAAGTGGGTCATCAAATCCGAATTTTAATCAAATTAATCTCCAACTCTTGCCATTTAAGCTCCAAAACTTCCTTTATTAAAACTCCTTCATACCTACAATAAAAAATTATAATTTATTAAATAAAAATCCAAATCAATACAAAATAACTTAAAATATATTGACAATATTAAGATAAAGCACACGCTTATCACATTCCCACACTCAATAATTTACTAATCTCAAGTATGTATCACAATGCTCTACTAGTCAATCAAGACAAGAACAAATAAATAAGCTCAAAATTATGATGGTGATATACAAAGAAAAAAGATATAAGCTCAAGGGGGTTCACTAAGGATTATTTTTCAGGGTACTGTTTGGAACAATACGGTTCATCCTAGTGCCTTTATCATTTTTACAAAATACACGATATCAATATACACACGACTTGGTTTAAAGCAAGTTCTAGAGCAACATGCACAATGACGAATAGCTCAAAAAAAAAATAGATTGATAAAAAGATGTATCAATCGCAAATTTAGGCTCAAAATCTCACAGGTGATAACATGCTAAACTCATCAAAATTGACAATGACATACATTCATGTTTTGAAATTTCGCAAGCACATACAAGACATCATCATGTACAAGGTATTTTACGCCAAGGAGACATATACATGACACTCGCAAAATAAAAGTCTATATGGTGTGTACTTATCCTTATTAACATGCTTTTTTGACAAGGCAATCAATTTTTTTTAAGTTTTTAAATTTTTTAAACTATCCTAAAAAAACTAACAAATTAAAAAGAAAAAAAAACTAATTTTTTTTTCATTTTATGTTGGATACCCCTCCCCACACTTAAGCGGTTCATTGTCCCCCAATGAATGATATATATACATTAAACTAACAAGATCCTAAAAGAAATACAAAAAGAATAAAAGTGAAAAATTATACAAAGAAAGGTTAGAAATACTCCCCTAGTGCATGAGCAAAGAGTGCTGCTCGACAAATATGAAAGAAGTGTTATTTTGCCTACTTCCAATTTATAAATTAGAAGCTTCCATAATTAACCCAAGTGAGAAGTTGTCATAGAGGTTGTAAGTGGCACTTTAAGTCACCACCACCTAAAGATCAAGTGTTCGAAACTCCATCCAACGCCCTTCTTTGTGTCATTACAGAGACAAATCATGGCCATGAAAATTAATTCATGCCAATGAAAAGTTACTGAAGAGAAATCATGGCCATGAAAATTAATTCATGCCCATGAAAAGTTACTGAAGCGCTTCATTCCCCCACAAACTTATTCATGTCCATGAAAAATACGCTCATGGCCATGAAAAATCACTGTTATTTTACTCTCTCTTTTTCACTCCAAATGTTTTTCCCCAAAATTCCTGCTTCATTCTCAAACTTCAGTTAAAAACTTAGTTCTACAATCATGGGTTGCCTCCCAAGAAGCGCCTTTCTTTAAAGTCTATGGCTAGACATGAAATCAACCATTTACTTCACAATTGCACACCGTAGTGCAAGATTCCACTTCACATCTCTATATGGCCATTTAATTATCTTTCTCTGAGTCACGTCCTTAACAACAAGATTCAGCTTCCAATACTCATCAAAAGTGACTTTAACATTGTACTAACGCCATATTTGCATACCCAAAGAATAGATGAGATCATGAAGATTTGAAATCATCCATCCACCACACAACTTGTGCTTTTGTAAAACCTCTAAAAACGACTCTTCCTTGTCAGGGTGTAAATCTGCTGAAATTATGATGGACAAAGTCGAAGATTTCAATCTTCTCTGCTGCTCAAAAGAACCCGTTGTAGTGTCAACTAACAAGATCCGCATGCCTAGAGATGACATAATATTATGAAAGTTTGACACATGTCGTTCAATACCTATGTTGTTCTCCTGTAGAACCTCAAATACACTTTCTTTCTTTTCCGGAGGTAACTCTGCTGAGATGATGATAGAACATGGCGGAGAAGAGCTCGAATAAACTTCTTGAGAATGAAAGGACATCAAGTTCAGTTTCAAATCAGGTGGTTCTTTAATAGATGCTTTTGGAAGTTTGACTTCTGCAGATAGCATTTCCAATGACTCGAAACAATGCACTATTTCTGAAGTTTGTGAATTAAACTCCAACAAAGTTAGATTCCCCTCTTTATTATTTTCATATCCGGAATCTAGAATCATGGGCTGCTCCAAAGGATCTTCATAAGAATTTTGCTCTAATTTATCAGAAACTAGAACATCCTTTACAGATATTGTTGAAGAGTCCTCTACATATCTTTCATGATTAGATGTTGTTTGAGAGACCTCTACATCTTTTTCACTTTCAAAAAACACACCTTCAGAATGCTCTATCCGAACTTCTTCACAAGTTTCAGCATCACATGGTAGAGAAATTAGCGTTTGATTTCTTATCTCAGCAACTAGATCCCCAACTTTATTCCCTAAGTTCATCAACGAATCTGTCTGAGTTTGGACAACCTCTAGATTTTGAATAGCTTTCTTCAACATAGCTTTTACAGAACTGTATTGTTCTTCTTCATCAAATTCTTGCTGTTGAGGTTGCTGAAAACATGGATAGTTCGAGTTCATTGATGAAGTTCCAAGATATGCTCCTTTATTGCTCCATGAATAATTCAGAGAGTGACTCCATGACTGATTACAAAAATTGGAATATGGGTTACTCCAATTTTGATTACCAACAAAGCAAATAGAGTCTGGATTGGAAGGACAATAGTCATAAGTATGAGCACCGCAACAATAAACACTCGAAACTCTATCAGCTTCGCATCATGGTGGACTTGGTGGTTGCCACATAGGTTGATTCATTCCCATGCTCAAATTCTTTACCATCTCAGAAACAGAAGACAATCTAGCCTGCAAAGAAAGAAATTCTTGATCTCGTGCAACACACTCTTCCTCATAGACCATATCCGTTGTTTGTGTAAAATACATAACTCAATGTTGATATACTTGAAAAACAACAAGAATTATCCACGCAAGCACATAAAAAAAAACCAAACTGCAAGATAACTAACTTTGCAATAAATACTGTAACAGTCCCCGGCAGCGGTGCCAAAAACTTGATTTGTAAAATACAGATGTGCAAGTGTACACAATCGCAAACAAGTAATATAGTAGTGAATACCAGATATCGTTCCTCAAGGACTACAAATTTGTATTAACCGCAAGTAAAGTCTCACAATTCAGTTATCGAACAGAAGAATTGATTAAAGATTGTTTTTGACTAAACTATTTAAACGAAACTGTTAGATATGAATATCACTAAGAAACTAGATAGAGGGGGGGGGGGGTGAATGGATAGTTTGAATGTTTTTCGTTTTCTTGAAACTTAAATGTTGTGTTGGATTGTGTTGTATGAAAATACAGAATAAAATAAACAGAACACACACAATCACTTTAATCTACTTTGTATTAAGTAAATCAAATACTCCAGCTTCCAAAATTTCACAACTGAAATTCTGGCTTCTAAATAAGAACAATGTTTTCTTGTTTTCTTACAGAGAAAAGAGTGCCTGAATATTTCTGTGTATTTCTCTCTTACAACTAACTATAGGTTGTGCACAATTTATATATCACCTATACAAACTAGTGCACACGCCTATTTACACAGTTACCCCTAACTGTAACTCCAACTTGTTCTACCATAAGAAGTTAACTGTGTCAGGAAGGACCACTTGCTTTCTGTCGTCCTTTCCCGTTTCTGTAGCTGCTTGTCTCTATTCTTTCTCTCCAAGTTTTGCTGTAGATTTGCCATCTGTCTTTGGACCACTTAACCATAACAGATGCTTCAGTATCTGTCTCATTTGAACTTTGATTATGTACCTTGATTTGTCTAGTTGTAACCGTCTAAGTGTTGACATCGTGAACTCCAACATACTCCTTATTCTGTGACTTGTCGACATAGAGCATTTGTGACTTTGCTATATGAAGACTTTGCTATATGAGTATTTTAGGAGTATGCGATATGGCATATTTTTGACTTCACGATATAGCCTTTGAAGACTTCACGATATAGCCTTTTTGAGGACTTCACGATCTAGACTTTTTGAGGACTTCACGATCTAGCCTTTCTGAGGACTTTGCGATCTCAACACTTCACGACATGTGCCTTGAAGACTTCACGACATAGTTCATTTTGGACTATGCGATCTCAGTACTTCATGACATGGATATTGGTGACTTCACGACATAGCTCATTCTGACTTCACGATATGGGGACTTAGATAAATTTCTGAAACATATTTCAGAGAAAATAACAGATGAACATTATGAACATGATTTGATTACAAATAGAAAATGATAGCTTATAGATGATTTTTCTGTTGCCGGACAACTTCAGATTCCATTTGCTTTTCTAGATAATCATTATAGATCTTCTTCTTTCTGGCTTCTTCCCTTCTGTTCATTTCTGAAATGGCTGCCAGAATTTTATCCCTTGCAGTCAATTCTTCTAAGAGAGGAGAGTCTTCTAAATCTTCAACAACATTTCTCAGGGCACTTTCTATATAAGAATCCAGGAACTCCATCCTTATTTTTCTCATCCCTCCATTTCTATTTTTGTACTCCACAACATAAGGATTTATCTTCACTTTGCACAGCCCTTTCTTTCTTAACTCCTTAGCCTTCTCTTCCATTTCTGCCATCTCCTTTTCCTTCTGAATCTTCTTCTCTTCATTCCATTTCCTTAATTCTTCTTGGTAGTCAGAATGCATTTTCAAAAACCTGGCAATTTCAATCTTCCACATTCTTTCTTCTTTTTCCTCAAAATTTAGCAAGACATTGATCCTTTCAAGATCATAAGTTGGAAAATATTGCCAGCTCCCTGTCTTCATCTCCTTCTCCCTTCCATCAGTGTATTTGATCTCTAAATGATCTTGTTTCACTTTGACTTCAAAGATTCTTTGGGCTCTCAGGAATGCTAGAGCATCTTCATCATAGTCTTCATCTAGAGGAGGTACATTCAGCCCTACAACATTTGTGATCACTCCATTCCTCTTTGGTATCCTTGTTCTTTTGGCTGCCCTTTTGATTTTCCAATGCTTCACTTGTGGTAGCTTTCTTGAACATGGAGATTTAGTCTTTAGTGCCACATCATTGGAAGAAGCCTTGATCCTTTCCCTTTGATCCACTGTAACACTCCACTAGCTGTGACTTTGTGGAAGTGTCTTTTAGATTTTGAAGTTGTGGCCTTAATTTTCTTCAGTGGCAAATCAGTTTCAAAAGCCTTGGATTTAGATTTTGAAGGATCATTACTAACAGTATCCACCCTAGACTTAGAGTCTTGTGTTGTGGTTAAGATACTGCTAGCAATGTCCTTGACTTGCTGATTTCCACTCTTTCTATTTTCAACTTCTTTCTTTCCATGTTTGTCTTTCTTATCACTGTCAGCATCTTTGGATTTCTTAGATGATTTGCTTCTGCTGCTTTCACTCTTCTCATCCTTATCACTCCTTTGTTGACTCCTTCTCCTGCTGCTCTTATCCTCATCATCCTTATCATCTTTCTTTGACTGACTCAGGTATTCTACCATGAATGAGAAATGATTGCAGAATTTGAATTATCTCTAGCTCTTCTGCAGTCCTGAACCCCCTCTTTGCTCTCAGCATTTGAAGCACTTGATTGATCTTATCCTTGTTCTTCATCTCCAATTGAGCAGGAATCATCAATTGATCAATGAAGTTTTCATTAGTGAGACTTTGGAATATTATGGTTCTTGGACTAGAAATGACTTCAGGTAACCTCAGAAATTGATCTCTCTTCAGTTCATCATACAGTCTCTTGTTGTTCTCCCCATTCTTCTCAATTAACTCCAGCAGTGTGTCCAGCTCAGTATACTTCAGCTTCTCTAGAGTTTCAAAGGACAAATGCCATAAGCAATTGTCTTTGGATACCATGATTATTTCTCTTAGATGAGCTCCTTTGATTTTCCTGACTGCCACTGTGAATTACTTGATATCGTCTTTGATTTTTCTGATGTTGATGGCTTTCAGAAACTCCAGGAAGGCTTTGTCATGATAGAGGTTTGAGTTGGCAACTTCCTGTAGCGCCTCAGTGACAATGTCAACTTTGATTGGCTGAGCACTTGATGTGATTTGAGGAGCAGAGACATCCATGGGCATTGTGCCAGGATAGAAAGTTGTTGTGACACTACTTTTCTGGCCAGATTTACTGGTGACAGACACAGTAGGAAGAGTAATAGGTTTGAGATCTTTTTCAGTGATTATTTTGCCCTTTAGCTTTTGCTTTGCAGCCAGTGGTCCCCCTTTCTCCAGAGTGATGCTTTCCTTTCCTTTCTCCCCTTAGGCTTGGGATCCGACAAGATGTCTTGAGCTTCACCAGGAACAGGAAGATTCATGCTTCTCATGATTGCTGTCATCAATTGCTGCTGGACCAGCAAGATATTTGAGGTTGAGGTGCTTTGATCATCCAGCTTTGAGTTTAGGAGCTCCAAGGAATGAGAAATCCCTTGGTTTTCAGATTTCAACTCAGCCACCTCCCTTTCCAATCTATCAACCTTAGAGAAGAGTTGCTCAGATTTGAATGAGTTGAGAGACTGGTCTTTAATCTTTGAGAAGTCAAACTTGGAGATGTTGGAGATAGGAACCTCATCCACTAGCTTGTCACCATATTGATTCTTCCACATGACAGTAAGCATGGAGTTAGAGTTGATGTTGGACTGCACTTGATTTTCTAACTTGGTGGATAGCTTCTTGAGATTATCAGTGACCAAGGCTAGAGTGCAATCCATTTTGGTGACATGCTGAACAATTTTCTGCACTTCCTTAAGGATGCAATCTACCTTGGGAAAATCAGAGAGATAGGAGTTCCTGAGCTTTGCCAAAGATTGGTCTGTTTCCTCATTCATGGTAGAAATCTCTGGTTGAAGACCATTCCCAACATAATGCAGAGCCTTCAACTGACTCTTATAGACTTCATTTACTGCATCAAAGATTTCAGCAGGAGAGAGATTCTTTGCATTTGACCCGAAGGTGGTAAGATACTCTTCCCTTAGAAAGGCTAGAGCATCCTTGAGCTTTACTGATCTTTTGGCATCCAACCAGGCATCTACATTGCCATCCTGTTTAGCCTCATCTACAATCTTCTCCTTCTGTGCCTCAACATCCTACTTATGGCATAAAAGAATGGCTTCATAGTCTTTATTTGGAAGTCCAGCTATGAGGAGATGTTGGGCAATCTTTGAGAACTCATCAATATGTGCCACATGTAAGGTTTGGAGTGCTTCTTCCGTCAATTAAGTGGGCACAGAGGATGATCCTGAAGGCCTGTCATGTTGCACAGGCTTCAGCCATTGATACATGGTGGCCTGAGCCAAGTGAGAGCTAGTGCTAGGCACTCCTGTCACAGATGAGGGTTCTGCAAAAGGTATGGAAGTTGATTGAGTCTCCTCCAGCCTTGGAATAGCTGTAGAGTGTTAGGAATATGTTGTTCTTGATGATAATTATAAAAACACTTAGTAGATTTTGTGTTAAGTCAAATTTGTAGTTGTCAACGGAATGGTATGCTTTGCAGCATCCGTTGACAGGTAGCTCATCAACGGAATGAGTCTCATCAACGGAATGAGTAATGTAGCAATTGCATTGTACAATACTTCACTAGTTGATAAACAATTGTTGTAGGTATTAGATAGGTTTTCTAAGTCATGTTGACTAAGTATTAGATAGGCAAAATAGGTTGGTTAATTGTAAATATATTGTGCCTTATAATTTTGCCTAAGTGAAGACATGTCAACAGATTGGAGATTACAATGTCAACGGATTGAAGAATGTACCATCAACGGATTGAAGAATAAAGCTATCAACGGAATACATCTCACTACTATCAACGGATTACTATCACTTTTCTGAACAGTTGACAAAGTGATAGTGACAGTTTTCTGACGGATCAAAAGGTGATGTTGAAGTGTACTTTGCATTGGGAGCCATTAAAATGGTCACTGGGAATGAGGAAACATTCCAATTACCAATTAAGTTCTTGAGTGGGATCATAATAAGCATGAAGACAAAAGACAAGATTTCCAAGGACCATTGGACAAAAGGAATGAAAAGCAAGATGTTGGCGGTTACCTTTAGGACTTTCTAGTGTAGCCAAAAATAACATTGTAAACTTGGGATATATAACCAAGTGTAGCAGTTCATTTTATGCAAGAGAAGTGAAATAGAATAATTTTGTATTAGCTTTCTTTGAAGATCACTCTCACTCTACATTTGTAACTGAGCAGCTTTGCTACGTTTGTAACACAGATTATTCCCACAATAAAAACATCTCAGTTGGATCCTCAAAACATCCAACTGAAATTTTATATTTGCTTGTGTTTTTATTTTCTCTGTCAAGTTATTTAAAAGTTGTTTTATGTTTAAAAATATCTAGAATTGTATTCAACCCCCCCTTCTACAATTCTTTTAGGTCATTTGGGATTAACATAGAGTATGATGCTGTCTCCATTGAAATGGGATGAGTTACAACATCATCTCTATTTGCCTATGAAGGCATTTCCAAATCCCTGAGGATTGAAGAATTATGCATAGAGTCTCCAGTAAAAACTGGTGAATCCTCCATGTTTGTGTTGGTGTCATTAGAATATGCCCCAACATGTATTTCCTGACCAACAGAATGGGGGTCCTGGGTGGTGAGCACAGTGTCAAACACCATGTCACTTGAATGGGGCTCATTCACAGAGTTGGAGAGTGAATGATAAAGAGTAGGAGTGTCATTAGAATGACTTTCCTTTAGAGAAGAAATTTGTGCATTGTTAGATTGTAGAAGAGAAGAGGAGTTTAAATTGGATTTTGGCAACTCCCCCTGAGAAATAGGAGGAGTTTCAATATTGATGTGCTCTCCACTCTGTGTAGTATCACCCTTATGTTCACCTGAGTCAAGAGTGAGTTCTTGACCCTGTGCAGACTCTGTACAGAATGTAGTGGGTAGACTACTCTTTTCAATAACAATGTCCTTTTGAGAGGCCATTGATAGTAACAGGTTTACCCCTTTTATCACATCTGAATCCTGTTGGGAGGATTCAGTGGAGGCTATTTGTTTGGATTTCTTTCTTTGTCTGGTGAGCTGTGACTCAGGTTCCTCACTACCTAAATCTACAGTTTCATCAATTATAGCCAGGGCTCTCTTCTTAGTCTTCTTTTTAGTAACACCAACCTTTTCAGAAGTTGGTGCACTTGGCTCCCTAATAACTAATGTATTGTTTGCAGGGGGGTCACTGGATGGGTTAGGAAGGCTTGGGATAGACTCTGAAGCTCCATCAGTCTTAGCCTTCCCTTTCCAGGAAAGAGAATGATATATGGGCTTATCAAGTGTATAGGTTTCGAATGTGTCTTGCATATGCTTTGTCACACTCAAAACCACATCCACTTGATTCCTAGTGCCCAATGTACCAAAAATGACTTTGGACATGGACTTAGGATAAACCAATTTTGATGTGTCTATCCCTTCTACTTCATGCAATTTATTATCTAAATAATTCAAAATGCATTGAATGAAACGAGGGTAGAAGATTTCTATACCTCTGCCACGTGGAGTCTTACCTAGCCTTTTAGCCAACTCCCTTACAATTATTGCTCCAACATTTATTTCCTGGTTGTAGGCCAAGGAATAAGCAAGCTTCACTGCAATGTGGCTGATTTGATCCCACACTGTCTTCCTGCACAGGAACACCTTCTGAAGAGCATCGAACAAATAAGACCACTCCCTCATGACATTCTTCTTGTTTAGCTTCGCCATTTCAATTGTATCAGCATACTTTATCAAGGTCATGAAATCCACCATTTGCTGATCAGTAGCTTCAGTATCATGACCTTCAGTCTTAAATCCAAAGGTTTCATTTACCTTTTTTTCACTAAACACCAATTGCTTGCCACCAACAGTGCAACTGATCTGTTGAAATGAAGTTCCATCCCCCCTCGCCATTACAGTACATGTTGCAGTTCTCCAGAAAGCTTCCAGTAGATCAACGTACATAGGTGGGTTCATTGTAAGAGCTTGACGAAGGTAGGATGTGTTCAAAAAGTGTACAAAACACGTGTACCTTGGGTTAGCCTCTGTATCAGATGGGATGGTGAGAAAGTTGGTTTCTTTGGTATGGTTAAAGGGTTTGATGAAGCAGCTGTTTGAGATTTGGGTGCCATTTCTGAGTTTGAGATTGAAAAAGGGGGAAAAGTTTTGAAATTAGGTTTAAGAATTGAGAGTAATCGACAAGATGAAAAGATGTGAAAGTGTTTGCAAAAAGTATTTATATGACTGAGACAGTGCGATATAGAGATATGAATGTGTACAGACTATTTTGATGTCGTGAAATCTCAAAATAGACTGTATCGCGAAGTCTTGCAAACTACATCGCAAAGTCTAGAAATGAACTATGTCGCAAAGTCTTGAAGGTAGGAAATTTAAGGAGACTTTGCGATATAGTGTGAATACCCTGCCGAGAACTCTCTTTTTGGAATTTCAAACAATTTGTCAGACATATATTAAAATTAATTTAAATCAAAATTCTATTAATATGAGTAGACTTGTCGATACAGTTATTCTGTGTCGCGAAGTCCAATACGTAGATCGCAAACTCCAGAAATGAACTATATCGCGAAGTCTCCCAACTTTAACAGTTTGCGATATAGGTCTGTTTATTTTGAACTAAGTCGTGAACTCTCAAAATCACCTATATAGAGATGTCTCAAAAGCTCAAAACTCCACAAACAAATATGATTTTGAAAAATATGCAGTAAAATACTGAAATATTTATAAATCATATCTCAGCTAATTTTCACTCCAATTAAATAGTGCATTTAAATACAGTGAAAATTTACTGCTGCAACAATTAACTAGCATAATTACTTAGAACAACTAAATGAAGGATTGAGCATTCCAATTTCACTCACTAGTCTGTTGAAGACAACTGCATTTAGAGGTTTAGTAAATATGTCAGCTAATTGTTTCTCAGTTGGAACATAAGAGACTGCTATAGTACCATTTGCAGCATGTTCCCTAATGAAATGGTACCTTATCTGAATGTGCTTTGTAGTAGAGTGATTAACAGGATTGGAAACATTGGATATTGCACTAGTATTGTCACACATCAGGGGAATGTGTTCCAACACTAGTCCATAATCCATGAGTTGATTTCTAATCCAAAGCAATTGAGCACAGCAGCTTCCAGCAGCAATATATTCAGCCTCAGCTGTAGATGTTGCTGTGGATTGTTGTTTCTTATTGAACCAGGACACTAACCTTTGACTTAAGAAATGACAACTTCCTGAAGTACTCTTCCTGTCAATTCTGCATCCAGCATAGTCAGAATCTGTGTAACCAACCAGGTTGAACCCAGTGCCCTTTGGATACCATAAGCCAAGATTAGGAGTCCCTTTCAGATACTTGAAGATTCTTTTGATTGCCATCATGTGAGATTCCTTGGGATCAGATTGAAACCTTGCACATAGACATGTGGAAAACATGATGTCTAGCCTACTAGCTGTGAGATAGAGTAATGATCCAACCATTCCTCTGTAAACCTTGATGTCAACTCTCTTGCCTTTCTTATCTTCATCAAGCTTGATTGCAGTAGACATTGAAGTTTTTGCAGGGGATGAATCTTCTAAACCACATTTCTTTAAAAGATCTTTGACATACTTTGATTGATTTATGAAGATTCCATCCTCCCTTTGATTTACTTGCAGGCCTAAGAAGTAGGTTAGCTCTCCCATCATACTCATATCATACTTGCTTTGCATCAACTTGGAGAACCTTTGACAGAGTTTTTCATTTGAAGAGCCAAAGATGATATCATCCATATAGATTTGGACTAGAATGATATCATTACCATGTTTCTTGAAGAATAGAGTTTTATCTATTGTCCCTCTTGTGAATTGATGCTCAAGAAGAAATTGAGAAAGAGTTTCATACCAAGCTCTAGGTGCCTGTTTGAGACCATAGAGTGCCTTAAGCAATATGTACACAAAGTCTGGAAATTATTCATTCTCAAAGCCAGGAGGTTGGGATACATATACTTCTTCAGCAAGATCACCATTGAGAAAAGCACTTTTCACATCCATTTGATACACCTTGAAGTCTGAATGAGCTGCAAAGGCCAAAAAGATTTTGATGGCCTCCAGTCTAGCTACAGGTGTAAATGTCTCATCATAGTCAATGCCTTCTTGTTGGCAGTATCCTTTAGCAACCAGCCTTGCTTTGTTTCTCACAACCACACCTTCTTCATCCATTTTGTTCCTGAATACCCATTTGGTTTCAATGACATTCTTATCTTCAGGAGGTGGTACTAATTCCCAAACTTTGTTCTTTTCAAATTAATTCAATTCTTCTTGCATGGCAACAATCCAGTCAGAATGCTTCAAAGCTTCTTCAAATACTTTAGATTCTTCATGTGACAGAAAGCAGTTGTACAAACATGTATTCATTGTAGATCTCCTTGTTCTAACACCTTCACTAGGATCACCAATGATCTGTTCCCTAGTGTGGGCTCTGTCCCATTTCCTTGTATGACCTTGTTCATCTCCTTGATTTGACTCAGGGTCATTTTTATCACCAACATTGGAATTCTCTTCTTCCCCCCCTGTGTTAGTGTTCCCTTGCATAGGTGTTTGAGGGTGATCATCAACTTCATTTCCTTCATCTTGTGGAACAGTTAGAACAAGTGTCTCATCTTCACTTTCAGAATCTTCAAGATATCCTTGATTTTCAAATCTTAATGGCACGCAGTCTTTTTCACTTGTTGCAAGTCCAGGAAATTTCTTGTCATCAAAAGTAACATCCATGCTTTCCATCACTTTGTGTTGCTCAAGTACAAACACTCTGTATGTTGTCCTTTCTAGAGAGTATCCAATGAAGATACCTTCAAATGCCTTTGCATCAAATTTTCCAATATGCTCAGATGTATCTTTCATTACAAAACACTTGCTTCCAAATGCATGAAGATGCTTGAAGGATGCTCTTTTTCCAGTCATCAATGTAGTAACCCGAATTTTGAGGGTTTATTAATATCATTATTTAAATATTTTGTTAGGTCCTGATAAGTTTGTAGAAGGGGGGTTGAATACAAACTATACCGTTTAATCGAATTTGTCCTTTAAAAGATTTAACAATTTAGAACAAATTAATGCGGAATAAAACTGAAATAATATTCAAGTTAAATATAACTTATGTTAAACTTGACAAGTGTTACAATTTGATCACTGATTTCAAGGGTTCTTAATAAAACAAACCTAGAATAAATTCGACATGAATTTATCTATTTTTTTAATAAAAAGGATCGAATACTAAAAAGTAGTTCGATATAAAATCTAGGGATTATAATCCGCTAGAAAGCTAAAGCAGTACAAGTGAAATGATCCTTATGAATTTAATGTAAAGATCAAGTCAACAATTAAGTCACTTGATGAATTTAATGCTTTTGCTGTTGAGAAGTAAAGAAGACAGAGAAGTATTTGATGTTGAAAAGTTATGTATGTTTTCTTTTGTCTTGAGTTGTAATGTAATTGATGTCATGTCTTCAAGTCTTCTGTCTTGTATTTAAACCGATTGCTTTTCTTTTAATCCCACGTGCCTTTAGCAGAATGTAATTTGCCTTTGGAAGACTTACAGAAAAACAATCAAATAAGCCTTAGAAGACTTTCGGGAAGACAAGGAAATGCATAGGAAGACAATCAGGAAGACAAGGATTTACACTAGGAAGACAATCGGGAAGACTCACAGAGTCTTCATAGTTTAAATCTAAGTCTTCCTAGTTCATTTTTATTCTAATTTAAATAATTAACTAAATAAATTATGTATTAAATTAATTCTTTACAGAATTAATTTAATAAATAATTTACTTAATAGTATTAATTATTTATAAGAGAATAAATAGAATTAGTTGACTTCTCAATTAATTTCAGAATCACTTAAAACTTAGATAAAGAATAAACAATATAGTACGTTGACACTCAATGCACGGTATGGTTCATGAGTGACTAACGACAATGTCTGTTTTTTTGATGTCACCACTTGAAATCTCCGTCACTTTAATAAATCCACCGAGCTTGAATACTTCACTGAGGCTTGATCAACAAATTGATCTACTTTCAATGTAGAATCACTTCAAGACTGTAGATGACTTTAATCTTCATTCTTTGACAGATATAATCTTCTGAGATTCTCGTGACATTTGATTTTTATTATTTACTTATTACATCTTAATTAAAGTTGAGTAGAATCCTCGGTGTTTACAAATAGGCCTAGACATATGCCTTTCAATCTCCCCTATTTGTTTGTTAGACAATAACAACCAAATACCTCTAGAGGATAACTCAACTAAAACAAGAAAAGATAAGACTTTTAAGAGTCAAGCAAATAATAAAAAGTTCTGGATTAAATATAACAATTTCCAGATTTAAACAGTAAAGATAAATACAAGATAGATGTTCCTCTAGTCTGAACAAATGATACATTTTCCTATCTTGATTTACCTAGCTCTAAACATATAACATTTACAAATTTGAGCTAACTATATCATGTCTTAGTCTCTAATTTCACCTTCTTCAGCTTCTTGCAAGGTGACTAGAAGATCTTTGTCAAGGACACGATCACTTTCAGAAACCACACCACTTGGCATTACTGGTTGAGTGGTGATCTTCTTCAATCTGTTCTTCATCTGAGCATACCTTGGAACTTTCTCCGTGCAGTAGTCTGAAATCATATCAGCAACTTCAGACTTCTCTACAGTAGTAAATCCAGAAATTCTCAGAAGATTCTCCAACTTCACAAGTTGCATAGTAGTCTGTAGCTTCAAAGAATCAGGATCCAGCCTCACAGTCTCTAAAGTTGTACCTTTGTAGATTTTGACTTCATAAGGAAAGTGCACAACTTGAGGGCTGGCCTTCATTGCAGAATCTCTTAGCCGGTCATACAGAAGCTCGTTCAAGAAAGAAGATCTCTTTACCTTACTCATAAGAATCCACAATTCAGAGAGAGATCTTCTTTGTAGGAGTTCAAGAGAAACGGTGAATGACCCTTCAAGAGCACTTGAGACATAGATGTACAGTTCTTGCCTCACTTGATCAAATGCAGATGTAATCCTTAGGATATCTTCCTTCAATGCCTTCATATATAATGAGTTGTCCGGATTAACAGTTCTAATCTTCTAAAGCAACTTCAGAAAAGTAGCATCATTGTTTGTGCCTCTCTGAGGGATATCAAACATCTCCCTTGCCTTATCCCACTTGCCTCCTTGCTTCATCCTGACATCCAATCTTCTTTCTTTGACATGAATACTATGAAGACGTTGTTTGTCTTCATGTTCAGCCTTTTGAATTTTCATCTTCTGAGAAATGATGTCGGAGACCTTGGCATTTTCATCCTCCTTTCTTCTGAGGTCTGCCTGTTGCTTCTTCAACTCCTTTTGAAATAAAGGGTCAGGTGTGTATAAATCAGCTTCATATTCCCAATCCTCAAAGTTGGCTGCCTCTTCAACCTCCTCCTCACCAAAAGCTTCTTCAGGTATGGTCTTCTCCAGATCACCAGATGTGTCAAATTGGAAGTCATCATGTTCACCATGGTAGTAGTAGGCATCATCAAAAACAGTCTCCTCCAATGATTTTTTCCCTTTCCCTTATCTTTTCTAACTCCAGAAGCTCCTCCAGATTCTCTTTCTCCTTTCTTCTCCTTCTCCCCCTTAGTTGAGGAATCCTCTACAGTTTGAGCTTTGGAAGCCCTAGGATTCACCTCAGAAGTTCTCCTTATCTCTCCTTCTTCTCTCTTTTCTCCTTTATCTCCTCCTTCATTAGCATCATCATCCTCATCTTCATCATCTCCCTCAAAGAATGTTCTTTGTTGTGCTGTAGGTTGATGTGAGTTCTTTATCATATTGTACAAGTGCTTCATCCCTTCATTAAGATGCTCCATACCTCCTTCTATCCTCAACATCCTTTCTTCATTAAACCTTTGATTTTCATCAGATGTTTGCAGAATGAAGTCCACCTTGGTAGAAATAGAAGCAATCTCCTTGACACTCTCCGATATCTGAGCATTTGACGTTGTAAGATCAGAGATGTCTGAAGCCACCAGTACTTGAGATTGTTGTATTGAATTTAGCCTCGGGAGTAGATTATTCTTCAATCCTTGCAGGTCATCTTTAATAGTACCCAGCTGATTAGAGACAGAGGTGGAAGATTGTGCAACCACTTGTGCTTTCAGAAGATTGTTCTCAGCCTGGGTTTCTTGTAACTTTCTCTGTAGATCAGCTAGCTGGTTCAACAACAAAGCAGTGTTTGTGTCTGTGTGTGCACTCACTTCAATTTCTCTCAGTGGTGTTTCACTCAACTCACGTGCTTGTGTTTGACTCTCATCTCTCATAACTAACTGTCTATCCATGTTTTCAGAAGATGTACCTGCATGAAAAATCACCCTAGCCCCTTCAAGAGAGGTTAGTGGTGGTGCAATGGGAGTTCGGAATTCCCGATCCCTGGTTGAGTCTGTCAAAATATTTGACATTGTATACTGAATTGCTTCAGGGACAGACTCACCAGGTTGCCTTTCACTTTCTCCAGTATAAACTGCGAGTGAAAAATCCCTTAGGGGAGCCAGAGATGTTCCCTCTGGGAGGGGAGAAAATGATTCTATTATTGGTGGCGAAGAATCAGATTTTCCCTCTGATTCCCGTGAAGGCACTTCTACCGTAACTATGGTAGGCACTGTTTCAAAATCAAAAGTAAAGTGCTCTACTTGCATAGTGTCCTGAGTATAATCTATTTGGATATCTTCTCCCATTGTGAGTAATGGGAGAGTGCTTGACTCAGTACAAGATGTCATGGCCCGATGACGAAATTCAATAGATTCATCCTGTTGAGAGGATGTCTCCAGAGACTGTTCAGTGGCCATATCTATGTCCATATCCTGTTGAGAGGATACAGATGGGCTTACAGATGCCTCCCAATAGGGTTTTATTTTCTTTAAGGGTGGAGACAGAGCTGTGGGAGCACTCTTTTCAGCTATTTCACTAACTCTTCTTGAACTGGTTTGTACATTTGGCTCAGGTTTTGTATCAGGAGTGTTTGACTCTCTGTTTGGCTCTATGACCTGGGTCAGAGATTGTGGTTCTACAACCTCTGGGTCAGCCCTAACAACCACTTGGGTTTGAATTACTGTACCAGAAGAAGATCCAGAGTTAGGAATAACTACCTGTAGTGGAACTGGATGTGGCTCAGGAACTTGTTCACCAAAGATAGAAAGATTAATGAATTGGCTCATCAATGGTGAAACAAGAACAGGTATGTTGAGGAATTTGGATGAGACATCAAGTCTGGTGTAGAATTTAGTATCTGGTTTCTCGAAACAGTTCTACCTGCTCAACAGTGAGAAGATGATTAATGATAAGAGTGAGAAAGCGAGGGTACCAACACTTCACTTTCACATGATTATCAAAATCTCTCCTAGAGTGAGCAAGCTTGTTAAGCATTAGGTTCCACAGAATTTCAACAAAGTTTAATCTACGACCAAATACAATAGCATAAGTAATATATTGATTAAGACTGGTAATGCCATGAAAATTTGTTTTTGTGTAATTATGTTAATCCCAAATGACCTAACAGAATTGTAGAAGGGGGGGGGGGTTGAATACAATTACTTGATATTTCTCAAACTTAAAAACAACTTACAAATTAACTTATAAAATAAAAACCACAAGCACTTAATAATTTCAGTTGGATTGTTTGATGATCCAACTGAAGTGATTTTTATTGCGGAAATAATCTGTGATACAAAAGTACACAGCTGCTCAGTTACAATAATGTAGAGAAGAAAATGCTCTCAAAAATAGCTAATACAATCTATTTGTTTTTCTTCTCTCATTTCTAAAGTAACTGCTACACTTGGTTATATAAACCCAAGTTTACAACTCTATTTTTGGCTACACTAAAAGTACAATGAGTAACCGCCAATAGTTTGCTTTTCATCCCTTTGTCCAGTGGTCATTGGAGATATTTGCTTTTGTCTTCATGCTTATTATGATCACTCCCAAGAGCCCAATTGGAAACTGGGATGTTTTCTTATTCCCTATGTCCATTTTAATGGTTTCCAATGCAAAGTACACTTCCACATCACCTTTAGATCTGTTCAGTAACCTGTCACTATCACTTTGTCAACTATTCAGAAAAGCAATAATGATTCGTTGATAGCAGGGAGATGTGTTTCGTTGATAGCTTTATTCTCCATTTCGTTGATGAGTAAACTCCATACCGTTGACAGAGTAATCTTCATTCCGTTGACATGTCTTCACTTAGGCAAAATTACAAGGCATAAGATATTTACAATTAACCAACCTATTTTGCCAATCTAGTACTTAGTCAACATGACTTAGAAAACCTATCCAATATCTACAATGAAATGCATATCAAACTAGAAGTATTGTACAGTGCAATTGCTACATCACTCATTTCGTTGATGAGCTTCCTGTCAACGGAATGCTGCAAAGCATGCCATTTCGTTGACAGCTACAAAATGACTTTACACAAATTCTACTAAGTGTTTTATGTTTATCATCAAGAACAACATATTCCTAGCAATCTCCCCCAATTTATGACTGATAGAATAACATCCATAAATCAAGAGACTTGATGATAACAAAAACACTCAGATACATCATAAATTAAAAAAGTAGAAAATGCATTAAGCTTCATAGTATTTTAGACAAAATACAAGACTTACAAGACTAATGCCCAAAAGTGCTCCTCTAAACTGAGCAAATGATTCATCTGTGTCTTCTTTGTGGCATAGTCTTCTTCCCTCTCTTAGAGTTGTTATCCTCAATTTGGACCTGTAGCCTTCTGTAAAAGATCTTCTCTTCTTCATCTTGATCACCAAGCATGGATTGCATAAACTTTAGAGTTTGATTAGATGCCTTATCCAGCTGGTCTTCCATCCTGAAGAATCTTCTACAATTGTCCTTGTCCTTGAATTCCATCATCCAGTATGGTTGAAGATGGATCTTCTTTCCTATTGAGGGCACTCTAAGCATCCTGGGAAGAGCCTCAGGCTTGTTCCAGCTAGCCTTTATCTGACAAATTTTGGAGACCACCTCAGACTTGGCTGTTTTGGTGAAGCCAAAGTCTTTCTTCAAGCATCTAAACACTGAGAGTAGTGTTTGGTAGTCTTCTCCTAAAATTCTGTAGAGAGGCCACACCTGTTCTCTACCACCCTTGAATACAAAGACCAGTCTCTCAGGCAATTTTTGAGAAGCTGCAATGCCCCTTACTTCCACCAGGTTGTCTAAGTCAAGATGTAGACTGGATTCTTCCCTGATGTCAGCAATGTACATGTAGTCCTCTGGATTTGCAGGGGGTTTCTGAGGTTGTGGCTTTCTCATAAATACTGGCTTTGCTTTGACAGCCCTTTTCTTTGTCTTCATTGGTTGATCCTTCTCAAATAGAAACTTTGGAAAGTAGGCCTCATCAAATTCAAAAGGCTCCTCTTTTGGCATTATTGGTTGATCATGAAAGTTGACAGGATGTGCAGGATCACAGGCCAACTTTCCTTCATGAGGTTGATCAACAGGAATTTGATGTGCACTAGTTGTGGAAGAGTCTTGGGCAGTGTCCTGAGAATCATCTTTATCAAAGTTTAGATTCCTTTTTGCTCTAGCCTTTGGCTGCCTTACACTCTTCCTTTCCTTTCCAGCTTCCTCAGCTTCATCCTTGGCCTTTTCTTCCTTTAGGGTTTCTTCATCTTCAAGTGATTGAGCAACTGCAAGAGCTTGCATTGCTGCCCTTTCAGATTCTTCAGCTTTGGCCTTAGCAAAATTTGGGTGACCAACCCAAATGCAGATTTCCTTGCTATCCCTGTAGATGATGGCCCTTTGGTTCCTTATGCTTGGATGATTGCTTTCTTTGCTTTCAAGAATCAGATTCCCTAGGATTTTGAACTCATCTGGCTTTGGTGGAGGATAAAATATCCTTGCAGTGTTCTTGCCCTTGGGTTTGACAGGTGATATTGGAGATATCCCTCTTGCATCCACATTCCTAAAGCATGAAGCTTGCCCTTTCTCATTTCTTGAATCTTGAAAGAGTCCATGCTGAAGGGGTTCTATAACATAAGAACTCTTGAACTGTGGCTCCCATTCCGTTGATGTTACAACCATGGCATTCGTTGATGGTTGATCCGTTGATGGATTTGCAGTTTCAGCAATTTTCTTGACCCTTGCTTCTATGTTGGACCAATGATCTTTAATCTGTTCTGCAAGTCTCATCCTCATAGAAGCTTCCTGAATCAGGTCAATACCATCCTTTTTCTTCTGTCCAAGCTCCCCCATTGCTAGTGGCTCATTTGGTAAGGAAATGGCTGGAACCAAAACCTTTGTGATTTGTATATCAAGCTCTTTAGATTTCTCTAGCTCCTTAGATTTCTCCCCCTTTTTGTTATCATCAAGTGAGATGATAGGGAGTCCTTGAGCTGCCAAAAGCTGGGTGAGTAGCTGTGTCTGCTTTTCCTGTTCCTTTTGCATGTGAGAAAGTGTAGCCTCAACTTTGTCCACTCTAGAGGAAAGAGTCTTCAAAGATGAGGACACTTCAGGTTCCTTGGAGAAAAACCTGTTCATCTTGGACACAGTTAGAAGAGGAAGCTTTTCATCTAGCCTCCTGTCAGTAGCATCCCTGAGGTTGCTAATGGAATCCTTGATTTCTGTAGCTTCAATCCTTGTCTGTAGCATCTGTAGTCTTTGGATTTCCAGAGAATCCATGATGGCCTTGTAGAATTTCTTGTCCCTTGCATTTGCAGACTCATGAGCTAGATATGCTCAGTGTACTGCCTTGAGATAGCAGCATCTAGAGTGCATCTTCCTTGCATATCCTGAGAAAGCCAGTTTGGTCTAGGAGGCACCAGAGAAGTCCCAGTCTGTGAAGTAGTGGCCACATGTAGATTGTCACCAAAGCTGTCCTCATCATCAGAAAAGTCAAAGTCTCCACTTGCTGCAGCTGTTGGAGATAGATTGGTCAAGGCATCCTTTGCTCTTTGCATTGATGCGGTTGTATGAATTAGGTTTAGTGACCTCTCTGCCTCCACATTGCCCTGCTGAGCCATAATTTGATAGGCTGGCACAGGGTGAGTAAAGGTCTCAGGATCCAGGGAAATACTATCCAGAGTTTGTTGATAATGCTCTTGGAAAGTAAGTTCCCTTTCTCCCTCATTGACCCTCATTAACTCACTAGCAATGGCCGCCTCCTCCCTTGCTGCTCCTGTAGTCCCTTCTCTGTCTCCTCTATTTTCTTGCATCATGGGCTCCCCATGGCTCACACCTCTCACACCCTCACCTTCACCTACTAAGGTGGAACCCTCAGTCTCTCCTTTTGCCTGGCTGGAAGAAATAGCCAGCCTCTCACTCTCATTCTCTCCTTTTTCCTGGATGCAAGCCAGCTCTCAATTTCACTCCCTCTCAAACCTAAAAGTGTCTCAACTACCACCAGGTCATCTACACTAGTTGTGGAAACAACTTGATTTGCAATAAGGGGTGTAGAATAACCTATCAACGGAATGGTAGTTTGAACTGTCAACGGTATGGATACCGTTGATGGAGAAACACTTGTCAACGAAAGAGACTGTTTCGTTGATGAAGTCAATAAAGCACTTTGAGAAAGTGAAATTACAGTAGAATCTGTGGTGATTGATTTTAGAGATTGGTCCACAGATCCTCTTGCAACTTCAGAAAAAGTTGGTTGATGGCCTAACAAATCACTTAACAAGTGATGGCCACCAGCTTCAGAGTGGGGCTTCTCCAAGATAAGAGTTGGAGAATCAGGAATAGATGAATGGATCATGTCCACATCTAAAGACTGAGTTGGTGAATTTGATGGAGATAGTTCAAGGTTGATGTTTAGAGAATGGGACTGTAACCCCAGAGTAATAATAAGGGTTACATCAAACTGAATTTGTGAAACTGGAAGTGTTGCTTCCAGAGTGTGTGCACCCTGTGTACCCTTGGATTTTTGCTTCACTCTCCTTTGGTATTGGGAAAATGTAGACTGTGGGCTTGAAGTGTCCCTTACCCTCTTGGAGTGTGCTCTTGGAGGAGAGCTTGTTTCAATAATCACATCCTTTTGGGAGGATGCAACTAGACTTGTGTTTAAATCCATTTTACTCATTGTGCCTTGTTGGGAAGACACAATGGGGCTTGGTTGGGACACACTATCCTTTCCTTCCTTATTCTTGGGGTTTCTTTGATGTTCACCCCTTCCCTCACCTCTTACAGCTCCAGAATCACTCCCCTTAGGTTGTGAAGTAGTTTTTGCAACAGGTGCCTTTTGAGAAGCACCTGAGGTTGGCTTTGAGGATTTCTTAGATTTAGGTTTTGCTGCTTGGGCAGGAGCCTGTTGGGACACAGCTACAGACTCCATAGCAACATTGGTAGGGGAAACAATAGAAGTAGCAACTACACTAACAGGGTTAGAAGAAGTTACCTCAATGATGGGCAGATACACCACTGGGACATCACCATTGTGGTTAAGTCTCAGGATATCTGTCAAAACCCTCTTCTCTTGCACAAAACACTCAAACCTGGAAACAGGGTTAGAGATGACTAATGGTGCTGGACTAACATGGTTAGCCAACATCATCAGAAACCTAGCATAATAGATATTTTTTTCCCTATTTGCCTTATCACCCAACTTAGCACCAATTTCATACATAAGTTGGGTGCTAAAGTTATAATATCTATCAGTTAGGAGCATGGTTAAGAGAATTAACATGGAATTAGTTAATGCATCAAAATTACTAATTTTGCCAGAAATTACCTTTATGAATGCATCAGCTAAATAGCTGTATTCTCTAACCAAACCTCTCCTAATAATCTTACCCAAATTATCAGTAGGCAATGAGTAGTTTATAGAATTTAGCATGTTAACCATTTCAGTGTATGTAGGCAAAGCATTACAGTTATTTTCAGGAATATGTAGACATGCTTGCAATACATCAGAATTAACTATATACTCATTACCTTGGATGGTGAATTGCAAAGTGCAATTTGTCCCACTATAATCACATGAGGTCCAAATCTCCTCGATTATCTCATTGTAGAGTGGTGTAGAGTGAAACATTGCATAGCTCAACTTGCAATTCTTCATGAAGTCCATCATCTTGAAAAAGATGCTGTTCGGGCTTTCCTTGACAACAAAGGGGATGGAGTTGTTTTTCTCATAGATAAACCCTCCAGCAGACATAAGTTTGACTATGGGTGCCATTGTTGAGTGTAGAAAAGCTTCGAACTGAATTGCTTGTTAGAGAGAAGAAGAAAGAAAAGCCTTTGTAATTTTTGAGAACAGGTAAAAAAGAATTAAAGAAAATAGAATTTCTTAAATGGTCCCCCAAAAATTCTCAGAAATTAAATCCAACAATCAATGTAAATTACTGGATTGGCTTAAAAAATATAACCGTTACCTTTAAAGTATTACCATGATTTATACTTACAGAGGTGTATGTATAGATCGTGGTAACAGACATGTCAAATTTCAACGGTTCAGATTAATTGCGCTAAATCAACGAATCAGGATTGGGCGGTTAACGTCCCGTCTTATTTCGTTGATAAAGCTGCGTTTCGTTGATATAAAAGAGCTATCAACGAAACACCCAGAAAAATGCTAAGACTATGCCATTTTCATCCATCTTGTTTCTGAACACCCATTTTGTGCCTATGACACTCCTGTCCTTAGGCTTGGGCACCAGCTTCCAAACATTGTTCCTCTCAAATTGGTTTAGCTCCTCTTGCATAGCTAAAACCCAATCTGGATCTAGAAGTGCATCCTCAACTTTCTTTGGCTCATCTTGAGACATAAAGCTGCTATATAGACATTCCTCTTGAGTTGCTCTTCTAGTTTGGACTTTTGAAGAAACATCACCTATAATAAGTTCAAAAGGATGATCTTTAGTCCATTTCCTTGAGGGAGGAAGATTTGCTCTTGACGAGGTAGCTTCATGATCATGATTGCCTTGATTGGATAATTGTCCTTGAGAAACTCCCCCTGATTGTGTTGTCCCTAATTGATCACTTCTAGAAGCATTTCTGTGACTGTCAACGGTATGACCATTTTGGCTGTCAACGAAACGCTCATTTTGACTGTCAACGAATCCTCCATTATGACTGTCAACGAAATGACCATTTGGTCTGCTAGCAGCTATTCTTTTCAATCTCAATGCAGCAATTTCATCTTCACTGCTGCTTTCATCTGTGCTAGATACAACAACTTTAGGCTGTTTCTCAGTAGCCTTAACATGATTCTGTTAGATATAATTGCTGACGTTTGTTCATCAGTGTTTAAGCAACAGGTGATCATCAGAGTTTACATGGAAGCCAGTCAGAGTTTGTTAAAGTCTGACGTGGTGATAGTTGAATTAGCTGTCGGTGATGAATTGAATATTCTAGAAGCAATATATTCTGAAGATGGAAAGAAGCAGAATATATTGATACAGCTAAGGAAACGGAATAGAAGATAAGAAGCAATCCTTAATTGATATAAATTGTATAGCTAACTTATAGGAATATCAATTAGAGAAGGATTGTATGTAGCTGTGTATTATATAAACACAGATAGGTTATCCCTAGAAGGGATGCGATTATTGAATTATTATTCTTGTAACCTATTAGCTCTTTGTGATTCATTAACATCATAAAGAGAGAAGCTGTTAATATAATTACAGTTTGTTGATTTACAAACTTGTGTTCTTGATTGTTATTCTCATACATACTTGATTATATATTGTGTATTCGGCCTAACAATTGGTATCAGAGCTTAGGCTGTTTAATATATACAGTTTTACGATTCAAACACAGTAATAATCATGTCTGAAGAAAATCAAGCTCCTCCCAAGGTTGAACAGGTCAAACCTAATTCTGTGAGTCGATATGAAACAATCAGGGTTCCAATTCTCAGGCCAGTGGAGTATCCAATTTGGAAGGTGAAGATGACCATGTTTCTGGAGGCTACAGATCCAGAATACCTTGACAGAATTTATGATGGTCCTCATAATCCAACCAAACTAGCCCCTGTTGTTGCTGGCCAAGAACAAAAGACTGTTCCAAAGGAAAAGAAAGATTATACTCCTGAGGACATCTCATCTCTTGCAAAAGATGCAAAGGTTAGACATCTTCTCCACAGTGCTTTAGATAATGTTATGTCTAACAGAGTAATTGGTTGCAAAACTGCAAAAGAAATCTGGGATGCTTTGGAAGTCAGGTGTCAAGGAACCACTGCTATAAAGAAAAACAGGAAGACAATACTCACACAGGAGTATGAGTACTTTGATTCAAGACCTAATGAAACCTTGACTGAGACTTATGACAGATTTTGCAAACTATTGAATGATCTGTCTCTGGTTGATAAAGAATATGAGCTTGAAGAGTCAAATCTCAAATTTCTCTTATCTCTACCTGAAAGATGGGATTTAAAGGCGACAAAAATCAGAGATAATTATGATCTTGCAGAAACAGATCTTGATGAGATTTATGGATTGTTAAAGACTCATGAACTTGAGATAGAACAAAGAAACAGGAGATCAAGCAAGAAGACAAAATCTGTTGCTCTCAAAGTTGAGGAGAAGCCCATCAAGAAGGAATCATCAAGGAAGAAAGCCAAGGGAAAGGCTTTAGTCATTAAATCTGAAAGTGAGTCATCAAACTCTGATGATGACTCAAACTCTGATGAAGCTTCTGACTCTGAGGATGATGAAGAACAGATGATGCAAATGGCTGCATTGATGGTGAAGACCTTCAAGAAGATGGGATTCAAGAACTTCAAGAAAGGAAAGAGATTCTCAAGGAAAGATTCAAACTCTGATAAGAGAAGCTTTAGAAAGTCTGATGGAAGGGAGACCAAGTCTGGCAAGAAGGATAAATCTGAAATCCAGTGCTACAGGTGTAAGGAGATGGGTCACTATGCCCCAGAGTGCACGAAAGGAAAATCTGAGAAAGCACTCATCTCTAAAGGCAAAGACTGGGCAGATACTTCAGACTCTGATGATGGAGAAAATTATGCTCTTATGGCAACTGTCAAAGATGAGACTGAATCATCTGAGAATAAGGTACCCCTAACTACTTATGCTTATGATACTGATAATATATCTGAGTTAAGAGTATATCTAAAAAGCGTACATGTTAGTTATAGGGATCAGACTTTAGAGAATGAGAGAATTAAATCTGAGAATCTTAGACTTAAAGATAGAAACAAGTTTCTTGAAGGAGAACTTGAAAATATGAAGCAGATTCAAAAAGAAAGAGATGATGTTGTTTATGTTGAACAGGAATTGCTTAAAAAATACAGGCAGATAGAATCTGATTTAGAAAAGGAAAGAAAAATAATCATGACTTGGACAAACTCTGGAAGAGACACTCATCAAGTGTTTCAGACAGATTCTGTAGGCTTAGGCTATCGTGAAAATGATGAACTTAGGTTTAAAGACAAGGTTAAGGTTAAACCACAACTTAAACCTGTGAAATTTGTTCCAGAGTCCACTAAGTTAAAATCTGTTGTAGTAAGTGAAACTGATATGGAATCAGATGAAACCTGTGAAAAACAGGAAAATATTATAACAGAAAATCTTATGGAGATAGAAGCTGTTAGAAAGCCAGTAAAAACTTGTGAAAAACAGGTTAATGTTGGCTTGATGACAGGAAAACAGTTCACTCATAAGCTCAAAGAGGTAAAATCTGTTATGAAACCAAAAGGGTCCAAGAAGAATAGGAATGGAAAGATAGGCATAAATAAAAGAAATAATCATTTGCCTACTGTTGCTGCTCCAAGGAAAACATGTTATAATTGTGGTAGTACTAACCATCTTGCTAGATTTTGCAATAAGAACAAAGATATTAATTCTTTACCTTCTACATCAGGAGTAAAGAATGATTATGTAAGGGTTAAACCACAAACTTTATGCACACATTGTGGGAGCACTTGGCATTCTATTTATACTTGTAAGAGTTATCATGCTATTTATCACAATTACTATGAACTAAAACCCAATCTGAAGTGGGTAAGAGCAAACTCTGCAAGTGTAAAGTCTGACAATTTTAGTTTAAACTCTGTTGATAGTAATTCCGCTGCAAAAGCTAACAATGTTAAGAAAGCCAAAGGATCCAAGCAAGTCTGGATCCTTAAAACTAACACTTAGTGTTTGTTTGTGATTGCAGGGAATAAAAGAGAGCACCCTTATCTTGGACAGTGGATGCTCAGGACACATGACTGGAAATAAAGCCCTGCTATCAGACTTTGAGGAGAAGGCTGGCCCAAAAGTTTCCTATGGAGATGGCAACATAGGACGTACTATGGGATATGGCAATATCAATCTTGGAAGTGTCATCATCACAAATGTAGCTCTAGTCTCAGGACTCAAGCATAATCTGCTATCTGTGAGTCAAATCTGTGACAGAGGAAACCATGTAGATTTTCATACTGAACACTGTGAAGTTATCAGTAAATCTACTGGAAAAGTTGTTCTAGTTGGACACAGGCGCAACAACATTTATGAAGCAAGTTTGGTAACAAACTCTGATGGAAAAACAGTGTGTCTGACTGCAAGAATGTCAAATGAAGAGAGTTGGAATTGGCATAAGAAGCTCTCTCATCTAAATTTGAACAACATCAATGAGCTAATAAGAAAGGATCTTGTAAGGGGACTTCCAAAATCAATACTCAGTGTAGATGGTCTATGTGATTCTTTTCAAAAGGCCAAACAAAGGAAGTCATCTTTCAAGAGCAAATCTGAATCTTCAGTAGTGGAACCTTATCATCTTCTACATGTTGATCTCTTTGGACCAGTGAATGTGATGTCTATGGGCAGAAAGAAATATGCTCTAGTAATTGTTGATGAATATACTAGATATACATGGGTGTATTTCTTATCAAAGAAAGATGAAACTGCTCAAACTCTGATGGATCATGTAAATCTACTGGACAAAGGATCACAGCACAAAGTCAAAATAATAAGGAGTGATAATGGAACTGAATTCAGAAACTCAATCATGGAAGCTTTCTGCAAGGAAAGAGGAGTGAAACAAGAATTTTCTGCACCTGGAACTCCACAGCAAAATGGTGTAGTTGAAAGAAAGAACAGAACTTTAATTGAAGCAGCCAGAACAATGCTTGATGAAGCAAAGTTGCCAACTTATTTCTGGGCAGAAGCTGTTCAAACTGCTTGTTTTACTCAGAATGCTACACTGATCAATAAGCATGGGAAAACACCATATGAGATGGTGAAAAATAAGAAGCCAAATTTGAAATATTTTCATATATTTGGATGCAAATGCTTTGTGTTGAAGACTCATCCTGAACAGTTGACCAAGTTCGAGTTAAAAGCTGATGAAGGAATCTTTGTTGGTTATCCATTGTCAACAAAAGCATTCAGAGTCTACAATCTGAGAACTAAAGTGATCATGGAATCTATACATGTGTCATTTAATGACAAGAAAATAACTGGACTTAAAGATGACAATGAATATGATCAATTGCATTTTGAAAATGAAGATTTATTCTCTGATGATGTAAACTCTGATGAAGCTGGTCTGACAAACTCTGACGAAGCATACTCTGAACCTCTACTGGTAAATACTGGAGAAAATGGAAATTCTCAAATTGAACAAAATAGAGAACCAGTTGAGGGGGAGCGTGAAGAAACTCAACAAGACACAGCAAGTGAGTCAGTTGAGGAAACTGATTCAAACTCTGACAGTTCAAACTCTGAGCCATCCAATTCAGGGGGAGCCTCAGATGTTGCAGAAAGTCAACATATGAATCAGGAGAGCATGGATCAAGGGGGAGGATTCAATAATGATGCAAGAAACCACTTACCAACAGCAAGAAAGTGGACACAGGCACACACACCTGATCTCATAATTGGAGATCCTGATGCTAATGTGAGAACTAGAAGTGCAACAAATAATGAGTGTCTGTATCATGCTTTCTTGTCTCAAACAGAACCAAAGAAAGTGGAAGAAGCTCTTCAAGATGCTAATTGGATTACAGCAATGCAAGAAGAGTTAAATGAATTTGAAAGAAATGAAGTCTGGACACTTGTACCTAGACCAAAGAATAGATCAATTGTAGGTACAAAGTGGGTTTTCAGAAACAAGACTGACAGTGAAGGTGTGATTACAAGAAACAAGGCTAGACTTGTGGCTAAAGGTTATTCACAACAGGAAGGAATTGACTATGATGAAACTTTTGCTCCAGTTGCAAGATTGGAGGCCATAAGAATTTTTCTGGCCTATGCTGCACACAAGAAATTTAAAGTCTTTCAGATGGATGTGAAAAGTGCTTTTCTCAATGGGAAGCTTGAAGAAGAAGTGTTTGTTGAACAACCACCAGGATTTGTAGATCCCAAGCATCCAGATTATGTCTACAGGCTTGACAAGGCATTATATGGACTAAAGCAAGCACCAAGAGCATGGTATGAAACTCTTGCTCAATTTCTTTTAGAAAGTGGGTTCACAAGAGGTACAATTGATAAAACCTTGTTTTATTTCAATTCTGGTGATGATTTGCTTTTAGTTCAAATTTATGTAGATGATATTATTTTTGGATCTACTAATGACAAACTTTGTAAGAAGTTTGCAAAGCTTATGCAATCCAGGTACCAAATGAGCATGATGGGAGAGCTTAGTTATTTTCTAGGCTTACAGGTCAAGCAAACAGATGATGGTATTTTTATCAATCAAGCAAAATATACCAGAAATCTTCTCAAGAAATTTGGTATGCTTGATAGTTCATCTGCTACAACTCCCATGGCTACAGCAACAAAGCTAGACAAAGACACAGGAGCCTCAGTAGATATGACAAACTACAGAGGAATGATAGGGTCTTTACTGTATCTTACTGCAAGTAGACCTGATATCATGTATGCAACATGTCTTTGTGCAAGATTTCAAGCAGATCCCAGAGAGCCTCATCTAACAGCTGTAAAAAGGATTTTCAAATATCTCAAAGGAACCATAACCTTGGGTTTGTGTTAGGAATATGTTGTTCTTGATGATAATTATAAAAACACTTAGTAGATTTTGTATTAAGTCATTTTGTAACTGTCAACGAAATGGCATGCTTTGCAGCATTCCGTTGACAGGTAGCTCATCAACGAAATGAGTGATGTAGCAATTGCACTGTACAATACTTCACAGTTTGATATGCATTTTGATGTATGTATTAGATAGGTTTTCTAAGTCATGTTGACTAAGTACTAGATAGGCAAAATAGGTTGGTTAATTGTAAATATGTTATGCCTTGTAATTTTGCCTAAGTGAAGACATGTCAACGGTATGAGGATTACTCTATCAACGAAACAAGGATACACCATCAACGGTATGGAGTTTACTCATCAACGAAACGAGAGAAACACCATCTGTTGCCCAGTAAATAACAATTGTAGAAGGGGGTTGAATACAATTGTATAAGATTCTCGACTTTATATAACACAAATATGAAAGATCAATAACAATAACAATAACAGCTTTATTAACTTTGATATAAAACTGTTACAAACTCTCTTAAGAAATTCTGATGTTCTTAAGAGCTGCTAGCTTACAAAAACTCTCTCAAGAAATTCTGTTCTTAAGAGCTTCTCTCCGATTATGTTCTCTCTCGAATGAATACATAAATCGAAACCAAAACTGTGTTTATATAGTGCACACAGCTTCTCTATCAATAACAAGATAAGTCCTAATCATAATAAAGATAGAAACATATCTTTAATCGATAGCTGCATTCTACAAACCAGGAACAAACTTCCATGTTTATCTAGACTCCAAATATAACTCGAAGTAGGAATCCTGATCAGCTTCAAGTCCTGATGATCAAACCTGATCATAGTCTGAGTAGGAATCCTGATGATCAATAAGATACTGACGCTTGATCAAATACTGATGACCATGCAATACTGATGACGTCAGCAATCCTGATCAGTTGAGTCTAGCTTCTGACGATCATTGAATTCTGATCTAACAATCTCCCCCAATCTCATACTTTGTGAAATAAAGTATAGATTCCAAAATTTCAATGATGTCAAAAACATGTATCAAAATGTACGAGTATCTTCAGAAACAACTTATCTGTTTAAGCTTTTTGATAGAACAGATTCATCTTCAAGAAGTTGGATAATAAACTTTCTTCTTTTTCTTCAAGAATTTGAATCAGTCTTTCCTTAAGATTTCTGAGTTCTTCATCTTCCTCATTAATCTGGTAGATAGCTGCTCTGAGATTCTGTATGGAGTTTCTCTGTAGACTGTGCTCTTCAAGCAAAAGATAAGCAATTTCCTTCCCATCAGGATTGAGAGAAAGATGAGTCATGCCAAAATTTACTTCTTTAACAGCAGTACCCCTTTGCATTTCCACATCCTGACCTCTTTGATTTAAGTACATGGGAATATAATTACCATCGAAATTACTGTTTCCATCCAGTCTTCTTCTTATAGTTGACAAAATCATGTCAGCCCATACTTTGTACACTTGGTTCTTCCATCTTAACAGATAGTGAACATATTTCAGTTCCTGTGTAGTTTTCATCAGCAGATCTTGAATAGATAGAATCTTCACACTACCATCTTTCATGAAGTACAGAAGCTTTTCTTTCTTTTCAAAACCATCATGACAATCTATAACTATATCAACAGATAATAAATTGTTCAGGTTTTCAGAAGTTAAAGTACCTCCAATTTCTGTCAAGGAGTAAGGATCAACATATGACATATTCAGATATTCACCATCTCTGTGTCCAATACCTCCTCTTGAATTACTTGACAATTGCTTCAGATTTGAAAACATCTTTAACCAGAGTGCTTTTGATCTAGCCATATCAGACAAATCAACAACACTTGAAGCGCTTGTAATAATTCCACCAGACTGAAAATTGATAGGTGTATCACAACTTAATGTGCTAATATGTTTCCACTTCTTGTCTTTTTCCTTTTCAAAAGTGTAGCTTCTTTCCAGTAAAGATTCTAGTCTGCTTGAATTTCTCCATTGTCTTTTATTTGAAACTTTAAGCCTTTGTAGATAGAGATTGAAATCTTCATTTGTTCTTCTTGTAATATCTCTTCTTCTGGCTTCTTCTTCTTCATCTACTTCTTTGTTGTGACAATCAACAACAGTAGATAAGATTATCAAATCAACCTCTTGCAGAATTTCAGATTCGTCAGGATCTTGAATATTGTCAGGATTAGAATCTTCAATTTGATTTGTATTGCTGAGAGTTGATTTTCTTGATTTTCTTCTCAATTCAGGTTCTTCTTCAACAATTCCATCATCACCAAAAGTAGATCTGTCAGGAACTACTAGAGTTTGAATAGGTTCAGGAATTTCTTCAATTCTTAACCCTCTAGACCTTGTCTGTCTAGGTAATATTTGAGTTGAAGAACCTCTTTTACTTCTTCTAGCACCTCTCCTACCTCTGCTTCCTCTACCTCTAGCAGGAGCAGTATAGCTTTCCATTGTCTCTCTTTGTAGTCTCAAGAATTCTTCATGTGAGAGATCTGGATATTCTTCACTTGCTGTAGAGAGTGCTTTTCTTGCATATAATTGTTGAACTCTTTTATCAGTGTGATATAGAGTAACAATTCTGCCGTCTTTTGTAGAAAACTTCTGGAATAAATTTGATGCATCTTCAGGATTATCAATAATCACATCTTCATCACCTTCAGGAATTGTAGCAAGAATGTGTCCATGACCAGGTGTCAGGATTTGATCTTCCGTCAGGATCTGAGATTGCACCAATGTTCTTACTGTCTTAACTCCAGAATCAGAAACATGAGTTGACTGCGTTGTTTGACTTTGAGAAGTTTGGATTGTCTTCATAACAACAGCATCAGAGGTTTCTCCTTGTATCGCTTTGTCACCACCATCATCTCCAGTATCATCATCATTATTCCTTAATACTAGATCAGGTGTACATTTTGACTGAATAACCTTCTCCCCCTTTTTGACATCAGGATTTGACAATAATTGCAAAATTAAGGAAAGAGAGGCTTGAATTTCAGTTACCTTAGTATCCAGAGAATCAATTCGTTGTTTGATGGAGGTTTGTTCTGAAACAACAGATTTCACTTGGGATTCCACTACCCTCAGTTGTAAAGTAGTAGGCACCTTTGTAAAATTATTAAAGATATCAGTCCTCACTTTTTCAGTTGAGCCCTTGATCGAATCAATCTCACTTTTCAGACTTTTGGATAACAGAGTTGTAGCTTTCAGATGATTCTTCAAGTCTTGATTCTCTATAGACTTCACTGCATTATAGGCATGTTCAATAGCAGAAGAAAAACTGATAGATTCATCAGAATTGTGCCATGAATTGTTCCATTCATTCTGTCTAAATGCCTCTGCAGGATCAAAGGAAGGAAAAGAAAAATCTTGTCTCTGATCTTTCCCAGTGAAAGCATTGCCAGCCATATATGTACTTGACGAACCAAAATTAGTTCCAAGACTAATCTTGAGTGCTGTAGCAAGCTGTTCCTTCTCTTTTCTATTCTCATTATCATCATCACTATCATCATCAGAATTATCATCATCAGAACCATGAGATATGTCAGGATCAGGAATTGCAATACCTTTCAGTTTATCCTGTGGTTCTGAGATAGGATGATCTATTGGTCTTGAACGAAGTGGCTGTATCAAAATAGGTTCATTATCAGGAGCACCACTAGCGTCAGGATGAACATCGTCAGGATTTGATATGCTTGCATCAGTATTTGCTACCAATGGTTCTTGTGGAGCTTGAGGTTCAGAAGCTTCTTCAACACTTTGAGTTAAAGGTTCTTGTGTACTTCCCTCATTGACAATGTTCTCGACCAATCTTTCAACAGAAGCTGTAGCTTTGCCTGCATCTTCACTTTGAGAAGATGGTTCTTGTGTAGCTGGAATGTTGATGTCTTCATTCTCCCTTTGAGAAAATGGTTCTTGTGTGACCATTCCACTAGCTAAGCCTTCACCCAAACTTTGATTGAGTGGTTCTTGTGTGGCAGGATCAACAGTAGCTGCTGAATTACTCTGAAATTCAGGTTCTTGTGGGCTTGATCCTTTCAGCTTCTTCTGTCTCTGATAGACTAACTCTTCTGCATTCCTCTTTTTCTTTGATGTAGGTGTAAGACCAACCAAGGAAGCAGTTGTAGAAACCTTCTCCCAAGAAATTTCTCTAATCTGAGATGGAGAGGCTGGAGAGTCTGATAGAGAGAAAACTTTTGTTGTTGCATCAGGAATACTAACATCAGGATTTGCTAGAGCATCAGGAGTAGATGACTCATCAGGATTTGATGTCTGAATATCAGTATCCTTCATTTGCACTGTCAAAGGAATATGATACCTGCTCTTTGATAATTTCCTTGTCTTTTGTGATTTTGATAAAGGTACCACAACTTTAGTAGCAGTATCAGCAACTTCCTTGTTCACATTCATCACAGAGGATATAGGTAAGTCATCCTCTGAATCACTTTCATCAATCAACCTTAACTTCCTTTTCACAGGAACATTCTTAACAACCTTATCAGCTTTCTTCACCAGGACCCCTTGTACACCCCCTTGTATCTTCTTTTTAGTGAGTGGTGTAGAGGAAAAATCCTTTGAACCTGATTGCCTTCCAGACACATCAGTTCTAGCTGATTTCTTTGATTTTACAACTAAAGTCTTTTGAGAGACAGTAGAGGTGGTTGGTAACTGTTTAGACTGTTTAGGTTGCATGCTTGTGTCAGGAACAAGGTGGGTTGGGCCTTGCCCCATAGCATTAGAAAGTAGTCCATAATGAGTAGGCATTTTCTGATGTAAGAAAAACCTAACCTCATCAGGAATAAAAGCATTTCCTATGAAACCATTTGCCTTATCACTGTTGACTAAGGACTTAATATTATTCTCAGTAATTCTACAGATTGGTAGAACTACATCATCCTCAAAAACAACATTAGGACATAAGTGATTAAATATCAACTGTAAAAATCTAAGAAAACAGACAGAACCCAACTTATCTGATTTCCTATCACTTAAAGCTTTTAAGATAAAAGACCCATAATCAAACACTGTAGAATGGATAAGAGAGTACCCAATTTTAAGAGATCCTGATGGAAGAGCATCAAAATTTGATGTCTTGTTCAGGAAACAGCGGCTGATTGTATCAAAGAAGAAATTCCATTCCTTCTTAAGCTTTGTCCTAAAGAGATTTCCATATCTCTTTACTTCTCCATTGTAGCCCAGTTTCTTGACAAACTCAAATAGAGCAGAGTCTGAAATCACCCTAGGAACTTTTTCACCCAGAATAGGCAAATGCAGTGCCTCTTCTATAACAGCAGGGGTGACATGATGAGTGACCCCATTTGATTCGAACTGCATCAGAATGGTTCCTGTAGAACTTTGTCCAAAAACAACTGTGTTCCAAACCTTTCTGAATAACCATCAGGATTTGACAGTTATCAGGATTTCCTCTCTGTAGCTTTTCCTCAGAAATTCTCAAAATTCATCATTCCAAGTTCATTCACCAACTTATTGAAAGTAGCTTCAGGCAGTGGCTTGGTGAATATATCAGCTACTTGTTGATCAGTAGGAACAAAGTGAAGTTCAATTGTTCCTTCCAGAACCTGTTCTCTTATAAAGTGATATCTGATACTTATGTGTTTAGTAAGAGAATGCTGAACTGGATTTCCTGTCATTGCAATAGCACTTTGGTTATCACAATAAATAGGGATTTTTGAGTATGACAGGCCATAATCTAACAACTGATTTCTCATCCACATTATCTGAGCACAACAACTTCCTGCAGCAATGTACTCAGCTTCTGCAGTTGAAGTGGAAATAGATTTCTGGTTTTTACTGAACCATGAAACTAGTCTTCCACCCAAAAACTGACAACTTCCTGAAGTACTTTTCCTGTCTATTTTGCATCCTGCAAAATCAGCATCTGAATAACCACACAACCCAAAATCTGATTCCCTTGCATACCAAAGGCCAAGTGAAGGAGTGCCTTTGAGATATCTGAAAATTCTTTTGACTGCAATCAGATGTGGTTCTCTAGGTTTTGCTTGAAATCTTGCACATAGACAGGTTGCAAACATGATATCTGGTCTACTGGCAGTGAGATACAATAAAGAGCCAATCATTCCTCTGTAGTGAGTTACATCTACCTCTTCACCTTGATCAGGATCAAGTTTGGTAGCTGTAGCTATGGGAGTTGAAGCAGGAGTACTGTCTTGCATGTTAAACCTTGTCAGTAAGTTCCTTGTGTATTTAGACTGATTAATAAAAATCCCTTCATCAGTCTGTTTAACTTGAAGACCCAGAAAGTAACTCATTTCTCCCATCATGCTCATTTGATATCTTGACTGCATAAGCTTGGAAAACTTTTCACACAGCTTATTGTTTGTTGACCCAAAAATGATATCATCAACATAAATCTGAACTAACAGCAACTCCTTACCATGATTCAAATAAAATAGAGTTTTATCAATTGCACCTCTTTTGAATCCACTTTCCAGTAAGAATTGAGCTAAGGTTTCATACCATGCTCTTGGAGCTTGCTTTAGTCCATAAAGTGCCTTATCTAGTCTGTAGACATGATCTGGATATTTAGGATCAATGAAACCAGGAGGTTGTTCAACATAAACTTCTTCCTCCAGTTCACCATTTAAGAAAGCACTTTTAACATCCATCTGGAAAACCTTGAATTTCTTATGTGCTGCATAAGCAAGAAATATCCTGATGGCTTCTAGTCTTGCAACAGGAGCAAAAGTTTCATCATAGTCAATTCCCTCTTGTTGGGAATACCCCTTTGCAACTAGCCTTGCTTTATTTCTGATAATGACTCCATCAGAATCAGTCTTGTTCTTGAAAATCCACTTTGTACCAACAATTGATCTATTCTTTGGTCTTGGTACCAGTTTCCAGACTTCATTCCTTTCAAATTCATTCAGTTCTTCTTGCATTGCAGTAACCCAATCAGCATCTTTAAGTGCATCTTCAACTTTCTTAGGCTCCTCCTTGGATAGAAAGTTATTATATAAACATTCATTCTGAGTTGCACTTCTTGTTTGAACACCTGCATCAGGATCTCCAATTATCAAATCAGGAGTATGATCTTTAGTCCATTTCCTTGCTGGTGTCAAATTGTTTCTTGAAGTAGATGCTCCCCCTGGATTGGTGTTATCTTGATTGAAAGAATTTGATTGATTTGAAGCTCTCCCTGAATTATTGCTATGCCCTCCTGATGTGTTATCAGGATCTTCACTTGAATCAGTATTTGAAGAATTCTGTCCTGATGATTGAGTTGACTCTGAACTTGTAGTTGAATGCCGTTGCTCCCCCTCAACATTAGCACTACTAGTTGTATCACTGTTGTTTGCATCATCAGTATTAGCACCATCAGTACCTGGTGAGTCATCAGGATTTGGTGACCCATCAGGATCTGATGTATTGACAGGATCTGATTCACTTTCTTCAGGTTCCTTGGAAGCTTCATTTTCAAATAACAATCTATCATGCGAGTCTTCAATGATTCCAGTTATCTTCTTGTCATCAAAAGATACATGTATTGACTCCATGACAGTTCTTGTTCTCAAATTAAAAACTCTGAAGGCTCTGGATGTAGGATAACCTATGAATATTCCTTCATCAGCCTTTGTTTCAAATTTCCCTAGCTGTTCAGGATGAGTTCTGAGAACAAAACATTTACAGCCAAACACATGCAAATGCTTCAGACTTGGTTTCTTCTCTTTGAGAGACTGATAAGGAGTAACACCATGCCTGTTTATCAATGTGAGATTTTGTGTATAGCATGCTGTGTTGACTGCTTCTGCCCAGAAATATGTAGGTAATTTAGCTTCTTCCAACATAGTTCTGCCAGCTTCAATAAGAGTTCTATTCTTCCTTTCTACTACTCCATTTTGCTGAGGTGTGCCAGGAGCAGAGAATTGTTGAATGATTCCTTTGTATTTGCAGAACTCTTCCATCTTTGAATTCTTAAATTCAGTACCATTATCACTTCTCAGAATCTTGACTTTGTACTTTGTAGTTGTCTCAATCATCCTCACATGATCCAACAGAACTTCAGGAGTTTCATCTTTTCTATGCAGAAAATACACCCAGGTGAATCTAGAATATTCATCAACAATTACAAGAGTGTACCTTTTCTTACTGATGGACATGATGTTGACTGGACCAAACAGATCAAGATGTAGCATGTGATATGGTTCTTCAATAGAGGATTCTGATTTACTCTGGAATGATGTCCTTCTTTGTTTTGCTTTTTGGCATGCATCACAGAGTCCATCAGGTGTATATAAGACATTAGGTAATCCTCTTACTAACTCTTTCTTAACCAACTCATTGATGTTGCTGAAGTTGAGATGAGAAAGCTTCTTGTGCCAATTCCAACTTTCATCTACTGAAGCTTTACTGATGAAACATGTAGGGGAGCCATCAGTATCTGAGAGAATGTTAGCTTCATATATGTTACCATGCCTGTAGCCAGTTAGTGCTATCTTCCCTGTTGCTTTACTGACTACTTCACAATGTGTGGAATAGAAATTGACATGATAACCTCTGTCAGTGATTTGACTAATACTCAACAAGTTGTGTTTTAGTCCCTTCACTAGAGCTACTTTTTCAATGATGACATTTCCAATGATTATATTGCCATATCCCAAGATTTGTCCAATGTTGCCATCTCCATAAGACACAGTTGGGCCAGCTTTTTCCTCATATTCTGATAACAGGGCTTTGTTTCCAGTCATGTGCACAGAACATCCACTATCCATGACTAACACATTTTTCTTTTTACCCTGCATCAGAATAGTAAAACACTAGTCAGAATGTTTAGGAACCCACACTTGTTGGATTCCTTGTTCATGCATTTTATTAACTTTCACAGCAGAAGACTTTTTGACTTTAGCAGTCCTGACAGGATTTACTCCATCAGGATTTGCTTTGTCAGTATCAGTATTAACAAAAGCATGCTTCATTATGACATTTTCAGTTCTATCAGACTTTGTACTACTTTCAAACTTAGGTAATAGATCATAAAAATTATAGTACAAATCATGATACTCTTTACATGTATAAATAGAATGCCATAGACTACCACAATGAAAACAGGACATCTGCGGTTTATAGAGTACTGATCTATTCCTAACATCAGACTTAGGAATATCAGTAATCTTCTTCTTACTCTTCTTACAATCAATAGCAAGATGATTAGAGTTACCACAGTTAAAACAACAATTTCTAGGTGCATTTGAGATATATTTATAACCATTCTCTTTATTGATCCCAACTTTACCATTCCTGTTTCTCTTAACAGTAGCTTCCTTTTTCTTATCTGTAACCTCACAGATTTTATCCTTAAGCTGTTTCTGAGACAATAGACCTACATTCTTAGTGACTTTGTTCATGACAGGTTTAGACTTTATAATTTTAATTCCTTGAGTAGAAGAAGATCCCTTTTCAAAAGTAGAATTGGAATCCTTACCAAAAACAAAATTAACAGGAGTAATCTTAGATTTGGTTGAGTCTATAACATGTCTATAGGTCTTTGGACTGACTGTCTCATCAATGACAATTTTCTCTGCTAATTTCTTATCTTCATCTGACTTATATCCTAGACACTCTTTCCAATTCTTAGAGGTATTAATCTCATAAAATTTCCTACCAGAGTCTGTCCAGGTTCTGATTTTCTCATTAGCAAATTCAAGTTCTTTTTCAAGTGAAGTACATTTAGATGTCATCTCTAGGTGCATGTGTTTAGCATTATCACATTCTTTTTGTACTTCTTGCATACGAGAAAATTCAGCTTCTAATATCTCATTCCTCTTTCTAAGGTCAGACATCTCAGATAAGATTCTAGTATTCTCAGCAGTTTGACTTCTAAAGCTAATATGTAATGACTTTAGAAAATGTCTTAACTCAGAAGCATTATCAGTATCAAAATCAAAGATAGTATTTAGTACCTTATCATCAGGAGCAGCAGTTACATCAGCATTGGCCATTAACGCATAGTTGACTACCTCAGTATCAGATTCTGAGGAAGAGTCCATCCAATCCTTGCTTGATGTGATGAGTGCCTTTGTCTTGTTGCATTCAGAAGCAAAGTGACCCATACCATTACACTTGTAGCATCTAACCTTTGACTTGTCAAATTTGCTACCCTTGCTGTCCTTCTTGATATACTTGTCTTTGTCTGCTTTGAAGGTCTTTTTCTGAAAGTTGCCTTGTCTTCTATTCTTCCTGAACTTCATCCTTCTGAAGTTTCTGACAATCATAGCAACCATCTCTTCCATGTCTGAATCAGAAGATTCATCACCAGTATTGGCATCAGGATTGCCATCAGTATCTGATGAAGAGTCGTCAGGATCTGACTCAGCTACTCTTGCTTTCCTTCTAGAGACCTCCATAGCTTTCCCTTTTGATTTTGCTTCTACATTCAAAGCAATTGACTTTGCCTTGCTGCTTTTCTTGTACTTTCTCTGTTGAACTTCAAGATCATGAGTTCTTAGCATCCCATAGATCTCATCAAGAGACACAATGTTCAGATCATACTGGTGTCTAATGATTGAGGTCTGAGTATCCCATTCTTCAGGTAAAGCTCTAAGAAATTTGGTGTTTGAATCTTCAGTTTCATATACTTTGTCAACTAAGGATAAGCTGTTCAATAGTGTCAGGAATCTATCATATAGATCAGTCAGGCTCTCTTCAGGTCTTGCATCGAATTGCTCATATTCTTGAATCAATAGAGCCCTTCTGTTTTTCTTGACAGATGCAGATCCCTGGCACTGAGTTTCCAAAGTATCCCAGATTTCTTTTGAAGACTTGCATGCAATCACTCTGTTTGACATAACAGCATCAAGGCTATTATGCAAGATATTCTTTATCTTTGGTTCCCTGAGTACATGAGCTTTTTCTTCTGGAGTCCATTCAGCTTTAGCTTTGACCACATAATGTTCTGGTACTGTATCTGTTCGTTCTACGAACTTTGTTGGTATATATGGTCCATCACGAATCCTGTCCAAGTAGTCAGGATCCATAGCCTCCAGGTACATCAACATCTTTACCCTCCATGTGGGATATTCTGATATCTTCAAGATGGGAATCTTCATGCTTTCATACTTGGTTGTCGACATCTTTAGATCGTATCTGATTCAGAATTAAATCAGTTTGCTCTGATACCAATTGTTGCCCAGTAAATAACAATTGTAGAAGGGGGTTGAATACAATTGTATAAGATTCTCGACTTTATATAACACAAATATGAAAGATCAATAACAATAACAATAACAGCTTTATTAACTTTGATATAAAACTGTTACAAACTCTCTTAAGAAATTCTGATGTTCTTAAGAGCTGCTAGCTTACAAAAACTCTCTCAAGAAATTCTGTTCTTAAGAGCTTCTCTCCGATTATGTTCTCTCTCGAATGAATACATAAATCGAAACCAAAACTGTGTTTATATAGTGCACACAGCTTCTCTATCAATAACAAGATAAGTCCTAATCATAATAAAGATAGAAACATATCTTTAATCGATAGCTGCATTCTACAAACCAGGAACAAACTTCCATGTTTATCTAGACTCCAAATATAACTCGAAGTAGGAATCCTGATCAGCTTCAAGTCCTGATGATCAAACCTGATCATAGTCCGAGTAGGAATCCTGATGATCAATAAGATACTGACGCTTGATCAAATACTGATGACCATGCAATACTGATGACGTCAGCAATCCTGATCAGTTGAGTCTAGCTTCTGACGATCATTGAATTCTGATCTAACACCATCAACGGAATGAAGAATAAAGCTATCAACGAAACACATCTCCCTGCTATCAACGAATCATTATTGCTTTTCTGAATAGTTGACAGAGTGATAGTGACAGTTTACTGAACAGATCTAAAGGTGATGTGGAAGTGTACTTTGCATTGGAAACCATTAAAATGGACATGGGGAATAAGGAAACATCCCAGATTCCAATTGGGCTCTTGGGAGTGATCATAATAAGCATGAAGACAAAAGCAAGGATCTCCAAGGACCACTGGACAAAGGGATGAAAAGCAAACTATTGGCGGTTACCTTTAGTGTACTTTAGTGTAGCCAAAAATAGTATTGTAAACTTGGGGAATATATAACCAAGTGTAGCAGTTAAGATAGAGTAAGAGAAGAAAAACAAATAGTTTGTATTAGCTATCCTTGAGAGCATTCTTCTCTACAACTCTGTAACTGAGCAGCTGTGTACTTGTGTATCACAGATTATTTCCGCAATAAAAACACTTCAGTTGGATCATCAAACAATCCAACTGAATTATTTATATCTTGTGTTTTTATTTATTCAGTTCAGTTTTATTTTATAAAGTGTTTTAAGTTTAAGAAAATATCAAGAATTGTATTCAACCCCCCCTTCTACAATTCTGTTAGGTCATTTGGGATTAACAATTGGTATCAGAGCAAGCTTCTAACACACAAGAAGTTTAAAGATCAAGACCAAAAACAGAAGCCATGGTGAAGAAGGATGCAGGTGTAAAGATACCAGTTCTTGATAAGGACAATTACTTTCACTGGAAAGTAAAGATGCATTTACATCTCATGTCTATGGATGAGAGATATGTAGACTGCATTGAGAAAGGTCCACACGTTCCCATGAAGTTTGCATCTAGAATTGGAGTGCCAGATGATGCTCCTGATGTAGAAATTCCAAAACTTGTCTCAGAATGGACTATTGAAGATCTTGCAGAAATCCATAAAGATAAGAGAACCATGAACATTCTGTTTAATGGTTTGGAGCAAGAGATGTTTGACAATGTCATAAACTGTACAACCTCCAAAGAAGTATGGGACACTGTCAGAACACTATGTGAAGGAACTGAGCAAGTAAGGGAGAACAAAATGCAACTCCTTATACAACAATATTAGTACTTTCACTTTAAAGCTGGTGAAACCCTAAATGACACGTTTAGTAGGTTTCAAAAGCTTCTGAATGGATTAAAGTTGTATGGGAGAATCTACCAAACTAAGGACTCAAACCTTAAATTTCTAAGAGCTCTTCCAAAAGAATGGAAGCCTATGACTGTTTCTCTAAGAAACACTCAAGAGTACAAAGACTACACTCTTGAAAGGCTTTATGGAACCTTGAAGACTTATGAGCTGGAAATGGAGCAAGATGAGGAAATTGAAAAGGTACAGAAGAAGGGTGGATCTATTGCATTGATTGCATCTGTGAACCAACTGGAAGATGACAATGAAGAAGCTGCAAAGGCCACAACTAGTCGAGCTAGTTGTAAAAGTGATGTTAGCAAGGGTAAAGGTAAGATGACAGAAGAAGAAGAACCAGAATCAGCCAACTTGGATGACTTAGATGAGATTGATGAACACATTGCTTTTCTGTCAAGAAAATTCTCTAAGTTCAAGTTCAAGAGAAACTCATAAGCAAGGCCACCAAGAAGAGACTTTCAACCTAACAAATCAAACTGGATTGAAAAGTCTAAGTCAAAATGTTTCAATTGTGGAATGCTTGGTCACTTTGCTGGAGACTGCAGAAAACCCAAGGTTGAGAAGGGCAACAGGAAATTTGAGCCTGTTGATTATAAAAAGAAATACTTTGAACTTCTCAAGCAAAAAGAAAAGGCTTTCATGTCTCAGGAGTATGATTGGGCTGGTAATGGTGAAGATTCTGATGATGATGTTGAATATGTCAACTTGGCTCTTATGGCTAACAATCATGAGCAGGAAGCAAGCTCCTCAAGCAACCAGGTAACAATTACTAATCTTTCTGAGCTTTCTAAAGAGGAATGCGATAGTGCAGTAAATGAAATGTCTACTGTATTATATAATTTGTGTGTTACTCTTAAATCACTTACCAAAGAGAATTCAAGAATTAAAGAGACTAATTTGCTCTTAAGTGATAGGAATGCAATGTTAGAAGCACAGCTCATTGAATTTGAGAAAATGAGATGTGTTAGTAGGGATGCTAAGAAGGAACTTGAGAACGTATTACAAAGGGAAGAAATTCTTAAGACACAACTTGAAATAGAACAAAGTGTGATTGCTAAATGGAAAGATGCCAGGAATGTTGCTACCAACATCATTAATGTTCAAGGTATGGAATCTTTCTGTGAACAATCATGGAAAAAGAACAAAGAGAAACTAGGGTATGTTTGTGAAACCTTAGAATTAGAAACAGAGTCAACAAACAACAATGATCATTTGTTGAAGGTTGATATGTCAACGGAATGCAATGTTTCGTTGATAGATGAACCATCAACTGATCAGGGTGTTTCGTTGACAGAGGAAAGAAAAGATGAACTCACTAGACTTAATAATAAGTATGGTCCTGTCACCAAGAACTTTGTTCAAGGTGAGTCTAGTAAATCAAAGAAAGTTGAGAAGCCTGTTGAGAGAGCTAATGTAGGTCACTTATCTAACAAGCAATTGACAGATAAGTTAGAGAATGTTCAAGTTGAGGCTAAGGGAAATAAAAGGAATAACAGGAATGGCAAAGTAGGAATTAACAAACACAACAATTACACACCTGATAAATATGCTCCTAGAAAAACATGTGTTAATTGTGGAAGTGTTAGTCATTTATCTACTAACTGCAAATCTATTAAGAAGACTGTTAAAGTGAAAATTCCCAAGCCTGCAATGAATAGTTCCATGCCTACAATGCCTGTTATGCCTAACATGTTTGCTCCATATGCACAATTTCAAAATCCATATACCAGCATGCCATTTGTGTCTAATCCATACATGAATATGTTTAATGTGCCACAAATGCCATGGAATATGAATAACATGTTTGTTCCTCCAATTATGCATGCTAAGAATGAAAATGTGAGCAATCCTCAGAAATCAACACCAAGGATAAAGATTGATTTAAATCAATCTGAGCCCAAGGTGAAAAATGATATAAAAGGAAAAGCAAAGGCTAACAAAACAGGACCCAAGGAAACTTGGGTACCAAAATCGACTTGATTTGGTTCTATTGTGTGCAGGGAGACAAAAGGAATCTTTGGTACTTGGATAGTGGTTGTTCAAGACACATGACTGGTGATTCTACCCTGCTCACAGAGTTTCAGGAAAGAGCTGGCCCTTGTATTACTTTTGGAGATGACAGCAAAGGCTACACAAAGGGATATGGCTTGATTTCAAAAGAGAATGTCATCATAGATGAGGTTGCATTGGTGGATGGTCTTAAGCACAACTTGCTTAGTATCAGCCAACTTTGTGACAAAGGATTTTTAGTTACTTTTTCTAAAGAAGCCTGTGTTGTTTCTAAAGGAGGAAACAACAATGTGGTAATGACTGGATTCAGAAGAGGGAATGTGTACATTGCTGACTTTAGTAGCACAAGTTCAGAAACCATCACTTGTCTTTTCAGCAAGGCAAGCAAGGATGAAAGTTGGCTATGGCACAAGAAATTATCTCATCTGAACTTTAAAGTTATGAATGATTTGGTGAGGAAAGATCTTGCTAGAGGAATTCCACAAGTGGAGTTTTCCAAGGATGGTTTGTGTGATGCCTGTCAAAAGGGGAAACAAAAGAAGGCATCATTCAAAAGCAAGACATATTCATCAATTGTCCATCAGCTTGAGTTGCTTCATATGGATTTGTTTGGCCCTGTAAATGTCATGTCTATTTCAAAGAAGAAATATTGTCTTGTGATTGTTGATGATTTTTCTAGATTTACATGGACTTTCTTTTTGCTCTCCAAGGATGAGGCAAGTGAAATCATTATCAATCACATCAAGATGGTAAACAATCATCCTGACTTGAAAGTAAGAAGGATTAGGAGTGACAATGGGACAGAATTCAAGAATTCAAGCATGAAGGTGTTCTGTGAAGAAAATGGTATTTTGCATGAGTTTTCAGCAGCAAGGACACCACAGCAAAATGGTGTAGTTGAAAGGAAAAACAGAACACTTATTGAAGCTGCAAGGACAATGCTAGATGAATCAAAGTTACCAACTTATTTTTGGGCTGAGGCAGTTAATACAGCTTGCTTCACTCAGAATATTTCTTTGATTAATCAGGCCAAAGGAATGACCCCTTATCAGCTACTCAAAAGAAAGAAGCCACTATTGGATTTTCTTCATGTCTTTGGATGCAAGTGCTTTGTTCTGAGAAATCAAGCTGAGCATTTGGGGAAATTTGAAGCAAAGGCAGATGAAACAATATTTGTGGGTTATGCAGCAGGGAAAGCCTACAGAGTCTACAATCTCAGAACCAACATTGTTATGAAATCTGTACATGTTGTTTTTGATGATCTCAAAATTCAGGGTCTCTGTGATGAAGGTTTCCATGAAAGTCTCTCTTTTGAGAATGAGGAAGGAGAACAAATGGATCATGATAAGACTATTGAGAAACAATCCAAAGTTGTTGTATCTAGCACAGATGAAAGCAGCAGTGAAGATGAAATTGCTGCATTAAGATTGAAAAGAATAGCTGCTAGTAGACCAAATGGTCATTCCGTTGACAGTCATAATGAGCGTTTCGTTGACAGTCAAAATGGTCATTCCGTTGACAGTCACAGAAATGCTTCCAGGAGTGATCAATTAGGGACAACAAACTCAGGGGGAGTTTCTCAAGGACAAATATCTAATCTAGGCAATCATGATCATGAAGCTACTTCTTCAAGAACAAATCTACCTCCCTCAAGGAAATGGACTAAAGATCATCCCTTTGAACTTATTATAGGTGATGTGTCTTCAAAAGTCCAAACTAGAAGAGCAACTCAAGAAGAATGTCTATATAGCAGCTTTCTGTCTCAAGATGAGCCAAAGAAAGTTGAGGATGCACTTCTAGATCCAGATTGGGTCTTGGCTATGCAAGAAGAGCTAAACCAATTTTAAAGGAACAATGTTTGGAAGCTGGTGCCCAAGCCTAAGGACAAGAGTGTCATAGGCACAAAATGGGTGTTCAGAAATAAGATGGATGAAAATGGCATAGTCACAAGAAACAAAGCTAGATTGGTTGCAAAAGGCTACTCACAGGAAGAAGGAATTGATTTTGATGAAACCTTTGCTCCTGTTGCAAGACTAGAAGCAATAAGGATTTTCCTAGCCTATGCAGCCCATGCCAATTTCAAGGTCTATCAAATGGATGTGAAGAGTGCTTTTCTAAATGGGGAATTGGAAGAGGAGGTGTATGTAAGTCAACCTCCTGGTTTTGAAGATGATGATTTTCCAGAATATGTATACTTCCTCCTCAAAGCACTCTATGGTTTGAAACAAGCACCTAGAGCCTGGTATGACACACTTTCACAGTTCCTCCTTGAGAATCACTTCACTAGAGGTACTGTAGATAAAACTCTTTTTCATAGGATTGTGAATGGCTCTACAATACTTGTTCAAATATATGTAGATGACATAATTTTTGGGTCTACAGATGAAAAACTTTGTCAAAAGTTTGCCAAGCTTATGCAAAGTAAGTATGAAATGAGCATGATGGGAGAGTTAACTTATTTTCTTGGTCTTCAAGTAAAGCAAGTTAATGAAGGCATTTTCATTAGTCAAACCAAGTACATTAATGATTTGTTAAAGAGGTTTAACTTAATGGAATGCTCTCCTGCCAAAACACCCATGCCTACTGCCACCAAACTTGAATTGAATACTAAGGAAAAATCTGTGGACATTTCAAGTTACAGAGGCATGGTTGGCTCACTTTTATATTTAACAGCTAGTAGACCTGATATTATGTTTGCTACATGTCTATGTGCTAGATTTCAGGCTGATCCTAGGGAATCTCATTTAGTTGCTATTAAAAGAATTTTCAGATATCTCAAAGGAACACCAAACCTTGGCATTTGGTATCCTAGAGAATCTGGTTTTGAACTAATTGGTTATTCAGATGCAGATTATGCAGGATGTAAAATTGACAGGAAAAGCACAACAGGAACCTGTCAATTTCTAGGAAACAAGCTTGTATCATGGTTCAGCAAGAAACAAAACTCAGTTTCCACCTCCACAGCTGAGGATGAGTATATTGCAGCTGGAAGTTGTTGTGCACAGATTTTATGGATGAAAAATCAACTACTTGATTATGGAATAAGAGTTGAGAAAATTCCTATTTTCTGTGACAACACTAGTGCCATTGCCATTACTGAGAATCCAGTGCAGCATTCAAGGACCAAGCACATTGACATCAAGTACCACTTTATTAGAGAACATGTTATGAATGGTACTGTGGAGTTACATTTTGTTCCAAGTGAACAACAACTTGCAGACATCTTTACCAAGCCACTTGATGAATCCACATTCTCAAGATTAGTAAGTGAGCTAGGTATGCTAAATTTCTCTTAATTATTTTGAGATTTTTGCAAGTTAATATGCAGCCAGGAACTTGCTATAATTTTTCTGTGAATTGATTTTCTCAGGAAAAGGTGAAATTTTGTCTAAGTCAAAATTACTATGTCAACGAAACGCACCATTTCGTTGACAGTCTTAGCATTTTTCTGGGTGTTTCGTTGATAGCTCTTTTATATCAACGAAACACAGCTTTATCAACGAAATAAGACTGGACTTTAACCGCCCAATCCTGATTCGTTGATGTAGCGCTTTTTAATCTGAACCGTTGAAATTTCACGTTCTTTATCACGATCTATACATACACCCCTGTAAGCATAAATCGTGGTAATATTTAATTCTAACAGTTACTTTTTAAGCCAATCAGGTAATTTAGATTAATTATTGGACTTAATTTCTGAGAATTTTTGGGGGAGTATTTAAGAAATTTTAATTTCTTTATTTCATTTCTACCTGTTCTCAAAAATTCCAAAAGTTTTTCTATCTTCTTCTCTCTAACAAGCAATACAGCTCGAAGCTTTTCCTCACTCAACAATGGCACCCATAGTCAAGCTTATGTCTGCTGGTGGGTTCATCTATGAGAAGAACAATTCCATTCCATTTGTCGTTAAGGAGAGTCCGAACAGCATCTTTTTCAAAATGATGGATTTCATGAGGAACTGTAAGTTGAGCTATGCGATGTTTCACTCTACACCACTCTACAATGAAGTAATCGAGGAGATTTGGACCTCATGTGAGTATAGTGGAACAAACGGCACACTGCAATTCACTCTTCAAGGTAATGAGTACATAGTTAATTCTGATGTTTTGCAAGCATGTTTACATATTCCTGATAATAACTGTGATGCTTTGCCTACTAACACTGAAATAACTACCATGCTAAATTCTATAAACTACTCTTTGCCTACTGATAACTTAGGTAAGATTATTAGGAGAGGTTTGGTTAGGGAATACAGTTATTTAGCTGATGCATTCATTAAGGTCTTTTCTGGAAAGATTAGTAATTTTGATGCATTAACTAACTCTATGTTAATTCTCCTAACCATGCTTCTAAATGATAGATATTACTTTAGCACCCAACTTATGTATGAAATTGGTGCTAAGTTGGGTGATAAGGCAAATAGGAAGAAAAATATCTATTATGCAAGGTTTCTGATGATGCTGGCTAATCATGTTAGTCCAGCACCATTAGTTATCTCTAACCCTACTGCCAGGTTTGAGTGCTTTGTGCAAGAAAAGAGAGTATTGACAGACATACTGAGGCTGAACCACAATGGTGATGTTCCAGTGATTTATCTGCCAATCATTGAGGTAACTACTGCTATCCCTGTTAGTATAGCTGTTACTTCCATTGTTTCATCCAATCCAGTTGCTATGGAGTCTGTAGCTGTGACCCAACAGGCTCCTGCCCCAGCAACAAAACCAAAATCTAAGAAATCCTCCAAGCCAACCTCAGGTGCTTCTCAAAAGGCACATGTTGTAAGAACTACCACACAAACTAAGGGGAGTGAGTCTGGAGTTGTGAGAGGTGAGGGAAGGGGTGAAAGTCAAAGAAACCCCAAGGATAAGGAAGGTGAGGTAAGTGTTTCCCAGCCTAGCCCCATTGTGTCTTCCCAACAAGGCACAATGAGTAAAATGGATTTAAGCACAAGTCTAATTGCATCCTCCCAAAAGGATGTAATTATTGAAACAAGCTCTCAACCTAGAGCACAGTCCAAAAGGGTAAGGGACACTTCAAGCCCACAGTCTACATTTTCCCAATACCAAAGGAGAGTGAAGCAAAAATCCCAGGTTTCACAGGGTGCACACACACTGGAAGCAACACTTCCAGTTTCTCAAATTCAGTTTGATGTAACCCCTATCATTACTCTGGGGTTACAGTCCCATTCTATATACATCAATCTTGAATTATCTCCATCAAATTCACCAACTCAATCTTTAGATGTGGACATGATCCATACATCTATTCCTGATTCTCCAACTATAATCTTGGAGAAGCCCCACTCTGAAGCTGGTGGCCATCACTTGTTAAGTGATTTGTTGGGCCATCAACCAATTTTTCCTGAAGTTGCAAGGGGATCTGTGGACCAATCTCTCAAATCAATCACCACAGACTCTACTGTAATTTCTCATTCTCAAAGTGCTTTCTTGACTTCATCAACGAAACAGTCTATTTCGTTGACAAGTGTTTCTCCATCAACGGTATCCATACCGTTGACAGTTCAAACTACCATTCCGTTGATAGGTCATTCTACACCCCTTATTGAAAATCTAGTTGTTTCCACAACTAGTGTAGATGACCTGGTGGTAGTTGAGACACTTTTAGGATTGAGAGGGAGTGAAACTGAGAGGCTGGCTTGCAGCCAGGCAAAAGGAGAGAATGCGAGTAAGAGGATGGCTATTTCTTCCAGCCAGGCAAAAGGAGAGATAGAGAGTTCCACCTTAGTAGGTGAAGGTGAGGGTGTGAGAGGTGTGAGCCATGGGGAGCCCATGATGCAAGAATATAGAGGAGAGAGAGAAGGGACTACAGGAGTCATAAGGGAGGAACCAGCCATTGCTAGTGAGTTAATGGAGGTCAATGAGGGAGAAAGGGAACTTACCTTCCAAGAGCATTATCAACAAACTCTGGATAGTATTTCCCTGGATCCTGAGACCTTTACTCATCCTGTGTCAGCCTATCAAGTTTTGGCTCAACAGGGCAATGTGGAGGCAGAGAAGTCACTACAACTAATACATACAACTGCATCAATGCAAAGAGCAAAGGATGCCTTGACCAATCTATCTCCAGGAGCTGCAGTAAGTGGTGAGTTTGATTTCTCTGATGATGAGGACAGCTTTGGTGACAATCAGGTGGCCACTACTTCACAGAATGGGACTTCTGTGGTGCCTCCTACACCAAACTGGCTTTCTCAAGATTTACAAGGAAGGATCTCCCTGGATGCTGCAATCACAAGGCAGTACAATGAGGCCTATCTGGCTCATGAGTCTGCAAATGCCAATGACAAGAAATTCTACAAGGCTATTATGGATTCACTGGAAATCCAAAGGCTACAGATGATGGAGACAAGGATTGAGGCTAGAGAAATCAAGGACTCAATTAGCAATCTCAAGGATGCTAATGACAGGAGGCTAGATGAAAAGCTTCCTCTTCTCACTGTGTCCAAGATGAACAGGTTTTTCACTAAGAAACCTGAGGTGGCTACCTCCTTGAAGACTCTCTCTTCTAGAGTGGACAAGGTGGAAGCTACTTTATCTCAGATGCAAAAGGAACAGGAGAAGCAGACACAACTATTGGCCCAGCTAGTGGCAGCTCAAGGACTCCCAGTCATCTCTCTTGATGATAACAAAAAGGGGGAGAAATCTAAGGAGCTAGACATTCAAATCACAAAGGTTATGGTCCCAGCCATTTCCCTGCCAAAGGAGCCACTAGTTATGGGGGAGTCAGGTAAAGCTAAACTGGACAGCATTGACCTGATTCAGCAAGCATCTATGAAGCTACAGCTTGCTGAACAAATTAAAGACCACTGGTCCAGGATAGATGAAAGAGTCAAGAAGTTAGCTGGTACTGCAAAGAGTTCAAATCCATCAACGGATCAAGCTTCTTCTACAGAGCCATCAACGAATGCCATGGTCTTAGCATCAACGGAATGGGAGCCACAGACCAATTCTTCATATAAGGTAGAGCCCCTTCTACATGGAGTCACTCAAGGATCAAGGAAGGAGAAAGGACAAACTTCATGCATTAGGGATGTGGAAAAAGCTACATTGCAAAGAAGCCTATCTCCCAAGTCTCCTGCTAAACCAAAGGGCAAAAATACAGAAAGGACTTTCTATCCTGCACCTTATCCAGATGAGCACAAGCTTCTTGGTCTTCTCATCACAAAAAGCAAGGAAAGCAATGACTATGAGATAAGGAAGCAAAGGGCAATTGTCTACATGAATGGACAACAAATCTGTGTTTGGGCTGGTCACCCAAACTTTGCTGAAGCTAAAGCTGAAGAGTCAGAAAGAGCAGCAATGCAAGCACTTGTAGTTGCTCAATCTCTTGATGAAGAAGAAAGACAGCAAGAAGAAAAAGCCAGAGAGGAAAGGAGTGCAAAGAAGAGCACAAGGCAACCAAAGGCAAGAGCTAGGAGAAATATAGCCTTTGAGAATGATGACTCTCAGAGTATTGCATCAGACTCTTCTGTACCAACTGCACCTCCAACAATTCCTGATCCAGCTCTAGGGGAAAAGTTAGCCTGTGATCCTAAACATCCTGTTAATTTCCATGATCAGCCAATTGAGCCAAAGGAAGAGCCAATTGAGTTTGATGAGGCCAACTTTCCAAAATTCCTCTTTGAGATGGATCCAAAGAAGAAATCTAAGCAAAGGGCTACCAAGGCTAAGCCAATTCTAGTAAGGAGACCACAAGCTGAAAAACCTCCTACCAACCCAGAAGACTTCATCTACATTGCTGATATCAGGGAGGAGTCTGACCTACACATCAATCTTGATGACCTAGTTGAAGTGAGAGGAATTGCAGCTTCTTACAAACTACCAGAGAGATTGGTGTTTGTCTACAAGGGTGGGAGAGAACAGGTTTGGCCTCTACATAGAATTCTGGGAGAAGACTATCAGACACTGCTTTCTGTGTTCAAATGCCTGAAGAAAGATTTTGGTTTTACCAAAACAGCTAAGTCTGAAGTTGTTTCCAAAATCTGCCAAATCAAAGCTAGCTGGAACAAGCCTGGTGCACTTCCCAGAGTATTGAAGGTCCCTCAAACAGGAAAGAAGATTCATCTCCAACCTTTTTGGATGATGGAATTCAGAGACAAGGACAACTGTAGAAGATTCTTCAGAATAGAAGACCAACTGGAGAAGGCATCCAATGAAACTCTAAGAATAATGCAATCCAAGTTGGGGAATGAAGATGAAGAAGAGAAGATTTTCTACAGAAGACTTCAAGCTCAGATTGAGGAGAACAATGCAAGGAAAGGGAAGAAAACAAGACCACTGAGTCAACGATGAAAAATCTGCTCAGTCTAGAGGAGCAACTCTGTGCACTTGTTTAGTAAGATTGTCTACTTTGTATTTTAATTAAATTCAATGAAGCTCAATGCAATTTCTACTTTTATCATGTGTAATTTGACTGAGTGTTTTTGTTATCATCAAGGCTCTTGATTTATGGCTGTTATTCTATTATTCATAAATTGGGGGAGATTGTTAGGAATATGTTGTTCTTGATGATAATTATAAAAACACTTAGTAGATTTTGTATTAAGTCATTTTGTAACTGTCAACGAAATGGCATGCTTTGCAGCATTCCGTTGACAGGTAGCTCATCAACGAAATGAGTGATGTAGCAATTGCACTGTACAATACTTCACAGTTTGATATGCATTTTGATGTATGTATTAGATAGGTTTTCTAAGTCATGTTGACTAAGTACTAGATAGGCAAAATAGGTTGGTTAATTGTAAATATGTTATGCCTTGTAATTTTGCCTAAGTGAAGACATGTCAACGGTATGAGGATTACTCTATCAACGAAACAAGGATACACCATCAACGGTATGGAGTTTACTCATCAACGAAACGAGAGAAACACCATCAACGGAATGAAGAATAAAGCTATCAACGAAACACATCTCCCTGCTATCAACGAATCATTATTGCTTTTCTGAATAGTTGACAAAGTGATAGTGACAGTTTACTGAACAGATCTAAAGGTGATGTGGAAGTGTACTTTGCATTGGAAACCATTAAAATGGACATGGGGAATAAGGAAACATCCCAGTTTCCAATTGGGCTCTTGGGAGTGATCATAATAAGCATGAAGACAAAAGCAAGGATCTCCAAGGACCACTGGACAAAGGGATGAAAAGCAAACTATTGGCGGTTACCTTTAGTGTACTTTAGTGTAGCCAAAAATAGTATTGTAAACTTGGGGAATATATAACCAAGTGTAGCAGTTAAGATAGAGTAAGAGAAGAAAAACAAATAGTTTGTATTAGCTATCCTTGAGAGCATTCTTCTCTACAACTCTGTAACTGAGCAGCTGTGTACTTGTGTATCAAAGATTATTTCCGCAATAAAAACACTTCAGTTGGATCATCAAACAATCCAACTGAATTATTTATATCTTGTGTTTTTATTTATTCAGTTCAGTTTTATTTTATAAAGTGTTTTAAGTTTAAGAAAATATCAAGAATTGTATTCAACCCCCCTTCTACAATTCTGTTAGGTCATTTGGGATTAACAGTTTGTGGTATCCTAGAGAATCAGAGTTTAAGCTAATTGGTTACTCTGGTGCAGATTTTGCAGGCTGTAAGATAGACAGAAAAAGTACAAGTGGAAGCTGTCAATTTTTATGTGACAGATTGGTTTCTTGGTATAGCAAGAAACAAAAGTCAATTTCCACATCCACTGCAGAAGCAGAGTATATAGCTGCTGGTAGCTGTTGTACACAGATTTTATGGATGAAGAATCAGTTGCTGGATTATGGGTTAAGGTACTCTAAAATACCTATTTTCTGTGATAACCAAAGTGCTATTGCTATGACAGGTAATCCAGTACAGCACTCCATGACCAAGCACATCAGCATAAGGTATCATTTTATCAGAGAACATGTAGAAGAAGGAAACATTGAGCTTCATTTTGTGTCTACAGATCAACAACTTACAGATATCTTCACCAAACCTTTGAGTGAAGCTACTTTTACAAGATTGGTAAATGAACTTGGAATGATCTCTGGTTCTGACTAGAGATACGGGTTAGACTCAAAAACTATACATGTTTGATTTTTATGCTCATGATTCCTTGCATGTATTGTTGCCCAGTAATAATCTATTGTAGAAGGGGGGTTGAATACAATAGTGTAAGATAATCGACTTCTTAATGTATATATCACAAATATGAAAAGAAAGATAACAGCTTTATTAAATCTGATATAAAACTGTTACAAACTCTCTCAAGAAATTCTGATGTTCTTGAGAGCTGCTAGTTTACAAAAACTCTCTCAAGAAATTCTATGTTCTCGAGAGCTTCTATTCGATTATGTTCTCTCTCGAATGAATACATAAATCGAAACCAAGACTGTGTTTATATAGTGCACACAGCTTCTCTATCAATAACAAGATAAGTCCTAATCAATAACAAAGATAGAAACCTATCCTTAATCGATAGCTACATTCTACAAACCAGGAACAGATAGAATAAACTTCCATGTTTATCTAGACTCCAAATATAACTCGAAGTAGGAATCCTGATCAGCTTCAAGTTCTGATGATCAATCCTGATCATAGTCTGAGTAGGAATCCTGATGATCAATAAGATACTGACGCTTGATCAAATACTGATGACCATGCAATACTGATGACGTCAGCAATCCTGATCAGTTGAGTCTAGCTTCTGACGATCATTGAATTCTGATCTAACAATCTCCCCCAATCTCATACTTTGTGAAATAAAGTATAGATTCCAAATATTCAATGATGTCAAAAACATGTATCAAAATGTACAAGTATCTTCAGAAACAACTTATCTGTTTAAGCTTTTTGATAGAACAGATTCATCTTCAAGAAGTTGGATAATAAACTTTCTTCTTTTTCTTCAAGAATTTGAATCAGTCTTTCCTTAAGATTTCTGAGTTCTTCATCTTCCTCATTAATCTGGTAGATAGCTGCTCTGAGATTCTGTATGGAGCTTTTCTGTAGACTGTGCTCTTCAAGCAAAAGATAAGCAATTTCTTTCCCATCAGGATTGAGAGTAAGTTGGGTCATACCAAAAATTACTTCTTTAACAGCAGTACCTCTTTGCATTTCTACATCCTGACCTCTTTGATTTAAGTACATGGGAATATAATTACCATCGAAATTACTGTTTCCATCCAGTCTTCTTCTTATAGTTGACAAAATCATGTCAGCCCATACTTTGTACACTTGGTTCTTCCATCTTAACAGATAGTGAACATATTTCAGTTCCTGTGTAGTTTTTATCAGCAGATCTTGAATAGATAGAATCTTCACACTACCATCTTTCATGAAGTACAGAAGCTTTTCTTTCTTTTCAAAACCATCATGACAATCTATAACTATATCAACAGCTAATAAATTGTTCAGGTTTTCAGAAGTTAAAGTACCTCCAATTTCAGTTAAGGAGTAAGGATCAACATAAGTCATGTTTAGAAATTCAGCATCCCTGTGTCCAATACCTCCTCTTGTGTAACTTGACATTTGTTTCAGATTCGAAAACATCTTTAACCAGAGTGTTTTTGATCTAGCCATATCAGACAAATCAACAACACTTGAAGCACTTGTTATAATTCCACCAGTCTGAAAATTGATAGGTGTATCACACTTCAGTGTACTTATGTGTTCCCACTTCTTGTATTTCTCCTTTTCATGAGCGTAGCTTCTTTCAAGTAAAGATTCTTGTCTGCTTGGATTTCTCCATTTTCTTTCATTTGAGAGTTTAAGCCTTTGTAGATAGAGATTGAAATCTTCATTTGTTCTCTTTGTAATATCTCTTCTTATGGCTTCTTCTTCTTCATCTACTTCTTTGTTGTGACAATCAACAACAGTAGATAAGATTATCAAATCAACCTCTTGCAGAATTTCAGATTCGTCAGGATCTTGAATATTGTCAGGATTAGAATCTTCAATTTGATTTGTATTGCTGAGAGTTGATTTACTTGATTTTCTTCTCAATAAAGGTTCTTCTTCAACAAATTCCTTGTCTTCTTTCTCCATGATATCCTTGATAACAGGATCTGTTAGATTTTGTGAAGCTTCAGGAATTTCTTCAATTCTTAACCCTCTAGACCTTGTCTGTCTAGGTACTGTTTGAGTTGAAGAACCTCTTTTACTTCTTCTAGCACCTCTCCTACCTCTGCTTCCTCTAACTCTAGCAGGAGCAGTATAGCTTTCCATTGTCTCTCTCTGTAATCTCAAAAATTCTTCATGTGAGAGATCTGGATATTCTTCACTTGATGTAGAGAGTGCTTTTCTGGTAAATAATTGTTGAACTCTTTTATCAGTGTGATAAAGAGTAACAATTCTACCGTCTTTTGTAGAAAACTTCTGGAATAAATTTGATGCATCTTCAGGATTATCAATAATTACATCTTCATCTCCTTCAGGAATTGTAGCAAGAATGTGTCCATGACCAGGTGTCAGGATTTGATCTTCCGTCAGGATCTGAGATTGCACCAATGTTCTTACTGTCTTAACTCCAGAATCAGAAACATGAGTTGACTGCGTTGTTTGACTTTGAGAAGTTTGGATTGTCTTCATAACAACAGCATCAGAGGTTTCTCCTTGTATCACTTTGTCACCACCATCATCTCCAGTATCATCATCATTATTTCTTAATACTAGATCAGGTGTACATTTTGTCTGAATAACCTTCTCCCCCTTTTTGACATCAGGATTTGACAATAATTGCAAAATTAAGGAAAGAGAGGTTTGAATTTCAGTTACCTTAGTATCCAGAGAATCAATTCTTTGATTGATTGAGGTTTGTTCTGAAACAACAGATTTCACGTGGGATTCCACTACCCTCAATTGTAAAGTAGTAGGCACCTTTGTAAAATTATTAACGATATCAGTCCTCACTTTTTCAGTTGAACCCTTGATAGAATCAATCTCACTTTTCAGGCTTTTGGAGAACAGAGTAGTAGCCTTCAGATGATTCTTCAAGTCTTGATTCTCTATAGATTTCACTGCATTATAGGCATGTTCAATAGCAGAAGAAAAACTGATAGATTCATCAGATTGGTGCCATGAATTGTTCCATTCATTCTGTCTAAATGCCTCTGCAGGATCAAAGAAAGGAATAGAAAAATCTTGTCTTTGATCTTTCCCAGTGTTAGCATTGCCAGCCATAAAAGTACTTGATGAACCAAAAGTAGTTCCAAGACTAATTTTGAGTGCTGTAGCAAGCTGTTCCTTCTCTTTTCGATTCTCATTATCATCATCACTATCATCAGAAGTATCATCATCAGTACCATGAGTAATATCAGGATCAGGAATAGCAATACCTTTCAGTTTATCCTGTGGTTCTGAGATAGGATGATCCATTGGTCTTGAACGAAGTGGCTGTATCAAAATAGGTTCATTATCAGGAGCACCACTAGCGTCAGGATGAACATCGTCAGGATTTGATATGCTTGCATCAGTATTTGCTACCAATGGTTCTTGTGGAGCTTGAGGTTCAGAAGCTGCTTCAACACTTTGAGCTAAAGGTTCTTGTGTGCTTCCCTCATTGACAATGTTCTCGACCAATCTTTTAACAGAAGCTGTAGCTTTGCCTGCATCTTCACTTTGAGAAGATGGTTCTTGTGTAGCTGGAATGTTGATGTCTTCATTCTCCCTTTGAGAAAATGGTTCTTGTGTGACCATTCCACTAGCTAAGCCTTCACCCAAACTTTGATTGAGTGGTTCTTGTGTGGCAGGATCAACAGTAGCTGCTGAATTACTCTGAAATTCAGGTTCTTGTGGGCTTGATCCTTTCAGCTTCTTCTGTCTCTGATAGACTAACTCTTCTGCATTCCTCTTTTTCTTTGATGTAGGTGTAAGACCAACCAAGGAAGCAGTTGTAGAAACCTTCTCCCAAGAAATTTCTCTAATCTGAGATGGAGAGGCTGGAGAGTCTGATAGAGAGACAACTTTTGTTGTTGCATCAGGAATACTAACATCAGGATTTGCTAGAGCATCAGGAGTAGATGACTCATCAGGATTTGATGTCTGAATATCAGTATCCTTCATTTGCACTGTCAAAGGAATATGATACCTGCTCTTTGATAATTTCCTTGTCTTTTGTGGTTTTGATGAAGGTACCACAGCTTTAGTAGCAGTATCAGTAACTTCCTTGTTCACATTCATCACAGAGGATATAGGTAAGTCATCCTCTGAATCACTTTCATCAATCAACCTTAACTTCCTTTTCACAGGAACATTCTTAACAACCTTATCAGCTTTCTTGACCAGGACCTCTTGTACACCCCCTTGTATCTTCTTTTTAGTGAGTGGTGTAGAGGAAAAATCCTTTGAACCTGATTGCCTTCCAGACACATCAGTTCTAGCTGATTTCTTTGATTTTACAACTAAAGTCTTTTGAGAGACAGTAGAGGTGGTTGTTAACTGTTTAAACTGTTTAGGTTGCATGCTTGTGTCAGGAACAAGGTGGGTTGGGCCTTGCCCCATAGCATTAGAAAGTAGTCCATAACAAGTAGGCATTTTCTGATGTAAGAAAAACCTAACCTCATCAGGAATAAAAGCATTTCCGCACAAAATATTTTGCCATATCAGGATTGAAAAAGATATTCAATAAGATTAAAATAAAATTTTATTTAAGAAAACAAAATTTATTTTAACAATCCTGAATAGTGTTTTGGTTTAAAAAAAATAACCAAATTAATGGTCATAGAATTAAAACACGCTTACCAGCAAACGAGGCAAAAATATTTATGGAAAACTGAACCGTCTCCTCAAGATTGTAGAAATGACCTGCACCCTTAATACACATTCTCTATAAAAGAGAACTGTTAAGCATAACATCATTTATTTATTAAAAGCACAAACCCTTTCCAGAGAAAAACTTACGAAAACCTTTCACCTTCTTCGTTTTTCAATGGCTGCCAACAATCAAAACGATTTACCTGATGAGGAATATGATGATCTCGCATTAATCTGGCAAGAGATGGATGAGGCTCTGGCTGAGATTGCAGAGCACGAAGAACCACAACCTGTTCCTGACCCTCAGGAACATGAAGCATTTATCAACGCAATGGCTGAAGTCCTTCTCCATAACTTCCAGCAGGTTGATCCTGACTGGAATCCTCTTCACAACTTAGTCATCGTCGATGAAGAAGAGCCAGAAGACGGTGATGATGAAGATGATGAGGAACTCGAGCGAGAGCTTGAGAGAAATAGAAAGATCCGTGATGCTTGTATGTCTTGCAAGTTGGAAGCACGGAAAAGTTCCGGTGATCAAGGGGACGAGCCACCTTCAAGTGCATCTGCTCCTCTTCTTGTCCTTTAAGGATGGACATAGAAATCTTCCAATCCTGATGGACTGTGAAGCTGCTCAGGAGCATTCATGCTAATTTGCAGGGCACGTGTTCATGCTTATCTGTAAAGCACGAGTTCCTGAGTAGAAAATAGACTAGGAAAACAAATATGTAATTTCCATTTTTCATGTGTAATGAATCTTCAAGTATTAATGAAATTTGTCCATTTTCTCAATTGTTTTCTTCCTGTACTTGCCTGCAAAATTTGTTAGTAACACTCATAGTGATATAGACATGATAAATAATAAACTCTGATAATAATGAAATTGAAATTGATAATTAAGACTGAAAACTTAATCAAAGACTAAGTAATAATCTAATTGTCCAGAGTTTACCAGGAGTGTTGATGACAAATTAGCATAGAACCTCTGGTTTTTATGCCAGCTTCAATATCTGAGCATCAGGATTTGACCAATTGATTTCCTGTCAGGATTGAGTCCTATCAGGATTTGATCAAAGATACATACCTTTCTGAATAACCTTCAGGATTTGACAGTTATCAGGATTTCCTCTCTGTAGCTTTTCCTCAGAAATTCTCAAAATTCATCATTCCAAGTTCATTCACCAACTTATTGAAAGTAGCTTTAGGCAGTGGCTTGGTGAATATATAAGCTAGTTGTTGATCAGTAGGAACAAAGTGAAGTTCAATTGTTCCTTCCAGAACCTGTTCTCTTATGAAGTGATATCGAATACTGATGTGTTTAGTAAGAGAATGCTGAACTGGATTTCCTGTCATTGCAATAGCACTTTGGTTATCACAATAAATAGGGATTTTTGAGTATGACAGGCCATAATCTAACAACTGATTTCTCATCCACATTATCTGAGCACAACAACTTCCTGCTGCAATGTACTCAACTTCTGCAGTTGAAGTGGAAATAGATTTTTGCTTTTTACTGAACCATGAAACTAATCTTCCACCCAAAAACTGACAACTTCCTGAAGTACTTTTCCTGTCTATTTTGCATCCTGCAAAATCAGCATCTGAATAACCACACAACCCAAAATCTGATTCCCTTGCATACCAAAGGCCAAGTGAAGGAGTGCCTTTGAGATATCTGAAAATTCTTTTGACTGCAATCAGATGTGGTTCTCTAGGTTTTGCTTGAAATCTTGCACATAGACAGGTTGCAAACATGATATCTGGTCTACTGGCAGTGAGATACAATAAAGAGCCAATCATTCCTCTGTAGTGAGTTACATCTACCTCTTCACCTTGATCAGGATCAAGTTTGGTAGCTGTAGCTATGGGAGTTGAAACAGGAGTACTGTCTTGCATGTTAAACCTTGTCAGTAAATTCCTTGTGTATTTAGACTGATTAATAAAAATCCCTTCATCACTCTGTTTAACTTGAAGACCCAGAAAGTAACTCATTTCTCCCATCATGCTCATTTGATATCTTGACTGCATAAGCTTGGAAAACTTTTCACATAGCTTATTGTTTGTTGACCCAAAAATGATATCATCAACATAAATCTGAACTAACAGCAACTCCTTACCATGATTCAAATAAAATAGAGTTTTATCAATTGCACCTCTTTTGAATCCACTTTCCAGTAAGAATTGAGCTAAGGTTTCATACCATGCTCTTGGAGCTTGCTTTAGTCCATAAAGTGCCTTATCCAGTCTGTAGACATGATCTGGATATGTAGGATCAATGAAACCAGGAGGTTGTTCAACATAAACTTCTTCCTCCAGTTCACCATTTAAGAAAGCACTTTTAACATCCATCTGGAAAACCTTGAATTTCTTATGTGCTGCATAAGCAAGAAATATCCTGATGGCTTCTAGTCTTGCAACAGGAGCAAAAGTTTCATCATAGTCAATTCCCTCTTGTTGGGAATACCCCTTTGCAACTAGTCTAGCTTTGTTTCTGATAATGACTCCATCAGAATCAGTCTTGTTCTTGAAAATCCACTTTGTACCAACAATTGATCTATTCTTTGGTCTTGGTACCCGTTTCCAGACTTCATTCCTTTCAAATTCATTCAGTTCTTCTTGCATTGCAGTAACCCAATCAGCATCTTTAAGTGCATCTTCAACTTTCTTAGGCTCCTCCTTGGACAGAAAGTTATTGTATAAACATTCATTCTGAGTTGCACTTCTTGTTTGAACACCTGCATCAGGATCTCCAATTATCAAATCAGGAGTATGATCTTTTGTCCATTTCCTTGCTGGTGTCAAATTGTTTCTTGAAGTAGATGCTCCCCCTGGATTGGTGTTATCTTGATTAAAAGAATTTGATTGATTTGAAGCTCTCCCTGAATTATTGTTATGCCCTCCTGATGTGTTATCAGGATCTTCACTTGAATCAGTATCTGAAGAATTCTGTCCTGATGATTGAGTTGACTCTGAACTTGTAGTTGAATGCCATTGCTCCCCCTCAACATTAGCACTACTAGTTGTATTAACGTTGTTTGCATCATCAGTATTAGCACCATCAGTACCTGGTGAGTCATCAGGATTTGGTGACCCATCAGTATTTGATGAATTGACAGGATCTGATTCACTTTCTTCAGGTTCCTTGGAAGCTTCATTTTCAAATAACAATCTATCATGCGAGTCTTCAATGATTCCAGTTATCTTCTTATCATCAAAAGATACATGAATTGACTCCATGACAGTTCTTGTTCTAAAATTAAAAACTCTGAAGGCTCTTGATGTAGGATAACCTATGAATATTCCTTCATCAACCTTTGTTTCAAATTTCCCTAGCTGTTCAGGATGAGTTCTGAGAACAAAACATTTACAGCCAAACACATGCAAATGCTTCAGACTTGGTTTCTTCTCCTTGAGTGACTGATAAGGAGTGACACCATGCCTGTTTATGAATGTCAGATTTTGTGTATAGCATGCTGTGTTGACTGCTTCTGCCCAGAAATATGTAGGTAATTTAGCTTCTTCCAACATAGTTCTGCCAGCTTCAATAAGAGTTCTATTCTTCCTTTCTACTACTCCATTTTGCTGAGGTGTGCCAGGAGCAGAGAATTGTTGAATGATTCCTTTGTATTTGCAGAACTCTTCCATCTTTGAATTCTTAAATTCAGTACCATTATCACTTCTTAGAATCTTGACTTTGTACTTTGTGGTTGTCTCAATCATTCTCACATGATCCAACAGAACTTCAGGAGTTTCATCTTTTCTGTGCAGAAAATACACCCAGGTGAATCTAGAATATTCATCAACAATTACAAGAGTGTACCTTTTCTTACTGATGGACATGATGTTGAATGGACCAAACAGATCAAGATGTAGCATGTGATATGGTTCTTCAATAGAGGATTCTGATTTACTCTGGAATGATGTCCTTCTTTGTTTTGCTTTTTGGCATGCATCACAGAGTCCATCAGGTGTATACAAGACATTAGGTAATCCTCTTACTAACTCTTTCTTAACCAACTCATTGATGTTGCTGAAGTTGAGATGAGAAAGCTTCTTGTGCCAATTCCAACTTTCATCTACTGAAGCTTTACTGATGAAACATGTAGGGGAGCCATCAGTATCTGAGAGAATGTTGGCTTCATATATGTTACCATGCCTGTAGCCAGTTAGTGCTATCTTCCCTGTTGCTTTACTGACTACTTCACAATGTGTGGAATAGAAATTGACATGATAACCTCTGTCAGTGATTTGACTAATACTCAACAAGTTGTGTTTTAGTCCCTTCACTAGAGCTACTTTTTCAATGATGACATTTCCAATGATTATATTGCCATATCCCAAGGTTTGTCCAATGTTGCCATCTCCATAAGACACAGTTGGGCCAGCTTTTTCCACATATTCTGATAACAGGGCTTTGTTTCCAGTCATGTGCACAAAACATCCACTATCCATGACTAACACATTTTTCCTTTTACCCTTATCATCAGGAGCAGCAGTTACATCAGCATTGGCCATTAACGCATAGTTGACTACCTCAGTATCAGATTCTGAGGAAGAGTCCATCCAATCCTTGCTTGATGTGATGAGTGCCTTTGTCTTGTTGCATTCAGAAGCAAAGTGACCCATACCATTACACTTGTAGCATCTAACCTTTGACTTGTCAAATTTGCTACCCTTGCTGTCCTTTTTGATATACTTGTCTTTGTCTGCTTTGAAGGTCTTTTTCTGAAAGTTGCCTTGTCTTCTATTCTTCCTGAACTTCATCCTTCTGAAGTTTCTGACAATCATAGCAACCATCTCTTCCATGTCTGAGTCAGAAGGATCATCACCAGTATTGGCATCAGGATTGCCATCAGTATCTGATGAAGAGTCGTCAGGATCTGACTCAGCTACTCTTGCTTTCCTTCTAGAGACCTCCATAGCTTTCCCTTTTGATTTTGCTTCTACATTCAAAGCAATTGACTTTGCCTTGCTGCTTTTCTTGTTCTTCCTCTGTTGAACTTCAAGATCATGAGTTCTTAGCATCCCATAGATCTCATCAAGAGACACAATGTTCAGATCATACTGGTGTCTAATGATTGAGGTCTGAGTATCCCATTCTTCAGGTAAAGCTCTAAGAAATTTGGTGTTAGAATCTTCAGTTTCATATACTTTGTCAACTAAGGATAAGCTGTTCAATAGTGTCAGGAATCTATCATATAGATCAGTCAGGCTCTCTTCAGGTCTTGCATCGAATTGTTCATATTCTTGAATCAATAGAGCCCTTCTGTTTTTCTTGACAGATGCAGATCCCTAGCACTGAGTTTCCAAAGTATCCCAGATTTCTTTTGAAGACTTGCATGCAATCACCCTGTTTGACATGACAGCATCAAGGCTATTATGCAAGATATTCTTTATCTTTGGTTCCCTGAGTACATGAGCTTTTTCTTCTGGAGTCCATTCAGCTTTAGCTTTGACCACATAATGTTCTGGTACTGTATCTGTTCGTTCTACGAACTTTGTTGGTATATATGGTCCATCACGAATCCTGTCCAAGTAGTCAGGATCCATAGCCTCCAGGTACATCAGCATCTTTACCCTCCATGTAGGATATTCTGATATCTTTAAGATGGGAATCTTCATGCTTTCATACTTGGTTGTCGACATCTTTAGATCGTATCTGATTCAGAATTAAATCAGTTTGCTCTGATACCAATTGTTGCCCAGTAATAATCTATTGTAGAAGGGGGGTTGAATACAATAGTGTAAGATAATCGACTTCTTAATGTATATATCACAAATATGAAAAGAAAGATAACAGCTTTATTAAATCTGATATAAAACTGTTACAAACTCTCTCAAGAAATTCTGATGTTCTTGAGAGCTGCTAGTTTACAAAAACTCTCTCAAGAAATTCTATGTTCTCGAGAGCTTCTATTCGATTATGTTCTCTCTCGAATGAATACATAAATCGAAACCAACACTGTGTTTATATAGTGCACACAGCTTCTCTATCAATAACAAGATAAGTCCTAATCAATAACAATCATAGAAACCTATCCTTAATCGATAGCTACATTCTACAAACCAGGAACAGATAGAATAAACTTCCATGTTTATCTAGACTCCAAATATAATTCGAAGTAGGAATCCTGATCAGCTTCAAGTTCTGATGATCAATCCTGATCATAGTCTGAGTAGGAATCCTGATGATCAATAAGATACTGACGCTTGATCAAATACTGATGACCATGCAATACTGATGACGTCAGCAATCCTGATCAGTTGAGTCTAGCTTCTGACGATCATTGAATTCTGATCTAACATGTATTAACTGTTATGAGTACCAGTGTCATAAACTCTGAAAGTAAACTCTGATGCTAAACTCTGTTAGTCATAAAGTGTTGGTCATACTCTGATAGTTATAGTCTAATGCTATACTCTGATTATAATTTTGTCTGAAACATATGGACCAATGAAGAAACTTGTATAAAGCATAATTCTCAGTAAGTAATTATGAATCCTTAAGAGTTGTATAGATTCTGATCTCAAATTTGTGCAGTAAGTTAACACAGCATGATACTGTCTCAATATTTATAGCATCTCTTAGTTTATTAATCCTACATACTGAGTCTGTATTAGCTGTTTGCACTTTCTCTCATAAATTAATAGTATTAACTGATGAAAAGTCTAAACTCTGATTATTAATTGCAAATAATTCACCCTCATATTAAAAGATGCCAAAAAGAGCACAAATTCCTTTGAGATCATGTTGTGCCTAGGAAGATCCAGGAACTTATTGTATGAAATAAGGGCTAAAATCTTTGATTTTTGGTGACTAGTGCCAACCACTGATTACTGGAAAAATTAAAAAAAAAAAAATAATAATTCTATATATATATAAAGGGGGTGAAAAATAAAAGATATATCCAAATGAAAGGATATCAGTATACAGAGTTTAGATATAAAAATCAGATTTTATTTTATACATGAGAGTTTGGACAATCAGTTTTTACTGTTTTAGTTTGTGGATTTTATGAACTTTGAGATGATCTAAATATTGATTTCGGTAAACTCTGCTATTGCACACACATATTTTCACAACTGTACAGTTTGAGGAAAAGAGTTTATTGAAAAAGAAGGACAAATGGTAAACACTGATGTATTGTGTGAAATACGCCGAGGTAATTTAATTTTAATCTCTGATGATTAAAATAAATTTTATTGGTTTCAGACATTTTATAATTTTGAGATTAGACATTTGTTTTGAAATTCGAAAGAGTATGATAACAAACGGTTCATATTTGTATTAAACAGAGGAGAGAGAAGTTGAGTGTTTTGAACAGTGTGACAAGCGGTAATTATGGCTATATTTACTGCGCGTGTGTATTGGAAGTTGTTACATACAGCTGTCAGCGTATGTATGATTGACATCTGTCCCACTCACACATTTTTCAAAGACGCCTGCTGTGTGTAGTAATGATTAAAACGATTGGGTTTTAATTTTCACAGTTATTATTTAAATATACTACACATAAACGGTTCATTCTTTTACACACTTCATCTTTTACTCACAAACACTGTATCAAACACTTTCACTGCATACATTCTATATTTTTCTCTGTCTTTCTTCTAAACTTTTCTAATGGCTACTACAATGTTTACTACTTCTGGGTTAGAATTTGTTCCTAATAACTATGCTGCTCCTTTGGCAAATGAGAACGCACCGGAGGCGTTTCATTTGATTCAGAGTTTCTTGTCAAACTCTGATATTGGTACTGCTCTCACCACCCCATCGAAGCTGTCTGCATCACAAATCAGATCTTTTTGGCAGACAGGAACTTATGACAATGGAGGAGAGACTGGCTCTCCGTCCATAATCTTTGAATTTCAAGAAGCAGAGTTTACAGTTACTCCAACAACTGTTCGTGATGCTCTGGGCCTTGAGGACTTTAATGCTTTCACAATCTCTGTTGGAGATTCTGAGTTAGTTCGTATGATGAGAGAAATAGGCTACTCTGGACCATTGACAAAGATAGGTCAACTAAAAAGGCCGTTTTTGCGCAAGGAATGGAGTTTCTTTTTCGATTGCATTACCAGGGCTTTTGGAAAGAAGTGCACGAATTGGGATGCTATTCCCACGGATAGTTTGCAACTCGGGTATTCTCTTCTTTATGGTAGTAATTTTGATGTTGCTAGGCTAGTTCTAAATAATATAGGTGAGAAAATGAATGAAAACAGAGGTGTAGTCTATTTTGCAAGATTCTGTCAATTGATATTCTCTGAATGTGTTTCTGAAGTAGAAATAGCTGAGAATGATGTGATTCCATGTTTTAAATTACATAAACGCATATTCTCTGATCTCACAAATAAAGATAACAAGAAAGGAGATGTTGGTGTTTTGCTGTTGCCTGATTCTGTGCAACAATTCCTGATCAATTCACAACAACAACAACTAGCAAACGCTGAAGCTGGACCTTCTGTGTCTCAACCACAGAGGTCAAAGAAGTCAAAGGTAAGAGCTGTTAAGTCTGCTAGAGTGAATCCATCAAATGCTGAAGCTGGGGTATCAAATACTGATGATATGCCTCAGATGAAAAGGTTAAAGAAAAGAAGGGCCAACAGGGCAAAGTCTGATGCTGCTGATGAGGAGAGTGAAACTGATGATGAAACTCTTCATCAGAGAAAAAGGAGATTAGTAGCAACACATCTCTTTGGTGCAGAGAATATTTCTTCAACAGTTGCTGAAAATCTTGAAGTTGAGTTTCAGGAGGATGAAGCTGTCAATATGGACAGAGTTTCTATGGAGAATGTAGCTCCTGAAGTTGTTCTTCAAGAGGAGATTTTTGACACTCCTGTGCCTACTGAGGCCAGAGTAAATGCTGATGCTGGCATGATGAATTTTGAGAGAGAAGCTCCTACATCAAAGACTGATGATGTAGTTGAGGAAGATGCTGATCATTCTGACATCAGAGTTTTTGAGAAAATGGATTTCTTTGTTGATGAAGATATTCCAGATGCACATCCTACTATCAGTACCTGTGATACTGAGGATGTCGAAGCTGATCAAGCCACCTTAGTCATTGAAGACTCTGTTGCTACTCACACAGAGGTTCTTTCTGTTAACAATCTAAATTCTGACAAAGGTGAGGAGGTTGATCAAGTTGTTGAAGCTGCTGCAGAACAATTTGATGCAATTGCAGCAGAAGATGCTAATTTGCTTGAAGCTCTACAAAAATCTGTTGTTGAGGTTGTAACAAAAGAAATAGAGTTACTGCAAAATGCAAACTCTGAGATTCCAGAACCTGTTGCAGAGAAAGTTATTGTCGAAGCTGCACAGAGAAATTTTGAAACTACTGCTGAGAATGTTCCTGCAGAGAATACAGCAGAGGATGAAAATGTTGAAGATAGTCCTGCTCATTCACACCCTAGTATTCAAATTTCATTGTCTGATGGTGTAAATACTGATGAAGAAAGAGAGATAAATAGAGAGACTGAAGAGCATTTTCAGAATATGTACTATAACAGATGGGCTGATGCAGATTGTATCTTCTCAGCACAAAGGGCTGCTGATTTTCTTGGTGATTCTGTGAAGACAATTTCAAATCCTGATATTCTTACAAGTCTAAAGGCCACTGTGGTTCAAGTCAAAGCCTTAAACAATAGGTTTGATGAAACACAAACAGTGGTTACCAATCTTAGGAATGAAGTTGGTCTAAGGGATCTTACCTTAAAGACTGATAGGTCTTATTATTCTACAATGTTTCAGAAGCAAGCCAAGGATTCTGATGAACTTAAGAAGAGGCTTGGGAAAGTTAAGGAAAATCAGACTGCAATGTCTGCACAATTGAATTCTATTTCTACTGCTCTAGAATTGCTGACATCATTATTACTTTCTGATGATGTCAAAAATGGGGAGAGTGTACCTAATGACAAATGCAAAGACACTCAAACTCTGAGACGGAGGGATGATTCTGCTGATGGTGGAAGCAAGGAAGATGAAAGGAAGCAAATTTCTACTCAAAGGCAAAGAAGATCAAGATTAAATTCTAATAGGTTGACAAACTCTGGTAAAGGAATCTCAAACTCTGCCAGTGGTTCAAGACTTAAGAGTTTAATTATTTCAGAAAATCCATCTACTGATGAAGAAATTGCTGCTAAGATATTTATACAAGAGCATGGTAATGAAGCTACAGTTGAAGACATGGAAGCTGAAATGCTGAGTCTTGCTGAAGAGCATGAGAAGAGATTGAAGGATGGTACTTACAAAAGGAAAGCTGTCAAGGTTCCTAGAAAGAAAGAAATGGGTATCTCTATCAAAGAGAATTCTCAACAGAGTATACAAGACTCAAGGAAGCCTGTGATAGCAAACTCTGATAAAGGTAAGGGTAAACTGGTAGATGAAGGACAGTTACCAAGGAAGAACTATTCAACCTCTGACATTGCTCAAGTTGAATCAAGGATAAGTAAATCAACCTCTGACGCTGCTCAAGTTGATGTTTCTACTAAAGTTATGACAACCTCTGACAAGGCTCATATTGTGCAAACTCAACTAGCACCTCAACTCCAAGGTACTTTTAGAAGACCTGTACTTTCTGAAACTCTGACACTTCAACCTGTGGACTTTTCTCAAACCAGGACTGTACTTGGAAAATAATCTTTTGATAAGTCTGGTTTAGGTTCACATAGGGAGAAGAGAATAAACAACAGACCTGGAGATCAATCATCACTGGCAGTATCTGGTATCATTACTCAAGAAAATCTTGATATGCTAGACTCTGTTCAGATGATATTTCATAAAGTGTTGAAGAAAGAGTTTTTGTTGTATTTTATGAATGATGGAAGAGTTTACAAGGTTGCAGAGTCTGACATCTATCTCAAATCTTATGAAGAATTGGAGTATGTTTTGTACTTGTTAAAAGTCAAAAATAGAAATACCCATGATGCTGCTATAGTTATCAGAGAAAGGATGCTAAAATCAAAGATAATGCTTGGAGGAGGAGTTTCGAGTGCATATATTCCTAAGTACAGAGATGCTTATGGAAAGATTGTGGAGATGAAGAGGAATAGTGCTAGGTTCAGGACTGCACTGGGAATGAAAGTTCTAGAATTTAATCTAGAGTCTGACAAGCCTTTCTATATAAAACTTGGAAATGAAATGAAGAAAAACAGCATATATTCTCTGAGGGCTGCCATATATCAAACTGGTGAAGAAAATCCAGAGCTTAAGGAGCTGAAGGAGATTATGATTGCTGAACTGGAAAGAGCTGAAAGAAGATTACTTACAGACTATCTCAGGACAGTGCCTGATATTCAAGAAATCAAATAAAGTCTGACTGTAAGTTTTTAAAGTTTTCTATTCTAAGTTAAAGTTAAACTCTGACATATGTTAAACACTGCATTTATTATATGTTTTGACATCATCAATTATCTGTTTAACTTGTACATTTTTATTATGCACAAGTTGGGGGAGATTGTTAGATATAATTGCTGACGTTTGTTCATCAGTGTTTAAGCAACAGGTGATCATCAGAGTTTACATGGAAGCCAGTCAGAGTTTGTTAAAGTCTGACGTGGTGATAGTTGAATTAGCTGTCGGTGATGAATTGAATATTCTAGAAGCAATATATTCTGAAGATGGAAAGCAGCAGAATATATTGATACAGCTAAGGAAACGGAATAGAAGATAAGAAGCAATCCTTAATTGATATAAATTGTATAGCTAACTTATAGGAATATCAATTAGAGAAGGATTGTATGTAGCTGTGTATTATATAAACACAGATAGGTTATCCCTAGAAGGGATGCGATTATTGAATTATTATTCTTGTAACCTAGTAGCTCTTTGTGATTCATTAACATCATAAAGAGAGAAGCTGTTAATATAATTACAGTTTGTTGATTTACAAACTTGTGTTCTTGATTGTTATTCTCATACATACTTGATTATATATTGTGTATTCGGCCTAACAGATTCACTTGATCTCCTTCCTCATTTTCAAAATAAAGACTTTCATGGAAACCTTCATCACAGAGACCTTGAATTTTGAGATCATCAAAAACAACATGTACAGATTCCATAACAATGTTGGTTCTGAGATTATAGACTCTGTAAGCTTTCCCTGCTGCATATCCCACAAATATTGCTTCATCTGCCTTTGCTTCAAATTTCCCCAAATGCTCAGCTTGATTCCTCAAAACAAAGCATTTGCATCCAAAGACATGAAGAAAATCCAATAGTGGCTTCTTTCTTTTGAGTAGTTGATAAGGGGTCATTCCCTTGGACTGATTAATCAAAGAAATATTTTGAGTGAAGCAAGCTGTGTTAACTGCCTCAGCCCAAAAATAAGTTGGTAACTTTGATTCATCTAGCATTGTCCTTGCAGCTTCAATAAGTGTTCTGTTTTTCCTTTCAACTACACCATTTTGCTGTGGTGTCCTTGCTGCTGAAAACTCATGCAAAATACCATTTTCTTCACAGAACACCTTCATACTTGAATTCTTGAATTCTGTCCCATTGTCACTCCTAATCCTTCTTACTTTGAAATCAGGATGATTGTTTACCATCTTGATGTGATTGATAATGATTTCACTTGCCTCATCTTTTGAGTGTAAAAAGAAGGTCCATGTAAATCTTGAAAAATCATCAACAATCACAAGACAGTATTTCTTCTTTGAGATAGACATGACATTACAGGGCCAAACAAATCCATATGAAGTAATTCAAGCTGATGGACAATTGATGACTCTGTCTTGCTTTTGAATGATGCCTTCTTTTGTTTCCCTTTTTGACAGGCATCACACAACCCATCCTTGGAAAACTCCACCTCTGAAATTCCTCTAGCAAGATCTTTCCTCACCAAATCATTCATAACTTTAAAATTCAGATGAGATAATTTCTTGTGCCATATCCAACTTTCATCCTTGCTTGCCTTGCTGAAGAGACAAGTGATGGTGTCTGGACTTGTGCTACTAAAGTCAGCAATGTACACATTCCCTCTTCTGAATCCAGTCATTACCACATTGTTGTCTCCTCCTTTAGAAACAACACAGGCTTCTTTAGAAAAAGTAACTAAAAATCCTTTGTCACAAAGTTGGATGATACTAACAAATTGTGCTTAAGACCATCCACCAATGCAACCTCATCTATGATGACATTCTCTTTTGAAATCAAGCCATATCCCTTAGTGTAGCCTTTGCTGTCATCTCCAAAAGCAATACAAGGGCCAGCTCTTTCCTGAAACTCTGTGAGCAGGGTAGAATCACCAGTCATGTGTCTTGAACAACCACTATCCAAGTATCAAAGATTCCTTTTGTCTCCCTGCACACAACAAAACCAAATCAAGTTGATTTTGGTACCCAAGTTTCCTTGGGTCCTGTTTTGTTAGCCTTTGCTTTTCCTTTTATATCATTTTTCACCTTGGGCTCAGATTGATTTAAATCAATCTTTACCCTTGGTGTTGATTTCTGAGGGTTGCTCACATTTTCATTCACAGCATGCATAGTTGGAGGAACAAACATGTTAGTCATATTCCATGGCATTTGCGGCACATTAAACATATTCATGTATGGACTAGGCACAAATGGCAGGCTGGCATATGGATTTTGAAATTGTGCATATGGAGCAAACATGTTAGGCATAACAGGCATTGTAGGCATAGAACCATTCATTGTAGGCTTAGACATTTTCACTTTAGCAGTCTTCTTAACAGATTTGCAGTTAGTAGATAAATGACTAACACTTCCACAATTGACACATGTCTTTCTAGGAGCATATTTATCAGGTGTGTAATTGTTGTGTTTGTTAATCCCTACTTTGCCATTCCTGTTATTCTTTTTATTTCCCTTAGCCTCAACTTGAACATTCTCTAACTTATCTTTCAATTGCTTGTTGGACAAGTGACCTACATTAGCTCTCTCAACAGGCTTCTCAACTTTCTTTGATTTACTAGACTCACCTTGAACAAAGTTCTTGGTGACATGACCATACTTGTTATTAAGTCTAGTGAGTTCTTCTTTTCTTTTCTCTGTCAACGAAACAGCCTGATCGGTTGATGGTTCATCTGTCAACGAAACATTGCATTCCGTTGACATATCAACCTTCAACAAATGATCATTGTTGTTTATTGACTCTGTTTCTGATTCTAAGGTTTCACCATTACCCTAGATTCTCTTTGTTCTTTTTCCATGATTGTTCACAGAAAGATTCCATACCTTGAACATTAATGATGTTGTTAGCAACATTCCTGGCATCTTTCCATTTAGCAATCACACTTTGTTCTATTTTAAGTTGTGTTTTAAGAATTTCTTCCCTTTCTAACACGTTCTAAAGTTCCTTCTTAGCATCCCTACTAACACACCTCATTTTCTCAAATTCAATGAGTTGTGCTTCTAACATTGCATTCCTATCACTTAAGAGCAGATTAGACTCTTTTATTCTTGAATTCTCTTTGGTAAGTGATTTAAGAGTAACACGCAAGTTATATAGTACAGTAGACATTTCATTTACTGCACTATCGCATTCCTCTTTAGAAAGCTCAGAAAGATTAGTAATTGTTACCTGGTTGCTTGAGGAGCTTGCTTCCTGCTCATGATTGTTAGCCATAAGAGCCAAGTTGACATATTCAACATCATCATCAGAATCTTCACCATTACCAGCCCAATCATACTCCTGAGACATGAAAGCCTTTTCTTTTTGCTTGAGAAGTTCAAAGTATTTCTTTTTATAATCAACAGGCTCAAATTTCCTGTTGCCCTTCTCAACCTTGGGCTTTCTGCAGTCTCCAGCAAAGTGACCAAGCATTCCACAATTGAAACATTTAGATTTAGACTTTTCAATCCAGTTATTTTTGCTGGGTTGAAAGTCTCTCCTTGGTGGCCTTGCTTCTGAGTTCCTCTTGAACTTGAACTTAGAGAATTTTCTTGACAGAAAAGCAATGTGTTCATCAATCTCATCTAAGTCATCCAAGTTGGCTGGTTCTGATTCTTCTTCTTCTGTCATCTTGCCTTTACCCTTGCTAACATCACTCCTACAACTAGCTCGACTAGTTGTGGCCTTTGCAGCTTCTTCATTGTCATCTTCCAGTTGGTTCACAGATGCAATCAATGCAATAGATCCACCTTTCTTCTGTACCTTTTCAATTTCTTCATCTTGCTTCATTTCCAACTCATATGTCTTTAAGGTTCCATAAAGCCTTTCAAGAGTGTAGTCTTTGTACTCTTGAGTGTTTCTGAGAGAAACAGTCATAGGCTTCCATTCTTTTGGAAGAGCTCTAAGAAATTTAAGGTTTGAATCCTTGGTTTGATAGATCCTCCCATACAACTTTAATCCATTCAAAATCTTCTGAAACCTACTAAACGTATCATTTAGGGTTTCACCAGCTTTAAAATGAAAATGCTCATATTGTTGTATGAGGAGCTGCATTTTATTTTCCCTAACTTGCTCAGTTCCTTCACAGAGAGTTCTAACAGTGTCCCATACTTCTTTGGAGGTTGTACAGTTTATGACATTGTCAAACATCTCTTGCTCCAAACCATTAAACAAAATGTTCATGGTTCTTTTATCTTTATGGACTTCTGCAACATCTTCAATAGTCCATTCTGAGACAAGTTTTGGAATTTCCACATCAGGAGCATCATCTAGCACTCCAACTCTAGATGCAAACTTCATGGGAATGTGTGGACCTTTCTCAATGCAGTCTACATACCTCTCATCCATAGACATGAGATGTAAATGCATCTTTACTTTCCAGTGAAAGTAATTGTCCTTATCAAGAACTGGTATCTTTACACCTGCATCCTTCTTCACCATGGTTACTGTTTTTGGTCTTGATCTTTAAACTTCTTGTATGTTAGAAGCCTGCTCTGATACCAATTGTTAATCCCAAATGACCTAACAGAATTGTAGAAGGGGGGGGGGGGGGGTTGAATACAATTACTTGATATTTCTCAAACTTAAAAACAACTTACAAATTAAAACTGAACTTATAAAATAAAAACCACAAACACTTAATAATTTCAGTTGGATTGTTTGATGATCCAACTGAAGTGATTTTTATTGCGGAAATAGTCTGTGATATAAAAGTACACAACTGTTCAGTTACAATAATGTAGAGAAGAAAATGCTCTCAAAAATAGCTAATACAATCTATTTGTTTTTCTTCTCTCATTTCTAAAGTAACTGCTACACTTGGTTATATAAACCCAAGTTTACAACTCTATTTTTGGCTACACTAAAAGTACAATGAGTAACCGCCAATAGTTTGCTTTTCATCCCTTTGTCCAGTGGTCCTTGGAGATATTTGCTTTTGTCTTCATGCTTATTATGATCACTCCCAAGAGCCCAATTGGAAACTAGGATGTTTCCTTATTCCCCATGTCCATTTTAATGGTTTCCAATGCAAAGTACACTTCCACATCACCTTTAGATCTGTTCAGTAACCTGTCACTATCACTTTGTCAACTATTCAGAAAAGCAATAATGATTCGTTGATAGCAGGGAGATGTGTTTCGTTGATAGCTTTATTCTCCATTTCGTTGATGAGTAAACTCCATACCGTTGACAGAGTAATCTTCATTCCGTTGACATGTCTTCACTTAGGCAAAATTACAAGGCATAAGATATTTACAATTAACCAACCTATTTTGCCTATCTAGTACTTAGTCAACATGACTTAGAAAACCTATCCAATATCTACAATGAAATGCATATCAAACTAGAAGTATTGTACAGTGCAATTGCTACATCACTCATTTCGTTGATGAGCTTCCTGTCAACGGAATGCTGCAAAGCATGCCATTTCGTTGACAGCTACAAAATGACTTTACACAAATTCTACTAAGTGTTTTATGTTTATCATCAAGAACAACACATTCCTAACAAATTACCAAATACTCTTGCTATTGTATCAAAGAACAGATCCCATTCCCTTACAAGAAAACTCTTAGACAATTTAACCATTTGTAAGGGACCCTGATAATGAATATTCACAAAGAACTGTGATAACTCATCATCAGTGGGTAAGGGATCAAACCTGTCCTTTGGAAATTGTAAAAAATCACAAAATAACTCAAAAGTGACTATATATTGTTGGTTTAAAATATTGAACGTAAAAGATTTTGAATCTCTAGCAATAACATCACTTGAACATAAAAACCTCAAAGGATCAATTTAAAGAAGTGCAGTGGCACAAATAGCATGACTAACACAAGTCTCGCTATTTAAAAATTGAATCCAAGGTTTAAAACATTCCACCTTACATTTAGACGGATCAAAATACCCAACATAATTATTTAAAACAAGTTCAAAATTAGGATCCATTTTGATAAAACAAGAAATTTTAATTAACTTAGAGTAAAATTAAAATTTTAGGGATTTTTAGAATTAATTAAAATTAATTAAAATCCACAAAATCAAAGTTTTACCAAAATTAACCAATTTTAAATTTTAATCCTCAAAATTTCGAACTTAAACTTTTGAAAAACAAAATGAAATTGGGCAAATGATGTTTAAAGCACACAAACAGTCTCACACACACAGTTCTTCTATCACAGAAACACAAAGATCACTTAATACACAAGAATCTTACTTAGTAAATAAGAACACTTAAGTCGAATGGTTTTCAAGAAAAAAAAGGAAAAAATGGACAACAATTCGACTCAAGGACTTGATTTTAAAGAACATAACTGATTTGCTAAGTTAATACTTGAGCAACAATGGTTTAAGATCAAAGCTTCTGCAAAAATCAGAGAATTCGAGAGGGAGGGGGCTTTAGAAAAAAAATTAAAAATTGCTAAGGCAAAAAATAAGAAATGCGTATGTAAGTAATGTATATATATAAATAATAGCAGTTAAAAGAAATAAGGAAAAAGAAATAAAAATAAACTGAACCGTTTTTCTTTTAAATTTGAATTGGGAAGACAATCGGGAAGACTTAGGATAGTCTTCCCGGTAGTCTTCCTAATTTAAATGAGGAAGTCTTCGGAAAATTGAATAAAAGAAAAATAGAAATTAAAATCTATTAATTCTAAGTCTTCCCGATAGTCTTCCTAGTTTAAAAACTAGTAAGACTTAGGAAAAGACTTAAAATTAAAATAGAAAAAAAAAACAGAAAAATCCCTTGTTTTCCCTGTAGTCTTCCTAGTGTAAAACTGGGAAGACTTAAAGAAAAACTTAGAATTTAATTAAAATAATTACATTAAAATGCAGAAAAATAATAAAAATGCATGAAAAATATTTAAAAGCCTAGAAAAATTCACAGAAAATTCCATAAATCCTAGAAAAATATGCAGAATAATATAGAATTGCATAAAATTAATGTAAAATTGCAGAAATATTTAAACAACAATATTTACAATCTGAAAAACACCTAAATAATTTTAAATAAATATATTTTCAATAAAAATACATTTCTCCACTTAAAAAATATGAGAAAAATATTTTTAAAGAAAATAAAATATTCAGAAATATTTAAATTTACAAGCATGTAATATTAAATGAGAATTAGCAATAAATATCATTTAAATGACAAGAGAAAATGAATTTTTGAAAGAACAAACATGACAGAGATATTGTTGTTGTGGATTAAAAAACGTGCTTGTGTATTTAATGCTAAGGTTTAATGAGCTTCGAGCTTTAATGGCTGCACTCGTGTTTCCGGACTAAATCGGTCTTCAAAAGATGCCTACGTATCTCAATTAATGTTGAGAATCAAGCCAAAGACGTAGTTCTGATTGTAGGATCAGGGACCTTATATAGGCGTTTGGAGCCTAGTATTTATGGTATGTTTAGGAGTCTTAGCGAATAAGTCTCTTTTTTGATATTGGATAAGCATTGTATTGCTTGAAGGATAAGTCTTTTCCTTGTCGATAAAGACTATGACTCATTAATTGCCTTTAATTGGGATTCTGGATCCTTCTTTGACAAATTTGCTATAATTCGTACTCTTTTTATGAGATGTATATTTTCCCTATTCATTAATTACGAAATTAATGAATAATTAGGGTTTCGGGCCTTAAATATCGGCCTTTTGTTTGACTAGTCAATTATATTTCTATAATTACTTTTCTGACCGTATCATTTGCCCCCCAACTTCTGGGAAAATCTCATTGGGGTTTTCGTAGAAGTTATAACTGTCCTTTTTCGAGATTCGAGATCTTATTTTTCACGAATTTTTGTTCCACTTTCCTGGAAAATAATTAATTATTTTTCCTTTATTTCTTGGAAAATATGTGTTCTGGGTGTGCATACCCCCGCCTAGGAGACGTTCTAGGTTGCCACGCCTAGAAACAATGTCTCCTGGGTGTGGGTATTTCAAAGTTGGCTCAAGGAGCTTCTGGGCGTGGGTACCCCCGCCTAGGAGACATTCTAGGTTGCCACGCCTAGAAACCATGCCTCCTGGGCGTGGGTCTTTCAAAGCTGGCTCAAGGAGCTTCTGGGCGTGGGTACCCCCGCCTAGGAGACATTCTAGGTTGCCACGCCTAGAAACCATGCCTCCTGGGCGTGGGTCTTTCAAAGCTGGCTCAAGGAGCTTCTGGGCGTGGGTACCCCCGCCTAGGAGACATTCTAGGTTGCCACGCCTAGAAACCATGCCTCCTGGGCGTGGGTCTTTCAAAGCTGGCTCAAGGAGCTTCTGGGCGTGGGTACCCCCGCCTAGGAGACATTCTAGGTTGCCACGCCTAGAAACCATGTCTCCTGGGCGTGGGTCTTTGTGGCCCTTCCTTAAATAGATTCTTGGCGTTGGTATCCCCGCCTAGGAGACGTCCTAGGTTGCCACGCCTAGAAACTATGCCTCCTGGGCGTGCTTTATAGAAGCTTTCCTCAATTATTTTCTTGGCGTTGGTATCCCCGCCTAGGAGACGTCCTAGGTTGCCACGCCTAGAAACTATGCCTCCTGGGCGTGCTTTATAGAAGCTTTCCTCAATTATTTTCTTGGCATTGGTATCCCCGCCTAGGAGACGTCCTAGGTTGCCACGCCTAGAAACTATGCCTCCTGGGCGTGCTTTATAGAAGTTGGGCCTTGTCGGGCCTTTGTTCGGTTAAATTTAACCAATATCTATTTTTTATGTTGCCCAGTAATAATCTATTGTAGAAGGGGGGTTGAATACAATAGTGTAAGATAATCGACTTCTTAATGTATATATCACAAATATGAAAAGAAAGATAACAGCTTTATTAAATCTGATATAAAACTGTTACAAACTCTCTCAAGAAATTCTGATGTTCTTGAGAGCTGCTAGTTTACAAAAACTCTCTCAAGAAATTCTGTTCTTAAGAGCTTCTCTTCGATTATGTTCTCTCTCGAATGAATAAATAAATCGAAACCAAGACTGTGTTTATATAGTGCACACAGCTTCTCTATCAATAACAAGATAAGTCCTAATCAATAACAAAGATAGAAACCTATCCTTAATCGATAGCTACATTCTACAAACCAGGAACAGATAGAATAAACTTCCATGTTTATCTAGACTCCAAATATAACTCGAAGTAGGAATCCTGATCAGCTTCAAGTTCTGATGATCAATCCTAATCATAGTCTGAGTAGGAATCCTGATGATCAATAAGATACTGACGCTTGATCAAATACTGATGACCATGCAATACTGATGACGTCAGCAATCCTGATCAGTTGAGTCTAGCTTCTGACGATCATTGAATTCTGATCTAACAATCTCCCCCAATCTCATACTTTGTGAAATAAAGTATAGATTCCAAATATTCAATGATGTCAAAAACATGTATCAAAATGTACAAGTATCTTCAGAAATAACTTATCTGTTTTAAGCTTTTTGATAGAACAGATTCATCTTCAAGAAGTTGGATAATAAACTTTCTTCTTTTTCTTCAAGAATTTGAATCAGTCTTTCCTTAAGATTTCTGAGTTCTTCTTCTTCCTCATTAATCTGGTAGATAGCTGCTCTGAGATTCTGTATGGAGCTTTTCTGTAGACTGTGCTCTTCAAGCAAGAGATAAGCAATTTCCTTCCCATCAGGATTGAGAGTAAGTTGGGTTATACCAAAAGTTACTTCTTTAACAGCAGTACCTCTTTGCATTTCCACATCCTGACCTCTTTGATTTAAGTACATGGGAATATAATTACCATCGAAATTACTGTTTCCATCCAGTCTTCTTCTTATAGTTGACAAAATCATGTCAGCCCATACTTTGTACACTTGGTTCTTCCATCTTAACAGATAGTGAACATATTTCAGTTCCTGTGTAGTTTTTATCAGCAGATCTTGAATAGATAGAATCTTCACACTACCATCTTTCATGAAGTACAGAAGCTTTTCTTTCTTTTCAAAACCATCATGACAATCTATAACTATATCAACAGCTAATAAATTGTTCAGGTTTTCAGAAGTTAAAGTACCTCCAATTTCAGTTAAGGAGTAAGGATCAACATAAGTCATGTTTAGAAATTCAGCATCCCTGTGTCCAATACCTCCTCTTGTGTAACTTGACATTTGCTTCAGATTTGAAAACATCTTTAACCAGAGTGCTTTTGATCTAGCCATATCAGACAAATCAACAACACTTGAAGCACTTGTTATAATTCCACCAGACTGAAAATTGATAAGTTTATCACACCTTAGTGTACTTATGTGTTTCCACTTCTTGTATTTCTCCTTTTCATGAGCGTAGCTTCTTTCAAGTAAAGATTCTTGCCTTCTTGTATTTCTCCATTGTCTTTCATTTGAAACTTTAAGCCTTTGTAGATAGAGATTGAAATCTTCATATGTTCTTTTTGTAATATCTCTTCTTCTGGCTTCTTCTTCTTCATCTACTTCTTTGTTGTGACAATCAACAACAGTAGATAAGATTATCAAATCAACCTCTTGCAGAATTTCAGATTCGTCAGGATCTTGAATATTGTCAGGATTAGAATCTTCAATTTGATTTGTATTGCTGAGAGTTGATTTACTTGATTTTCTTCTCAATTCAGGTTCTTCTTCAACAAATTCCTTGTCTTCTTTCTCCATGATATCCTTGATAACAGGATCTGTTAAATTTTGTGAAGCTTCAGGAATTTCTTCAATTCTTAACCCTCTAGACCTTGTCTGTCTAGGTACTGTTTGAGTTGAAGAACCTCTTCTACTTCTTCTAGCACCTCTCCTACCTCTGCTTCCTCTACCTCTAGCAGGAGCAGTATAGCTTTCCATTGTCTCTCTTTGTAGTCTCAAGAATTCTTCATGTGAGAGATCTGGATATTCTTCACTTGCTGTAGAGAGTGCTTTTCTTGCATATAATTGTTGAACTCTTTTATCAGTGTGATATAGAGTAACAATTCTGCCCTCTTTCGTAGAAAACTTCTGGAATAAATTTGATGCATCTTCAGGATTATCAATAATTACATCTTCATCACCTTCAGGAATTGTAGCAAGAATGTGTCCATGACCAGGTGTCAGGATTTGATCTTCCGTCAGGATCTGAGATTGCACCAATGTTCTTACTGTCTTAACTCCAGAATCAGAAACATGAGTTGACTGCGTTGTTTGACTTTGAGAAGTTTGGATTGTCTTCATAACAACAGCATCAGAGGTTTCTCCTTGTATCACTTTGTCACCACCATCATCTCCAGTATCATCATCATTATTTCTTAATACTAGATCAGGTGTACATTTTGTCTGAATAATCTTCTCCCCCTTTTTGACATCAGGTTTTGACAATAATTGCAAAATTAAGGAAAGAGAGGCTTGAATTTCAGTTACCTTAGTATCCAGAGAATCAATTCTTTGATTGATTGAGGTTTGTTCTGAAACAACAGATTTCACTTGGGATTCCACTACCCTCAGTTGTAAAGTAGTAGGCACCTTTGTAAAATTATTAAAGATATCAGTCCTCACTTTTTCAGTTGAACCCTTGATAGAATCAATCTCACTTTTCAGGCTTTTGGATAACAGAGTAGTAGCCTTCAGATGATTCTTCAAGTCTTGATTCTCTATAGATTTCACTGCATTATAGGCATGTTCAATAGCAGAAGAAAAACTGATAGATTCATCAGATTGGTGCCATGAATTGTTCCATTCATGCTGTCTAAATGCCTCTGCAGGATCAAAGAAAGGAATAGAAAAATCTTGTCTCTGATCTTTCCCAGTATAAGCATTGCCAGCCATAAATGTACTTGAGGAACCAAAATTAGTTCCAAGACTAATTTTGAGTGCTGTAGCAAGCTGTTCCTTCTCTTTTCGATTCTCATCATCATCATCACTATCATCAGAAGTATCATCAGCAGTATCATGTGTAATATCAGGATCAGGAATAGCAATACCTTTCTGTTTATCCTGTGGTTCTGAGATAGGATGATCCATTGGTCTTGAACGAAGTGGCTGTATCAAAATAGGTTCATTATCAGGAGCACCACTAGCGTCAGGATGAACATCGTCAGGATTTGATATGCTTGCATCAGTATTTGCTACCAACGGTTCTTGTGGAGCTTGAGGTTCAGAAGCTGCTTCAACACTTTGAGTTAAAGGTTCTTGTGTGCTTCCCTCATTGACAATGTTCTCGACCAATCTTTCAACAGAAGCTATAGCTTTGCCTGCATCTTCACTTTGAGAAGATGGTTCTTGTGTAGCTGGAATGTTGATGTCTTCATTCTCCCTTTGAGAAAATGGTTCTTGTGTGACCATTCCACTAGCTAAGCCTTCACCCAAACTTTGATTGAGTGGTTCTTGTGTGGCAGGATCAACAGTAGCTGCTGAATTACTCTGAAATTCAGGTTCTTGTGGGCTTGATCCTTTCAGCTTCTTCTGTCTCTGATAGACTAACTCTTCTGCATTCCTCTTTTTCTTTGATGTAGGTGTAAGACCAACCAAGGAAGCAGTTGTAGAAACCTTCTCCCAAGAAATTTCTCTAATCTGAGATGGAGAGGCTGGAGAGTCTGATATAGAGACAACTTTTGTTGTTGCATCAGGAATACTAACATCAGGATTTGCTAGAGCATCAGGAGTAGATGACTCACCAGGATTTGATGTCTGAATATCAGTATCCTTCATGTGCACTGTCAAAGGAATATGATACCTGCTCTTTGATAATTTCCTTGTCTTTTGTGGTTTTGATGAAGGTACCACAGCTTTAGTAGCAGTATCAGCAACTTCCTTGTTCACATTCATCACAGAGGATATAGGTAAGTCATCCTCTGAATCACTTTCATCAATCAACCTTAACTTCCTTTTCACAGGAACATTCTTAACAACCTTATCAGCTTTCTTCACCAGGACCCCTTGTACACCCCCTTGTATCTTCTTTTTAGTAGTGGTGTAGAGGAAAAATCCTTTGAACCTGATTGCCTTCCAGACACATCAGTTCTAGCTGATTTCTTTGATTTTACAACTAAAGTCTTTTGAGAGACAGTAGAGGTGGTTGTTAACTGTTTAGACTGTTTAGGTTGCATGCTTGTGTCAGGAACAAGGTGGGTTGGGCCTTGCCCCATAGCATTAGAAAGTAGTCCATAATTTGCCATATCAGGATTGAAAAAATATTCAATAAGATTAAAATAAAATTTTATTTAAGAAAACAAAATTTATTTTAACAATCCTGAATAGCGTTTTGGTTTAAGAAAAATAACCAAATTAATGGTCATAGAATTAAAACACGCTTACCAGCAAACGAGGCAAAAATATTTATGGAAAACTGAACCGTCTCATCGAGATTGTAGAAATGACCTGCACCCTTAATACACATTCTCTATAAAAAAGAACTGTTAAGCATAACATCATTTATTTATTAAAAGCACAAACCCTTTCCAGAGAAAAACTTACGAAAAACTTTTCACCTTTTTCATTTTTCAATGGCTGCCAACAATCAAAACAACATACCTGATGAAGAGCTTGACTTGATTTGGCAGGAGATGGATGAGGCTCTTGCTGAGATGGAGCCACAACCAGTTCCTGACCCTCAGGAATATGAAGCGTTTATAAACGCTATGGTTGATGTGGTGTGGCACGACTTTGTGCAAGCCAATCCTGGCTGGAATCCTCTTGAGAATCTCATTTGATGCAAGTGCTTCATGCACGGTGGAGGCAAGGAAGCATCCCGGTGATCACGATGACGATCCGCCTTCAAGTGCATCAGTTCCTCTTCTTGTCCTTTAAGGACATAGAAATCTTCCAATCCTGATGGACTGTGAAGCTGCTCAGGAGCATTCATGCTAATTTGCAGGGCACATGTTCATGCTTATCTGTAAAGCACGAGTTCCTGAGTAGAAAATAGACTAGGAAAACAAATATGTAATTTCCATTTTTCATGTGTAATGAATCTTCAAGTATTAATGAATTTTGTCCATTTTCTCAATTGTTTTCTTCCTGTACTTGCCTGCAAAATTTGTTAGTAACACTCATAGTGATATAGAGATGATAAATAATAAACTCTGATAATAATGAAATTGAGATTGATAATTAAGACTGAAAACTTAATCAAAGACTAAGTAATAATCTAATTGTCCAGAGTTTACCAGGAGTGTTGATGACAAATTAGCATAGAACCTCTGGTTTTCATACCAGCTTCAATATCTGAGCATCAGGATTTGACCAATTGATTTCCTGTCAGGATTGAGTCCTATCAGGATTTGATCAAAGATACATAGCTTTCTGAATAACCATCGGGATTTGACAGTTATCAGGATTTCCTCTCTGTAGCTTTTCCTCAGAAATTCTCAAAATTCATCATTCCAAGTTCATTCACCAATTTATTGAAAGTAGCTTCAGGTAGTGGCTTGGTGAATATATCAGCTAGTTGTTGATCAGTAGGAACAAAGTGAAGTTCAATTGTTCCTTCCAGAACCTGTTCTCTTATAAAGTGATATCTGATACTAATGTGTTTAGTAAGAGAATGCTGAACTGGATTTCCTGTCATTGCAATAGCACTTTGGTTATCACAATAAATAGGGATTTTTGAATATGACAGGCCATAATCTAACAACTGATTTCTCATCCACATTATCTGAGCACAACAACTTCCTGCAGCAATGTACTCGGCTTCTGCAGTTGAAGTGGAAATAGATTTCTGCTTTTTACTGAACCATGAAACTAGTCTTCCACCCAAAAATTGACAACTTACTGAAGTACTTTTCCTGTCTATTTTGCATCCTGCAAAATCAGCATCTGAATAACCAGACAACCCAAAATCTGATTCCCTTGCATACCAAAGGCCAAGTGAAGGAGTGCCTTTGAGATATCTGAAAATTCTTTTGACTGCAATCAGATGTGGTTCTCTAGGTTTTGCTTGAAATCTTGCACATAGACAGGTTGCAAACATGATATCTGGTCTACTGGCAGTGAGATACAATAAAGAGCCAATCATTCCTCTGTAGTGAGTTACATCTACCTCTTCACCTTGATCAGGATCAAGTTTGGTAGCTGTAGCTATGGGAGTTGAAGCAGGAGTACTGTCTTGCATGTTAAACCTTGTCAGTAAATTCCTTGTGTATTTAGACTGATTAATAAAAATCCCTTCATCAGTCTGTTTAACTTGAAGACCCAGAAAGTAACTCATTTCTCCCATCATGCTCATTTGATATCTTGACTGCATAAGCTTGGAAAACTTTTCACACAGCTTATTGTTTGTTGACCCAAAAATGATATCATCAACATAAATCTGAACTAACAGCAACTCCTTACCATGATTCAAATAAAATAGAGTTTTATCAATTGCACCTCTTTTGAATCCACTTTCCAGTAAGAATTGAGCTAAGGTTTCATACCATGCTCTTGGAGCTTGCTTTAGTCCATAAAGTGCCTTATCCAGTCTGTAGACATGATCTGGATATTTAGGATCAATGAAACCAGGAGGTTGTTCAACATAAACTTCTTCCTCCAGTTCACCATTTAAGAAAGCACTTTTAACATCCATCTGGAAAACCTTGAATTTCTTATGTGCTGCATAAGCAAGAAATATCCTGATGGCTTCTAGTCTTGCAACAGGAGCAAAAGTTTCATCATAGTCAATTCCCTCTTGTTGGGAATACCCCTTTGCAACTAGTCTAGCTTTATTTCTGATAATGACTCCATCAGAATCAGTCTTGTTCTTGAAAATCCACTTTGTACCAACAATTGATCTATTCTTTGGTCTTGGTACCAGTTTCCGGACTTCATTCCTTTCAAATTCATTCAGTTCTTCTTGCATTGCAGTAACCCAATCAGCATCTTTAAGTGCATCTTCAACTTTCTTAGGCTCCTCTTTGAATAGAAAGTTATTATATAAACATTCATTCTGAGTTGCACTTCTTGTTTGAACACCTGCATCAGGATCTCCAATTATCAAATCAGGAGAATGATCTTTTGTCCATTTCCTTGCTGGTGTCAAATTGTTTCTTGAAGTAGATGCTCCCCCTGGATTGGTGTTATCTTGATTGAAAGAATTTGATTGATTTGAAGCTCTCCCTGAATTATTGCTATGCCCTCCTGATGTGTTGTTATCAGGATCTTCACTTGAATCAGTATCTGAAGAATTCTGTCCTGATGATTGAGTTGACTCTGAACTTGTAGTTGAATGCCGTTGCTCCCCCTCAACATTAGCACTACTAGTTGTATCACTGTTGTTTGCATCATCAGTATTAGCACCATCAGTACCTGGTGAGTCATCAGGATTTGGTGACCCATCAGTATCTGATGAATTGACAGGATCTGATTCACTTTCTTCAAGTTCCTTGGAAGCTTCATTTTCAAATAACAATCTATCATGCGAGTCTTCAATGATTCCAGTTATCTTCTTATCATCAAAAGATACATGTATTGACTCCATGACAGTTCTTGTTCTCAAATTAAAAACTCTGAAGGCTCTTGATGTAGGATAACCTATGAATATTCCTTCATCAGCCTTTGTTTCAAATTTCCCTAGCTGTTCAGGATGAGTTCTGAGAACAAAACATTTACAGACAAACACATGCAAATGCTTCAGACTTGGTTTCTTCTCCTTGAGTGACTGATAAGGAGTGACACCATGCCTGTTTATCAATGTGCGATTTTGTGTATAGCATGCTGTGTTGACTGCTTCTGCCCAGAAATATGTAGGTAATTTAGCTTCTTCCAACATAGTTCTGCCAGCTTCAATAAGAGTTCTATTCTTCCTTTCTACTACTCCATTTTGCTGAGGTGTGCCAGGAGCAGAGAATTGTTGAATGATTCCTTTGTATTTGCAGAACTCTTCCATCTTTGAATTCTTAAATTCAGTACCATTATCACTTCTCAGAATCTTGACTTTGTACTTTGTGGTTGTCTCAATCATCCTCACATGATCCAACAGAACTTCAGGAGTTTCATCTTTTCTGTGCAGAAAATACACCCAGGTGAATCTAGAATATTCATCAACAATTACAAGAGTGTACCTTTTCTTACTGATGGACATGATGTTGACTGGACCAAACAGATCAAGATGTAGCATGTGATATGGTTCTTCAATAGAGGATTCTGATTTACTCTGGAATGATGTCCTTCTTTGTTTTGCTTTTTGGCATGCATCACAGAGTCCATCAGGTGTATACAAGACATTAGGTAATCCTCTTACTAACTCTTTCTTAACCAACTCATTGATGTTGCTGAAGTTGAGATGAGAAAGCTTCTTGTGCCAATTCCAACTTTCATCTACTGAAGCTTTACTGATGAAACATGTAGGGGAGCCATCAGTATCTGAGAGAATGTTGGCTTCATATATGTTACCATGCCTGTAGCCAGTTAGTGCTATCTTCCCTGTTGCTTTACTGACTACTTCACAATGTGTGGAATAGAAATTGACATGATAACCTCTGTCAGTGATTTGACTAATACTCAACAAGTTGTGTTTTAGTCCCTTCACTAGAGCTACTTTTTCAATGATGACATTTCAAATGATTATATTGCCATATCCCAAGGTTTGTCCAATGTTGCCATCTCCATAAGACACAGTTGGGCCAGCTTTTTCCTCATATTCTGATAACAGGGCTTTGTTTCCAGTCATGTGCACAGAACATCCACTATCCATGACTAACACATTTTTCCTTTTACCCTGCATCAGAATAATAAAACACTAGTCAGAATGTTTAGGAACCCACACTTGTTGGATTCCTTGTTCATGCATTTTATTAAATTTAACAGCAGAAGACTTTTTGACTTTAGCAGTCCTGACAGGATTTACTCCATCAAGATTTGCTTTGTCAGTATCAGTATTAACAAAAGCATGCTTCACTATGACATTTTCAGTTCTATTAGACTTTGTACTACTTTCAAACTTAGGCAATGGATCATAAAAGTTATAGTACAAATCATGATACTCTTTACATGTATAAATAGAATGCCATAGACTACCACAATGAAAACAGGAATTCTGTGATTTGTAAAATACTGATCTATTCCTAACATCAGACTTAGGAACTTCAGCCATTTTCTTCTTACTCTTTTTACAATCAATAGCAAGATGATTAGAGTTACCACAGTTAAAACATCTCTTTCTAGGTGCATTTGGGATATACTTATAACCATTTTCTTTATTGATCCCAATTTTACCATTCCTGTTTCTCTTAACAGTAGCTTCCTTTTTCTTATCTGTAACCTCACAGATTTTATCTTTAAGCTGTTTCTGAGACAATAGACCTACATTCTTAGTGACTTTGTTCATGACAGGTTTAGACTTTATAATTTTAATTCCTTGAGTAGAAGAAGATCCCTTTTCAAAAGTAGAATTGGAATCCTTACCAAAAACAAAATTAACAGGAGTAATCTTAGATTTGGTTGTGTCTATAACATGTCTATAGGTCTTTGGACTGACTGTCTCATCAATGACAATTTTCTCTGCTAATTTCTTATCTTCATCTGACTTATATCCTAGACACTCTTTCCAATTCTTAGAGATATTAATCTCATGAAATTTCCTACCAGAGTCTGTCCAGGTTCTGATTTTCTCATTAGCATATTCAAGTTCTTTTTCAAGGAAAGTACATTTAGATGTCATCTCTAAGTGCATGTGTTTAGCATTATCATATTCTTTTTGTACTTCTTGCATACGAGAAAATTCAGCTTCTAATATCTCATTCCTCTTTCTAAGGTCAGACATCTCAGATAAGATTCTAGTATTCTCAGCAGTTTGACTTCTAAAGCTAATATATAATGACTTTAGAAAACGTCTTAACTCAGAAGCATTGTCAGTATCAAAATCAAAGATAGTATTTAGTACCTTATCATCAGGAGCAGCAGTTACATCAGCATTGGCCATTAACGCATAGTTGACTACCTCAGTATCAGATTCTGAGGAAGAGTCCATCCAATCCTTGCTTGATGTGATGAGTGCCTTTGTCTTGTTGCATTCAGAAGCAAAGTGACCCATACCATTACACTTGTAGCATCTAACCTTTGACTTGTCAAATTTGCTACCCTTGCTGTCCTTTTTGATATACTTGTCTTTGTCTGCTTTGAAGGTCTTTTTCTGAAAGTTGCCTTGTCTTCTATTCTTCCTGAACTTCATCCTTCTGAAGTTTCTGACAATCATAGCAACCATCTCTTCCATGTCTGAGTCAGAAGAATCATCACCAGTATTGGCATCAGGATTGCCATCAGTATCTGATGAAGAGTCGTCAGGATCTGATTCAGCTACTCTTGATTTACTTCTAGAGACCTCCATAGCTTTTCCTTTTGATTTAGCCTCTGCTTTCAAAGCAATTGATTTTGCCTTGCTGCTTTTCTTGTTCTTCCTCTGTTGAACTTCAAGATCATGATTTCTTAGCATCCCATAGATCTCATCAAGAGACACAATGTTCAGATCATACTGGTGTCTAATGATTGAGGTCTGAGTATCCCATTCTTCAGGTAAAGCTCTAAGAAATTTGGTGTTTGAATCTTCAGTTTCATATACTTTGTCAACTAAGGATAAGCTATTCAATAGTGTCAGGAATCTATCATATAGATCAGTCAGGCTCTCTTCAGGTCTTGCATCGAATTGTTCATATTCTTGAATTAATAGAGCCCTTCTGTTTCTCTTGACAGATCCAGATCCCTGGCACTGAGTTTCCAAAGTATCCCAGATTTCTTTTGAAGACTTGCATGCAATCACTCTGTTTGACATGACAGCATCAAGGCTATTATGCAAGATATTCTTTATCTTTGGTTCCCTGAGTACATGAGCTTTTTCTTCTGGAGTCCATTCAGCTTTAGCTTTGACCACATAATGTTCTGGTACTGTATCTGTTCGTTCTACGAACTTTGTTGGTATATATGGTCCATCACGAATCCTGTCCAAGTAGTCAGGATCCATAGCCTCCAGGTACATCAGCATCTTTACCCTCCATGTAGGATATTATTCTGATATCTTTAAGATGGGAATCTTCATGCTTTCATACTTGGTTGTCGACATCTTTAGATCGTATCTGATTCAGAAATAAATCAGTTTGCTCTGATACCAATTGTTGCCCAGTAATAATCTATTGTAGAAGGGGGGTTGAATACAATAGTGTAAGATAATCGACTTCTTAATGTATATATCACAAATATGAAAAGAAAGATAACAGCTTTATTAAATCTGATATAAAACTGTTACAAACTCTCTCAAGAAATTCTGATGTTCTTGAGAGCTGCTAGTTTACAAAAACTCTCTCAAGAAATTTTGTTCTTAAGAGCTTCTCTTCGATTATGTTCTCTCTCGAATGAATACATAAATCGAAACCAAGACTGTGTTTATATAGTGCACACAGCTTCTCTATCAATAACAAGATAAGTCCTAATCAATAACAAAGATAGAAACCTATCCTTAATCGATAGCTACATTCTACAAACCAGGAACAGATAGAATAAACTTCCATGTTTATCTAGACTCCAAATATAACTCGAAGTAGGAATCCTGATCAGCTTCAAGTTCTGATGATCAATCCTGATCATAGTCTGAGTAGGAATCCTGATGATCAATAAGATACTGACGCTTGATCAAATACTGATGACCATGCAATACTGATGACGTCAGCAATCCTGATCAGTTGAGTCTAGCTTCTGATGATCATTGAATTCTGATCTAACATTTTATATGTTGAATGTTCTAGATTCTTCTAGAACCTTCAATATACGTTTCCCGCCTATGAGTTTTCTAGGTTCTTCTAGAACTTATAATTCAAATTTTGAATTCGTTTGGGCTTCCCGCCTGTAAGAGGCCCAATGACCTGTTCTTGGTACATTTACCGTCTATAGACGGTTCATTTGAACGTTATCACCGGCTGTAATTCCTATAAATTGAGTAGAGTAGGACTTCCGTTTTTCATACTTCAAAGTCATCCTACTAAATTTTCTCAGAAACTTTACTTAGAAAAGCTCTGCTAGGGTTCTGCGGCAAAGCGATTTCCGGCTTCCAACCACCGTGGGTTTTTCCAGTTTCCGTTTAAATCTTCATCTTCTTCGTCAAGATTTCTGGGTTCAAGCATTCTTTCGAAGGATTTCAATGGCGGATTCAAGCTCATCCCAATCCCAGATTTCTCAGCCTTCTCGTCCTGCTAGAGCGAATCGAGGTAACCCACCTCCAAAATCTCTAGTTCATGCAAACGTTTTTTCTCTTAGAGATTTACTTTCTGATTTTGGGGATGCTTTTCCCAATCTTCTTCATTTAGAGGCCCATAATATTCCTTCTAAATATAAACAGAGTAGGGTTGATGATATTTCTGTCTTTTCGGTATCAAGGCCCCTTATAGGGCCGTAGCTCCTGGGCCTAATGATAGGGCCTGTTATCCTAAGCCTGGGGCCATTAGTGTAACAGCCCCAAATCCGGGGTCAGGGATTTAGGGTAGTCACGATCCATGTACTCCTTCCCTTACCTGTATTACTCACACCATTCATAATTCACCTGCTCATGACCCCACAATATATGTCTCACACACACACACACAGGTTAGAGTCTCAGAAACGACACAATACAACAACTACGGAATAAATAATTTTTATTACAATACCCAAATGTCTTTTGAATCTGTTACTGATACAATTTCTAAGTATTGTTACATTACCAACTTAGCCTTCTGATGCTCACAATCCTATCATACCATTCATGTCTATACATAAGTTGAATACCAAAAGCCGTAGCCTGATTCGATTGGTTCGTACTACTCTCGGGATCACTGCTAGAAACTGTTTATGGAAACGCCTTGCGAGGTATGTGCCGTCCCATTGGCATCCTGCTTCGCTGCTATATAATATATATAAAACAATAGCAAGAGTGAGCGATAGCTCAGCAAGGTAATGAAAGTATGGCATAATTCTGCCTTTAATGCAACCCAGAAATAAAGCGGGTATAAGACAATAATTTGTCAAAATATCTCGATACTGAAATTATTTCCTTATCGGAATGTATTCCAAAAATAGTACCATTGTGGTATTTCAAATATCATTTCCATAATACTCTGCAACTTTCGATATTCATACTATGAACAAAGTTCTAGTATAATATAAAAGATGAAATAACAAGGTAACTCAGTATATCCTTTCCATAAAATATCTGCGATATAAAATATAAGCAGACTATCAACATATAACTGGAAAGATGAAGTTATAAGGAAAATTCAAATATCATCTTTCATATCAAACATTTACCTCATATCATAATTTGGAAATAAAGACAAGGCAAAATATTTCCAATCCACTTTCTAAACTTGAATAAACTTGCATGAACTTTCTTTCTCTGATAACTTGCATAAAACATTTTCTTTCTCTGATAACTTGCATAAAACTTTCTTTCTCTGATAACTTGCATAAAACTTTTTCTTTCATGGATGATGAACTATAGATGGAGATTCTAGGCGACAGGAATACCCCTACGATGATCAGTCGCAAGGCGTATCCCCCATGGTCTTTTTCTACGTAGAAGGGAAGAATAGACAGTCTCTCACTGACCTACCTCCCCGCCTTCGGTTGTAGGTGGGAAGAACATACCCGTTCATAGTCCGTCAGTCTGTTACTCTCCTCTTACCCTATGGTCGGGCACTTACTTATCATCTAAGGGAAGAACATACCCGTTCATAGTCCGTCGGTCTTATTGTAATTCCCTTAGGGGACAGGCGCCACTCAGTCCCTTACATATTCTCCGAGTTCAATTGAATCCACAATTCTGAAACATAAAGCTCCTTTCCCTTTTTCCTCAAGTATACGACTCCAGAAAGTAGTCATATCTGGTTGGAAAGGAAAATTCACCCATATTTCCCAAGCTGATGCTTGTTCATGGATACATCTTATTCCACTGATCTTACTCCTCGAGCCTTGAGGAAGTAATCAAAATCATTTTGATGGTAGCATACAAGGTGTTAAATGAATAGTTTCAAAAAGATTTAGGACCGGGAAGTCCACTTGGAACAAACATTTAACCTTGAGAAAGGTCCCCTGAGTCTTTGTAGTTTGAGCGAACATTTAAGTCTTTCTGAATATAGACTTAAAAGGAAAATAGATTTGGGAACCTTCTCTACTTATATTTATACTTATATTTATAATTGTCTGAATAAAACTTTATTAGTTATCTAGGGTTAAAGAGTAGCTTTCACAAAATACTTCCTTAAGAAGTAGGGCTTTAAATAGTGAATGAAAACTATATTTAATAAAGAATATTTATTTAGAAGTAATTCCCAAATATTTTCTTAAGAAAAGAATGGATAAAATGATAATATAATAATATAACCCTAGATAACAACTGATACCATTCCCGGTCCGTATCATAATTACAGAGTATATACCCCCTACTGAGGGTTTCTCTTGACATGTCGGCTTATAAATATTGCCATAACCATAACTTATAAGTCCAACTTATATTTAGCAACTTTTACTTATCATCATAAGTATCGTTTCGAAATCATGAACACATAGCATATATCTCAATATCTTTTATTTATCACAACAATAGTTTATAAAGGCATAGGTTTGAAAACTTGCCTGATGCTCGAGAAGTGATAGGGGTTCGCGACGATGCCGGACAATCTAGACAAAGTCAAAGAAAACGCACGATTAATCCCCTGGATAATCCACTTGTACTCAATGCTTAAACACGTAAGCGAAACACGACCAAGGAATTACTAGCTCGTTATAGGCTCATACTAAGTCCATGTTTAATCGACAATTACTTAAGTCGTAGGTTTAGTCCGAAATCGATCCTCGAATACAAGTTATACTTAACCATTTACAACATTGGTTTCTAAGTCATGTTCTTTGTGGTTTTCGCTTGCGCAACCTCGGCTAACACATTTTTATAAAATCGAAAAATAATCTTTTTAATACGAATCATTTTCGTGAGCCTTCCTAACTGTCTCTAGTATTATTCCTCAAAGTTTCACATTTTAATATGGCTTCTAAGTGGTCTAAATATAGCCTCAAAGTGACTGACCAGAGATGGGTTGTTCCTCCGAACGGCGTTTACTAAAACTCACTTTTCTCTTAAACCGTAAATCGGATTAACATGATTCTTGCGCTCACGTAAACTAGAAACAAGGCTCTACACAGTCATGTTTGTCATTGAACCAAAAGAGGCAGTTAAAGTTTCGGATTCTAGGCAGTTTATAGAGTTACCGAAAATCGGGCATTACGACGGCTTAAAATCGCATAATCCAATTTTGTCACAACATAACCAAGCCACACCGGGCATACCATACATCCACAACCTCAACAAACAACCATCATACACCTCTAAGGTCAGTGGCGAGGCTCAAATCCAACACCCATCATTTTACACATTTAAACAAAGCCAAACAATCACTAAATCACTTAATCATAATCTTAACTTTACATGAACATCAAAACCACTTCAAAACTCATATAAAGAAAAAGGGGCAGAGGTTTTTATACCTTCCTTGATGCTTCATATACACTAACAATGGTTTATAATCCTTCCTTGAGCTTTGAACAAACCTTAACAAGCTTAATCCTTAAGAAACAAAATCAAGAATCATGAAAAGTTACTATTCATCCCCTTCTTGTAAAATCCATAAAACATCGAAAAATTAGATTTTTTTACCAGACCTTGTACTCTTCATAAGATTTCTTTTGAGTTATAGATCGCCCAATTTGAAGCTTCCTAGCTAGGGTTTTGAGCCCCATCTTTCCGCTGCACAGAAACTGGACAGTTTGGGTTCTCCAACTTGGGGATGCGATTTGGCTAGGCTTCACTCCTTTGTTGTACATGAACTTTTGTACGAATGTTACATATGGAGTGGAGAAGTTATGTTTAAAATTTGGTGATTTTAGGACAAGTAGATTTTGAGTTATGAATTTTTCTCTCCTCCTTGTGCAAGCTGAGCCGAAAAATGGGGGAGAGTTCTTCCTCTTCTTTTTTTTTCTTTGTCTTGGTTAATAAATAAAATGCTGATATTTTGTGGTTAAAAAGGGGGTGAGTCATCACCTTTATTGCTTAGTCAGTGGACACGTGTCAAGCATGCAGGAGGGTGGCTAAAGTAGCTTTACGGGTTTGCTTTACTGGTTCGTTTCCTTTCACATGGATGATCCAAATGTTGCATCCCTCGAATTAATCTTGTTACATGTTACTTCCATGTCTATATTTAATCCTGTAAATGTTGCCTTGTTCCTCTTGAAACGATTCGAAATATTTCCCAAAAAGAGCGAATAAAACTCTACGCGATTCTCGTAGTGAATAGTAACTATTCACTATTCGCTCCAACAATCGAATTCTTAAATCAACTTTAATAAAATAATAAAATATAAAATCCTTGGATTCTTATTATACCATATCCTTAATCCATGATTCGTTCGCTTAATCGCTTAATCTCGTTATAAAGTCTCAGCGGTTTCTAGAACGTTCGTTTCACTGTCCCAGTGGTTTTTGTTCTAAATTCTCAAATCAAATATAATAAAATACCAAAATATTAAATACTCAAATCCTCAAAGTTAATATCCCAGTTCTTGAATATAATAATATATAATTCGCTGCCCGGTCAGATACTATACCAAAATAAAATTTGGAATTCCTGAATTCCGATCGTCTTTGCATTCACTTATTTACTCCGTAGATCACAAATATGACTTCGGAATATCCACACTACGTCTTGTACATAGGTGGCATGAAAATTTTTCTTAACCCTCAAAATCACTATTCATCCTCCACATTCACTATTCACTGATGCACCTAGTCATAATAAGAAAAGTTTTAAATTTTTCCAAAAATTCGGGTTATTACAATTAGGATTTATAAAGAAACTTTTTATTCTGGTTTTCGCCTTCCTCCTCACCCATTTGTTCTTCGTTTATTAGCTGAGGTCCAAATTTGTCCCACACAACTAATGCTCAATGGGTGGAGATTCATATATTGCTTCTTCGCCCAATGCATGAAACATAGGGTAGAGCCCAGTGTATCAGTATTTCGATATCTTTTTAAGTTTGTCAATGCTTCGGATGATTAGGGTTGGGTTAAAATTCAATATCGAACTTTAAACCGTAGTTGCTTTGTTTCTGGTTCTTCTCCCGACTCTCTTCCCTTATGGAAAAAAGAGTGGTTCTATATTTACTTAGATGGGGATGATTGGAACAATTATTTTTGTCCTCACTTCACAGGGGCTACGGATGGTTCTTTAAGGTCCCTCAAATTAGGGGTAGACGATATTGCGGCAATTCAACTCTTGACAGGTGATTGCCTGCATCATTGCAATCTCCTAATTTCTGAGGATAACCTTCAAGCTGTGGGGCTTAGTACCCTCGAACCTCGGGGTATATAACCTTAACTTTATTTTTTATTCTTACTTGTTATCATATAATATGATTGTGACATTTGCTTTTTCTTTTCAGCCAAAGCTGCTTTGGGTGCTATTTTCAAGAGGAGGGAGGACCATGCCTCTAAAGCTGTGGTCATGGAAGTTGAGAGAGTTTCCAAACGGAAGAAGGCAGGAGATGGCTCCCCTGCTGTGGAGAAGGTGCCAGCTTTTTTGACTGAGCAGCCTATCCCTGTTGATGAGGACCCCAACCCATTTGTGGTTAAATGGGGTTTGCTCAACAGGGATACCATAGTTGGTGATTCCAGGGCTGCAGCAGAGTGGTCCAGGAATGTGGTCACTCCAAGGGACGTGGCCCACGTTGTGGAGTCCTTAGAGGATCTCCAGATTGAGCTTCTTGGGGCCCAAGCCCTTGCTTCTGTAAGTAATTTTCACTTTTGTTTATTCTTTCTTTTAGTTGTTCATTCTTTAAATATGTGCCTTTGTTTTATAGGCTAATACCTATCATCAAGCTGCTCTTCACAACTTGAAGGCAGTTTGAGCTGAGAAGTTGATAGCCGAGAGAGACAGGGACAAATATTTTGCTTCCTCTACCTCGAACTTCGAGAGGTTTAGAGAAGTCGAGAGGGAGTTTGTGGCTGAGAAGGAGAGGGTTAGGCAGCTGGAGGCCCAACTCCAAAGGGCCCAACTCCAAAGGAGTTTGATGACCTCCTTAATGCTGAGTATGATGCTAACTTTCCGACCCCACATCTAAGCCTATTGATGATTCTGAGCTCTTTTTGGATTCTGAGCCAGTTAGAGAGGGAGATGCTGCTAAGGATGATGTTCCCCTTAACTTAGAGGGAGATACTCCTCAGGATGATATAGCCTAGGTTGGCCCTGCGTGGCTATTTTCTTTATTTATGTTCTTTTCTGAACTCACCCTTCGGGGTTTTAATTTAACTTTCTTAGTAAGTTTATTTCAGCTTTTCTTGATTTTGCATGCTTAGTTCACATGTCTATCAGAATGCTTTGCATATATAATGAAATCATAAGAATATGGAATTCATAACTTTAAAAATGGGATCAACCCTTACATAATACTCAAGTTTAAAAACTTGGATTGGTTTCGTCGAACCTTATTTATAGTAGTGTGTCCACTTGGGAAACACTTTAAACATAATAAACTTTCAGATTGGAGGCATGCCAAGTCCTTGTTACCTCATGCCCTTCAAGGGTTTCTAGTTTGTATGAGCCTCGACCAAATACGTTCTTGACACGATATGGTCCTTCCCAATTTGGGGCCAACTTCCCTTTTTGTCCAACTCCGGATGCTTCAACCTTTCTGAGAACCAAGTCTCCTTGACGAAAGAACCTTTCTTTAACCCTTAGGTTGTAGTAGAAAGAGGCTTTCTTTTGATGTTCAACTATCTTGGCGTTTGCTTCATCTCTAACTTCGTCAATTAGATCCAAAGCTAGCCTCAAGCCTTCTTCATTTTCTTCTGGTTCATAAGCCTCAACTCTTGGGGAGGTGTGAGTAATCTCCACCGGGACCACTGCCTCTGCTCCATAAGCCAATAGAAATGGAGTTGCCCCGGTGGTGACTTTACAAGTAGTACGATATGCCCAAAGTATGGGGAGTAATTCGTCTACCCAAGTGTTTTTGGAGCGTTCAACTCTTTTCTTTAGTCCATCCAATAGAAGTGAGGATGGGCAACAGAAGTGAAGCGCAACTTGATATCGTTCTCATCACAATACTTCTTGAACTCATCGTTGTTAAACTGAGTTCCATTGTCCGTGACCAGGACTCGTGGAATTCCATATCTGCATATCACATTTTCCCAGAAGAATTGCATTACTTGCTTGGTGGTTATCTTGGCTAATGGCTTAGCCTCAATCCACTTGGTGAAGTAGTCAATGGCTACTATCAAGAACTTTCTCTGAGCACTTGCCATAGGAAATGGCCCAAGTATATCCATTCCCCACATAGCAAAGGGGATAGGTGAGTTAATGGATGTCATCATCTCTGGTGGTTGTCTAACCACTGGTGCATGTTTCTGGCACCGTTCACATTTCTTCACATAGCTTTTAGCATCATCAAGCATGCTTGGCCAATAGAAACCTAGACGGGTGACTTTATGAGCAAGGGCTCTGCCCCCAAGTGTTGCCCACAAATCCCTTCATGCACTTCCTTTAGGGCCAATTCCGCCTCTTGAGGTCTCAAGCACTTTAAGTATGGAATAACAAAAGATTTCTTGTATAGGATTCCCTCAATTAGGGCATACCTTAGTGCTATGACGTATAGCTTTCGTGCTTCTGAAGTGTCGTTGGGCAGCCACCCAGTTTCCAGATGAGTTTTGATGGGATCAATCCAACAACTGGTAATACCAATGGGTGCTACCAGCTTTCCGTTGATGCTTGGGGTCTTCAAGACTTGGAAGTAAACACTCCATGCATAGTTTTCAATCTCGGAAGAAGCAAACTTAGACAAGGCATCGGCCTTCACATTCTCTTCCCTTGGAATGTGTTCCACATAACATTCATCAAATTGAGTCATGATGGCCATGACAAGTTTTAAGTACTTGGCCATGACTTCATCTCTGGCCTCAAATTCCCCATTCACTTGGGAAACCACTAGCCTCGAATCTCCACATACTTTCAGAGTTTTGACCCTCAGGGCTCCAGCCAGCCCTAAACCAGCTATCAGAGCTTCATACTCAGCCTCATTGTTTGTCGTTGGGAAGTCAAGCTTTAGTGCATACTCTACGAGGAATCCATCAGGACTTTGTAGCACCAAACCAGCTCCACTTGATTTTGTTTTTGATGTTCCATCAAAATAGAGCACCCAATATTCTTTGAAGTCCGTTTCTTCATCTTTCTTATCTTTCACTATCACTTCCTGCCCCCCGACTTCTTGGTTGTCAATGGTGCATTCAACCATGAAGTCAGCAAGTTCTTGAGCTTTTATGGCCGTCTGAGGCTTATATTTGATATCAAATTCTCCCAATTCAATGGCCCATTTGATCAATCTTCCACTAACTTGAGAGCTATGCAAGATGTTTCTTAGAGGTTGATCAGTCAAGACCTCTATCTTGTGAGCCTGGAAGTAGGGGCGTAGCTTTCTTGAGGCCATTATCAAGGCTAAGGCAAACTTCTCTATGGTAGAGTAGTTTATTTCTGCCCCGTGCAGGATCTTGCTCACGTAGTAGATGGGTTTCTGAACCTTTAACTCTTCTTTTACCAAAACAGCTCTGAGGGCAGTGTTGGATACTGCCAAGTATAGATAAAGAACCTCTCCTGGTTTTGGTTTGGCCAATAGTGGTGGCTCAGCCATGTATTTCTTCAGGGCCTCAAAGGCCTCTTGGCTTTCAGTTGTCCATTCAAAATTTTTCACTTTTTTGAGTGCTTTGAAGAAGGGTAAACACTTCTCTCCAGACTTGGAGATGAATCTTCCTAATGCAGCCACTCTCCCTGTTAGTTTTTGGACATCCTTGACAGTCTTCGGTGGTTCCATGTCTAGAATTTCTTTGATTTTGTCGGGATTAGCCTCGATCCCTCTCTTGGAAATCATCAGGCCTAAGACCTTTCCCGAGCCTACACCAAAGGCACACTTAGCTGGATTCAACATCATCTTGTGGTGCCTTAGCACTTCGAATGCTTCTCGAAGGTGCTCAATGTGATCGGCCTTATCGAGGCTTTTGACTAACATGTCATCCACGTAGACCTCCATGGTTTTTCCAATAGGTGCTCAAAGATTTTGTTTACCAACCTTTGATAGGTCGCTCCTGCATTCTTAAGTCCAAAAGCCATGACTAAGAAACAGAAGACACCAAAGTCAGTGATGAATGATACCTTGGAGATGTCATCTTTGTGCATCTTGATTTGATTATATCCACTGAAGCCATCCATGAAACTTAGCATCTCATGCCCAGCAGTGGCATCTATTAGAGCATCAATCCTTGGTAAGGGAAAACAATCCTTAGGACATGCATCATTCAAGTCAGTGAAGTCGACGCACATTCTCCACTTCCCGTTAGCTTTTTTAACCATCACGGGGTTAGCTGACCATTCTGGGAATTGGATTTCCTCAATGAACCCTGCTTCCAAAAGCTTATTCACTTCTTGCTTAATGGCTTCAAGCCTCTCTGGAGCAAAACTTCTTTTCTTTTGCTTCGCTGTCTTCCTTTCTGGATCCACATTCAATTTGTGAGATATCAATTGGGGATCAATCCCTGGCATGTCGGCCGTTGTCCAAGCAAAAACGTCATTATTCTCTTGAAGAAAAGATATGAGCTTGCTTTTCAATGGCTCAGGTAGTAGTGCTCCAATATAAGTAACCTTCTCTGGTTCACCCGGGACTAAGGGAATTGGGATTAAATCCTCAGCTGGTTTTCCTCTTTGGTCCTCATTGTCACTAGTGTCCATGTCTTCAATGGGGAGAACCTGCCGCCCGATTCCATCAGGCCTTAGCGCGGCTACATAACAACTTCTAGCCATCTTTTGGTCTCCTCGTTCTTCACCAATCCCATTCCTCGTTGGGAACTTGATTTTTAGATGATAAGATGAGGCAACGGCCTTGAACGCATGAAGACCAGTCCTTCCCAGGATTGCATTGTAGGTTGAAGTTGCCTTTATAACTATGAAGTGCAGCATTTGAGTAGACGTATTCATCCCTTGCCCCATGGTCATTGGGAGTTGGATAGTGCCTTCCACTTTTGATTCCACCCCATTGAATCCGTATATAGGCATATTTGAGGGTGTTAGCTGAGAATCAGTGTAACCCATCTTGATAAAAGCATCGTGGAACAAGATATCCACTGAAGCTCCATTGTCAACCAGGACTCTCTTTGTTTCGGAGTTGCCTATCACAGGTACTTTGAGAAGAGGATCATCATGGGGAAACTTCACCCCTTCCAAGTCTGAATCGTCAAAACCTATTGACACTTCTGTTATGGCACGCTTCGGTGCTTCTCCAACCACAGTCATTACCTCTCGAGCATAAGCTTTTCTTGAGTTTCGGGAGGAGCCAGCAACAGTTGGCCCTCCAAATATCATGTTGAACACTGGCCCTCGGGGCTTGGGATTCCGATCTTGATCGTTGTCCCTTCTATCATAATCCTTCCTTTCATAGTTCCCCCTTTGGCTCCCTTGGCTTCCATCCTTAGTGAACTTGCTGAGTTTTCCTCTTCGTATCAGAAACTCAATCTCATCTTTCAATTGCCTACAATCGTCGGTGTCATGACCGACTTCTTTGTGGAACCGACAAAACTGATTTTGGTTCCGTTTGGACAAATCAGCCCTCATTGGCTTTGGCCATTTGAGATCTTCTTCCTTAGCTATCTCCATCAGAATTTGACTCCTGGGAGTATTCAATCTTGCATATTCTGTGAATTTTGGCCCAAAATTGTTTCTCTTGGGGGGAGAATCGGAGTTCTTTGATGTTCTGGGGAACTTTTCCTTGACGTCGTACTCCTGAGTTTCTTTCCTTTTCTTTGAGTTTCCACTGTAGCTAGCAGTGGGCTCATACTTTCTCATGCTTTCTTCAGCCTTGATATACTTTCCGGCTCTATCTTGGAGCTTCAGCATGTTCTCGGGTGGATGTTTAGCCAACGACCTTTTGAAGTGGTCATCAGTAGTTCCTTGTTGCAGGGCTATCATAGCCACCCTGTCCTCTAAGTCTGGGACTTTCAGAGCCTCCCGAGTAAATCGATTGATGTAGTCTCTTAGGGCTTCATTCTTTCCTTGACGTATTGCCCTGAGTGATGCAGAACTTTTCTCATGCACCGTTCCGCTAATGAACTGATTGATGAAAGCCTTGCTTAGTTCCTTGAATGACCCAATAGAGTTGGGAGGTAGACGGCTATACCAACGTTGGGCCATGCCTGCCAAGGTTTGTGGAAACGCCCTACACTTGACCGCATCGTTGGTTGGCTGCAACAGCAGTGCATTGGAGAAGGTCCTTACATGATTTGCGGGATCTCCCGTTCCATTATAGTCTTTGATCGAAGGCATCTTAAATTTTCTGGATATAGCCATTTTCATGATGTCTTGAGTAAACGGTGGTGTAGGATCATCAGGATCTCCTAGGGGCAATAGAATACTAGGATCACCCCTTGGGGCTTCGGCCCTCTTGGTTCTCCTTGCCGGTGGATCCAAGTTGATTATCAGGATCCCTTCAGTCGTTCGGCCCCGAGATTGAGCGGCCTCTTCCTCAGAAAGGAGTTTTTTGATCCTTGCAATCTCTGCCTCATGGGCTGCAAGTTTCTCCCTAGTAGTTTGGGGTTGCTCCCGATTTGTCTGGGAGGAACGTCTCCTTCTAGGGGCGACATCCTCCCCAGTTGTATAACCCTCATCTTCGGTGTATGGGCCAGAGTAATCTTGAACGAAAGGGGTCTGGCGAGTTTGGGGTCCCAGACCTTGAATATAAGGGGGTACATATGCCTCATGGTAGATTGGATTAGTTCCACTACCGCCCGCCATGGGTCGAGGGGGCATGCCATAGCTTGGCATCCCCAAAGTCTGATTCGCTTATTGAGGGAGATCAGTAGTATGGAGTTGAAGGCTCCTTGGTGCACTCATGAGCAGCGGGGAGGTCATGATTGGTTGCTGGTGAACGGTCTCTTGTGGATTAGATCCATGAATGACCATCTGCAGGGGATTCGTCCCTTCAACCGAAATCGGGATTTCCGGTCCTTGAGTGTTGGTGGGGATATTCACCCCTTGTGTGCCAGTTGTCGGTGGTGGCTGATCAGTCTCAGAGGTGTTAGGGCGATCATCGGGAGTTTGATTATCCCGAGCTGTTCTTCGTGTGCTTGCCAAGGTTGTTGTTGTTTTCCCACAGACGGCGCCAAATGTTGTGGATTAAAAAACGTGCTTGTGTATTTAATGCTAAGGTTTAATGAGCTTCGAGCTTTAATGGCTGCACTCGTGTTTCCGGACTAAATCGGTCCTCACAAGATGCCTACGTATCTCAATTAATGTTGAGAATCAAGCCAAAGACGTAGTTCTGATTGTAGGATCAGGGACCTTATATAGGCGTCTGGAGCCTAGTATTTATGGTATGTTTAGGAGTCTTAGCGAATAAGTCTCCTTTTTGATATTGGATAAGCATTGTATTGCTTGAAGGATAAGTCTTTTCCTTGTCGATAAAGGCTATGACTCATTAATTACCTTTAATTGGGATTCTGGATCCTTCTTTGACCAATTTGCTATAATTCAGACTCTTTTTATGAGCTGTATATTTTCCCTATTCATTAATTACGAAATTAATGAATAATTAGGGTGTCAGGCCTTAAATATCGGCCTTTTGTTTGACTAGTCAATTATATTTCTATAATTACTTTTCTGACCGTATCAATTGTTAATCACTAAGACTGTTTAACATACCCAATTTACCAACTAACTTGATAAATGTGGATTCTTCAACAGATTTAGTGAATGTATCTGTAGTCTATTCTTCTGTGGGTACAAAGTGTAACTCCACAGTTCCATTCATGACATGCTCTCTGATAAAATGATACCTGATATCAATGTGCTTCGTTCTCGAGTGCTGAACAGGGTTGTCGGAGATTGCTATGGCACTTGTATTATCACACAAAATGGGAATTTTGTCTAATGCAAAGCCATAGTCCTTCAATTGATTCCTTATCCATAAGATCTGAGCACAACAGCCTCCAGCAGCAATATATTCAACTTCTGTTGTTGAATTGGAAACTGTTTGTTGTTTCTTGCTATACCAGGAAATCAATCTACCTCCTAGGAATTGACAACTCCCAGAGGTACTCTTTCTATCCACAACACTACATGCATAATCAGAATCTGTATATCCAACAAGATTAAAACCAGAATCTTTAGGGTACCAGATACCTAAATTAGGTGTACCCTTAAGATATCTCAAGATTCTTTTAACAGCAACGAGATGTAAATCTCTAGGGTCCGCTTGGAACCTTGCACACAAGCATGTAACATACATAATATCTGGTTTACTTGCAGTAAGATAGAGTAAGGAGCCAATCATACCTCTGTAGCTTGTAACATCTACCTTGATAGAGTTATCACAAGCTCCAAGTTTGACTACTGTTGAAGATGGAGTCCTTGCTGATGCTGAATCCTCCATGTGATACTTCTTGAGGAGTTTTTTGAGATACTTGGATTGACAAATAAATATACCATTTGACATTTGACTTACTTGTAATCCAAGAAAGAACTTCATCTCACCCATCATACTCATTTCAAACTTACTCTGCATTAACTTAGCAAATCTCTTACATAGATCATCATTAGTAGACCCAAATATGATGTCATCCACATAGACTTAGACTAATATCATATCACTTTTGTTTTTCTTTGAAAAAAGAGTTTTGTCTATGATACCTCTAACAAAACCATTTTCTAAAAGAAAACCAGAGATAGTTTCATACCATTTTCTTGGGGCTTGTTTGAGATCATAGATAGCCTTGAAGAGAAAGTACACAAAGTCCAGCAGCTCCTGATTTTTAAAGCCAGGGGGCTGTTCCACATACACTTCTTCATCTAGCTCACCATTCAGGAATGCACTCTTAACATCCATTTGATAGACTTTAAAATTGGAGTAAGCTGCAAATGCTAAGAACATCCTGATGGCCTCAAGTCTAGCCATTGGTGCATAGGTTTCATCATAATCAATGCCTTCAGCTTGTGAATACCCTTGTACAACCAGTCTTGCCTTTTTCCTTGTAACAATGCCATCCTCATCCAGCTTGTTCCTCTATACCCATCTAGTACCAACTACTTTATTGTTCTTTGGTCTGGGTACCAGCTTCCAGACTTGCTGTTGTTCAAATTGATTGAGTTCATCTTGAATAGCAATCACCCAATCTGGATCAGTCAATGCTTCCTCAGTCTTCTTTGGCTCCATTTCAGATAGAAACCCTGAATAATGATATTCATTCTGAGTAGAACTTCTAGTTCTAACTCCAACACCTGGATCACCAATGATCAGCTCAAAGGGATGAGCTCTATTCCATACAATCTGTCTTGGAAGATTTGATCTTGATGATTCGCCTTGAAATTCATTGTGGTGTTGTGACTGACTAGTAGATCCATCATTTCCTCCCCCTGAGTTGTTGCTTGATTGCCTTGATGATTCTTCTCCAGTGTTGGTGGTATCTCCATTGTTACCAATGTTTCCACCACCACCACCAGGATTATTATCATCATTGTTATTGTCATTCCCAACAACATTCTCAGGTGGGGCTTCATCATCTGAATCTGAGTCTGGCAACTTATCAAACTTCAGTTTCTCAGATGAGTCTTCTGTTTGGATATTAGGGAGCTTAGTGTCATCAAATGTTACATTGACGGTCTTATTGACTGATAACATTTCTTGATTTCAAACATGCCATATCCTCAGTTATACCCTTGCTGTTATCTCCAAAGGTAAGCACTGAGCCAGCTTTCTCAACCACATTTGATAGCAGGGCTCTATCTCCGGTCATATGCCTTGAACAACCACTGTCAAGAACCCACATAACACGGTTAACTGTTCCACACCCTCTGACATGTAAGTTGATGAAGTGCTTGCCTCATTAGCCATTAAAGCAAGGTTTCCAATCTGACCTGCTTCTTCATCACTATCAGTATCATCCCAACTCTTGCCTTCAGCAACATAAGCTTTCCCAATCTTATTCTTCTTGCTAGAATCAAATGAGTTCCTTCTCACTTGCTTTGGCTTTTTACATTCTGTAGCAAAGTGACCCAACTCATTACAATTGTAGCACCTGATTGTGCTTCTTTCCACAGTTCCAGTTTTGTAGCCACCTCTTGTGCTACTTGAAGAGGAAGATCCACCTCTCTGAAACCTGGGCTTGAACTTAAGATTGGGATTCCTTCTGAATCTGAACTTCCCAAACTTCCTGACTATCATGGCCAAATCACCATCCTCCAGCTGATCAAGTTCTTCCAAAGAGTAGTAGTCACCACCAGATTGATCAATGGATGTTAAACCAAATTCAGCATCAATAACATCCAAATTAGAACTGGAAGGTTGAACAACCTTCACTTCCAGTTTCTGTGGGACTACTATTGTCAATGCAGTAGAATTACCAACTATCTTTCCAGTTCCATATAATTCATTCTGTTAAATCTGCTCTAGCTCATAGGTCTTCAGAACACCATACAGTCTTTCCAGAGAAATCTCTCCAAGATCTCTTTCTTCTCTGATTGCAGATATTCTATGCTCCAAATGAATTGGAAGTGTCAGTAGGAACTTCTTGTTAATCTCCTTGATAGTGTAGTGCTTCCCATTGAGGTTCAGATCATTAATTAATTTGTTGTATCTCTAAAAAACCTGAGAGATACCTTCACCATGGTTTGATCTGAAATGCTCATATGAAGAGGTGAGAATTTCCAGCTTATTCTCTCTAACTTCCTCTGTCCCCTCATTGATTATCTCTATTGTGTCCCAAATGTGTTTGACAGTAGCACAGTTTAGGACATGATTATGCATGATAGGATCCAGACAATCAACCATTATCAACTGTAGACAGGCATCCAGTGTAGAGTCCTCTTTCTCATCAGGAGTGTAGTCCTTGGGGTCCTTGGGGGTACATCCTAGTAGTTCTAGTAACCACATCATTCTCTATCTGCTCTCCCTCAACAATCATAGGGATTTTGGGACCATTCTTCAGCACTCCTAGATATTTAACATTTGCAACTTGAAGAAACAGGAGCAATTTCTTCTTCCACATAGGATAATGCTCCTTGTTGAACATGGGGATTTTGATAGTACCAACTTTTTGTGTAGTAGACATTTTTGAGATTTAAAATGAATAATGAAAATTTTAGAGTTTAAGAAAAAATCTCAAAACAATTGGATCTTTGATTAGTATATCAATCAAAAGGCTTTGATGCCAATTGTTAGGTCGTGATAAGTTTGTAGAAGGGGGGTTGAATACAAACTATACCGTTTAATCGAATTTGTCCTTTAAAAGATTTAACAATTTAGAACAAATTAATGCGGAATAAAACTAAAACAATATTCAAGTTAAATATAACTTATATTAAACTTGACGAGTGTTACAATTTGATCACTGATTACAAGGGTTCTTAATAAAACAAACCTAGAATAAATTCGACATGAATTTATCTATTTTTGTAATAAAAAGGATCGAATACTAAAAAGTAGTTCGATATAAAATCTAGGGATTATGATCCGCTAGAAAGCTAAAGCAGTTCAAGTGAAATGATCCTTATGAATTTAATGTAAAGATCAAGTCAAGAATTAAATCACTTGATGAATCTAATGCTTTTGCTGTTGAGAAGTAAAGAAGACAGAGAAGTATTTGATGTTGAAAAGTTCAGTCTGTTTTCTTTTGTCTTGAGCTGTAATGTAATTGATGTCATGTCTTCAAGTCTTCTATCTTGTATTTAAACCGATTGCTTTTCTTTTAATCCCACGTGCCTTTAGCAGAATATAATTTGCCTTTGGAAGACTTACAGAAAAACAATCAAATAAGCCTTAGAAGACTTTCGGGAAAACAAGGAAATGCATAGGAAGACAATCGGGAAGACGAGGATTTACACTAGGAAGACAATCGGGAAGACTCACTTGTGAGTCTTCCTAGTTTAAATCTAAGTCTTCCTAGTTCATTTTTATTCCAATTTAAATAATTAACTAAATAAATTATGTATTAAATTAATTCTTTACAGAATTAATTTAATAAATAATTTACTTAATAGTATTAATTATTTATAAGAGAATAAATAGAATTAGTTGAATTCTCAATTAATTTCAAAATCACTTAAAACTTAGATAAAGAATAAACAATATAGTACGTTGACACTCAATGCACAGTCTGGTTCATGAGTGACTAACGACAATGTCTGTTCTTTATCTGTTTGACTTTAAGCAGTGATTCATTTCCTTCTCATTCAAGAACTCTGTAACCAGTATCTTTTGCTGTCACCACTTGAAATCTACGTCACTTTAATAAATCCACTGAGCTTGAATACTTCACTGAGGCTTGATCAACAAATTGATCTTCTTTCAATGTAGAATCACTTCAAGACTGTAGATGACTTTAATCTTCATTCTTTGACAGATATAATCTTCGGAGATTCCTGTGACATTTGATTTTTATTATTTACTTATTACATCTTAATTAAAGTTGAGTAGAATCCTCGGTGTTTACAAATAGGCCTAGACATATGTCTTTCATATTTTATTGCTTTTCTCAAAGAGGAGGAATGGTATTATGTGTATTTTATTCATCTAATTTTTTTTTTGCGAAAGCTGATTATTTTATCGATATTGTCAAATTGAGTATGTTTTAGAATTTTGGGGATCAAATCGGTATTTTAGGTACGCCAAATTTTATCCGATATTTTATTCGGGTTCAAAGTTTTATTTTGTGTAAATTATGAAATATTCCAAAATTTAGTATTTTTACATTTTTGGCAGATTTAGAATATTTGAAAATTTTTGGTATGAAAGTGGTATTTTATTAGTACCAAAATTTTACCTGGTATCTTATCTGTGCCCCATTAGTATTTGGGTGAGTTATAAAAATATTCAAAAATTTAATATTTTTAAAATTCTGTAAAATCCAGGATTTATAAATTTTTTTTGCATAATTATTTCAATTTTTAGAGTAAATAAAATTTTTAATATTTATCCGCTAATTGAGTGGAAGTTATAATTTTGTACTAAAAATATTTTAGTGGTTGGGAATTATTTTTATATTATCAAGTATATTTATTTTTAGAATTTTCGTTCGTTAAAGATCGTTCAGTACGAGACTATTTGGTGTTAGGTGGGGTAATTGTACCTAACCTTATCCTAATCTAATCCTAATCTATTTACTAAATATATACACATACAAACACAACACAACACACGAACACAAGTTTCTTTTTCAAATCAAATCAAATCAAAAATCAAAATATATATTTTCTCTCTCATGTTCTTGAGGATCAAAGCCAATTTTGAAGGTGATGTAGGAATCCAAATCCAAAGCTCGAGTACTCAAATCGAATATCTTGAAGTCTAATTTCATAATCTACCATCAGATTTTGTGTGGGGTAAAATTCTGAATTTCTATTATTTTTATTAAATTCGATTTATATATATAAAAAATTATGAATTTTTGTAAACGTGGTTGGTTACTGATTTTGATGTTACCATCGTGTAGATTACGTTTTTTCCAGTCAATTTCATATATTATATGTTGAATTTAGAGTTCAGTAACGTATAGAAATCGAGGTTTGATTGTCGTGTTCTTCGTGTTCTTCGTGTTCTTGAGAATCAAAACTAATTTTGAAGGTTTTATTGATATCGGATTTTGGAGTTCAAGTAGTCGAATCGAAGCTCTTATGATCTAGTTTCGGAATATGCAATTAGTTTCATCAGTGGATGAATTTTCAGTTTTATATAAATTTTTCTGTAATTCTGGAATATAAATAAATTAGGGTTCATATTCAAAAATTTGGGGCTTTTTGATTCTCAGTTCGTTCACTTGTTTTGATGGCTGGGATAGCTTTATATGATTGTGTATAATCGTTTTATATGCTTAATTGAGTTATTCTATCCTGTTTTTATCAAGTTCGTTTTAATTTAGAGTTTAATTTTGAGTTATAAGTTAATTTTTGGGTTGTAATTTCCTAATCGAGTATATATGTATATTGTTGTGTTTAAATGGTTTTAGAGCACCATTTAAATTTTAGTGTTATTATGATTAAATTAGTGAGTTAAATTATTTTCAATGTGAAGTTAGTTTTAGCCTCGTTTACATATATGTTAAATATGTGGAGTTGTTTTAAGTGCTGAAGTTCAATTTTGATAGTGATTTTAGTTTACTTTATTTAAATTCCAAATTTGGGGATTTTTGTTGAAGTCCATTATTTTATGGAGTATATGTTGTTTATTTACTGTTGAGTATACATGATGTTTGTTGGTGCTGTACTGTGTTGTTCGTCCTGTGACTGGGGGCGCAACATAGTACATGCAAATTTTGTGGATAGTCCTATGGAGTATTTTATTTTATAGTTGTGAGTTCAGGTTGATTAAGTTAAATTATATGAATATGTTAGTTTGTAATTTGATTCTTGATTGTTGGTATTAGTTTAAAACAGGTGGATTGTTATATAAATAGAGGAAGTGTTGCCGGATTTTCGGCAGGACTATTAAATGAATATTATTTGACAATTGTATATGATATGATATGCTAGTTTAAATGCATATGTGAATGAAATATGTTTATATGTTAAATTTGTATAATTATAAGAGTTATCGGTCTAATCATGTGCTATGTGTTACGTGAAGTATAGGAAATTATGTGAATTAGTTATTTGAATTTCTACGTGATAAAGGTTATATGTGATTGCTTATTTCTGGATAAAGTAACTGCAAGTCAATGCAGAATTATTTTCTTATATGTTTACTGCAAGTCAATGCAAAATTATTTTCTTATATGTTTACTGCAAGTCAAGGCATAATTATTTGAGTATTGAATAAATTGTGGATTGATTGTGAATGATTGGGGTTAGAATTTAGATGTTTTTAAAACAGGGCAACGTCCACTTTACGAATAGGTCATGCCCAATTTTCCGTAGAAAATACATCCGCTTAAGTTTATAAACATTTATATTAAGTAGAGTTGAAGTCTGAAGGCTAAAGTATATGTTATATTTAACTAGTGAATAGTTGGGCGGGCACGATCTCGGTAATGCAGACTCGTAGCCATCGCATATGTGCCGGACCCAAGAGTTATCAGAATAGAAATTGTGATGACATGAGATAAAGAAGATGAGAATCATATTACTTCGGCTTTACGTAATAGCTAAGGACCAAAGGCAAGTTTACTAACTCGTACTCTTTTGTTCAGAGTATCGTATCAAGATTCCTGTTTTCAATTTTCATTTAATTACTTGTTGCATAACCAGTTCCTATTCTCATCCTGTGATTGAGACAACCTATTTATTTCTAACTTGACAGTTCTATTTCGGTTCATAATTCATATATTGCAGTATCTTGTGGTTACCAGATTTAATCCTGGTTCTTTATCATTAGAAACCTAATTCATATGTACTTGTTTTAACCTAACCTAGTTTGATAATCTGTATCAGACAGTTGAAAACATTAATTTGAGTTAACCAGGTAGTCGATTGTTCCGACACCTAATTTGAGTACTAGATTGGAATTGGAAGTTTTTATTAAAATGAAATGTTTTAAGGACTGCAGACGCCAGTCAGAGTATGAATATTATTATGTGGCCAATGTGGCCTTGGATCCAGTTCAGTATTCAGATATACAGTAAGGTATGATCCGGAGTTTTAGTGTGACTGATCATCCACTTTAACTCGTTGCGTCACAGTAAAAATCCAATTCTAATTTAAAGTTTGACACAATTATTGTTGTTCATTTTTCCAGTTGAGCTGATTTTCATACATTGCTATTATTGCACTATTATTCTACCCCAGTTGAGTTGATTTCTTTTCAGATATTGTTGCATCATTATTTTATATTGTGCAGTATTATATACTTGCTGAGCTTCTTTCGCTCACTCTTGCTTGTTACCCTTGATATTTCAGTAAAACGAGAGGATGTCTCCGCTCATATGTGCTTGTTTCACCTTTTAAACCTCCTAGTGTAAGGTAGATTGACAGTATTTAATTGTATAACTGTGGAACGAGAAGAGTCAAGATGACGTTGGGAAGACGAGTTGATGCAGAGCATTGAGATCTAGTGTAAGGTTATTATATAAAGTTTATTCCTAGTAAATATTATATTGTATAAGATTAGTTTGCATAGTATACTTCTTATCGAAGTTATACTAGTGTCATAGAATTTGTGCGAAGAGTATTGTTGTAAAATGAAGTTAAAGTTTAGTAAATTTTGGATTCTTGTTTCTAGCACTATAACCTTTAAAGATTCTTGGTAGAGTTGGGGTCGCAGATGTTATATTTGTTTTGGTTTATATTTAACAGGTTATTTAAATTGAGATTTTAGCATGACGACCAAATTCCCTGACCCCGGATTTGGGGGCGTCACAATCAAAGAGTAAGAAGTCTTTCCTGACCTTTTATTGAATAAATTTCTATTTTGAACGTAGCATGCTGTGATAACAACATCATCCCAAAAGCTAGTAGGTAGATTTGCATTCAACAACATTTTTCTTGCAGCTTCAATGAGAGTTCGATTCTTTCTTTCTACAACTCCATTTTGCTGTGGAGTTCTGGGAGCTGAGAATTGTTGAGAAATACCCTTGTCTTTGCTGAACTCATACAATGTGGCATTTCTGAACTCAGTTCCATTATCATTTCTCAAAGTAACCACGGAGGAACCAGTCCTTTGTGCTTCTCTATCAACTCTCTTGATATGCTCTATAATTACTTGCTGAGCTTCATCCTTGGAAAACAGGAATTCCACCCAAGTGTATCTTGAATAATCATCAACCATGACTAGAGCATATTTCTTCTTGGAAAGGGACATGACACTTACAGGACCAAATAGGTCCATGTGAATTAACTGCAGAGGCTTTGAGTTTGAGTTGAGCAATTTGTTCTTGTGACTTGACCTTTTTATTTTCCCTCTTTGACATGCTTCACATGCTTCATCTTGAACAAATTCCAAAGCAGGCATGTCTCTGATGAGTTCTCTCTTTGCCAGAGAATTCATTGCCTTAACATTCAAGTGAGACAGTTTCTTGTTCCAAAACCAGAATTCTTCATTGGTGGCTTTAGTGTAGAAACAACAAATTTCTCCCTTGTCTGCAGCCTTTAGATTAGCTACAAACAAGCTTCCTTTATTCACACTAGTCCAAACAACTTCACCACTTCCTCTTTTAGAGATTAGACATTGATCTTCAACAAATTCCACTTTGAAACCCCTATTGGTTAATTTTCCAATTCTCAAGAGGTTGTGTTTTAGTCCTTCAACAAATGCTACATCTTCAATTATGACATTCCCAGGTACAACACTGCCATATCCCATTGTATAACCAATGTTGTCATTTCCAAAGGTTACTGATGGGCTAGCCTTCTCCTCAAAATGTAATAGCAGAGCTATATCACCAGTCATATGACTTGAGCATCCACTGTCCAAGATCCATATGACTCTTTTATTCCCGTTGCCCTGCATTCACAAAATGACTAATTTGTTTTTGGTACCCACACTTGGTAGGGTCCAATTGATTTAGAAATATATTTTTGTAATTGATTCTTCTATCATAATCAGTATTCTTCACAGTAGGAGACTTCACTGTGTTTGAAGCTTTAGAGTTGACACTCTTAGGCTCACATGAAGTATTTACACTTTCAACCTTGATTGGGGATCATATCCTGTGAGTGTGCATATGTGTGTGTGATTCACATGATTGTGTAGAGTCAAGTTTTTTCTTTAAAGATAAGCAATTAGCAATCACAGTCACATAGCATGTCATGTAGTTAGATTTACCACAGAAAGAATCATGGATATTATTCATGCCAACAGAATGGTTGCTTAGATTATCAACTTCATTGTTAACAGGTTTATTGCACTTATGAGTCAAATGATTAACATATAAGCATTTCTGACATTGTTTCCTAGGAGCATTTGGCACATAAGCATAACTATTACCCTTGTTGACACATACCTTTCCATTCATGTTTTGTTTCTTTTTCTTAACAACTTCCTTAGTGACTTTAGGACTCTTGATAAGATTGTCTTTGGTTTCTTTCTGATTGACAGATCTAGGAGAGGAAGAAGTGTCTTTAGCAGCCTCATCTTCTTCAAGTAATTGCTGTTTGATGACCATTAAATCTTCATCAAACTCAACAACACTCTTTTTGAATATGGGCTCTTTGACACCTGACAAGATAGTTGGGGCATTTTTGTTTACAAAAGATTCTTTTCCTTTGCCCTTGGTCTTCTTCCTTCCTTGTCATTCTCATAATCAAAACAAATTCCAACCTTACTGTCTTCAGTGTGTTCCTTGTGATAGGTTTGAACAAACTCAGAGGAGTTTCTATAGCTTCTTATCTTTAATTCATTTTCAGAAATTTGTTCCCTAAGGGCTTTTTCTATTTGTTCAGCACAAACTACTTTATTCTTAAGATACTCAACCTCTTGTTTCAAGCCATCAAGGTTCACAACCATTAACTCAAGTTCCTCATTCTTTTCTGTAAGTTCAGTGTTCTTAGCAGTTAGCCTATCAATTTCTTCATTAGCAACTAACATACTAGTATGAATATTAAACATCTCAGTACTCATGTCTTCAACAGTTTGCTTATATTGAGAGGGAGTCATTTCAAGAGAAGTAAGAATTGGTACCTGATCTGAGGAGTTAGAATCACCATCATCGGAGTAAGCCATCAAGGTATAGTTTACATACTCCTGTTCTTCTTCTTCATCAGAATCATCCCAACATTTTCCCTCTACGATAAAAGCTTTACCCTGCTGTTTCTTGAGTAGAGCTTCATACTTAGCTTCAAGATCGAAGTATGCTTTGTCCTTTTTGACCTGTTTGGGCTTCTTGCACTCTGTAGCAAAGTGCCCAAGTTCATTGCAGTTATAGCACCTTATCTTGGACATATCCACACTCCCAGTCTTGTAACCTCCTTTTGTAGCACCAACAATTCCTTTCCCTTTAATGAAGGTGTTTGAGCTACTTGATCCACCAGCACCACCAACATTAAACTTGGACTTAAATGGCTGCTTTCTTTTGAACCTAATGTTTGGATACCTCCTAGCCATATAAGCAAAAGATTTGTTTTCCATTTTATCCAGTTCATCTATGCTGTAGAAATCATCTTCCTCAGGCAAATCATAGATGACTTGAGACTCATCACCAGTGTCTTCAACTTCCAGCTCTTCAATCTTGACTTGATTGACTTTCAGAGCTTCCATTCTTTGACCTAAGTTGTCAGCAATAAGGGCACAAGATGTGTTGGCCATTATACCTTGCTTTTCTTGAATGGACCTCTTTTGAAACAACCCCAGTTCATTTGTTTTCAAAACACAATACAATACATCAAAACCAATCTTGGTTAGATCTCTTTCCTTAAGGGAAGAGATCCTTGGCTCCAAGTGATTTGGTAGACTCAACAAGAACTTCATGTTAAGCTCTTCTGTTTCATAGTGTTTGTCATAGAGTTTGAGCTCATTTATCAGCTTGTTAAACCTTTCAAACACTTCTGTGATTCCCTCATTTGGTTGTGCCATGAAGGCTTCATACTGTGAAACCAGAATCTGCTTCTTGTTCTTTCTTACTTCTGGAGTTCCTTCACATAGCACTTCTATGAGATCCCACATCTTCTTTGCACTACTACAATGAGCAACAGTGCCATACATGTTGAAATCCATAGATTCACAAATAATGAGTTGGAGATTTCCATCTAGTGCCACTTTCTCCTTTTTAGGATCAGTGTATTTGGAAGGATCTTTAGGCTCATAATGCTTTGGTATCTTTTCGGTACCAACAGTTGTTTCAGCAATCTCAATCATTGGAATGAAGGGACCATGTTTTAAAATGTCTAAATACATGGGGTTTGAAGCTTTGATGAACATCAACATCTTCTTCTTCCATAGATTGTAGTGTTCCTTGTTAAAGGCAGGAATCTTGACACTGCTTAGTTTCTGTGAACTCATTCTTGATCTTTTTCCGTTTGTATATCAACAGTCGACTCTGATACCACTTGTTAGATATGAATATCACTAAGAAACTAGACAGGGGGGGGGGGTGAATGGATAGTTTGAATGTTTTCGTTTTCTTGAAACTTAAACGCTGTGTTGGATTGTGTTGTATGAAAATACGAAATAAAATAAACAGAACACACACAATCACTTTAATCTATTTTGTATTAAGTAAATCAAATATTACAGCTTCCAAAATTTCACAAGTGAAATTCTGGCTTCTAAACAAGAACAATGTTTTCTTACAGAGAAAAGAGTGCTTGAATATTTCTGTGTATTTCTCTCTTACAACTAACTATAGGTTGTGCACAATTTATATATCACCTATACAAACTAGTGCACACACCTATTAACACAGTTACCCCTAACTGTAACTCCAACTTGTTCTACCATAAGAAGTTAACTGTGTCAAGAAGGACCATTTGCTTTCTGTCGTCCTTTCCCGTTTCTGTAGCTGCTTGTCTCTATTCTTTCTCTCCGAGTTTTGCTATAGATTTGCCATCTATCTTTGGACCACTTAACCATAACAGACGCTTCAGTATCTGTCTCCTTTGAACTTTGATTCTGTACCTTGATTTGTCTTGTTGTAACTGTCTAAGTGTTGACATCGTGAACTCCAGCATACTCCTTATTATGTGACTTGTCGACATAGAGCATTTGTGACTTTGCTATATGAAGACTTTGCTATATGAGTATTTTAGGAGTATGCGATATGGAATATTTCTGACTTCACGATATAGCCTTTGAAGACTTCACAATATAGCCTTTTTAAGGACTTTACGATCTAGACTTTTTGAGGACTTCACGATCTAGCCTTTCTGAGGACTTCACGATCTAGTACATTTTAGACTTTGCGATCTCAAAACTTCACGACATGTTCCTTGAAGACTTCACGACATAGTTCATTTTGGACTATGCGATCTCAGTACTTCACGACATGGATATTGGTGACTTCACGACATAGCTCATTCTGACTTCACGATATGGGGACTTAGATAAATTTCTGCAACTTATTTCTTCAAGGCCTTATTCTCATCCTGCTGCATGAACAATTTGAACTTCTACCAGGACAATTATTTCATGGCCTATGTACATTCTAGGTGCAAGAAACTTACTAAGCTCATTATAACCTTGACCAAACATAATAGAGCTAAGTACATGATAACAAGACAAGTACAATGGAGACCTATACTATATCCCAGTGATAAACTTCACTAGGTCATGTAGAGTGACATAGTCACAATGTGTAGACTTGTTAATAGTGGTATTCAGACATGTCTTGAGCCTAACAGAAACTAATTTAACTAATTAAATTATACTAGCGTAGAGAGTTTTCAATATAAGAAAATAAGTCAGGATAATTACTTCCCCCTAACACATGAAAATCGGTAAAAGTGTCGCTTAACACTATAGCAATTCCCCGGTTCACTAGCTAGAATTCAATGGTCATAGGTTTCTCTCGAAATCACTATGGTATAATTCCTACCAAATAAACTAACATATGTATATGCCAATCCTCAGAATACAATTAAGAACAAATTCTCACAGCTATGCATGGTCACAATATATGTCTATATTGTAACAATATAATAATCAAAGATATAAGCATGCACCATTCAAGTTTTATGTCAATTAACTATAACTCTCTCGATATTATAATTAACTCGTTAACTCACTAAAGTTGATCAGACAATAACATGTATTAGCATGAAAAAGACTTGAATGAATAACCCGTAAAACTACATACAATACTCTTTCACAAAACACCAATAATCTCATGCTAGGGTTCCATAAAAATCCCAACTTTATATAATTAGTTCATAATAAAGATCTCAAAACAATCCCAAGATAACTAACACATATTCATAAGAAGAGATATAAAAAGATAAGAGAAAACAAAGCCAATTGAATGTCTTCAATGGCTGAATCCTTCTTCGTTGATGACTTCTTCTCCTCCCTTGTGCGGCTTCTCCCTCTTGCTTTTTATTTCTCTACTAGGTTTGATCGGTATCTAATAATCTCTAATATAAGTATTTTTAATTATTTAATACAAATACAAGGAAATTTCCCAAACAGAATTGAATTCTAGTAATAGAAATTCGTAGCTGACTGTTGGGCTCTGTTTCTGGACTGACACTGCTGGATTTTAATATCAAGGCCACTTCCAAAATAAATCTCTTCTCATAATCTTTCTCTGGGCTATTGAATCATCTGAATCGGACTTCTAGAACTCCAGTTATGGCCCAAACAGTGTGGACTGCGCAAGTGGGTCATCAAATCCGAATTTTAATCAAATTAATCTCCAACTCTTGCCATTTAAGCTCCAAAACTTCCTTTATTAAAAATCCTTCATACCTAAAATAAAACATTATAATTTATTAAATAAAAATCCAAATCAATACAAAATAACTTAAAATATATGGACAATATTAAGATAAAGCACACGCTTATCACATTCCCACACTCAATAATTTACCAATCTCAAGTATGTATCACAATGCTCTACTAGTTAATCAAGACAAGAACAAATAAATAAGCTCAAAATTATGATGGTGATATACAAAGAAAAAGGATATAAGCTCAAGGGGTTTCACTAAGGATTATTTTTCAGGGTACTGTTTGGGACAATACGGTTCATCCTAGTGCCTTATCATTTTTACACAATACACGATATCAATATACGCACGACCTGGTTTAAAGAAAGTTCTAGAGGAACATGCACAATGACGAATAGCTCAACACAAAAAAAAATAGATTGATAAAAAGATGTATCAATCACAAATTTAGGCTCAAAATCTCACAGGTGATAACATGCTAAACTCATCAAAATTGACAATGACATACATTCATGTTTTGAAATTTCGCAAGCACATACAAGACATCATCATGTACAAGGTATTTTATGCCACGGAGACATATACATGACACTCGCAAAATAAAAGTCTACATGGTGTGTACTTATCCTTATTAACATGCTTTTTTGACAAGGCAATCAATTTTTTTTAAGTTTTTAAATTTTTTAAACTATCCTAAAAAAACTAACAAATTAAAAAAAAACTAATTTTATTTTTTTTCATTTTATGTTGGAAACCCCTACCCACACTTAAGCGGTTCATTGTCCCCCAATGAATAATATATATACATTAAACTAACAAGATCCTAAAAGATATACAAAAAGAATAAAAGTGAAAAATTATACAAAGAAAGGTTAGAAATACTCCCCTAGTGCATGAGCAAAGAGTGCGGCTCGAGGATCAACGGTTAACAAGGGTTTTTATAAGTTAACAAGGATCAACGGAGTATAAGTCAAGATAAAGGTGCTATTAAGCATGGTAAATAGGTCAACAAGGGAATAAGTATGTATCAGGGCTTAAAAGTTAACAAGAAAGTTCAGGGAATAGTTCAAGATAAAGGTATCATATAAACATGGTAAAGGTAAATGATCATTATAAGTAAGGAGCAACATATAAAGGTACAATGGTGTCAAAATCAATTTGCATCATAATTGTAAAGGACAAGTAAAGGTTATACGTATACTTGCCTTAAGTAGACAATATCTCAGTATCTGAATCTTACGGTTCTATTGGAACCTATATAAGAATATAATATCGTTTTAGTCTTTATCACTTAGTACCTCAGCTTTGTTTACGTATATCTAAGTACTTCTACCCCATCGTTATATAATTACATATACTTATATATATATATATATATATATATATATATATATATATATATATATATATATATATATATATATATATATGTTTATACAATCAAGAAACACGTAGTGTCTTTACAACTTTAATCGACATTAAGTCACTTAGCATGAATATAACTTCACATAGCATTCCTTATCCTTATGATCGAAAGACCTCCAGATAAAGTACTTTAATAACTTTATCTACTCTATTTGACAACAATAACACTTAATCATATAAGTCAGGTATACGTACCACATATATTATACACTTCACACCGTGTTGTCACATTGGTTCAATACTTATAAATTGACCATGTATACTACTTAAATTCATTTATCAAAACTATGATGTCCAAACCAAACTCCAACACTTCTCCTTTCTTTTCTTTTTCTTTTTTCGGCCTCTCGGCCTCTCTCCCTCTCTTCACTTTCTCTCGACATTATGGCCTAATCCAACACTAACACACACACACACACACCATATCCTTCCATATCTCATTCTCACTCTTCTCACACGCACATAGTTTTATAAGGCAACTTACACACACCTAAGAGTATAATTTTGAAAGAACACATTCAAAACACATTTTAAAATATCACACACAAAAATCACATTCTAAAATATTACGCACAAAAAACCTCATTTTAGAAGAACACGCACTTACTCACACAAAATCCCATCTTTAGATTTTTACCTAAGAGTATACCTTTTAATAAAACACTTTCTTTATAAAAACTTACTCAAAACACCATTTTTTTTAAACAACACCCACACCTCAACACCTTCTTGAAAGATTACACACACACATCTAAAATCATATTTTGAAAACACACAAAAGTACATTTTAAATTTACACACACAAAATCACACGTGAAATTCAAACCCTCTTTTATCTTACTCCCTCCATCTCTCTTCCTCTCGGTTCCCTCAATCTCTCTCCCTCACCATTTCTCTCTCAGCCTCCCTCCCTCTCTCGGCTCTTCTCTATCCTTTCTCATCCTCACTTCTCCTTCCATCTTAACTCCCATCTTTAAACCATAACCAATTCACAACATACATCAAGATCAAATCAACAACATCAAATTACAAAATTAAAAACTACTCGGTAAATAGCTATTTTATTTTAACTAGAAATGTGAAAATTCTTTAATTGAAAAAACTTCTTCAAGTAGCTTTTTCAAAAATTGCGGACTGGGTTTAAACTGCTTTTTCAATCCGCTAACCATCAAAAAACAATATTAGATGATTTGTCTAGTCAAACCTCTAATTTGGTTCAATTCTCTAATCTTTTCTTAAATGTCTAACTTCTAAACTGAGTCATGCAAAATTCCAAGTTCATATGTGTTTGGCATGAAATTTTCTCTTACTTTTATGATGATTGTCTCGATAATGTTAATTAAAAGACATTCATATGGGGTAGATGTAATCGACTTAGAAAATAAATTTTGTGGTGCTCATACTTTAAATATTATATTTATTATACGAATAATTTATAAGGTCATTGCTTTATTAACAATTCCATATGATTCATACAAGTAGAGAATATAAATGGTATAGTTGGGATTCATACAGTTTTGATAGTTGATGTAATTAGTAAGATTTATACAATGTATTTTTGTGGCTTTTAATAATGTTTGACTTGGAATCATTGGCTAACTCTTTAATTTCAAGATACTTATGAGTTTATTCCTTAGTGAAAATGTATATTTAAAAGATACCAATATTTTCATAGTTAGCCTATCTTTTTGTTATTGTTCATTCTTATGTGGTAGTTTAATATGCTTTGTTAATTTGAAATATAAAATTTTGATTTGCGTATTTTGTGGTTTGACCCTAACCCGTATTTGCACTTATACTCGCCAACACTCGTGTAGTTGCGGTATTTTATTACTTTCAGAATTAAACATAACAGGTTCATAAATGCGTAAGGTTGTTGGTTTTCAAGTAAAACCATTATATTTGAGAATCAACAAACCGACATATTAGTTTGATGTATTTAATTCAAGAAATTTTGAGATTTTTTCTTATGATGATGATCGTTGATGTGTAAAAATAATGTAAACTGCAAGCGCACAGTGTTTAGTTGTAGCAATCACAGATCGATCCACAGAGACTATGTATTTTCAAAACCATAACAATTAACTCAGGCGAATTAGACAATAAGATTTGAGATGAGACTTGTTTAACCTAATTAACAAATAAAATCGATTAAGGAAAACCTAGGAATCCGAATCCATTAATCAATTACAATTAATATCAACTCTCCCTAAAATCAATTCTCTTTCCTTCATAAATAAGATATATCAATTAACGAGACAAGCATACACTATGAAACTTGTTATCTAACAATAACCTATCAAAACTTCATGGAGCAAGCATAGGCTATGAAAAATAAATCCGGTAACAATAATATATCAAAATCACTTTGTCAATTGACCAATTAAGAACCAAAAAAAATTATGAGAACCAATTAATAGGAACGAGAAGATATCAACAATACTCAAATTAACTTCATCTTCATCCTAGGAGAATTAACTTAGCTAGACATGGGAGAAGAAACAAAACAATTAAATATAAATAATGCAAGCAAAAGTGTTTGAATATAATAAAGAACTTGTATTGAAAGACAATAATAAATATATCCTACTCCTAATTATCAGATCTAGTCTAAATTGGTGTCTAATTTCTAGGTGTCTCAAAATACAAGAGAGGAACCTCATATATATAGGGAAAAATAATAGCTTGGGTTCTTGGATTACAATCAGATCTTGAATATAATTTAGGTAATTCCTTTTTCTTCTCCGATAAGTATTCCAATTGTTTCTCCAATTCCTTTTTGACTTCAAGTATTTCCACCTCCTTGCCTTTTTTCACCTTTTTCTCCTTGAAATCTGATTTTATTTATTTTCCTACAAAACAAAAGAAAACAATTTATTAAATAATAAAATTACGAAAACGGACATAAAATAAGTATTAAAAATGTATTAAATTATGGACCTATCAATAGTTATTTAACTAATTCCTTAATAATACTAAGTTTCGTTAGATACTTTTTAATGAATAACAATAATCAAAGACTAGATTGATGTGGATGTATTTGCGTAAACAAAGTACTTATGTCCATCGTGGTTAGATGCAATGTGGTAATTGTGATACTCCAGTTATTACATCACTAGATCTAACTTAACTAAATCGTAAATATAGGATTGCAAAATAAGAAGTATAAAGTTTTGTAAAGATCTAATTAGATAGATAAGAGCAAATATTGTTGATCAAACTATCCAAGAGCTATATATTGATATAACTGACAATTGTTGTCCACCTAAATTATCATATCTTGCGTGCATAGCCAAAACAAACATAGGTAATGACAAAATATGAATTTTGGTTCCCAATAAAATTAAAAGAAACACTTTTCAAATTAACGGTGAGGGCAATTAATATGATTAAAATAGTATGAGGTATATTATAGATGTATTGTAAATATTTAACGTAATAATTAATTAATAGGCAACCTAAATTTTTTTTATGAATTTTAAATTGTAGATATCATATGGAAAATAACACAAATAACTTTTCTATAGAACCAGTCCTATAATAATAAACAATGCCAAATTATATTGGTTTCAAGTTTTAGACTTTGTAATAGGTTTTAATCTTTGAAGTTTTAACCTCCTAGTAGAGTAATAAGGGTCTCCGGTTCCGGAAGCATTAACAACATCTGTGTAAGTTAATCCATCCACTTCGGAGAAAACATAATCATTCTCAATGTTATCTCTTTCTATGTCAAAACTTCCAACCAACCACCCATTACTCTCATCAATCTCATTCAATGAGATGGCATCAATTTTATCACGAAGCTCATATCTACGCCTCAAAGCTCAATTGTACTTTACGACTTATTATACTAAAGAGGGTTATGAAATAAGCTTATTAAAGTGGTTGTTTCAAGTAACTTACATGCTCAAAGACACTCCAATTTCTCTCGCAACTAGATGAGCTACATGTGAGACTAAGGATCCGAATCGCAAACACTTGTAGCTTGGGAGTGCAGAATTTACATGAAGATCTGCTTGATCTTTGCCTAATAGCCATATGCAAACCATAGAACCCCTCTGTGTTCCTATATGATTCCAACTGGTCTCATATCTAATGTAGGCCATACTCCTTTTTTTACCATCCTCTCGACGCATTTGTACAATCCAAGGCTCACAACTTCATCCGTCTCAATCTCGGGATATTTGTAATAAAACTCCGGACTGAGATAATATGCGACAATGTGCAAAGGTTGATGGAGTTCAACATCCCATCTCTTGTGAATGATATTAAAGAATTGTTGATATCTCCCCTTATTTCGTTTGAATGATTTTGTAATATCAACCTCATTGGCACTATTCATGGCCTCATAAATGTAGCCATTCTTTTTCTCTCCATCAACCAACCGAAGAACATGTACAAGAGGGCCTGCCACTCGTAGGGAACAAATAACATTGTTCCAAAATCTAGGCATCAACACAAAACTTGGAATCCTTTTTTTATTGTGATTCTTGTAGTATTTGCTAGTAATCCATTTTTGTGAAATAAACATAATTTGGATATTAACCTTTTGGTTACGAATCCTTGATAGAGTGAGGAAGGCAGTGGTAAATCTGGTCTTTGTTGGTTTGATTAACTCTTTCTTGTTGTCGAATAATCAATAATTGACATGTTGCCTTGTTATTAGCAGCACTGTTCGTGACAACTTGCACAAAATTTTGTGGTCCGATCATCTCCACATACTTGCATAACAACTCAAACACCATGTCACTAGTTTTTGAAACAACAAAGGCATCAACTGATTCAATAAAGATACTACCTCGATGAGTGTTTACTAAGAAATTGATGAGACTCTGATGTTTCCTATCTTGCCATCCATCAATCATAATTGAGCATCCACTCTTCATCCACTCTGCTTCATGGGATTTCCTTATACTCTCAATCGATTCAACTTCACTCTTTAACAATGATACTCTAACTTCATGATAGCTAGGTAGCTTCATTCCCTGTCCATACTACCCCCGAGCTTTAATAAAAACAAGAAAACTAGAATAGTTAGCGGCATTGAAAGGGATGCCTGCATCGTACATCCATTTTTCAAATGCCTTGCGGCACTACACCATAAATGTCATACTACAACGATTTGAGCCCATGTTGCCTTTGATTGTGTTGGCTTTGATATACATATTTTTGGCTACTACAACATTATCATTTTAATGTTGGCTTAGGCACAATAAATATGTTGTTGTAGTATCAAAGTGTTTTCATGTTGCCATATGTAACAAATATGTTGCCATAGTTTTTAATAGACAAAATTATCCCTTTTTAATTAAAAATAAACAAATCATTTTTATTTTACATGAAAACTAATTGATTTTGACAAAAATAATTAAAAAGTTTTTACAGAAATTAATAATACGACAAAAGATATGAAAAATTAATTAAAAAAAATATAAGGTGAATAATTTTATTTTTGTAATCATTAAATTATTATTTAACAAATTTAAAATGTATATTAATTTTTCTAAACGTTTTTAATATATTAATAAATATTTTCATATATGACTTGAAATATATTATTACATATTATTAATAATATTTTTTTTCTTATTTTAATTATTTTTTAATATTTAAATATTAGTATATTAATATTTTATTTTTTAACAAAAAAATGAATGTTTTTTTATAATTTCAAAAGTAATATATTTTGGTAAAAATAAGAAAAACCTTTATATAAAATTTAAGAATGCGCAAAAAGAAGTTCCTGCACAAAAACCGGTGAAAAACTATAGAGAGGCAAATTCCAAGAGAGCGGCAAAAAGGCCGCCCTTCTAATTTTTGACCTTCAACAAAACACACCCCTGTTATATTTTCAGTTTAACAAATTACTTTTATTCACTCTCATATTCGCTCTTTCACTCTCACTCTCTGCATTCTATCTATCTTTCATATGCCGGCCGAAACACTATGAATTAGAGCCTTGTTCAATTAAATTAATTTGATTGCTCTTCGATTTGGGCCATCTTCGAATTAGGGTTTTTTGGGTTCAAATTGATTTTAATTCTTATGTTTAATCAACCCCTCATGTTTAATTGATTTTAATTTGGATTCTCTCTCTTTATTTCAGGGCTGATTTGAGTTCAAAATTAGGGTCCTTTGATTCGAATTGGGCTTCGATTTGGGGTTCAAAAGTAGGGCTTCGATTTGAGGTATTATCCTCTTCCTTTATAGTTTGTATCATGTTTTGCATCTTCGATTTATTTTGTATATATGTGTATTGTGTTATATTTATCAGTGTTTTCAATTTTTTGTAAGTATTATTTATAAAAACTATCAGTGGATGTGCTCTTTTAAATTTGTAGTTCTGTGTAATGATTATGACTTGAAACTTAATTGTGTTAGACCTGATTTGTGTTAAAATTGAGTGCAGGGATCTGTATTTGAATTGGCGTGGAGAAAGAAAATTAGTAAGAACTGAATTCCACTTTGGGCAATTCTGAAATTCAGAAATTCTGCCCTGTTTTATGTGACCATTTTCAGTGGTTTAGAGTCCTAATTATAGGATGGTTAAAAAATAAGAATTATAAGTTTATGTTTGAATTGTATGTCTGCAAAATTTGGTGGATATCAGACTTGTAAAAGTTGAGATACAATTTAGTGTACCTGTTTCAGATTGGTACTTACAATTTCTACTCGTTTCATTTACTTAATTGCATTATCAATTCATTTTAGTTTTATTAGTTTAAAAAAGTCTCTATTATTTGGATGTTGAAGTTTGGTACTTTGTTTGGTTACTCAATATCTTCTTCATCTTCAAAACTTAAATTTAATGTTTGTAGCTTGAAGCCAGAGCCTTGTATAATCTCGACCAAACTGGAAGCAACTCCTGTAGCTTGTACGGTCGTCTGCTTTGTCAACTGGACAAAAGGTATTTTGTCAGTGTTAGATAGCCTTGTAAAAAAATAATTTCCAATTAAAACAGGTTCCAAGTCACAACAATTTCTTGGCTTTTACTTCATGCTAATAGATGTTTTAACAGTGTTTTACTTCACATAATGCACTACAATCTTGTTGGACATATAGCCTCACAAGGCTACTTGGGTTGCTCTTATTTCTGTACATCCATCTTTAAGGCATATTAGTTTTATGATGCAGTATTATTGTATTACACAGATCAGAGTAATATCTTTGCTAAACAAGAAAAGATATTGAACAGTGCGTAACAACTTAGAAGCTGGTGTTATTGAACCTGCTATGAGAAAAGTAAAGATATTACACATAAAGGGCCCTGGTGTAACTGGATGACTTGGTTTTAAATTATGCTAGTATATTATCTGATTTTAACCAAAAGTATCTGAACCATATTGGTGTTTCTCGTTGTATCAGTTTGCAACAGAAGCAACAATAACTATCCTAATAATTTGTAGTACAGAGGTAAATGTATTGTTCCAGATAACACTAATGAAGTTCCAGCTCAAAAGTAGTTACAAATTCAACAGGAGTTTCTAATTTCTCACCAATATGCATGCACAAAATTTGACATTTGTTTGTACATATATAAGATCAATAGATGCATATCATATGTAAGTTTGATTTTATTGTAGCATCATATCAGAAGATGATAATTATGCTATAAGTGATTTGTTTTTTGTTGATCTCGTACATAGTTTTTTATACTATGTTGATAATTTGAAATTTGATTGCAGGATGCTTATCTGCCTCAGCGGCTTTTGGACAAGTTGATGTACATTTACAATTATGTGGAAATGGCTAGAGTAACAGGTGTCCCTATCTTGTTTCTTCTCTCCAGAGGGCAGAGCATCAAGGTTATTTTAAAAATAAACAACAATGTATCAGTGGCTGTGGTTGAGTATTATATGCTGCATTTAAACTTTGAATATTAACTCTATCCTCAGGTTCTCCCTCAACTTCTTAGGAAAGCAAAAGAAAGGAATCTTGTTATCCCAAACGCCAAACAAGCAGGATCTGAACATGGAACATTCGAGGGTGCAACTGTAAGTAAATCATGTTAAAGGCCTTTTGTAATTAATTTGGTCAAGTTCCAGGCCTAAGCTCCATCGTTTTGTTCATTAAAGATAATCTCTATTTTTTGTAGAGCCGACACATTCAAGCGACACATGTAAGAGAATTAAAAAAAGGTTCCCGGTGCTTCTTTAGTTCATTTTTATTGAACAATATTTTCTGTTATGTTGCAGGTCTATGTTGCATGTCTATCATGACAAAAAATGAGACTCATGGAGAGATATAAGAGAGCCTTTTAGTTAATGACAAAAATGAGTTTATTTTTATTGTAATATTGTGTTTGGAGATACTAATCTAGTTGGTTGAAGATTGTGTTTGGAGATACTTTTCTAGTTAGTTGAATTTGTGGTTAAATCTAGATTGTAAGTTTGGATTATTATGTAGTCTGATGTTATTCGGTGGGAATGAAAAAACATGATGGGTTGTTGATTTGGTTGGGTATGGTATTTATATATACAGATTGTGTGTTTTTAATTGTAAATAGAAAACTGTTGCTATTGATGTTATGAAATGTTGAAAAATAGAACAAATAATGTATAACAAAATGTTGCTAGAGCTAAAAATTGTGTTGGCATAAATGTGGGACCCACACTGGATCCTAAATTGTACCCACATTGGACCCCACAGGTGGGGCCCACTTTGTGGGCCAATGGTGGGTCCTACTTTATTTTACTGAAAATAAAACACAAAGGCAACATAGATATTTTGTTGGTATAGGGTAAAAATATTGTTGCCATAGCAATCTACTACAACACCAAAACTCATGTTGCCATAGAGGAGGATAATGTTGGCATAGACCCCAAAGCTAACATCAAAAAAACCAACACAAAAAAAGTGTTGGCTTTGCAATTTTTGGGCCTACAGCAACATATTTTGGACATACGCCAACAATTTTCAGGGCTTGCCGTAGGCCATTTATGGTGTAGTGCGGGATCTGTTTCTCAATTCCTTTTCTGCCCTGTCATTTTCATCAATCTTTAATTTGGTGTACTCCCTACAGATGCTTGAGGCCGTGTAGTTATTTCCACTTCACCATCATCATCATCTAAAATTTCAGCTTCATAATCATGTAAGTTCATATTATCTTTCACTTTCTTTTTTGACTCCATCAAATCTTTAACTTCATGTCTCACTTCTTCTTTAACTTGTGGGCAACCTTTAGCATTTTTTTCCCCTCCAATTAAATGTTCCTTCATCCTAAATACTCTTCAAGTTATTTCTTTTCCACATAAATAGTAGTAAAGTTGAACTAAACTACTCTCATTCACTACCCGTGCATATTTTCATGCAATATACTTTTTATCAGCCATTAATTACTGCTATTAAAGGAAGAGCAGCTGTAATTAGTACGTAACTATCAGGTCATAAGTTTAGTAAATGAAAGAAATTCAATAAGTGAATAAGTGATGAATTTTGTATATAAATTATATATATGTACAAGAATCGTATGTATATATATTCAAGAATCGCAAGTAAATCAGTAAATACATACAAGAATCATGTATGAACGAGTATATAAGAATCTTATGTATATGTACGTATATGTATGTGTATATGTGTGTTTATGTACGCATGTGAAAGAATATGAGAAGATAATTACCTGGAAGAAGATGAGAAGAATCGTATCTCTTTGTGTCTCCTTCAGTCGTTATTGTCTTGTCTCGCGTGTATATGTGTGTATATGAAATAACATCGAAGTCAAACTGATCTACCCTCATTCATTGTCCGTGTATATTTTCATGCAACATCCTTTTTATCAGCCATCAATTACTGCTATTAAACTGCTATTAAATGAAAAGCAGCTGTAATTAGTATATAACTATCAGGTCATAAGTTTAGTGAAGGAAAGAAATTCAGTAAATGAATAAGTGATGTTTTAATATATAAATTATATATATGTACAAGAATCGTATGTATATATATTCAAGAATCGCAAGTAAATCAGTAAATACATACATGAATCATGTATGAATCAGTTTATATACAAGAATCTTATGTGTATGTATGTATATGTATGTGTATATGTGTGTATATGTACGCATGTGAAAGAAGATCAGAAGAGAATTACCTGGAAGGAGATGAGAAGAATCATATCTCTTTGTGTCTCCTTCAGTCGTTATTGTATTGTCTCGCGTGTATATGTGTGTATATGTCGGCTGCTGTGAGTGCTTAGGATTTTTTTAATCAATTTTTTAAAAAATGACCAGGTCAACAACTGCTCTAGATGTTAGTTGTCTCATGCTTGTGACTGTGAACTCTGAGTTTCAGAAGCAATATGAGCATATGAATGTATATGAGATAATCAAGCATCTTCAAAGATGTTCGACATACATGCTCGACATGAAACGTTCGATACCAGTAAGGCATTATACACTTGCTAGAAGAGTGAGAAGAATCATGTTGATCCACATGTTTAAAAGATGATTAGGTATGTTGAGTATCTTGATACGTTGAAATTTTAGATTTCTCCAAATTTCAAATTTATATGACACTACAATCTCTGAACGATAGCTATTCTCAGTTTATTATGAACTTCAGAATGATTGTGATAGACAAAATACTCATTGACTTGTTATGCGTGTTGAGAACTATGGAAACTAACATACAAAAGGCTGCCCCTACTCCCTTAGTCATGGTGGATAAATGTAGGGTTGTTGTTCGTGAACAAACTCGAGCTCGGCTCGTTAAGGGCTCGACTCGGCTCGTTAAGGGCTCGACTCGGCTCGGTTCTCTTAAAACTCGAGCTCGAGCTCGAACACAAAAAAATGTTCGTTAAGAAAACGAGCTCGAGCCGAGCTATTAGTGAGCTCGACTCGAGCTCGGCTCGAACTCGACTCGAGCTCGTTCGGCTCGAGATCGGCTCTATAAAGCTTGAAAAAATGAAATATATTCGGTATATTTTTATAATATTTGTTGTATTTTCTAACATTTTAAATTAAAATTGCAATTTATAGTACGCGTATTTTAGGTTTAATGAGAATTGATTGGGAAATTGGGTTGGGCTTGGACAAAAAATGTTTTCGTTCGTTAGACCAAGAAAAATTGAGCTTTTTATCTATAACAATTGTAAGTTTTAAAGAGTTCGGCTCGGCTCATTTTTGTTCGATAAAAGCTCGTGTTCGGCTCGTCAGTTAACGAGCTCGAGCTCGAGCTCGAGCTTAAACACGAATTTTGTGCGATAAGAAAGCTCGGCTCGGCTCGATTCGTCAGAAAAAAAACATAAAGTTCGGCTCGTTTATATCAAAACTCGGCTCAGCTCGATTCGTGAACAACTCTAGGTAAATGTAGCACTAAAGGGAACAGAATACGGAAAAGGTATTGAAAAGATTGGATTTAAATATCACCAAACTAAAGTCTAGTCGTGAAATTTTTTCAAGATAAGGAAGTCTATCTAACAAGGTGAATGTAATTATTTTGAAAAAGTAGAACATTAGAAGCGAAATTGTCTTACTTATTTATTTGAACAATCGGAAGAATAAGAAGTCTAGTATAACTTTTGGAGGAAGAAGACTCTTATCTCCAAATTGACAATAGTTACGTATATATCTTACATAAAACTTTTGATTTTATTTATTATTGCATTAATTTGTGATGCATTATTACATGAAACCCTTCAAATTTCGGACATTGTGTGCCATATCCAATTTATGAAAAAGCAGGAGTATGAAACTTGATGGATAAAAAAGAATATTAGAATGGATATTTTTGACAAAAATTAATTAATGTGAAGAATGGTACAAATTACAGAAAGAATGTTGTTAAGACAAATGTATTTGGTTTAAAATAAAAATTTGCACAAACCGAGATTTTAGGTGATTGTAGTTGTCCAAGGTTAAAAAAAAGAAAAAGAAAATCAAACTGAGATAAATGACTCTAAGGTGATTGCTGATTACATAATTTGCAATCTCTCGGCCATTTTAAAAATTATAGCTAGAAATTTGACTTAAAAAAATGTTAGCAAAAAAGAAAAAAGGTTATAAAAATTGACTTCAAAAAGAAAAAAACAATAAATATAAGCATATTGTAGAAGAGAGCAGTGAGAAATGTGAATAACTTTATTGGAAATCATCAAAGCACATTAAATAAATGTTTATTAATATAGATAAGTATATGAACAACACGAATCCTCCAACTAGTAGCCAAATGAATTAAATTTTCCCTGAAGCAACCATTTGAGAAAATAAAATAGCAATGCAAAAGAATTAAATTGATCAAATCTATTTCTGATCTATCAACAGTTTTGTCGGTGAAATATCATAGCTAAACAAGCTCTAAATAGCATTTTTAAAGTGTCTAACTACATATTGCTTTCTCTCTAGTTCTATATTTTAATTCACCAACACATATCAATCACCTGCTTTGAATCTTTAAAAAATTAGTTTTCTACTTGTTTATATCCCTTTCCTCTATGGTTAATAAACCCAAGACACAAAGGGCTAATATATCTCAATAGAAATGTAAAAGAATCTCAAATAATTTCTATAAGTTGCTACATATACTAATATTAAAGTTAGGAATGCACAATAACAGTTGTTTGTTTCTAGAAAAGCAACCATATTGATCATACCGTTTTCAACTATGCACCATACATGGTCAGATCAGCTCCTACTAACCTATAGCCTTCCTTCTTTGTACTGTCTCCAGGGATTACCTTGGTCACTTGCAAAATGTTTATGCTATGTACCTTTTTTTGTTTTTTCTAGGTTGTTCTTGTTTGCCTAGAGGAATAGGGCGACAAAGAAAGAGAAAGCGTAGTGTTAATCTCTGGAGCTTTCTGTAAATGAATCTTCTGGTTTTCGATTCCTATGTTTTGGCTTAGTTTGAGCTGCAAATCAGGCAATGTCTCTGTGGGCTTCATCAATTTCTCATGATTCTGTTGACAATTCAAGACACTATCTTGTTAGTTGATATAGATATGTAGTTCAAAGACAAATACAAACGAACCTAGGATATTGGAGAACTGTGCATCATCACATATTTGGATAAAGATTTTTCCCAGTTACTAACGCTAAATCTGTTCCGATGGGGCAAATGCATGAAGATTGACAGCCCTAACTTATAGCATTTAGTTATATGTCAACCCTAATTTATTCTAAAGGGCCTAAGTTGAGTGTCATCTTCATGCAATCTTAATTAAATAATATAAAAAACTAGAGGCAATCCAGGTTCAATGTTACCTTGAGCAGAGATGGGGACTCAAACTCCGTCTGTATACTAAATCCGGGATATCGCAAAGTAGAGTCCCTGTGAGGTGATTGAGCGGTTGATATCATAGGGGCATTAACCCTTTTATGATCATCTGTGAAATTACCTGATGACCATTTATTGCTGTCGTATTCGATATATCTGGATAATTTATTTTGTTTTTCTTGAAACGATTGGCACAGAAATGACTTGCTTAAGCGTTTGACATCTGATTCAAGCTCTATGTTTCTTTGGTACCTTGAGTTGATTCCTGCATGGTGGCTGTACGAATATAATTGATTTCTGTGAAAATAGAGATGGTTAGCTACATAGACAGACAATCTCAATAACATACTACTCATGTTCTGATTTTAGAAGGGCGGAACCAGGGTTTTGGGTATTGGGGGACTAGATAATATCTAGGGGGACCAATCCAAGTTACTTAAATTTTTTTCAAAATTTGGATAGTTGGGAGGACCGGGCTGACTCTGGCCCCCCTAGTTTCTCCCCCGCTGATATGTATGCTTGTATACATATATAAGTTGTATGTATTTACCTTATAGAGTGTGACATGATATCGCTTGCAGATTGAGAGCGATGCTTTAGTAGACTTTGAAGACGTATATAATTGTCAGAATCCTTTGTTTCAACGTTGCCACCGTTTTTCATTATGAAGTGATGAAGTGGGTTTAGTCTTTGGTAGTACGCATTCGGCACATAATAGCTTCGTCCCACTGTTTTACTTGTTTGTCCACTTAGAACTAGAAGAAAGCAAAGCATTATATCAATTTCATCTAGGTACTCTATATAAGTAACGTAATGAAAGTGTGCATTCTCGTTGTTGCTTAACTAGAATATCTTAGTAATGTTTTAGATTATGAACATAATTTCGAATCAGGGCTCGTGATATATGATATACATACGTACGTTGTAGTTGAAGTACTATGTGTTAAATAAAAGAGAAAGAAAGAGATATCAAATTAAAGCTAATCGCAAAACTTTTTAATTACCTTGTCCAAAGTCATCAAGTTTCTTGGTCCTAAACATCTGATTTGCAGATATCCAAAAGAGAAGAATTGAATTATAGTAAATGCAAGTATAACTCAAGAAACCTTGCATGAAATGTGTAGCTAGGCTTACCTGCAAATGACTTTTTACATGTGCAATGTTTAAGCCTCTAACATTCATTATTTGAAGAACTAATTTTGGGGTTGCTCCTGCACAAATCGAATTTGGATAAAAAGGGATTGAATTAAACATGACAGCGAATCAAAATATTCCGAGTACAATTAGTTATCTGATCCAACAAACATGTTATTGTCTTATTGAATTTGTGTTCGATTATAGCTAATTAATTAAGTCGGAGAAATTTGAACATAGATAACTTGAAAGCAACACAAAAGATTTTCCTAATTAATTATGAGTGTTCTATAGGTCAAAACTTACTCTCTTGTCCACCGAGCCTTTCTATAGCATGCACAAAAGAACGATGAAGTTCAGGAGTCCACCTGAGCCTAGGCAATTTAGATCGAACATATCGCCGAACTGTACCCTTTTTTTCGGTTCCATTTCTACATTCATGATTTTCTGACTCCCCTAATTGTCGTTCACTATATTCACCTCCCAGCTCATCGCCTTTGCTGTTGGCTACTTCATTTAAGTCGAAAGATGAATTGTAATTCGAAGATTCAGATGATGTGTTTTCCAGTTGTTCTTCACAGACATCAACCTTAACATTGTCAGACTGAATATCTACTTCACTAATTGTTGTGCTCATTCTCCCCAGTTATTTTCTTCAAACAGTTGAAATTTTGACACAGTTAGAAGGAAACAAAATTATTGGACGCAAAGAAAATATATTAGTCGTTGTAGTTTACAACTTACAATCTATAACTTGTTTTCATTCTTGTTTACATGTTCAGTCAAAATTAACAAACAAGGACCATGAATAATAACATAACCCATCCCAAAAATATTTCCATCTCTTTCTGACACACAAAAATTAAAAATATTAATTTATTATATAAAAGCAGAAGCTAACTAAGAAGACAACAAAAATATCAGTGCTTATACTTAGAAAAAAAAAATATCAGTGCTAATACAGTAAAATAATGGTGGTAGGTAAAGAAAATCATATTGATCTAATTACTTAGCAAAAACCAATGATTGAATGTTTTTTCAAGTAATATTAGATGACCATTTTTAAGATGTACTAGCGTTTCAATTTTGTTTTAAAGATGTACCGAAGAAACTGATGATTGAATGTTTTGAAATAGTCTTAAGAAATACAAAATGATGAATGAGAACTAAGTATGTAATTGCATCAGAACGTTGCAAGATAAAATATCTTAAACGGATTCTAGAGATTTACATCTCATTACTGTAAAATGATGAATGAGAACTAAGTGTGTAATAAACCGCATATACACAAAATGATTTTATCGTTAGTATCATTTTTTTCTGGGACCAAATAAGGATGAAACTCCAGACAAGAAAACGATAGAACAAAGGATGAAAACCTAGTAGGTTGGAGATTTAAAGAAGAAAAAGTGCCAAAATCATATATTTTATAAACTAACTCATTACAACACCAGGATCTGGACATAATATCACTTTTTCATCACTTTTGTCATAACAAGCACAATCAAGTTTGTGCTTTTAACCTTTAAACAACAAACTTCCAAAGGAACTGCCAAGCTGGTAGATTATGTTTCATGACACTTCCACTCTCCATATACATACATCAAAAGAGTTAAAATACACAATTCTGCACTATTTTTCAGTCCTCCTATTTCAAGAACATAATCATATTATCATATACTTGTCTAAAACACACACACACACACAACTGGTAAAAGAGATAGTATGGAAGGTGGTACCTTTTTCTCCCTAGTTGTTGGGAAGGCTTTGATTTATTACACTATGGACAATAAAAACTGGATGATATTAGTTCATAAGCCTTTGGGATTATTGAATAACTAGAGTTTATAACCAAGTCGACTCGGAGGCCCCACTTGTATAATATATTTAGTCTTTGGATTATGGAGAGTATCATGTGACCTCTCGGAAAAAGCCTGTTATCTTTTTATCCTTTTTTTTTTCTAATCACAGAGTTATAAGCTTTTTCTTGACAGTTGTCCATGTAGAACATTTCTTCTTCTCGCGTGAACATTCATATGAAGAAAATTCTTTTGAGGTTAAATTGTAAGAAATCTATGGGACCATTTCTATTATTTTGGACAACCCATAAATCAAATCTTTTTACCTAAACCAAGACCTTTTTCTTACTTGGTTTCCTTTTTTCTGTTTTGAAGAAACATTGTAATATTTCCTGGCTTAATATTAGAAATTATGATTGCATTGACTGCCCCTGGAGATAACCTGTTATAATATTGCAAAGAATAATGCTAGAGCTACCGAATTGGGTACCGAAATCTAGTACCGAATGATGTGACATTGATGACGTGATAATTTAAAATAATTTTATTGGTGGAATTAATTTTAAATAATTTTATTTTTGCTAATCACACTGGCTTTAGGAGTGATGAAATTAAAGCTAAAATCTTTGAAAGGCAGGGAGAAAAGAGAAATCTCGAAGACATAGTTCTTTAAGTCCTTTTGTTTTTATATAGTAATCAGTGTTCTAAAAGTCGGTGATTAATCCCGATTAATCGCCGATTAATCGCTAGACGGCGGGCTACCGAACCGATTAAGCAAAAATTGGTCAATTAATCGTAAAAGGTAGAAACTTGATTAAAAAATAGGAACTTAAAATATTATTGTTGTATATATAATTATAATTTTAGATGCCTAAATCATAAATTCTCTTTATTTTTCCTCTTAAATTGATCTCTAATTGAAAAGTTAAACCTTCAAAATTTTATTTATTACAATTATATAACATTTTTAACATATTTGCATAACATATGTTTAGTTGAAATAACGAAACAATTATATATATGAATATAATTGTATATAAAAAATACTCCCTCCGTCTCATAAAACACTTCCCATTTTCCTTATTGGTACATTCAAAATACTCTTCCCCTTTCCTAAAATAGTAACAAAAGTATATTAAAAAACTAACCCACCAACTTAAACAAATATATATCTCTTTTCCCCAAAAATTATTTTACTTATATATATTTACAATTTTATACACATATATCGACACCTGTTAAAAAAAACAAAACAACGGTCCTCCACTCAGTCTCCCCACCTACTCTCATTTCAATCCCTAATTTATTTTCTCTCGTTTCTCTCTTCATTTTTTCAGTCGTCTTTTTTATAAGCTATCAAAAACATGAGTTTCCATCACGGATTTTCAGATTCCGATGATGAATCTGCTAATACTGTTGATTATGCTTGCTCTGATCCCGATAATTGTGACAAAGGTGTTTCTTGTGATGGAGAACACAATTATAGTCGTGAATATGTTCGATTGAGATGGGGAAGTGATGGTGAATCGTTGGATAAATCGGAAGTAACAGTGGAAAAATACCTTCGATCGCCGTTTCATGGAAGTGTTATTGAAGAACCCAAGGTTGAAGTGTCCCCTCTTTGTTCAGATCCAGATCAAGTGTCCGTCGTTGTTGCTCCAGAACCGTCGATCGATGACTCCGACGACGACGTTGAGCCTGATTCAGAAGATGCTTGCTCTCGTTCCTAATTTGTAAGTAAATACTCATTTTTGTGTACCTCTAATTTTGATTTGATTGGGAGTGATGAGGCGTAGTTGAAAAAATGATATGCATGTCACTTTCTTCTTTTATTCTTTGTGATGGTTGAGGTTTCATTTGTCCGTGTTTTTGGCTTGTCCGTGTTTTGAAATTTGTAATTGTCATTTTGGGACTGAAATTTACAGTTTTATTTGTATATTGGGACTTCTAAAGGGACTTCAGTATACATAAATTATCAAATTATGTATACAAGTGAATACAAGTGACCTGTCTTGATTCTTCCTGTGGTTGGTTTATAGTTTAATTAATTTTTTTTATTGTAATTTGAGAAGCTACTTGTGTTCTTTAGTCATATGTATATAGGGAAAGAAAGGGGGTATTTGTGAACTAAAATCGGATCTTGTTTTGTTATTATCTGGTTTGCATTAATATTGTTTTTGAGCTTGCATTCATATACAATGCATACATTACTACATGTGCATAAAATGCTTCCTGCATATAGTTCTGTTGTGGAGCATGAATCAAATTCCATGCTTCATATACTGCCCACATTGGTGCTGTTACCTGAACTGGTAGTTGACCTTCTCGAGCTAATTTGTTCTTGTTTACATGAGGTAGTAGGTAGTCATTGCTGCCCTTTACTTTAAGAATTTCATTCATCACATACTGCAAAGTTAGCCATACATTTGCAAGTGTTTTTGGCTCTAACCCATAAAATACTTCTGAAAAAACCCAAGTCTAAAATGTTTAGGTCAGGACTGTTTGGTGGTTGTTGTACAAGAATGAATGTGAAGTCACCTTGTTGATGCACTTGTTGCCATTCTTCATCTGATTGAGTAATGTGAGTCCTTGCATTGTCCTGTTGTATAAATATTACCTTTGGTCCTTCAAATTTTGGCCATTTCTCCATGATTGCTGGTACTATGTGATTGATAAGCATGCTTCTTGTTTCTTTTTTGCCTACTGACTCAACCACCTTAGTGATTATAGTACCCTTAGGTCTGTTTTTAGATGCCCTCTTTGCTGGTTCTTTATATGTGAATGGAAATATGCCTATTTTGCCATCAAATATGCATTCATCTTGTGCATTAAACCTTGGTCTTGCAACTGCTGCAGTGAACATCACCTTTGGTATGAACTTACTTGACTTTGCAGATCTGTACTTGCCTCTTTCATTTTTTTCTAAATAAACTCTCACTGCTTTCTTGCTAAGGTAAAACCATTTTTCGTCTATATGCACAAAATCATACATTGCCTTATACTGCCTCTTTGTTGCTGCTGTGTCTCCCATGAGTAGGCCTAGAACCCATTCCATTCTTTGCATGACATTTGCATCTTTTAATCCAGGATGTAGAGGATTTGTGTGAGGTTTTATCAGTCCCCTTTTTATCATTCTGTTAGCAGTACTGTGTGATACTTTCAACTGAGCTGCCAGGTCCCTTATGCATGATCTATCTCCCATATTTATGCTTGTTACTGCATTAGGTGGCAGTTGGATTCTTTTCCTTCCGGAATTGTGTCCATCTGTTGCCATGTTGTAACTCTGCATGCATGCTTTTTGTTGTTGTGCTTTATTCCATATTTTGCTAATTGTTCTTCTAGTGACATTGAACTTGTTTGCTGCATCTCTTATGGCACCATGGTAAGGTTTACCTTCTATTTCTGTTGATGGGTTGCTTAGCAAGTAAATCAGAACTTGTAATCTTGCATCACAGCTGAGCTTGGTCCATTTTCTGCAATGATGATTACCATCCATATGTTGATGTTGTGCATGCCCTTGTGTGTCTCCTTCTGCTGGTTCATTTAAATCAAACTGGTGGAGAAAACCTGCCATGCCTTCATTACCTTCTTCTGTTGCTGGTGGTTGATTGAGATCGAAAGGGAAGCCTCCAACACTCATTTTTCTGAGCACAGAATGGCCAAGCAGTGATGCCTTACTTTCTTCTTTGTAATCTGTTTTATATGTAATCTGTGTATATGTAATTTGCTTATGTAATCACATTTTTCTTATGTAATCTGTTTATGTGGACAGCTCTGCTTGGCTGTTTTGAATTGTAAAGTAAAATGGAGGGAAAGTTTATCTACTTTTCCCCCCATAAACCATTCTGTTAGCAGCATCCTAATCCCCCCAAATGATTGTTAGACATTTGTTTATTGTTTTTCTTAAAACTTGTGTTTTTTCCCAAATGGGAAGATTATTTTGTGACAGAGGGAGTATTATTTAATTTATTCCGATTAATCATTCCGATTAATCCTCGATTACCCGATTAATCTCTGGACGGTGCCTTCACCGATTAACTCTGATTCCCGCTTTTTACAACACTCATAGTTATACTACATCGGAGCTATCATATGATCCAGATTCTAATATTGTATACAGTCAAATAAGTAATGCGGTCTAAAGAAGCAAGATTTGTAGGTTACAGTTAAAACGTTTCGTGTTAGTTAACTTGAACATAGTTTACTTTCAAAAATAGAATAAACAAGTCGTGTAAATAATAATATATATTTCTGTAGATAGTATATGTGACCACCAAATTATCGGTGAAGTGCTAGTTTTATTCTTAAAGAATTTTCCAAGCAGCACAGGTTGTTGTCCAACTACCGCCCAGGAAAATGCATGCATGTAAAACATTAGCAGTCTTCTGTCGCAATAATTGAATGAAAAAAAAAAAATCTTCTTCAATCAATTCTGACTTTCACGAATGTGATTCTCACCCGTACATCACTATTCTAAGTTCTAAGTGTAATTTCTTTTAATGTGATTTCTTAAAATTAATAATTGAATATTATTCCTTATTACGAGAACTAGAATTTTCCTTGGGACAAAAACATATAAGTTCTTTGAATTCGGTTTTTAGGACTAATTAATTGAGGTGATAGTAACTATTGTATTTTACAGTCTCTGACGTAATCAAAGCATCCGAGCACAAACATAAGTGCAAATTCGGCTGATTTTTTGAAAGTAACAATGATATCTTAACTCACTTTTCATTATATCTTAAACTTCGTTGTTATTGATGTTTCATGATTTTTTTACTAACCACTTAATTTTATAAAAAAAGAATGGGAATCAAGGACAAATACATTAGGCTCCCAAGAAGACAAGAAGACAGAACTAAGTTCTGTTGTTGGAATTTAATCTAAACATTTATTTAGTTGTTTGTGTTTTGAATAAGTCAGTTGTGTCTGGCGAGTTAATAGCAGCATGATCAGGTCGTGCAGTATTTCAGTTTTAGTAGGATAACAGTAGAGAAATAATAGGAGCAGTTGCTGATATTCAGCTACAACCATCGTAGTAGTTTAGGCTTTCTGTTTAAATATGCATGTATTTATATTTTGGGCTTCAAGCCTTCTCTACTTCACTTTCAGCAGTTTAATACAAAATCGAGTTTATCTCAGGTAAGTGTGTTTGGTATTATTCGTTTTTCAACAATCTGGTATCAGAGCGATTCTTTCTTAGTGAATGCCCAAATACATGCTCAGGATGACAACGCCAGAGACAAACAGAAGCAAGGAGAACACTGTCAGTCTGAGCTATCCAATGTTAACCAAGGTAAACTACACAGCGTGGTCTCTGAAAATGAAAGTTTTTATGCAAGCTCATGGTGTATGGGAGGCCATCGAACCAAAAGACCCTAAGGAAACTGTCGAAGAAAGAACCGATAAGCTAGTACTGGCTGCAATTTATCAAGGAATACCTAAGGATCCGCTGTCACTTGCTGAAAATAAATCAGCCAAAGAAGCGTGGGACGCCATTAAGGCGGTGTGTTTGGGTCCAGACAAGGTGAAGAAGGCCAGAGCTCAGACACTAAAAGGAGAATTCGAGTCACTAAACATGAAAGAAACAGAGCAACTTGATGAGTTATATATGAAACTGAATGGCTTGGTTACTAATATTCGAGCCTTGGGAGAGAAAGTGGAAGAGACATATGTGGTGAAAAAAATGCTCAGAGCAATCCCCTCAAAGTTCTTACAGATTGCATCAACCATTGAGCAATTTGGAAATCTAGAAATTATGTCCGTAGAAGAAGTAATTGGCTCTCTCAAAGCCCATGAGGAGAGACTCCGTGGCCAAACTGAAGTTAATGAAAGAAAGCTTTTACTAACGAAGGAGGAATGGAGGAAGAGAGAATGCATTGAAGGACATATATTACTTACCCAGAAGGAGTGGTTGAACAGAACAAATAGGGACGGGGCTCGAAGCAGTGGAGAGTTTCGTGGCAAAGAGATGGGACGTGGAGGTCGCGATAGAAGTAAGGTGAAGTGCTTTAATTGTAATGTTTATGTACATTACGCTACAGAATGTCGTAAACCACGTAGAGAGAAAGACTCTAAGGCTGAGGTGAACCTGACTCAGATTCATGATGATGAGCCTGCACTCTTGTTGTCTGAGTGTGGAGAAGATGAAGAAAAGAAAATGGTGTTGCTAAACGAAGAGAAAATTATTCCAGCAATGGGAAGAGAAAATGGTTACAAGGGTGGGACCAACGTTTGGTATTTGGACAACGGGGCTAGCAATCATATGACAGGACTACGTTCAAAATTCAAGGACTTAGATGAGAGAGTTTCAGGTCAAGTCAAGTTTGCTGATGGATCCACAGTGACTATCAAGGGAAAAGGATCTGTGGCTTTAAGGTGCAAAAATGGTGAATAAAGAATTCTCAGAGAGGTATACTTTATCCACACACTTCGCAATAATATAATAAGTCTAGTGCAACGGATGTTTATTGTAAAAACAGACGCGCATGCCACTCCCTTCGAAGTCAGATTTCACTGAAAAATATGCTCTTGAATTCATACATGGAGACCTTTGTGGGCCTATCTCGCCACCAACTCCATCCGGGAACAGGTACTTTTTGTTGTTAGTAGCTGACTTTAGTCGTATGATGTGGGCTTTCATGCTTAGAGCTAAGGATGAAGCTTTGAGTGCGTTTAAGAATTTCAAAGTACTGGTTGAAAAGAATCATAAGCAGGGGATACAAGTGCTCAGAACGGACATGGGAGGGGAGTTTTGTTCAAAGGAATTCTCTTCATATTGTGTTGCTACAGGAATTTTGAGACACTATACAGCTTCATACTCACCATAACAAAATGGTGTTGTGGAACGTCGAAACAGAACCGTGGTTGCCATGGAAAGAAGCCTGTTAAAAGAAAAGAGTATGCCATCTACTTTTTGGGTAGAAGCAGTGAGGAACGCTATATACGTGTTGAACAGATCACCTACTCGAGCCTTGTCAAAAAAGACTTCGTATGAAGTTTAGACGGGTAAGAAACCTCACCTTAAGTTCACCTCGGTAAAGAACCGGGCACCAAGGCGTATCGCCTATTTGATCCCAATGCAGGTACCAGTCACGTGAGCAGAGACGTTGTGTTTGAGGAAGAGAAAAGTTGGCCTTGGAGTGAAAAGGAGATAGATAATGCACCAGTTTAACCACGTTCACTGTGTCTACTACTCAGTCAAGCATAAGGGAAATCGATGAAGTTGAAAGTAATGAAGCTCAAGAAAATCTGATGTCGACTCCTCAAACAATCAAAACAGGTACATACAGTCTTCATGAAGATGGTGGTCACGGGTCTGATACATCTAGCAGCAGCAGAATTACCACGAAATTTTAGGTTGATTGGTGAAATTTATGATAGAGGCTGCTGATGAGTTTTTATTATTAGAAGTCGATGAGCCCGTGATATACGATCAAGCAATGGAATAAAAGGTTTGGAAGGTGGCTTGGTACGCTAGGTCAAACAAGTGTCTCACAAAGCTTGGTTTCACTAAATGTTCATTTGAGCATGCTGTCTACATTAAATACGAAGGTAATGAAGCACTAATCATTGGTGTTTATGTTGACGATCTTTTGGTGATAGGCACAAGTATTTCAAATATCAACAAGTTCAAGAACAGATGAATAACGAGTTTGAGCTGAATAATTTTGGTAAGCTGACTTATTACATTGGAATCGAAGTTGATCAGAGAGGTGGACACATCGAACTCAAACAAACAGCATATATGCTAAGAAAGTTCTTGAAAATGCGGGCATGGTTGATTGTAATCCAGTGAGATATCTGAGGGAGCCAAATGTGTAGTTACATGAGGATGAAAATGGAAAATTGGTAAATCCAACCCAGTTCAAAAGTATGGTTGGAGGCTTGAGATACTTGGTGCATACCCGACCTGATATTGCTTATTCAGTCGGTGTGGTTAGCAGGTTTATGGAAAAGCCTACTGTGCTACATCAAAACGTAGTTAAACAAATTTTACGTTATATAAAAGGGACGTTAAACTACGGACTTGTATAAACAAAGGGTCAAGGAGATTGTCTGTTATTTGGATTTTCAGATAATGACCTTGCAGGAAACGTGGATGATAGGAGAAAAACTGGAGGTATGGCGTTTTATCTAAACGAGAGTCTTATTACATGGGTTTCACAAAAACAGAGGTGTGTTGCCTTGTCCTCTTGTGAGGCAGAGTTCATGGCTGCCACAACTGCTGCATTCCAAGGCATTTGGTTGATTAAGGTACTGAGTCAAATTTCAGAAATTGAAGCAGGTCCAGTAGTCCTTTATATTGACAACAGGTCTGCCATTGATCTAACGAAGAACCCAGTATTTCATGGTTGAAGTAAAAATATAGATGTACGTAATCATTTCATTCGAGAGTGCGTTGAAAATGGAGCAATCATCATCAAGCATGTGGGAACTAATGAACAACGTGCAGACGTTCTAACAAAGATGTTGCACACAGCAAAATTCGAAAAAATGAGGAGTCTTCTAGGAGTCAAGAACCTTCAGTCCAGTTTAGATTAAAGGGGAGTATGTTGGAATTCAATCTAAACATTTATTTATTTGTTTGTGTTTTGAATAAGTAAGTTGTTTCTAACGAGCTAATAGCAGCATGATTAGGTCGTGCAGTATTTCAGTTTTAGTAGGATAACAGTAGAGAAATAATAGGAGTAGTTTCTGATATTCAGCTACCACCTTCGCTAGTAGTTTAGGCTTTCTGTTTAAATATGCATGTATTTATCTTTTGGGCTTCAAGCCTTATGTACTTCACTTTCAACAATTTAATACAAAATCGAGTTTATCTCAGTTAAGTGTATTTAGTATTATTCATTTTTCAACAAGTTCAACGTATAAGTAATATGCAAGCAAAGTTCACATAAGCAAAGTTCACATAAATAGAGTTACGAGTTAACTAATTAGTAGCTAACCAAGATAAGTAAAACTATCTATAGACTAGCCAACAACCATTAGTTGTGACCATCCCCTCCGGTAAGCCCCAAGAGCTCCGCTCTCATCTGGATCATCTGCATCATCAAAACAGATTCTTCGAGATAGTTCCTTTGTTCCAACAAGTTCTTTCACGGATAACTCCTGTATACCATTTGGCATCCGATCCCCTATTTTTATAGGATGAGAATCACCATGTGCTCAACCTCCCTTTACCATCACTCTAGACTTATCCATCCTAGACTTCCATCTCTTAGCGACCTCCCACCAGTTTCAACAATGCCTTCAGAATATGGAATCATCTCATCTTTAACTTCTTTCCAGTAGTTTGGAACATAGCTCAGTTTGTTACAGGGAATCATGCAACCCTCACAAAAGCTCATAGGTCTTCTTATATCATCATTAATTCTTTTTTGTTTTCATAGCCTTCTGCTCAATGTCACCAAACTGAGAAACCCCTTGACAATTCACATCAGTGTCATCCTCTAAAGGTTTAATTCTATAATGGCTTGGTTTTGACCCGAAGTTAGTCTTTTGAAAAAAGGATCCCGTTAGCATTCTACCATCTTTGACAAGGAACACCAAATTCCACGAAACTGACTTCAGATTAACTGGAGAATTAAATAAAGAATTTACATGATTGGATCTCCTAGTGCCAATAGCATTCACTAGTATGGCACGAGGCACATTATAATTAGTTAAACATGTGAAAGAAGATCTCCATGCCGCAAACACCCTCACAACACTAGAATAATTAGAGACTTACCACAAATAGATTGCAGAGCGTAAACAACTCGCAACGGAAAGTAAAAACCAAAGATACCGCAAATTACTAGATAAAGAAATAATTTATTCTTAATCATAAACCAACTACCAGCTACATCTTGCTTAGGATCAAAATCAGATAGCATATCCAAACTTACTAATCATGAGAATTTTCTGGTGTTCTCAAACAAAAATACAGCATCAAGATCACAAGGTATGTTTGAGTCAAAACCAACATAAACATCAACAAAAAACTCATATCTACTATTATGCAAATACATAAATTCAATTGAACTAGAAAAGAAAATCTTACTGGGCGTTTGAAATTTACATTCTGCCTGAGAGCCACAAAAAGTGGAGAACCCAGTAGTCAATCCACTATAAATGAAAGCCCTTTCAATAATCAAAGCATGATCTCGATGAAGAGGAGGTTTATGGGAAACACCACCTATGCTTCTAAACCGAATACTAAAAGACCTTTCTAATACCATATTCACCGATTGTGAAATTCAAGATGTCGAAAAGGTAATGGACGATATCATTAAGTAGGTAAATGTTTAAACGAGAAATAGATCAATCAAATTCATGGTTAACGAAAATGAAAATATTTTTCATATTAATGAATAGGCAAAGGAGCAAATGTTCGTTAACAATAGCCAATTCATGAGAATAAAATTGTTCTTGTTGGGTTATACATATAGCAATCCCATGTGTAATACAAAGAGTAAGCTAAAATCGACACAAACACAACCCCTCAAACCCAAATCTATAGTCAATAAGCAGGCCGTGACACATTAAAAACACCCATCATTGCTTACACAAACACTAGATGAATTTGAATTAGAGGGACGACGAAGGCTAGGGTTTAGGGGAAAAGGGAAGAAGGAGAAGAGAGAAATATGGTATTTTTGTAAACCGAATATCATTTAAAGTATTAATGTTCCATTATTTTACCTTTGTTGTTGTGTTTGATTTTGATTGCCATGTTCTTGAATTGATATTGAGTGCAATTTGTTCTTATAATAAGAATTTTAACTAGTTTGAGAGAGAGAGAGAGAGGTTTTTAGGAATCTCTTTTAATGAAAATTAGTTGATCATCTTTTTATTCAATACAAAATTGTAAATTTTCTTTCCATAATACCTTACCTTTTTTATCATTTTAAATATTATTCCTTTTTCTATATATACATATGTTGTTAAAGTTATAATGATGGGTGTGTTGAATATGAGTGTTTTCAATATGGTGAAGGTAAAATGAATTGATATCCTTTTTTATAACTATATGTGTATGAGTAGCAATAAAGTTTGTGTTTGTGGGATATATGAACTGAATAATACACAGAATAGATGAAATGATACGAATTTAACGATTGTATTAGATAAATTTCTTGATATGATCAATACGTAAATTTGTAGTATTAGCTACTTTTAACAATTGTTCTTGTTTCTAGAGAGTATTCTTGAATAACAAATGAAAGTTTAACAACTAAAAGAGGTGTTGTGCATACTATGAAGAAGACTGCGCCCACCCTTTTCAGCATTACCGTGCTCAATATTAAACAAAGTATCCTGACGTAAATTCTCTGTATTGAAAAGAGGAACATTGTAATATGGATCGCATCTTCCATTCTACAAGTGTCCGTACAAGACTCCATTAACTATTTTCTTTATTGATTTCTCTCCAGTTTGATTGTAGACTTACCATCTATACTTTGTAGAAATTGGACCACTACAGGTGCATAGATGCTTTAGTATTTATCCCCTAAAATAATTCAGATATTTTTCATTCTTCAACTCCACAAATTTGTCTGAATACCTACGTCGCGAACTCCTTTATATAGTTGGACTTATCGAAATAGAGTATTACTTATTTTTTCTGAGATTTCACGATATAGTATTATAGCATATCATGAAATCGACTTTGCTACATGAATTCTAGACTTATCGACACTATGACTGATTGATATGAAATTTTAACTAGTCAACATAAATTGTTCACGATATAAAATTTTGACTTTGTTGAATCTTGATTTCATTCAATGTAAACTTCTCAATATAGTGCATATATGTCAAATTTTCTCGATAAATTCACTTCACAGCATAATTATTTGACTTCTCGGTATAGTTTTCCCTGAACTTCTCGATATAGGTATGTCTGAATTTTTCAATATCATGCCTTAAAGAAAACATTTCAATTCTTTAACTTCATTGTTCTTGACTGTCTTTTTTCATCTGATGTATGATCAAAGTTGAACTTCTTCCCAACTTTATTTTACAACCTTTTTACACTTGAACTTTTATAGAATACTGAAAAACTAGTAAAAGTACACAATTTGAATACATAATTTACAAAAACAAAAATGCAATACTAAAAAAAATCATGATGTCGTATAAATAATTACATATTCATTTATAAAGGCTTCTTTTTAGGTTTACAGATATGTTTTTATACCTAATAGGGTAGATATTAAAAATTATTATGATATTTAAAGTTGTATGAAATTTTCAATAATGACATTATAATTAGACGAAAGAGTATCAATATAGGCAAACAATATTTTGAAGTAAGATAACAAAACTAGATAATTCGCGTAATAGATTGTGAATATAGCCAAAGTTCATAAAAAATAAATAAGTTTGACTGTAACATCCCAGGTAAAATTCGAGTTTTTTTCCCGAAAATCGGATCACGACTAATGCCTAAGCTGAAGCCTACTAACCCGAATGCAACCAGTTTGGGTAGTTCATAAGTACAGCACATACCCCAAAATATCATGATTTTTTGGTGCACTTAGTAATAGTACTTTGTTTGAAATTGAACAAATTGTCCCAATCTTCTCGATATGGGGCTGGGGTTACAAATTCCGCAACTTAAATACCTCACATCCTCATCAGACGGTAACATATAGACAACAAGTCAGAGATCGTTCCTCCTACGAACATGTTATTACTATGTACTTTTGAAAACTTTCATAAGTCATGTAATTTTATTTAAACTTTTCATATTTATATATTTCAATTTTTTAAAATAAACCCTTATATAAATTTCCATTGTAAATTAGAATTAAACTTAATGTTTTAAAACTAGGTGATTTATCCGGATCAATAGGTCCATCATTAATCTAGTTCTGAACTTCCTATGCCAATTCTTGAAGAGTATGGACCTTTTTCTAATCCTTTAAAATTTTGGATAAATTCGTTGCTTAACACCAAGTATGCTGAAATCTAATGAAAAAACATTTTCTTATAAAAATGATAAAAGATCATTTTGAATGGCAAATAATCTGTCTAAAAAATTGATAGTCAGTCATTTATTGATCAAAATATATTGTTAAGTTCGAATTTTTTTTTGCATTTTAATAATATATTGATTTGTCTTCTCTTCTTCAAATTTTTATATATAAATCTAATTAAATAGTAAACACATATTTAAAAATAATATAATACTCCCTCCGTCCCTCTCATTTCTTTACAGTTTTTTACACTACTTGACACACATTTTAAGACTCCTATAAAGTATAGTTCTACAACTTATTTTTAAAACTTTCATTTTCTAAATAAAAATTTAAACAATATATTTATATTCAGAAGAAGAAAAAATTTAAAATAATTTATCGAAGTATATATTAAAGGAGTCTTAAAATGTGTGACGAGTCTCCGTCCCCCAATGTAAAGAATTGAGGGGGACGGAGGGAGTATTACTTTCGATAAATTATCAGATTCCAATTTATACACACTCCACCTAAATCACGAATTGGAGTCTAATGCGGAACAATGAATTTTTCTTGTGGTTTATGTTAATTGACTTCTATTTCAAATTTCAAAATAAAAGAATATATTATATTGAATATATTGAAGTTAAATATGTACAATGTATAATTAATATATTAATATTAAATGTATAATTAATATATTAAATGTGTATAAAATATTAATTATATTCATTATTTGGGCAATTACTTTTTTGGGGATGGAGGAGTGTTGATGAAACTTATATATTGTGGTTTATACCATGTTGAAAAAACACAGAAAAAGCTGAAAATCAACATTACCTGAATCCCCAAAATCCATAATTATATTATTATCTTAAAATAAATACAAATCTATAATATTATATTTTTGAAGGTACAAATAGATCATTGGTATCAAGTCTGGGAGTTGTGTGATCTGCCTAAAGATAAAAAATTTATAGGTTATAAATGGATTTTGAAACAAAAATATAAGGCTGATGGGTTTGACAAGTTTAAGCCCGGCTAGTTGCAAGAGGTTTTACTCAAAAATCGTAAATAGATTATTAGGAGACGTAATCTCCACTGGCGAAGTTTGCTTCAATAAGAATTATATTGGCTTTCGTAGCGTGTCTTGATTTAGAACTTTACTAGATGGATGTAAAGACAACTTTTCTTAATAGGGAGTTAAAGGAGGATATATACATGGATCAACTTGAAATCCTTCAAGTTGAAGGACAAGAAGACAAAGTCTACAAGTTAAAGAATCAATATATGGACTAAGGCAAGTATCTAGAGATTGAAATCTCAAATTTCAAGAGGTTGTAGTTCAACTTGATTTTGTCAAGAATAAATTAGACAATTATGTTTACACTTTGAAAAGTGGGAGTTCGTTTGCAATATTATCGATATAGGTGGATGATATATTGCTAGAAGAAAATGGAACCGGCCTAGATTTGGTAGGACTCGGTAAATGTTGGATCTTGGGAACAATATATTGGTTCTCAAGGATGTCTTATTTATTCCCGTAGTAATCTTATTTCAAGCTCTGCGTTGATTAAAAATGGTCTAGAAGTGCGATTTCATGATAAAAAAATTTTAATCCAAAAAGATAACATAATGTTTTTTGTGGGCATGCAAAAGCCTAAACATGGATTACTTCGGCTTTCGATTGCAACAAATATTAAGAACAATGAAATTAACATTTCTCATCGAGTTTTGTCTAATACTACATTCATGTATGATATGTGGCATCAAAGACTAGGACATGCTGGAATTAACAAGATAGAACATATTATTAAAGATAATTTGTTACCTTATATGGATGTAAACAAATCAGTTTGCGAACATTGTATAAAAGGAAAAATGACGAGAAAACCTTTTAAAGAAATGGAAAGAGCTGAAAAGCTTTTGGGTTTAATACACTCAGATATATGTGGTCCGATGAATTGTAAAACCTATTGTAATAAGGAATATTTTATTACATTTATAGATTAGTATTTCAAGTATGCTCAAGTATGCTCAAGTATGCTCAAGTATATCTTATATCGAGAAAACATTAAGTTTTTAAATGTTATAGGAGATAGAAGATTGAAGTTGAGAAGCAACTTGGAAAAGATAAAGATGTTGAGAACAAATAGAGGTAGTGAATATAGATCCACGGAATTTGAAAATTATTACAAAGAGAAAGGAATAATAAGACATTTGACTATGTCTTATATGCCGTAACAGAATGGTGTAGCGGAAAGAAAAAATAGAACATTGAGTTTGAATCAAAAAAGGTATCTATGTAAAGTGTTGAATCATTTTGGGATGCAGAATTGAATTTCGATCACAACCCCATTGGTAATGGAGAAATGATTAGCACGTAGTAAAAATCCAGAACATGGACAAGAACCATACCATATGCGCAAGAGCCGGAAGTTTGATGTATGCGATATTGTGTACTTGACTTGACATATCCAGTAAGTCTAGTAAGTGAATACCAAAGAAATCCTAGTCAAGCCCATTGAGAGGTTGTAAAAAGGATAATGAAGTACTGAAGGGGTATATTGCACCATAAATTGGTGTATCAGCAAAAGAAGCTTGGAGATGTTTGTTATTCCGATTCAGATCTCGAAGGTGATAAAGATGATGATAAATCAATTTTGGGACACTTGTTTATATTTGATGGAGGTGTCGTACGTTGGGAAAGTAAAAAATAGGGATGTGTTGCAAGATACACACAAGAAGCTGAGTATGTAGCTTGTAGCATGTCTGCTACTCATGGTTTCTACTTCAGTTAAATCTCACTCTAAGTCTAATAGACAATCCCATTGTGACTGTACATGGGCTATTGATTTGATTTATAGTGGTGCAAATAGATCGAGGGCACAACATATTGATATACAATGGCACTATATTCCTAATATTGTAGTAGAAAAGAAAGAAGTCAGACTGACTAAAGATACTATTGTGGATCCTTTAACAAAAGACACTCCTGCAAAAATATTTGTCAAACATGTTGGTTTGATAGCACTAATTAGCAACATTTAGGTCCGCATGTTCGGAGAAACATGGGAGTAATAAAAGTGATTGATAAAAAAGTCATCGAAGATGTTAGTTGACTTCTATTTCAAATTTCAAAATAAAAGAATATATTATATTGAATATATTAGAGATACAATTATGTATATATTTATGTATAATTAATAGATTGAATGTGTATCAAATATTAATTATATTCATTATTCGAGCAGTTACATTTTCGGAATGGAGGGGTGTTGATAAATCCTATATGTTGTGGTTTATACAATCTTAAAAAAGCTGTGAAAAAGCATAAAATTAACACTATCGGAATCGTAAATATTCATAACTATATATTCTCTTAAAATAGATAAAATCTATAATATTATATTTGGGTGATGCTAGAGGTACCAAATTGAATACCAAATATTGTTACAAAATAATTTGACGATTGTAATGTGACAATATGTAATAATTTTACTGTTGATAACGATATGAATCCATGCGGATCCATTATTATGTAGCCAATCAAAATATAACAAATGTCATTTTCTAAAATTTTTTGTATCGAGTTTGGGATCTCTAATTATGACAACCATGGTCAAATTCCGAGCCTTTTTCGAAAATTGGGTCAAATCCCGATTCCGAGTTCGAATAAGCCGAAGCCTACTGGCCCAAACGCAGCCAACTTGGGTAACGACTAGCCCACCACAGGCCCCCAAAATATCATGATTTTGTTGGTGCTAATTAGTAGTAGTACTTTGTCTTATAAACTGAACAGAAGTCTCATATCTCCTCGATGTGGTACTGGGGTATTACAAACTCCCCCACTTAAACTTTTGACGTCCTCGTCAAGCCTGAACGGATAGCCCATAGGTCCGAATCGTTCATCCCTTTCCATTGTGGGATATTACCGGCTGACTTCGTGTCCCCACCTCCGGACCTCTGTCCATTGTGGGATAATACCACCAGCCTTCGTGTCCCCGCCTCCGGCAACTTGACGCATCAAGTTTCGAGAGTCGGCTCTGATACCATATGTGACAACCCGGGTCAAATCCCGAGCCTTTTTCAAAAATTGGGTCAAATCCCGATTCCGAGTCCGAATAAGCCGAAGCCTACTGGCCCAAAAGCAGCCAACTTGGGTAACGAATAGCCCACCACAGACCCCAAAATATCATGATTTTATTAGTGCTAATTAGTAGTAGTACTTTGTCTTATAAACTCTCCTCGATGTGGGACTGGGGTGTTACACTAATATTTTTCATTATATTTTTGCAGGTACAAATATATATATATATATATATATATATATATATATATATATATATATATATATATATATATATATATATATATTGAGTTAAGTTCTATAGAGACCACCTTTTTTGTGGAGACCTGGAGATCACATACGTTCTACAATCTAAATTTAGCAAAATATAATATTTTATAAATTATGTTCTATGAAAATAACTATTTTCATTTAAAATCTTTAAAATTATATATGTTTTGCAACTAAAATATAGCAAAACATATTGTTCTTCAAAACATGTTCGGTTTGCAGAACATTCATGTTTAGTTTGCAGAACTTACATGATTTTCAAGATTTTCAATGAAATAGTGATTTTCATAGAATATACATTGCAAAACAGTACATTTTGCAAATATTTGATTACAAAATATGATCTATTTTTCCAAATTTAGATTGCAGAACATATGTGGTTTACAGGTCTCTACAAAAAACACGATCTTCAAATAGATTAGCTACACATTTATTTAAAAAGAATAAATAGAGATATGTACCTGTGTCACCAGGGCTCGAATGGCTCTGATACCAACTTTTAACGGAACTAACTTGAATATAAATGATGTGTATGAATAAGTAAATATGTTAATAAGAAAACAAACTCAGCACATGAGTAAGAGAGGAAAATGAAGAGAGAGGTAGAATTTTTATTACGTAAAACAAGCGTGCTTTGAACTGATACAAAATTCTCTTTATATAGAGAATTCAATGACTCTACTATTCGAGCCAGGACAAACAACTTTTACAAATTTCAAAAACAAACAAACAACTTTAAAAAAGATAAAGAAAAAGTAAGCATTATTGATACCGGGTGCTCAATGGGCCCCATCGTCATATCAAATAATGATTCTTTAACACAAATAAAGAAAAGACTTTTAAAAAGCAAATTAAAGCAAACATTATTGCTGGTCGTGGAGGGCCATATTCTCCACCATTTTCTTCAGAAAATATTCTTTCTGATCTTCATCCTGTGACGTTGATATTATCTAACCATATTTTCTTCAAATTAATTCTGGCAATCCTCAAATTATGAATTTCGAAGAGAGTTCTTCTTATTGACTGAAAGTCATCTCTTATTTCTTCAACAGATCTTTCTATAACAGAGGATCTGTTAGACCTTCGAGATTTGGTGGTTCGATATTTTTTGAGGAGATGATCCATCTCTTTATCCAGCTTATACAGCCTGTTGTCGTAGTATTTTATAATTTTGAAATTTTCAAAAAAATCAATATGATCCCTATTCATGCTGGAGCTTTTCCTTTATTATGCTGTGAAACTGACCCTATAAGGGCGTCCCACAAATCTTCGGGAGTAGGCTCTGGAATAGATTCTTCCGCTTGAGATTCGCCTGCTAAACAATTAAAGGCATTAGAATCCATGGATCCCTGAGATGAATTATCTTTCATCGAGTCGTCCTCTTTAGTCTCTTGGTTTGGAAAAGTATTAAAAAATTAGTTTTTCATATGATCAAGGATTCTGACCATAATTTGTTCTTCTGACTCATTTGGATATTTTTTCTGAAAGTATTCTTTCATCTTTGCCATATATTGCTTCAGGAATCCTGTATCTTTTGTTCCAGTCTTTCCGTCATTATTAATGACTGATTGAATGTTGTTCCTGATATCTTTAATATTTTCAGGACTCATCTTCTTCCACCATTTGAAGAAGAAATTTGTTTGTAACATTGGAATTTCCAAATTGTCTTTAGAGACAGAAATGGTCCATCTCCATATCCAGGGAATTTGGAATTTAACAAAGAAAAAGAAAGGACATTGTCCATAGATTAAATTTTCAGATGGTCTTTTTAAGACCAAAGGACTATTTTTACACCATGGATTGTATAAATCCATAATTTCTCCTGGAAGAACTTCTAAAGAAGGACCAAATATTGGCCACCATTTGTAAAACCAATTTGGAACTGATTTATCCAGAATTTCTGGATTTATAGAGAAAAACCAAGAATGTTTATTCTTGGGATTTTGATAATAAAAAGCTTTGGAAAAAGCCTGGATATAATCCCAATAATTGAAGTAAATATATTTACCTTCAGCAACTTTAATGGCTTTTTCTCCATTAGGGTTTATTCCCCATTCTCTTGGTAAGAGGACCTTATTAACGTGACATTTGCTGAAGCTTATAAAGATTTCAGGGTTATTATTCTGAAAATGATGAGTTATTGTTACTGATTCGGTAATTGTTAGCAATATTTTTAAATATTGCCTGGCTTTACCATGAAGCGCTGCATATCCTCTTGATTCAAGATATCTTGTTTTTAAAGACCATCCATCATTTGGATTTAATTGAAGATCTTCATCTTCTAGATACATAATATGCTCTACGACAGGGTTCTCAAAGTATTCTTGCTCCTGTATTGCCTCATTGGCAACAGCATCTTTAAAAGTTGGCAATTTATTAGAAGAGGAAGATGCTTCCTTTTGAGGAGGTGCAGGTAATTGCTGCAATGGTCTATTCCTACCATGATAAACTGTCCAATCCCCTATAAGAGGAACTGTGGCTTCTGGACGAGGTAACATATTGTTACTCCCGTAAGAACCTCTGCCACGGTTATAACCACGACCTCTTCCCCTATAAGGGGTTGTCATATTCCCTGTAAAAATTCTCGGGTCAAAAAGTCTGCAAGAGATTTATTTTCTCCTTTTATATATTGGATATCAAATTCAAAGGCAGATAATTGAGCTTGCCAATTTGCAAAGATTTGCTTTGCTACTAGATTCTTTACATCATTTTCAATAATTGATTTTGCTGAACTACAATCAATTCTCAGCAAGAATTTTTTATTTAATAAATCATCTTGAAATTTAGATATGCATTTTATAATTGAAAGCATTTCTTTCTTTACAGTCGAGTATTTTGACTGAGTAGGATTCCAATTTCCTGAAGTAAATCTAACTAATACTTCTTTAGAATTATTTGGAGTTACTTGTTTTAATATACCACCATACCCTATATTAGAGGCATCTGTTTCCACTATTTTGAAATAGGTTGGATTTGCTAAAGATAAACAAGGTAGACATTTTACCTTGGCCTTTATAATTCTAACGACTTGAGAATGTTTTTCAGTCCATGGTTCAGGATTTTTCTTAAGCCTAGCATATAATATAGCCGTATCTTTAGCTAAATTTTCATAATAGTCTGCAATATAATTGAGACTTCCTAGGAATCTTTGTAACTGTTTAGTATCAGTTATTATATCAGGGAATTTAGAAGCGAATTCAATACTTCTATCTATAGGAATAATTTTTCCTTGATTTATTAAATGTCCTAAAAATCTAACCTGAGTTTGAAATAACTTCATCTTTGGGGCAGATATAACTAACCCATTTTGTTTTATTAGATTTTTAAATATTTTTAAATGTTTTAAATGTTGATCTATTGTTTTAGAAAATACTAAAACATCATCAATATAAACAATAATAAATTCTGAATAAGGGTTGAAAATATCATTCATTATGTTCTCAAATTCAGAAGGAGCATTCTTTAAACCAAAAGGTAAAACATTCCATTCATAATGTCCAAATGGAACTGTAAAAGCAGTTTTATATCTGTCAGATTCTTTTATTTGAATCTGTCAGTATCCTGATTTCATGTCAAACTTTGAAAAGATTAAAGCATTGTTTAATCTGTCTAATAAATCTTTTTTATTAGGAATTGGGTATCTAATCCATTTTAGTACCTTATTAAGAGGTTTATAGTTAATTACTAATCTTGGTACACCTCTTTCTTTCTCAGCTGCATTATTAACATAGAATGCAGTACAACTCCATGGGGATTTAGATTTTCTAATTAATCCTTTTTCATGGAGAGAATTTATTTCCTTTTTACATAGCTCTAAATATTCATGATTCATTTGAGCTGGCCTAGCTTTAGTAGGTATTTGATTTTCATTAAATTCTTCTATATAAGGTAAAGAAATAACATGTTTCATTCTTTCCCAGAATGCATTAGGTAAGTCATTACAAACCTCAATTTTAAATTGATTTTCTAATAATTTTATTTTATTCTGAATCTCATTCTTTTTGAGTTGTTCATTAATATTTAAAATTTCAACTTCTTCTTTAAGGAAACATAATTGTTTTTCTTTATTAAGAAGAATATCTCTAACCTCATTAATTAATCTAGTTTGAGGATCTGTTATAAACTCAAAAATAATTTTTCTACCATTTATTATAGTAGATATACCATTTTGATCAATATTAGTCATTGGCATGATTTTATGAAGAAACGGAGTTCCTAAAATAATTCTATGGGTAAGATTCTTAACCATAATAAAAGGTGTTGGAAGACAAATATCTTGATTACAGATGTATGCATCTGATAATTTATATTTTACTTGAAGTTTATCTCCTCCTGCTTGAGTCAGAGATTGAATAGTTTTAGAAAAATACTTAGAAGGAATTATTCCTTCTTGAATACAATTAAGATTGGCTCCACTATCTATAAGAGCTATTTCATTTTCTAAAATAAAATCTCTGCTAATTGCTAGAGTTATTTTCACATACCATTTTTGTTATGTAACTTGGTCTAATAAATTAAGATAATCATTATTATCGGGTTTACTAGTACCAATAATATCTTTTTTATTATCTTCAACCTTTGAGGGAGACTTTGTTTCTAACAAAGTTATTCTTTGAGATAATTTTTCATTATTTTTCTTAATCTGAGAAATTTCAGATTTTAAAAGATTAACTTCACTACGTAAATCATTAACAGAAACAGGTGTTTCTTTTGTATTAGTTTGTTGAAATCTACTTAAAACTTCACTTAATTGATAAGGTGCTTCCATTATTAAAGGAGATTCTTGTTTAGCATTTGAATTCTCTATAAGAGTTTCTATCATTTTATGCTTTAGATCAGGATCTGTAATAGCTTCTATTACCTTTAAAGCTTTGTCTTGATCTGCTGTTAACATATTTAATCCATTCATTTCTACAATGGATTTCCAGTAATTTATTTCATTACATTGAAAATCATTTTTGTTAGGAGACAAAGATTCTTCTGAAGAATCCGAAGAGGTTTCGTAAATTAACTCTAGATCTTCTTCATTAGAAGATTCTCTTTCCGAGTTAGAACTATTAATCATAATTTTTTCTAACTGTGAACGTAATTGATCATTTTCTATCTTATTAAGGGCTTTTTAGTCCAACATTGATTGGCATAATGGCCAATTTTACCACACTTATGGCAACTTATATCAAGTTTCTTAGCTTTTCGTTTTCCTTTATTAGGAACAAAAGGTTTTTATTTTTGTTTATAATAATTTCTTTTATACCTTTTTTTGTAAGGTTTTTCATAATATTTTATCTTACTTTTATAAGATTTATTTTTATAAGGTTTATTATTTTTATAAACAATCTTTTTCTTTTTATTCTTATCATTAGGAAAATTAGGATTTCCTAAATCAAACGCAAATTGTTCACAGAATTCACCAAGTTGATGTTTTTCTGAAAGCTTTTGCTTTTTTAGTTGATTTTTTAGTTTTATGTCATTACATAAATTTAATCCTTCGTTAATACAAGTACAGATAATTTGACCATATGTCAAGTCAGAGTAATTTATAGTAACTCCATCATTTTTAGTTCTTAACGATTGTCGCACCTTTTCAGCGAAAAGATGTGGTAATCCATCTACAAATTTGGATTTCCAATGGGTAGAATTAGGGTTTGTAAGTTGATAAACCCTGGATAAGAAAGTATCCTTATATCATCTAAAATGAGTTAAAGATGGACATCTAAGGTTTTGAAGGAGTGTTTGCAATTTTTCTCCTATAGGGGCTGTAGTTCCTACAAAATGTTGTAGAATAGAAAGACACAGTGTATAAACTGTATCTTCTTCTCCCGTAGTCCTAATTTGACTAGTACTAGGATTTTTATCCTCGACTTTAACCAATTTCTTGTGAGTTAAAATCTCTGTTTTTTGGGTTTCATTAAGATAAGAATCCCACCATCCTCTTAATTGTCCTACAAATCCAGTAGTTATGAAGGAGGCTATAACAGTATCACTATTTCCATGTTGTTTACAAATAGTGGAATACATAATCATTTTGTGTATTACATCTATGATTTGTTTGTCATTAAGACCATCTATATTCCATTCGTAGATAGCTTTTCCATTATAGGAGTTTTGAAAAGATTCAGGTTCTTCGAAAAGAAGATCCATTGGAGAAGGTCTCTTGTAATAATATTTATCAAGAGGTTTTGAATCATAAATATGGTTTAATTCATTAATATTTTGGTTAGCAAATATTTTTGCTAATTGATCTATATCTTCTAGATCTTCAGAGGGTTCATAACACTCTGATTGGTTAGCGGAGTCAATCTGAGATAAAACTCCTAGATGGAAATTTTTTAATTTATTCCCAAGAATTTTAATAAATTCTTCGTTGTCATTTTCCATTTTAAATCCTGTAATTGGAGTAGGAGGTTTGAATAAGCGGGGTCTCTGGGACTTCCGGAATCACTGATTTTGTATTTGAGGAAGAAGAAGTGAAGTTTGACTTACTTAATTGATTAACAATAGTTTGTTGTAGAGCTATTTGCTCTTCTATTAATTTTTCAATATTTATTAATTGATCACCTAAACAAACTAAAAAGGTGTTAGTATAATTTTGTGATTTTAATATCGTATTTAATTCCTTAATAGTTACTTGAGCACTTTCAAATTTTTGAATACTCAAATAAGCAGTAGCTTCAGTGCTAGGATCCAAACTAATTGTTTGTTCTGGAGGAAAGGGTGATTTGATTGTTTCTCCTTTAGTAGTCTTCCAAGATCTTTGTAAGACTAAGATTTCATTATTAATATTATTAATATAATTGTTTACGAACCATTGAACAAATGATATATAATCTTCTGTTTTTTATAAAGAAATATAATATTCTTTTTTAAATGTTTGTAATTCTTCATCTGAGTATTTATTAAAATACCAATTCCTAAATTCTTTATGTTTTTCTTGGTAAAATTCCTTATTAAGGATTTCCCTCATTATACTTCCTGGGGATAAATCAATCAATCATTTAAATGGAAGCTCATTTCAGATTGAGTAGGGGATTCTCTACTCTGAAACTCTTGTTTCTGATAAATTCCCTGAGAAATTTTATTTTAACTCATTCTTATTGTTTCTACAGTTTCTAGTTCTTCTCTAATTTGAGGAGTGGACGTAGAAGCTCTAGAAGTGGAGGCTCTACTTGGCTCTATTTGAGCAGTGTAGTAGTCACTTGCCGTGGAATACCTAGAAGATAACCATCTGGGTATCCTAATAATTCTTTGAGGCATAAATTTTATTTCTACGTCGCCTTCAATAGTTTGAATTATTTGATCAATGTCTTTATTGACTATTGGTTCTCGTTCTACTTCATTAGGAAGAGACCAGGTTGTTGGGAAGTTAATTTCATCCCATTTTATTAACCTATTGGTTACTATGTTAGAGGTTAATAAATTAGTTTGTACTACAGTAGTAGTTCCTGGAAAGGATATTTGCCTAGCCTTAGGATTTAAAGTATTTAATACTTTATAATAAATTCTGCAGCATATTGCTATGATTTCACTTCCTTGTTTAAAATTATAACCGTTTGTGTGAATTGTTAGTTGCATGGCATCTAATAAATTATCATCAGATAAAGATAAATTTAAATTAGGAGACACATCAAAATAGACGGGTCCATGACATAAACTCGTTTCTATTAACGCAGCTAGAGAGGGCTTAAAGTCTTTACATCTACCATCTCTAACATAAGCCATTATACTAGAGTTTAAACCTAACAGTGTTAAAGGTTTAAAAGCAATTTGAATTAATCCAATATGGATAAAACTATAATCTCTAAAAGGTACCAAGTCTTTCTTAGTAAGCAACCTAATTGTTTGATTTTCTCGAGATATTCTGATTGTTTGCTCTATTGTTTTTACAGCAAATCTAGATTTTAAATCAAATAAACCAATATTATAAATTTTGGTTGTAGGAATAGTAGGAATTGTCCATTTATTAAGCTTATCCAAATTGTTTGGATATTCTACCAATTCGGCATTTTTAATGTTTTCATTATCTCTATCAGATATTTCCAACATTGATGAAAGCTTTAGAATGTTGTGGCTGGGTCAGATATCGAATCGTAGTCTGAGTATGTCTATTTTATTAGAAATTTAAACGACTTGAAAATTACAATCTTTTTGTTATCTTTGCAAATGATTTCTCATTTAACTATCAACCCTTGGGGATAGATGGATTTCTCCAAAATCAAAGATAGAAAAAATGTTTTTTAGCAAAAATCTTCTATTTTTCTTATCATCATAAAAACACCCCTTTTCTTCATCGGGATAAAAGATGATTTCTGAGAAAACACTAAAAACATTTTCATTTTTTCATTTTTTACTCTTTTTTTTTTATAACTCAGTATATATATATATATATCAGTTTAAATTATCATTTCTGGAAAAGTCTTCACCTGCATTACTAATCAAAAAAACACCATTAGTATCTTTTTTTTTCCCATTGAAAACGAACAAACTCAGGCCGGAAGGCCTTGACCGGCAAGATATTCCAATTTTTCAAACGCAGCGGCCAAGAAAATCGAATAAATTCAGTCAAATTTTAAATTGCCACTTCAAAGACTTGGCATAATGTATTGGCCACACTGATTGCGAAATAGTCAAGTAATTTAGTGAGGTGCTTCCAATTATCATAACATAACCCAACTTAATCATATAATTCCAATGAGTGTATTATATAATCAAGTGTATTTAAATTAATTCCCATGCTCTTAATTTAATCAAGGTACGTACTTAATCTAGGTTAAATGTCTTTGTCAATGAAAGTTCTGGATAGAAGAAACAAAGTAATTACTCTTTAAAAGATACTTAGAAGCTTAAAATTAGAAGAATGTCAACCTTCCCATGCACGCGAGAGAGAAACCAAAGAAGTGTTAGGTTTGTAGTACTTGTTTTTACATATTTGCATGAATAATATTCTAATCTCTGTCGTTTACAATACATAGCTAGGTACGTTGTTGATGTCATTTAGCTTTATTAAGAATTTTAAGTGATTCCTCGGTCTGTTCATGATTTGGAAAAATGGTATTAACAATTCTCAATTTGTTTATGCTGGACCACTTAATAAAATTGACTCCGGCCTTTAAAATTAGAATGTTTAGAATTATTATCTGTTTTTGTTTGATAGAGTTATCGATCAGTAAGTAAACCAATTTTCAATTTAACTGAAAAAAAAAATTCTTGTAGTGAAACTCTTTGTTTTAATTTTGTAATAAAGATTTATGGATCAAAAACCAAACCAATTTTTAATTAATTGATAAATTTAATTTTTCATCATGAACACTAACCCGTTAACTCACATTCAATGAAACTGTTATAGATCTATATATATGAGCTATCTATATTACTTCCTCCGTTTCAAAATATTTGTCTACTTTTGACTTTTGACACGTATTTTAAAGTGCATTGATCGGTGAACATATATTGTGAAATCGAGGTACTAATATACTTTATACTTATTCCGGACGAAAAATCTATGAAAAAATTTATTATACATCAAAATAAATAAGATTTGTATAGCCGCATAAACGGGGCCACATTTTCTAATTTATAATTTTTATGAGTGTTCAAATATTAACACTCAAAACAATTTTCGATCTAAACAAAAGTAATTACTCTTTGAAAGATACTCAAAACAATTTTCCTAAGATTTCTATGTGAACAATTTTTACAACTCACGGGTGTGTAATACCGTCTTACTTAAACATTTCGACCTCTAATCCTGAACTAAAACTCTCAAAACACGAGACCTTTCATCCCATACTTAGGGGTTAGGGGTGTACACGGTTCGGGTTGGGCGGGTTAAGAGAATTTAACAACCTAACCCAATTAAATCGGGTTTGCAAATTTTCAAACCAACTCATAAAAATAAAATTCGTAATCCAACCCATTTAGTGTATTTCGGTTTGGATTGGTTCGGGTCGGAGTGACCGGGTTAATAAATATTAATATTTTTAATAGTAACCATTTTTTGCTGATGCAAGTAGCTTTCCAATAAACTCTTATTTGTTTCATTACAAACATTTGTTGTCGGTTGGCTTTGATGAGCCTATTAGAGACAAAACTAGTATAACATCATATAAGAGAAAAGATACCAAATGCATTAAACAGGTGTTTAGATGCTAATTAAACAAAGGTAAAATATCAGACTTAAAAGATACAACAGCACCGTTATTTCAGCTGCTTCACCATGGGGAATTCAAGAAAATGACTAGGAGAAAATCAACATAAGAAGCATGTAGGTGTATGAATCTATTATCTATTATGTGTAGTTCCTTTCAGATTCATAGAAAAACCTGATGTAACCATACAAAAACTAGAGAAACGACATGTCTGAAACAAAAACCAACAGAAATGCATCTGAGAGCAACCTAAATTCAACAATCCATATTTTTTAGTTAAACTTTATTATTTTTAATCGGGTTGGGTTGGTTAAAAAACTCGAAACCCATACCCAACCCATTTAAATCGGTTTTATAGTTTTTCAATCCAAATGCGTATCAGTTTAAAAAAATTCGGTTTGGATCGGACGAAAAAAGATCGATTTGAATTGGGTTGGTCGGTTTTAACAACCCGTGTACACCCCTACAACTAATAGGTGATTAAAAAACAAAGAATGGTTCCCAATTTATTTAGGTTTTGTTAGTCTCTCCTTGTGAGAGTTTGGTTTTTTGTTTTGTTATGTTTTGTTGTTCTCCATGGCCGAGGTTATAGATCAACAGGTTTTTCACGGGCTTGATTCAGGGATGAATGTTATTATGGGATCGCATCTATGGTCGATTGCACAGAACAACAGTCGGGTAAAAATAAGTACATACTTTCAAATCATCTTCAAATCACTTGGTTGCCTCTCTAATAAGGAATGATTCAACAGTGATATCTTCAAGCATCTGTCCAATTTCAATTGTATTTGTAGATGTCGTATGGCTTTTGATTAATGAATTGATTCCTTTTTTTTTTCAAAAAAAAAAACAAAGAATAACTCTTCTTTCGGTATAAAACTTAATGAAAAACACAACTCTAAGCAAATAAAATTTATACAAGTGTTAAAACCCAACTTAAGGATATCAATTTTAATCTACATAGTTCAATAAGTTTTTTAAAAGTTAATAAATACTCCCTCCGTCCCTCTCATTTTTTTACAGTTTTTTTACACTACTTGACACGTATTTTAAGACTCTTATAAAGTATAGATCTACAACTGATTTTTAAAACTTTCTTTTTCTAAATAAAATTTAAATATTATATCTTTATTCAGAAGAAAAAAAAAATTAAAATAATTTATCGAATTATATATTAAAAGAGTCTTAAAATTTATGTCGAGCCCTCGTATCCCAATGTAAAGAATTGAGGGGCGGAGGTAGTAGTATTTATTCTTTGATAAATTTTGGAAGGAGCAAGATGACAAAGATAACTATAAGCTTTACTCCAGCTATATTATAATTTAATTATTAGTAGTAAACCAATAAGTCTTGTGTTATAAAGCAGTATGTTGATTTCTAAAGTATATCCTATCAAATTTACCGCCCTTATGTGTGTAATCCACTGTCAAGTTGTGCACGAAAACATTTAAGAATCTATGCAATGTTCGGAAGCAACCAACAGCTATTGCCATGTATATATTAGAGCCCATATATATCACCAAAAGAAAAATATATATTAGAGCCCAATTCAGATATTGGGCTTGTTAAGTAATCCTACTTCTAAGAAATTAAGAAAAGTAGTTGTTTAATTTTTATTAGTACTAGTTTTTTACCTATGCTTCGTACCGAGATTTTTTTTTGTTTTTGGGTCTCATTTTGCTCTAATTGTTTTTATAAGAATTACAATTATTATTAATTTACAATATTGTTATTTTAATTAATAATATTTGTTTAACACATAGACTGAAATTTGTAATTGTTATTTAATGTTATCACTTATCATTAACGAATGTACTTGAAAAATTATATTAGACAAATATTTTTGGAAATACATAATTAAAGAATTCTTTTTAAAATATATGACAATGTGATAAAAGTAGTTCAGCATCTTAACATAACACCAATAAAAAAAATTAGAAATGCGTAACATTCTAACCATCCTAAAATTCACAACATCATTTCATTTCATGCATCATTGTTAGGACCATCATATCCAGTAACTTCAAGCCTGAAAAAAAAGACATAGAATATGAATAAGTTGAAAAAATAAGATATGTTGAAAAAATTAGAAATGCGTAACATTCTTACCAGTATCTCATAGAGAAAACCCCATACAGATTAGGATAGATGTATATTTTTGATGATGGTAGATTGGTTATTGAAACTGAACCTGAGATTAAATGCAGTAGATAAGTAATTAATTTACACAAATCTAATTTTATTATATTATTGTATTTTTTACCCTCATATATATCCACTTTAGCACTTGAAAAAACAATCATCACAGATGTTTCTAATACTTCTTCATATAACGGATTCATACTCTCTGTCAGTTCTCCCCATATATGAACTTTTGCTGAGTACCTTGTATTGAACACCGAAAATATTTTTTAGTACCTTCCATGACCTATGCTGAATTTTACCAGAGGTTTTAAGCCTAATATTGTATTTTGATGCTCCACCGGTTGAAGATTTTCAACTACTCCCATAACATCTGTAAATTTGTCATAGTTATCAAAACTTTAGAAGTGTTTAATAATAGTTATTATGCATGAAGTAAATGTTGAGAAGTTTAATCTACGTATAGAGAAAGAATGATCTTTATCATAAGTAACAATATTTTCTATCATATTTGGCAGTTGCACAATTTCAAATTTATGTCTGGGTATCGTCAAGTCATTTTCAAAAATCACGTGGACTATAGTCGAAGATGAAAACACGATGCATAAATTGGAATGAACGGCCTGAATTTTTCATCTGCTTCTTTCGTATTAAAATTAACTATTTGATAAATGTTTCCCTCATCGATGTCATCTGAAAAACCATTCCATAAGTCTGCCTTCACAAATGCATGCATATGATAGTTCTGTTAAAAACAGTAAATTTGATTGTTAATTTTATATATGCTATAATTTGCAAATGTAGACATCATATTAATCTTATGAATTGTATAAGATTTACCTGGTCATCCAGAAGAAGAAGATTAAAGCCAATTAAAACATGTTCTTGAGATATTGAAGGCCACATTCTTGTAACACGAACTTTAACTCTCCAATTGTTGTTAGACATATCAAGGGAAGAAAGAGGATGAAACATATCTTCTTATGTAAATCAGCAATTATATGAAGATGTTAATACTCCAATAACATCTGCATTGTATTAAGATTAGAGATATATTAGAATTAGTAGCAATATAGATATAGGTTTGTCAATAAAAAATGTGCATACCGGTAAGAACTTTGGATTCACCAACTCTTGCATGTAAACATCCAAGAGAGACCAATTCAAACTTATGACGTGGTATCATCTCATCCTCAATCGTTATTGGTTCCATCTGAGTATATTTTTGAAAAACTATACACTTCTTGTTGCTAACAGGAGAATGGTTAAGCTTTGAGTTCGCAACATTGAAATTTAAAATTTCATAAAGACGTCCTTCTAAAGGTTCCGAATCTTGCCCGTTACAAAATTCAGGTCCAGCGTACGCATGAATGTGAGTTTTCTACATTTGACAAACACAATTAATTATATTGAACAAAGTTTCGTGAATCTATCTTTTTTATGTGTGTCACTAAATTTGTGTATGAGTAAAAAGAGTACTTACGTCATAGTCAAGTAAGATTAGATTGAGCCCTTTGAACTCACCCGTAGTGCTATTGATTCCAGGCCACATCCAAGTCAAGCGTATTTTGATTCGCCAGTTTGTCTTGTCACATGTCAAGGAAGCAATACGATTAAAGCGAGCTCCTTGCATTTTGAACGTAGATATGATGTTTGGGTTAGACCGGTGATTTTTATAAATAACACATAGATCTATTTATAGGTATGCATGATATTTTTTTTGATAAACATAAATGAATCTAAAATCATGTATAACTGAAAAAGATCTTGCAAGATATGCATGATATTGTAAAATTAAATAGTTGTCATTTCTTGGATGCAAATACACTTCAATTATATTTTTAATCAATCTAATCAATTAAACGATTTGATTAGTAACACATATATTAATTTGAATTTTATTCATTTTAGAGCATTTACCAAAAATACTATCTTTCAAAAATATTTAGGAAATTTGGTTTGAAACGAAAAGATATTTTTTTTACGATGTACAACGCAAAAATATTGTACATTATTATTATTATTATTATTATTATTATTATTATTATTATTATTATTATTATTATTATTAATATTATTATTATTATTATTATACTATTGTTATTTCTAAATTTCAAAGTACACAATCTGTCGTTGTATATGGTAATGCTCATAATTGTCGACACAATCAATCAACAATATTTTTATTTGATAAATATATTAACTACCATATATAGAAAACATTAGTTAATGACTAACCCAACTTAGTTAACATCCTAGTAAATCAAATCTAAAATCAATTATCATTGAGAAATATCTTACCAGATCTTTTTTATTTTTTTGATAAACATAAATCAATTTAAAATCATATATAACCGAAAAAGATCATGTAAGATATGCAAGATATTGTAAAACTAAATACTTGTCATTTCTTGGATACAAATACAATTCAATTATATTTTAATCAATCTAATAAATTAAACGATTTGATTAGTAACACATATATTAATTTGAATTTTATTCATATTAGAGCATTTACCAAAAATGCTATCTTTCAAAAATATTTACGAAAATTTGGTTTGAAACGAAAAGATTTTTTTTTTTTTACGATGTACAACGCAAAAATATTGTACATTATTATTATTATTATTATTATTATTATTATTATTATTATTATTATTATTATTATTATTATTATTATTATTATTATTATTATTATTATTATTATTATTATTATTATACTATTGTTATTTTGAAATTTCAAAGTACACAATATATCGTTATATATGGTAATGCTCATAATTGTCGACACCATCAATCAATAATCTTTTTATTTGGTAAATATATTAACTACCATATATAGAAAACAGTATTTAATGACTAACCCAGCTTAGTTAATGAAAGACATATGTATAGGCCTATTTGTAAACACAGAGGATTCTACTCAACATAAACCAAGATGTAATAAGTAAATAATAAATACAGATGTCACAGGAATCTCAGATGGTTATATCTGTCAAAGAATGAAGATTAAAGTCAACTAAAGACTTGAAGTAATTGTACATTTGAAAGAAGTTCAATTTGTTGTTCAAGCCTCAATGAACTATTCAAGGAAGTGGAACTGTTTAAAAGTGACAGAGATTTCAGAAGTGTGACGGAGAAAAGTACAGGTTACAGTCCCTTGTTTAAGTAGAAGGAAAAAGAACCACAACGTAAAGTCAAAAGATGAAGAATAGTCACTAAAGTTAGTCACTCATGAACCATACAGTACATGGAGTGTCAACGTCAGTCAGTGGAAGTTCGTCATCAATTTCAATGGTTCTTAGAATTAGTTTTAATTCTCTTTTAATTTATTCTATAAGTTAATTAATTTAATCTATGAATTAATTCTTTCAGAATTAATTCATATATTAAATTAATCAATCTAGATCTTAAATTAATTTTATGTATAAATTAATTTTCAAGAATTAATTTATTTATGGAATTATTTAAGTCAATTATTTAATTTATTTAATCTGTGAATTAATTCTAATAGAATTAATTCATTTATTAAATCAATTAAGTAAAATAAACTAAAACAGATTTATTTCTAATTCTATTTAGTACTAGTAGTACTATCTGATTTATACTAGTAGTATTATCAAGGTTAATACTACCGATAGTACTACCAATACAAATTGATAGTACTACCGATAGTACTACCAGTTAAATTGGTTAGTACTATTGGTATAAAATCAAGTAAATTGGTTGGCGCGTGCATGTGTAATTCTGTGACTTGGTTAAGTACACTGCATTGATCAAAAGAGACAGAATCACTAACACAAGAAAACAAGACAGAAACAGAAAGCAAAGCATCATATCATTTCTTCTGCCATTAACATTCAACCAACCGCAAAGCTTTCATTTAAATCATTGTAATAAATTCTAGCCATTAATGTTATATCCAATCCACTAGAATTCAATTACTTGTATTGATTTGACAATCTAGCGGATCATAATCCCTAGAATTTCTATCGAACTACTTTTTAGTATTCGATCCTTTTATTACAAATATAGATAAATTCATGTTGAATTTATTCTAGGTTTGTTTTAACAAGAACTCTGTAATTTGTACACAGAATTGTAACACCCTTCAAGTTCAATAGAGTTTTATTTACCTTGAATCTTGTTTCATTTTATTCCGCAGATAATTTGTTATTGTAATTGTTAAATCTACTATCAATACAAATTCGATTAAACGGTACTGTTTGTATTCAACCCCCCTTCTACAAACATATCAGGACCTAACAGTTAACATCCTAGTTAAAAATATATAAAAGGAAATGTTTTGGTGAATTCTGATTGGTTGAATTTAAAATATTCGCTTCTAATTGGCTGAAAATTATGAGAAATTCTCTGACTGGTTAACCACATGGTGTGGTAGACTGAACTTTTATAAAGAAAGATATTATACTATTGTTATTTCCAAATTTCAAAGTACACAATCTATCGTTATATATGGTAATGCTCATAATTGTCGACACCATCAATCAACAGTCTTTTTATTTGGTAAATATATTAACTACCATATATAGAAGAAAGTAGTTAATGACTAACCCAGCTTAGTTAACATCCTAGTTAAAAATATATAAAAGGAAATGTTTTGGTGAATTCTGATTGGTTGAATTTAAAATATTCGCTTCTAATTGGCTGAAAATTATGAGAAATTCTCTGATTGGTTAACCACATGGTGTGGTAGACTGAACTTTTATAAAGAAAGATTATTATTATTACTATTATTATTATTATTATTATTATTATTATTATTATTATACTATTGTTATTTCTAAATTTCAAAGTATACAATCTATCGTTATATATGGTAATGCTCATAATTGTCGACACCATCAATCAACAATCTTTTTATTTGGTAAATATATTAACTACCATATATAGAAAACAGTAGTTGATGACTAACCCAGCTTAGTTAACATCCTAGTTAAAAATATATAAAAGGAAATGTTTTGGTGAATTCTGATTGGTTGAATTTAAAATATTCGCTTCTAATTGGCTGAAAATTATGAGAAATTCTCTTATTGGTTAACCACATGGTGTGGTAGACTGAACTTTTATAAAGAAAGATTATTAATATTTATATTGATTAGAATAAATAAAGAAGAGTTAATTTTCTTAGGAAAAAAAAGAGTTAATTTAACTTGGAAAGTATTTAATAGAATATTAAATTGAAAAGGAAACAAATAATTATTTGAAGTGCATTTAAACTTTTCCTTTTAAAGATAGTGGTTAATATTGGTACCATAGTTAGTCACCTATAGTTAATTCTAAAAAAAGAAAATGTGCTACATCAATTCTGATTGGTTGAAAAATAAAATACTTGTTTCTGATTGGCCGAAAACTATTTAAAATTCTCTGATTGGTTAACTAATATATGTGGTTAACTTATCTTTTATAAAGAGAGATTGTTATTTCAAAATTTCATAGTACACAATCTATCGTTATATATGGTAATGCTCATAATTGTCAACACCATCAATCAACAATCTTTTTATTTGTTAAATATATTAACTACCATATATAGAAAATAGTAGATGATGACTAACCCAGCTTAGTTAACATCCTAGTTAAAAATATATAAAAGGAAATGTTTTGGTGAATTCTGATTGGTTGAATTTAAAATATTCGCTTCTAATTGGCTGAAAATTATGAGAAATTCTCTAATTGGTTAACCACATGGTGTGGTAGACTGAACTTTTATAAAGAAAGATATTATACTATTGTTATTTCCAAATTTCAAAGTACACAATCTATCGTTATATATGGTAATGCTCATAATTGTCGACACCATCAATCAACAGTCTTTTTATTTGGTAAATATATTAACTACCATATATAGAAAACAGTAGTTAATGACTAACCCAGCTTAGTTAACATCCTAGTTAAAAATATATAAAAGGAAATGTTTTGGTGAATTCTGATTGGTTGAATTTAAAATATTCGCTTCTAATTGGCTGAAAATTATGAGAAATTCTCTTATTGGTTAACCACATGGTGTGGTAGACTGAACTTTTATAAAGAAAGATTATTATTATTATTATTATTATTATTATTATTATTATTATTATTCTTATTATAATACTATTGTTATTTCGAAATTTCAAAGTACACAATCTATCGTTATATATGGTAATGCTCATAATTGTCGACACCATCAATCAACAATCTTTTTATTTGGTAAATATATTAACTACCATATATAGAAAACAGTAGTTGATGACTAACCCAGCTTAGTTAACATCCTAGTTAAAAATTTATAAAAGGAAATGTTTTGGTGAATTCTGATTGGTTGAATTTAAAATATTCGCTTCTAATTGGCTGAAAATTATGAGAAATTCTCTTATTGGTTAACCACATGGTGTGGTAGACTGAACTTTTATAAAGAAAGATTATTAATATTTATATTGATTAGAATAAATAAAGAAGAGTTAATTTTCTTAGGAAAAAAAAGAGTTAATTTAACTTGGAAAGTATTTAATAGAATATTAAATTGAAAAGGAAACAAATAATTATTTGAAGTGCATTTAAACTTTTCCTTTTAAAGATAGTGGTTAATATTCGTACCATAGTTAGTCACCTATAGTTAATTCTAAAAAAAGGAAATGTGCTACATCAATTCTGATTGGTTGAAAAATAAATACTTGTTTCTGATTGGCCGAAAACTATTTAAAATTCTCTGATTGGTTAACTAATATATGTGGTTAACTCATCTTTTATAAAGACAGATTACCATTTTATTATTAATATTTATATTGATTAGAATAAATAAAGAAGAGTTAATTTTCTTAGGAAAAAAAACAGTTAATTTGACTTGGAAAGTATTTAATAGAATATTAAATTGAAAAGGAAACAAATCATTATTTGAAGTGCATTTAAACTTTTCTTTTTTAAGATAGTGGTTAATATTGGTACCATAGTTAGTCACCTATAGTTAATTCTAAAAAAAGGAAATGTGCTACATCAATTCTGATTGGTTGAAAAATAAAATCCTTGTTTCTGATTGGCTTAAAACTATTTTAAATTCTCTGATTGGTTAACTAATGTATGTGGTTAACTCAACTTTTATAAAGAGAGATTATTATAATACTATTGTTATTTCGAAATTTCAAAGTACACAATCTATCGTTATATATGGTAATGCTCATAATTGTCGACACCATCAATCAACAATCTTTTTATTTGGTAAATAAATTAACTACCATATATAGAAAACAGTAGTTGATGACTAACCCAGCTTAGTTAACATCCTAGTTAAAAATATATAAAAGGAAATGTTTTGGTGAATTCTGATTGGTTGAATTTAAAATATTCGCTTCTAATTGGCTGAAAATTATGAGAAATTCTCTTATTGGTTAACCACATGGTGTGGTAGACTGAACTTTTATAAAGAAAGATTATTAATATTTATATTGATTAGAATAAATAAAGAAGAGTTAATTTTCTTAGGAAAAAAAAGAGTTAATTTAACTTGGAAAGTATTTAATAGAATATTAAATTGAAAAGGAAACAAATAATTATTTGAAGTGCATTTAAACTTTTCCTTTTAAAGATAGTGGTTAATATTGGTACCATAGTTAGTCACCTATAGTTAATTCTAAAAAAAGGAAATGTGCTACATCAATTCTGATTGGTTGAAAAATAAATACTTGTTTCTGATTGGCCGGAAACTATTTAAAATTCTCTGATTGGTTAACTAATATATGTGGTTAACTCATCTTTTATAAAGACAGATTACCATTTTATTATTAATATTTATATTGATTAGAATAAATAAAGAAGAGTTAATTTTCTTAGGAAAAAAAAGAGTTAATTTGACTTGGAAAGTATTTAATAGAATATTAAATTGAAAAGGAAACAAATCATTATTTGAAGTGCATTTAAACTTTTCTTTTTTAAGATAGTGGTTAATATTGGTACCATAGTTAGTCACCTATAGTTAATTCTAAAAAAAGGAAATGTGCTACATCAATTCTGATTGGTTGAAAAATAAAATCCTTGTTTCTGATTGGCTGAAAACTATTTTAAATTCTCTGATTGGTTAACTAATGTATGTGGTTAACTCAGCTTTTATAAAGAGAGATATTGCAAATGTATTAGGAATTTAGGTTTGAGTTCTCTCGGGTAGATAAAAAAAAAATCAAAGTAGAATAAGCACGATTGTATCTTAACGATCAGAGTTATTTATAATTTAATCATCTAAATTTTGTCGAAAATACACATTAATCATTGAACTAAATTTTTAAAAATTTTATGAATTCATGTCTGAAGAATGGATAGTTCGACTATGAATTGGGTAGAAAAGAGATTAAAGAAAATAAAGGAGGGAAATTTTAGGTTTAGATCTAGAAAAACAAATATAAGATTTAAGGTTGAGAGTAGAAGAGCACAACACACTACAAGATGAACCGGCAATTGTGACAAATGTTTAGTAATTTTCAGTCGCAAGCTTAATTTACGACATATATATATCATTTTGTCGCAAGGTACAATGTGATCGAAAAACTCTGTCGCAATTTCAATATTTTATTATTATATTTCTCGCACAAGTAATATTATAATAATTTACTTTCCCGCTTTTAGTTTTTAGGCGGGTTCATTTTCTCGCTAAGACACCTTGCGACAAAAATCTTAATATTTCTGTCGTAAGTTTGAACTTAGGACGGAATATCTTGTCCGTCATAAATTACATTACGATTGATTATCCGTTGTTAAGTACTTTGCGACAGATTTTCCTATTTTCCGTCGTTAGTTTAAATTTATGACAGATTCCATTACAAGCATACCTGCACATATTCAACATCCACCTGTCATCAATTAAAATAATTTTCTTTATAAATAATAATATTTTTAATACTTTGTGATAGAATTTAAAATAATAAAATATTTTATTATATTTATTATTATACCTTATGTTACCACTTATAAAAGATGTGATGAGAATGATTATAGATTCAAATGCACAAAATCTCATAATGGAGTATTAATAGTAAATGGAAGTTGTTATGATGACATCGTGAAAGTATTGCTCTAGAATTAAGAGAATCAAGTGGTCTTATTCAAATGTCATTGGTTTGATAATAGACGAGGCATAAAAGTTGGCAAAATCAAATTCTCACAATTGACATGACATCAAAGCTAACAAGGAATGATGTTTTTGTATTAGCAAGTCAAGAAACATGCATAAGGTGATCATGCAACAAGAAGCCGCCCTTTAGATGAAACTAACAATATTGTTCGTGCTCTGCACACTGCAATTCTATTCTATACATTCATCTTTGAAATTTTATAAAATTTCCGATGGTATGAACGTTTTGGATGACATGAAACTTTTGTAATACCATCGTTAACTATAAAATTTACAGAAAGACTTCAACTAAAATCAAAGTAAGTGCACTTTCAAGACAATGATAATAAAAATAATTTGAAACTCAAAATAAACCATAAGTTTAGTACCAATCCATATGCTTAAACAATCTATACGCTTAAACACCAACATTGTTTAGCACCAACAAAGCAAATTACATAACCATTCAAATAAAATATGAGATGTTCAGAATTAGACAGAATATAACATCTTTTGGAAAGTTCAAATAATTTATTAGTCAACGAAATATAAAACACATGCTCAGGATGAAATCATGGCCAGGTTCTTTCTCACGGATTCCAGAACTGCTTAATGCCAGCTTCCTCCTCAGATTTCCTACACAGATATGAACAAAAATTAGACTAATGCTTTGTCGAACATGAAAAAAATTGCAAGGTTAAGAATTGAAAATATAAGTAACCATTTTAATTTTCTTGGTGCAGGAATTTGTAGAACCTGGTGTATGGAAAAATCAAATTCTTACAATTGACATGACATCAAAGCTAATAAGGAATGATGTTTTTGTATTAGAAAGTCAAGAAACATGCATAATAGATACTTATGATGATACCAAGTAATTAATAGTTATTAGTTATGTTTTAATAAATACGCAAGGTACTCATGTAGTATTTATAATTATGTATTATCATTGTTCTAAAAAGACGAAAATCAGCATTAGTCGGTGGAGGTTGCTTAGTTTAAAAAAGTCATTACTCGTGATATTTTTGGAAAATGAGTAGATTTTGTTAGAAAAATAGAAAAGTAATTTGTTTTAGCATAACAAGGTAATTTTTATTTAATGTTATTATTATTTAACTTTTTTTATACATAAATAAAGATAATTAAGTAAAAACACCAACTACCAAAAAATAGGTACCAAAAAACTAGTACCGTACCGATCAAACATTTAATAATTTTGTTATGGATTAAAAAGTGGACTTGTAAATTAATTGCTAGGGTTTAAGAGCTTTCGAGCTTTAATGGCTACTCTTGTGTTTCGTGACTAAATCGGTCCTCACAAGATGCCTACGTATCTCAATCACTGCTGAGAATCAAGCCAGAAAACGTAGTTCTATTGTGAAGGATCAGGGTCCTTATATAGGCGTCTAGAGCCTCGTATTTAGAGTATGTTTAGGAGACTTAGCGAATAAGTCTCCTTTTTGATAATGGATAAACATTGTATTTCTTGGTGGACAAGTCTTTTCCTTGTTGATAAGGACTATGACTCATTATTTCTTTTAATTGGGATTCTGGATCCTTCTTTGATGAATTTACCATATTTTGGACTCCTTTCATGAGCTGTATATTTTCTCTATTTATTAATTACGAAATTAATAAATAATTAGGGTTTCGGGCCTTATTTATTGGGCCGTGTTCCTGGACCAATCCGGGTCTAATTAATACATCATTAATTGCACTTCTGGGGTTATTTTTCAGCCAATATCATTTGCCCCCCAACTTCTAGGAAAATCTCTTTTGGATTATCGTAGAAGTTATTTTATTCGGAAGTTACGAAGTTTTCTTTCGTATTCTAGTTTGGTTTTGCGAACATATAGCCCTACACCAATTTTTTATAATTTTTCCCAAAGAGGAATTGGGATTTTTCATCAATTCCCTGGAAAATAATTTAAATTTTGAAATTCCACTGTATTTTCGACCAGGATTCTGGTCGAATTCGACCTCATTTTTGGCTCCTGGTCGAACACCTTCGACCATGATTTTGGTCGAATTTGGCCTGACTTTGGCTCCTGGTCGAACTCTTTCGACCAGGATTCTGGTCGAATTTGGCCTCATTTTTGCCTCCTGTTCGAATACTTTTGACCAGGATTCTGGTCGAATTTAGATGTGATTTTGATCTTTGGTCGAATACTTTCGACCAGGATTCTAGTCGAAGATAAATGCAATTTTGGCCCCTGGTCGAACACTTTCGACCAGGATTCTGATCGAAGATGAGTGCCATTTTAGGCCCTGGTCGAACACTTTCGACCAGGATTCTGATAGAAGATGAGTGCCATTTTAGGCCCTGGTCAAACTCTTTCGACCAGGATTCTAGTCGAAGAAATGATCCATTTTAGGCCCTGGTCGAACTCTTTCGACCATGATTCTAGTCAAAGAATTGAACCATTTTAGGCCCTGGGCGAACTCTTTCAACCATGATTCTAGTCGAAGAATTGATCCATTTTGTACCTCTTGTGCCATTTTGAGGTCCATTTTTTGGGCTCAAGTTGGGTCCAAGACTTTTATTCGTCCATTTAATAATTGGGCATGTAGCCTTTTATGGGCTATACCGGCTAATGCCGGTTGCCCTTCTTTCAACCGGCTACTCCTTCTATATAAGTGTAGAATCTTACTCAACATCATTCACTTCTCATTTCTTACTTTCTCAAAGTTATTCTGCTAAATTTTCTCCGAAATTTTCTCTACGAGGCTCTGCTAGGGTTCTGCGGTAAGGCGATTCCCGGCGAGGTTTTCCGTTTAATCTCACCAGCTTCTGGGTTTTTTCGCTTGAAGATTTGAAGATTTCTTGAAGATTCTGGGTTTTCTCCCTTGAAGATTTGAAGATTTGAAGATTCTGGGTTTCTGCTTTGAAGATTTGAATATTTTTGGGCATTTTCTGGGTTTAGAAATGGCTGATCGCGCTTCCCAACGTCTTCAAAAGATGAATTATGCATCCAAACGAGGTACCCCCATTCCTATTCGTTCTAAATACATGTCTTTGCATGATATGATCAACGAATGTGGGGATGAGTACCCGTCTGTGTCTGCTTTAGATTCATACGATTGTAGTAATAAGTTTCATGATGTAGATAAAATTAAGGACTACAATAAAATGTATAGGGTTAAAGCCCCCCTAAAATGAGTTCCTGCCGGTGCTGGTGACCGTTCTTGTCATTGGCGGCCTAATGCCTTATGTATTTACAAAGATTCCATAGTTGTTGGCCTTAGGTTTCCCTTTCACGAGTTTATACCTAGGCTCCTGGCCGATGTTCAAATAAACTCTAGCCAATTACCCCCAAACGCATGGAGGATAATTCACTGTTTTATGGTTTTATGCCTTCGAAATAAATTGCCTCTTTCGGTTCCCTTATTTAGAAAGATTTTCCAATTTAAGAACAGTTCTGCCAACAACTTGGGTTGGGTATACATTAGCCATAGGGTTGGCTTTCGTTTTATCTTCCACCCAAAGTCTATCCCAGATAATAACCCTAGGTGGAAGAACGAGTTCGTGTACCTTTCTGGGAAGGTGGAGACTGGGGAACCTTGTTCCATAAGTCTTTTGGGAGAGTTTCAGATGGTAGTCCCAACAACATTGTCTTGAATGAAGAGGAGTCCCATGCCTACTCTGAGCTAATCAAGGATAATGGGACTACCGTGGCTTGGGAATTACTGGACGAATTTGTCCTCAAGTCTGTTCATCTTTCGACTGTTTCTGATAAGGGTAATTTTACTTATCCCTCTTTTGTTTATTATTTTACTTTCTTTCAGAAATTTTCTATTAACCATTCTTTGGTTCTGTTTACAGCTGCGACCTTTATAAACAAGACTAATGAGCCCAAGGATGATGAGACTTCAAGGATGAAGAGGGCCAGGATAGGAGATGATCCACGGGGAAAGTCTAGTGTTCCCAGTTTCCTGATCCCTTCTCAGATTCCTGTGGACGAGGCAGACATCCCTGTGTCTACCAAGTCCTCAGTTTGGCGCCCCAACTGGGGTATCAGGAAGAGGGACACCATCACTGGGGTGTCCAAACATGCTGTGGATTGGTCATACCATTCACTCACTCCTTGCGATTACAAAGACTTTGTCGCAGATTCTACGATCGAGGGAGTTGAGCATCTGGGAGCCCAGGCTATTGCTGCGGTATTTTTCTTACCTTAGCCCCTCTCTTTCTTTTGAGTCTTTACTTTTCTTATCTAACTTTTATTTTTTGGCAGACTAATGCCAACTTCCAGGGGGCACTTTTCCAAGCCAAAGCTTGGCGTACCTCTTCTGAGGCCAACAGCATCAAGCTAGAAAGGTCCGAGGATGAGGTGAAGTCTCTAAAGGAGACTTTAACTAGGAGGGAGAAGGAGCTTGCTGATGCTTAGGCTGATCTTGTAGAGCTGAAGAAGAGCAAGGATGACTACATCGATGAGTATCTTGACTCTCAGGAGTACAAGGAGTTGATAGAGAAGCACGATGAGATCCTTTTCCCAGTCCAGCATACAGCAGGATGGGAGGATGCTGTTCAGGCTATCTTGGCCAAGCATCCTGAGGTTTTTGATTCGGCTGACTTTCCAGCTCCTCACCCTCCTACTCCTTTAGAGCTCCTCCTGGCAGCGTCTAGAGGATATTAGATCCATTGCAGTCATCACCCTTTGGTGACACATCTGTTGATGACCCTGATGCCAATGAGCATTCTTCTGGCTCTAGCTCAGGGGAGGAAACAGATGCTGGTGACAAGGGGGGTGAAGCGTAGTTTGTAGCTTATTTATGGCCATCCATGGCTTGTATTTTATGTATTTCGAGCCTTCGGGCTTAACTTAAACTTTTAACAAGTTTAGTTTTATTTCTTCCTATTTCTTCTAGTTCTTGATGTTGCATGTTTAGTTAGCATTTTGTGCATATCTATCAGTATGTAATGCACACAAAGCATCATGAAGAACATAAGAATATATAACTTTGAAAATGGGTTCAACCCTTACATAATACTCTACTTTCTACCTCAAGTTTAAAAACTTGGATTGGTTTCGTCGACCTTACTTCTACTTGTCCTAATAGTGAGTCCAGTCAAGACACACTTTAAACATAATAGACTTTCAAGTTTGCAGCATGCCAAGTTCTTGGCACTTCAATCCCTTCCAGGGTTTCCAATTTGTAGGAGCCTCGACCAAATACGTTCTTAACGCGATATGGTCCTTCCCAATTTGGGTCCAACTTGCCTTTTTGTCCAACTCCGGATGTCTCAATCTTTCGGAGGACTAAGTCTCCTTGACGAAAGAATCTCTCTTTAACCCTTAGGTTATAGTAGAAAGATGCCCTTTTTTGATGTTCAACTACTTTAGCATTTGCCTCATCTCTAACTTCATCAATTAGATCTAAGGCCAGCCTCATGCCTTCTTCATTTGTCATAAGCTTCGATTCTTGGAGATGTGTGAGTAATCTCCACTGGAACCACCGCCTCTGCCCCATATGCCAGCAGAAAGGAGGTTGCTCCAGTGGTGACTTTACAAGTAGTACGATATGCCCATAATATGGGGAGCAATTCGTCTACCCAAGTTTTTCTAGAGCGTTCAACTCTTTTCTTCAGTCCATCCAGGATAATTCGATTGGCAACCTCAGCTTGCCCATTTTCTTGAGGATGGGCAACAGAAGTGAATCGTAACTTGATATCATTGTCATCACAATACTTCTTGAATTCATCGTTGTTAAACTGATTTCCATTATCCGTGACCAAGATTCGTGGAATTCCATATCTGCATATTAAATTTTCCCAGAAGAAATGCATTACTTGCTTGGTGGTTATCTTGGCTAAAGGTTTAGCCTCAATCCACTCGGTGAAGTAGTCGATTGCCACTATCAAGAACTTTCTTTGCGCACTTGCCATTGGAAATGGTCCAAGTATATCCATTCCCCACATGGCGAATGGGATAGGTGAGTTTATGGATGTCATCATCTCTGGTGGTTGCCTAACCACCGGTGCATGCTTTTGGCACCGTTCACATTTCTTTACGTAGCTTTTAGCATCTGCAAGTATGCTTGGCCAATAGAAACCTAGACGAGTGATTTTATGAGCAAGGGCTCTGCCCCCCAAGTGTTATCCACAAATTCCTTCATGCACTTCCCTTAGGGCCAATTATGTCTCTTGGGGTCTCAAGCATTTCAGATAGGGAACAATGAAAGACTTTTTGTATAGGATTCCCTCAATCAGGGTATACCTTAGTGCTCTCACATATAACTTTCGTGCTTCTGAAGTGTCGTTGGGTAACCACCCAGTTTCCAGATGAGATTTGATGGGATCCATCCAACAGTTGGCAACATCAATGGGTGCTACCAACTTTCCATTGATGTTTGGGGTCTTCAAGACTTGGAAGTATACACTTCCTGCGTAGTTTTCAATTTCAGAATAGGCAAATTTAGACAAGGCGTCGGCCTTCATATTCTCTTCCCTTGGAATGTGTTCCATATAATATTCATCAAACTGAGTCATGATGGCCTTGACAAGTTTTAGGTACTTGGCCATGACTTTATCTCTGGCCTCAAACTCCCCATTTACTTGGGAAACCACTAGCCTCGAGTCTCCACACACTCTCAGAGTTTTAACTCTCAAGGCTCCAGCCAGCCCTAAGCCAGCTATCAGGGCTTCGTACTCAGCTTCATTGTTTGTCGTTGGGAAGTCCAGTTTTAGTGTGTACTCTATGAGAAATCCATCAGGACTTTGTAGCACCAAACCTGCTCCACTTGATTTTGTTTTTGATGCTCCATCAAAATAGAGCACCCAACATTCTTTGGACACCATGTCTTCATCTTTCTTGTCTTCCACTATTACTTCCTGGTTGTCAATAGTGCATTCAACCATGAAGTCAGCGAGTGCTTGAGTTTTTTTGGCCGTTCGAGGCTTATACTTGATGTAAAATTCTCCCAATTTGATGGCCCATTTGATCAACCTTCCACTAACTTGAGGGCTATGCAAGATGTTTCTTAGAGGCTGATTGGTCAGGACCTCTATCTTGTGTGCCTGGAAGTATGGGCGTAGCTTTCTTGAGGCCATAATCAAGGCTAAGGCAAACTTCTCTGTCGTAGAGTAGTTTATTCTCCAAAGGCTGTGTTAGAAACTGCCAAGTATAAATAGAGAATTTCTCCTGGATTTGGTTTTGCCAACACCGAAGGCACACTTAGTTGGATTCAACATCATCTTGTGGTGCCTCAGCACTTCAAATGCTTCCCGTAGATGGTTTATATGATCGGCCTTATCGAGGCTTTTAACCATCATTCCATCCACATAGACCTCCATGGTTTTTCCAATCAGGTGTTCAAAAAAAAATTTCACCAATCTTTGGTACGTTGCCCCTGCATTCCTAAGTCCAAATGCCATGACTAGATAACAGAAAACACCAAAGTCAGTGATGAATGATACCTTGGAGATGTCATCTTTGTGCATTTTGATTTGGTTGTATCCGCTAAAGCCATCCATAAAAATCAGCATCTCGTGCCCAACTGTGGAATCTATTAGGGCATCAATCTTTGGTAAGGGAAAACAATCCTTAGGACATGCATCGTTCAAATCAGTGAAGTCCACACACATCCTCCATTTTCCATTGGCCTTTTTGACCATCACTGGGTTAGCCAACCATTCCGGAAATTGAATTTCTTTAATGAACCCAGCCTCCAGAAGCTTATCTACTTCCTGTTTGATGGCCTCTTGTCTTTCTGGAGCAAAATTTCTCTTTTTCTGTTTCACCGTCTTCCTTTCAGGATCCACATTTTATTTGTGGGTTATCAACTGGGGATCAATCCCTGGCATGTTAGTCGATGTCCAAGCAAAAACATCATTGTTTTCTTGAAGAAAAGATATGAGCTTGCTCTTCAATGGTTCAGGCAATAGTGCTCCAACGTAAGTCACCTTCTTCGGTTCACCAGGGACTAAGGGAATTGGGATTAAATCCTCAGCTGGTTTCCCTCTTCTGTCCTCATTATCACAAGTATCCATGTCTTCAATGGGGAGCACCTGCCCCCCGATTCCATCAGGCCTTAACGCGGCTACGTAACAACTTCTAGCCATCTTTTAGTCTCCTCGTTCTTCACCAATCCCATTCCTTGTTGAGAACTTGATTTTCAGATGATAAGATGAGGCAACGGCCTTGAACGCATGAAGACCCGTCCTTCTCAGGATTGCATTGTAGGTCGAAGTTGCCTTTATAACTATGAAGTCAACATCTGAGTAGACGTATTCGACCCTTGCCCCATTGTCATAGGGAGTTATGTTGTGCCTTCCACCTTCGACTCCACTCAATTGAATCCATATATGGGCATATTCGAGGGTGTCAACTGAGAGTCAGTATAGCCCATCTTGATAAAAGCATCATGGAACAAGATGTCCACTGAAGCTCCATTGTCAACCAGAACTCTCTTCGTTTTAGAATTGCCTATCACAGGTACGATGACTAAGGGATCATCGTGGGGAAACTTCACTCCTTCCAAGTCAGAATCATCAAAACCTATTGATATTTCCGTTCTGGCACATTTCGGTGCTTCTCCAACTACGGTCATTACCTCTCGGGCATAGGCTTTTCTTAAGTTTCGGGAGGACCCAGCAGCAGTTGGTCCTCCGAATATCATGTTGATGACTGGCCCTCGGGGCTTGGGATTACGATCTTGATCGTTGTCCCTTCTGTCGTAATCTTTTCTTTCATAGTTTCCTCTTTGACTCCCTTGATTTCCATCCTTTGTGAATTTATTGAGCTATCCTCTCCGTATCAGAAACTCGATCTCATCTTTTAATTGACTGAAATCATCCGTGTCGTGACCGACTTCCTTGTGGAACCGACAGAATTGGTTTTGATTCCGCTTAGACATATCAGTCCTTAGTGGCTTCGGCCATCGGAGATCCTCCTCCTTTGCTATTTCCATCAGAATTTGGCTCTTGGGAGTGTTCAATCTTGCATACTCCGTAAAATTTGGCCCAAAATTGTTCCTCTTGGGCGGAGAATCAGAATCCTTTGACGTTCTGGGAAACTTTTCCTTGACGTCGTACTCCTGAGTTTCCTTTCTTTTCTTTGAATTTCCACTGCCACCAGTAGTGGGTTCATACTTTCTCATGCTTTCTTCAGCCTTGATGTACTTTCTGGCTCAATCTTGGAGCTTCCGCATGCTCTCGGGTGGATGTTTTGCCAATAATTTTTTGAAGTGATCATCAGTGGTTCCTTGCTGTAGGGCTATCATAGCTACTTTGTCCTCCAAGTCCGGGACTTTCAGAGCCTCCCGGATGAATCGGTTGATATAATCCCTTAAAGCTTCATTCTTTCCTTGTTGGATTCCTATGAGTGATGTAGAACTTTTCTCATGCACCCTTCCACTAAAAAATTGATTGATGAACGCTTTGATTAGTTCCTTGAAAGACCCAATGGAATTGGGTGGTAGACGGTTATACCAACGTTGGGCCATGCCTGCCAAGGTTTGTGGAAACGCCCTACACTTGACCGCATCATTGGTTGTGTTAGGAATATGTTGTTCTTGATGATAATTATAAAACACTTAGTAGATTTTGTGTTAAGTCAATATTGTAACTGTCAACGGAATGGTATGCTTTGCAGCATCCGTTGATAGGTAGCTCATCAACGGAATGAGTCTCATCAACGAAATGAGTAATGTAGCAATTGCACTGTACAATACTTCACTGGTTGATATGCATTTGTTGTAGGTATTAGATAGGTTTTCTAAGTCATGTTGACTAAGTACTAGATAGGAAAAATAGTTTGGTTAATTGTAAATATAATGTGCCTTGTAATTTTGCCTAAGTGAAGACATGTCAACGGAATGAAGATTACACTATCAACGGAATGAAGAATGTACCATCAACGGAATGAAGAATAAAGCTATCAACGAAACACATCTCACTGCTATGAACGAATCATTATCACTTTTCTGAATAGTTGACAAAGTGATAGTGACAGTTTACTGCCAGATCAAAAGGTGATGTAGAAGTGTACTTTGTATTGGGAGCCATTAAAATGGACACTGGGAATGAGGAAACATTCCAATTTCCAATTAGGTTCTTGAGTGTGATCATAATAAGCATGAAGACAAAAGACAAGATCTCCAAGGACCATTGGACAAAAGGTTACCCTTTGTAAGTGAGTGAGATAGAATAACTTTGTATTAGCTTTTTTCAAGAGCACTCTCACTCTACATTAGGAACTGAGCAGTTGTGCTACATTTGTAACACATATTATTCCCTCAATAAAAACATCTCAGTTGGATCCTCAAAACATCCAACTGAAATTTTATATTTTCTTGTGTTTTTATTTTCTGTGTTAATTTATTTTAAAGTTGTTTTAAGTGTAAAAATATCTAGAATTGTATTCAACCCCCCCCCCCTTCTACAATTCTGTTAGGTCATTTGGGATTAATAATTGGTATCAGAGCAAGCTTCTAACATACAAGGAGTTTAAAGATCAAGGCCAAAACAGAAACCATGGTGAAGAAGGATGCAGGTGTAAAGATACCAGTTCTAGATAAGGACAATTACTTTCACTGGAAAGTAAAAATGCATCTACATCTCATGTCTATGGATGAGAGATATGTAGAATGCATTAAGAAAGGTCCGCACGTTCCCATGAAGTTTGCATCTAGAGTTGGACTGCCAGATGATGCTGAAGATGTGGAAATTCCAAAACTTTTCTCAGAATGGACTATTGAAGATGTTGCGGAAGTCCATAAAGATAAAAGAACCATGAACATTCTATTTAATGGTTTGGATCAAGAGATTTTTGACAATGTTATAAACTGTACAACTTCTAAAGAAGCATGGGACACTGTTAGAACACTCTGTGAAGGAACTGAGCAAGTTAGGGAGAACAAAATGTAACTCCTCATACAACAATATGAGAACTTTCATTTTAAAGCTGGTGAAACCCTAAATGACACGTTTAGTAGGTTTCAAAAGATTTTGAATGGATTAAAGTTGTATGGGAGGGTCTACCAAACCAAGGATTCAAACCTCAAATTTCTTAGAGCTCTTCCAAAAGAGTGGAAGCCTATGACTGTTTCTCTTAGAAACACTCAAGAATACAAAGACTATACTCTTGAAAGGCTTTATGGAACTTTAAAGACATATGAGCTGGAAATGGAGCAAGATGAAGAAATTGAAAAGGTACAAAAGAAAGGTGGATCTATTGCATTGATTGCATCTATGAACCAACTGGAAGATGACAATGAAGGAGTTGCAAAAGCCACAACTAGTCGAGCTAGTTGTAGGAGTGATGTTAGCAAGGGTAAAGGCAAGATGACAGAAGAAGAAGAAGAACCAGCCAACTTGGATGACTTAGATGAGATTGATGAACACATTTCTTTTCTTTCAAGAAAAATTTCTAAGTTCAAATTCAAGAGAAACTCATAAGCAAGGCCACCAAGGAGAGACTTACATCCTAGCAAAAATAATTGGGTTGAAAAGTCTAAATCTAAATGTTTCAACTGTGGAATGATTGGTCACTTTGCTGGAGATTGCAGAAAGCCCAAAGTTGAGAAGGGTAACATGAAATTTGAGCCTGTTGATTATAAAAAGAAATACTTTGAACTTCTCAAGCAAAAAGAAAAGGCTTTCATGTCTCAGGAGTATGATTGGGCTGGTAATGGTGAAGATTCAGATGATGATGTTGAGTATGTCAACTTGGCTCTAATGGCTAACAATCATGAGCAAGAAGCAAGTTCCTCTAGCAACCAGGTAACAATTACTAATCATTCTGAGCTTTCTAAAGAGGAATGTGATAGAGCAGTTAATGAAATGTCTAATGTACTGTATAATTTGCGTGTTACTCTTAAATAACTTACCAAAGAGAACTCAAGAATTAAAGAGACCAATTTGCTCTTAAGTGATAGAAATGCCATGTTAGAAGCACAGCTCATTGAGTTTGAGAAAATGAGGTGTGTTAGTAGGGATGCTAAGCTGGAACTTGAGAAAGTGTTAAAAAGGGAAGAGATTCTTAAAACACAACTAGAAATAGAACAGAGAGTGATTGCAAACTGGAAAGATTCCAGGAATGTTGCCAGCAACATCATTAATATTCAAGGTGTGGAATCTTTCTGTGAACAATCATGGAAAAAGAACAAAGAGAAGCTAGGGTATGCTGTTGAAACCATAGAATCAGAAACAGATTCAACAAACAACAATGGTCTTTCGTTGAAGGTTGATACGTCAACGGAATGCATCATTCCGTTGATAGATGAACCATCAACCGATCAGGCTGTTTCGTTGACAGAGGAAAAGAAAGAAGAACTCACTAGACTTAATAACAAGTATGGTCATGTCACCAAGAACTTTGTTCAAGGTGAGTCTAGTAAATCAAAGAAAGTTGAGAAGCCTGTTGAGAGAGCTAATGTAGGTCACTTGTCTAACAAGCAATTGAAAGACAAGTTAGAGAAAATTCAAGTTGAGGTTAAGGGCAATAAAAAGAATAACTGAAATGGCAAAGTAGGGATTAACAAACATAACAATTACACACCTGATAAGTATGCTCCTAGAAAAACATGTGTTAATTGTGGTAGTGTTAGTCATTTATCTGCTAATTGCAAATCTGTTAAGAAGCATACTAATGTGAAAATGCCTAAGCCTGCAATGAATACCTCTATGCCTGCAATGCCTGTTATGCCTAATATGTTTGCTCCATATGCACAATTTCAAAATCCATATTCTAGCATACCGTTTGTGCCTAATCCATACATGAATATGTTTAATGTGCCATAAATGCCAGTGAATGTGAATAAAATGTTTGTTCCTCCAAATATGCATGCCATGAATGAAAATGTGAGCAACCCTCAGAAGTCAACACCAAAAGTAAAGGTTGATTTAACTCAATTTGAGCCCAAGGTGAAAAATGATGTAAAAAGTAAATCAAAGGCTAACAAAACAGGACCCAAGGAAACTTGGGTACCAAAATCAACTTGATTTGGTTTTATTGTGTGCAGGGAGACAAAAGGAATCTTTGGTACTTGGATAGTGGTTGTTCAAGACACATGACTGGTGATTCTACCCTGCTCACAGAGTTCCAGGAAAGAGCTGGCCGTTGTATTGCTTTTGGAGATGACAACAAAGGCTACACTCAGGGATATGGCTTGATTTCAAGAGAAAATGTCATCATTGATGAGGTTGCATTGGTGGATGGTCTAAAGCACAATTTGCTGAGTATCAACCAACTTTGTGACAAAGGATTTTTAGTTACTTTTTCAAAAGAAGCCTATGTTGTTTCTAAAGGTGGAAACAACAATGTGGTAATGACTGGATTCAGAAGAGGAAATGTGTACATTGCTGACTTTAGTAGCACAAGTCCAGACACCATCACTTGTCTGTTCAGCAAGGCAAGCAAGGATGAAAGTTGGCTATGGCACAAGAAATTGTCTCATTTGAATTTTAAGGTTATTGTTAGGAATATGTTGTTCTTGATGATAATTATAAAACACTTAGTAGATTTTGTATAAAGTCATTTTGTAACTGTCAATGGAATGGTATGCTTTGCAGCTTTTGTTGACAGGAAGCTCATCAACGAAATGAGTGATGTAGCAATTGCATTGTACAATACTTCATAGTTTGATATGCATTTTGTTGTAGGTATTAGATAGGTTTTCTAAGTCATGTTGACTAAGTACTAGATAGGCAAAATAGGTTGGTGAATTGTAAATATATTATGCCCTGTAATTTTGCCTAAGTGAAGACATGTCAACGGTATGAAGATTACTATATCAACGGAATGAAGATTACTCTATCAACGAAACGAGGATTATACCATCAACGAAACGAAGAATAAAGCTATCAACGAAACACATCTTACTGCTATCAACGAATCATTATCACTTTTCTGAATAGTTGACAAAGTGATAGTGACAGTTTTTTGACAGATCAAAAGGAGATGTGGAAGTGTACTTTGCATTGGAAGCCATCAAAATGGACATAGGGAATAAGGAAACATTCCAACTTCCAATCTGGTTCTTGAGTGGGATCATTATAAACCTGAAGACAGAAGACAAAGATCTCCAAGGACCATTGGACAAAAGGGATGAAAAGCAAGCTACTGGCGGTTACCTTTAGTGTACTTTAGAGTAGCCAATTAAAAATAGCATTGTAAAACTTGGGTTATATAACCAAGTGTAGCAGTTCATTTTTTACATATGTGAGTGAGATAAAATAGTTTGTATTAGCTTTCTCAAGAGCTCTCTCACTTTGTATCAAGAACTGAGTATCTGTGATACATTTTGTAACACGGATTATTTCCGCAATAAAAACATCTTAGTTGGATCCTCAAAACATCCAACTGAAATTTTATATTTGCTTGTGTTTTTATTTTCAGTAAAGTTTTAATTGTAAGTTGTTTTAAGTTTCGAAATATCTAGAATTGTATTCAACCCCCCCCCCTTCTACAATTCTGTTAGGTCATTTGGGAATTAACAATTGGTATCAAAGCAAGCTTCTAACATACAAGAAGTTTAAAGATCAAGGCCAAAACAGTAACCATGGTAAAGAAGGATGCAGGTGTAAAGGTACCAGTTCTAGATAAGGACAATTACTTTCACTGGAAAGTAAAAATGCATCTACATCTCATGTCTATGGATGAGAGATATGTAGACTGCATTGAGAAAGGTCCACACGTTCCCATGAAGTTTGCATCTAGAGTTGGACTGCCAGATGATGCTCCAGATGTGGAAATTCCAAAACCTGCCTCAGAATGGACTATTGAAGATGTTGCAGAAATCCATAAAGACAAAAGAACCATGAACTTTCTGTTTAATGGTTTGGAGCAAGAGATGTTCGACAATGTTATAAACTGTACTACCTCGAAAGAAGTATGGGACACTGTTAGAACACTCTGTGAAGGAACTGAGCAAGTTAGGGAGAACAAAATGCAACTCCTTATACAACAATATTGAAAGGCATATGTCTAGGCCTATTTGTAAACACAGAGGATTCTACTCAACATAAACCAAGATGTAATAAGTAAATAATAAAAATCAAATGTCACAGGAATCTCAGATGATTATATCTGTCAAAGAATGAAGATTAAAGTCATCTACAGTCTTGAAGTAAGTCTACATTGAAAGAAGTTCAATTTATTGTTCAAGCCTCAGTGAAGTATTCAAGGAAGTGGAACTATTTAAAAGTGACAGAGATTTCAGAAGTGTGACGGAGAAAAAGTACAGGTTACAGTCCATTGTTTAAATAGAAGGAGAAAAAGAATCACAGCTTAAAGTTAAAGATGAAGAACAATCACTAAAGTTAGTCGCTCATGAACCAGACAGTACATGGAGTGTCAACGTCAGCCAGTGGAAGTTCGTCATCAAATTTAGTGGTTCTAAGAATTAGTTTAATTCTCTTTTAATATTATTCTATAAGATAATTAATTTAATCTATGAATTAATTCTTTCAGAATTAATTCATATATTAAATTAATCAATCTAGATCTTAAGTAATTTAATGTATAAATTAATTCTCAAGAATTAATTTATTTATGAAATTATTTGAGTCATTTATTTAATTTATTTAATCAGTGAATTAATTCTAAAAGAATTAATTCATTTGTTAAATAAATTAAAAGTAGAATTCATTAAAACATATTTATCCTAATTCTATTTAGTACTAGTAGTACTATCTGATTTATACTAGTAGTACTATCAAGGTTAGTACTACCGATAGTACTACCAATACAAATTGATAGTACTACCGATAGTACTACCAGTTATATTGGTTAGTACTATTAGTATTAAATCAAATGAATTATTGGCGCGTGCTTTTGTTTTGTGTCAGTTGTTTAAATACTTTGTATTTGAACAATTGGTCACAAAGACATTACATTTCAAGAAACAGACAAAAAGAACAAAAGCATTACATTTCTCTCTTCTGCCATTAACACGAAGCCAACTGCAAAGCTCAAATTAATTCTTGTAATAAATTCTAGCCATCAAAGTTATATCCAATCAACTAGAATTCAATTACTTGTACTTCTTTGACAATCTAGCGGATCATAATCCCTAGAATTACTATCGAACTACTTTTTAGTATTCGATCCTTTTATTACAAATATAGATAAATTCATGTCGAATTTATTCTAGATTTTTTTTAACAAGAACCTTGTAATCTATACACAGAATTGTAACACCCTTCAAGTTCAATAGAGTTTTATTTAACTTGAATCTTGTTTCATTTTATTCCGCATTAAACGGTACTGTTTGTATTCAACCCCCCTTCTACAAACATACCAGGACCTAACAAATATGAGCACTTTCATTTTAAAGCTGGTGAAACCCTAAATGACACGTTTAGTAGGTTTCAAAAGCTTTTGAATAGATTAAATTTGTATGGGAGAATCTACCAAACCAAGGATTCAAACCTCAAATTTCTTAGAGCTCTTCCAAAAGAATGGAAGCCTATGACTGTTTCCCTTAGAAACACTCAGGAGTACAAAGACTACACTCTTGAGAGGATTTATGGAACTTTAAAGACATATGAGTTGGAAATGGAGCAAGATGAAGAAATTGAGAAGGTACAAAAGAAAGGTGGATCTATTGCATTGATTGCATCTCTGAACCAACTAGAAGATGACAATGAAGAAACTGCAAAAGCCACAACTAGTCGAGCTAGTTGTAGGAGTGATGTTAGCAAGGGTAAAGGCAAGATGACAGAAGAAGAAGAACCAGAACCAGCCAACTTGGATGACTTAGATGAGATTGATGAACACATAGCTTTTCTTTCAAGGAAATTCTCTAAGTTCAAATTCAAGAGAAACTCAGAAGCAAGACCACCAAGGAGAGACTTTCAACCTAGCAAAAATAACTGGATTGAAAAGTCTAAGTCTAAATGTTTCAACTGTGGAATGATTGGTCACTTTGCTGGAGATTGCAGAAAGCCCAAAGTTGAGAAGGGCAACAGGAAATTTGAGCCTGTTGATTATAAAAAGAAATACTTTGAACTTCTCAAGCAGAAAAAAAAGCTTTCATGTCTCAGGAGTATGATTGGGCTGGTAATGGTGAAGATTCTGATGATGATGTTGAGCATGTCAACTTGGCTCTAACGGCTAACAATCATGAGCAGGAAGCAAGTTCCTCTAGCAATCAGGTAACAATTACTAATCTTTCTGAGCTTTCTAAAGAGGAATGCGATAGTGCAGTAAATGAAATGTCTACTGTACTATATAATTTGCGCGTTACTCTTAAATCACTTACCAAAAAGAACTCAAGAATCAAAGAGTCTAATATGCTCTTAAGTGATAGAAATGCCATGTTAGAAGCACAGCTCATTGAGTTTGAGAAAATGAGGTGTGTTAGTAGGGATGCTAAGAAGGAGCTTGAGAAAGTGTTAGAAAGGGAAGAGATTCTTAAAACACAACTTGAAATAGAACAAAGTGTGATTACAAAATGGAAAGATTCCAGGAATGTTGCTACCAACATCATTAATGTTCAAGGTATGGAATCTTTCTGTGAGCAATCATGGAAAAAGAACAAAGAGAAGCTAGGGTATGCTGGTGAGACCTTAGAATCAGAAACAGAGTCAACAAACAACAATGATCATTTGTTGAAGGTTGATATGTCAACGGAATGTAAAGTTTCGTTGACAGATGAACCATCAACCGATCAGGCTGTTTCGTTGACAGAGAAAAGGAAAGAAGAACTCACTAGACTTAATAACAAGTATGGTCCTGTCACCAAGAACTTTGTTCAAGGTGAGTCTAGTAAATCAAAGAAAGTTGAGAAGCCTGTTGAAAGAGCAAATGTAGGTCACTTGTCTAACAACCAATTGAAAGACAAGTTAGAGAAAATTCAAGTTGAGACTAAGGGCAATAAAAAGAATAACAAGAATGGAAAAGTAGGGATTAACAAACATAACAATTACACACCTGATAAATATGCTCCTAGAAATACATGTATTAATTGTGGTAGTGTTAGTCATTTATCTGCTAACTGCAAATCTGTTAAGAAGACTGCTAATGTGAAAATGCCTAAGCCTGCAATGAATGGTTATATGCCTACAATGCCTGTTATTCCTAACATGTTTGCTCCATATGCACAATTTCAGAATCCATATGCTAGCATGCCATTTGTGCCTAATCCATACATGAATATGTTTAATGTGCCACAAATGCCATGGAATATGAATAACATGTTTGTTCCTCCAACTATGCATGCTGTGAATGAAAATGTGAGAAATCCTCAGAAATCAACACCAAAGGTAAAGGTTGATTTAAATCAATCTGAGCCCAAGGTGAAAAATGATATAAAAGGTAAATCAAAGGCTAACAAAACAGGACCCAAGGAAACTTGGGTACCAAAATCAACTTGATTTGATTTTATTGTGTGCAGGGAGACAAAAGGAATCTTTGGTACTTGGATAGTGGATGTTCAAGACACATGACTGGTGATTCTACCCTGCTCACAGAGTTTCAGGAAAGAGCTGGCCCTTGTATTGCTTTTGGAGATGACATCAAAGGCTACACTAAGGGATATGGCTTGATTTCAAAAGAAAATGTCATCATTGATGAGGTTGCATTGGTGGATGGTCTTAAGCACATTTTGCTTAGTATCAGCCAACTTTGTGATAAAGGATTTTTAGTTACTTTTTCAAAAGAAGCCTGTGTTGTTTCTAAGGTAGGAGACAACAATGTGGTAATGACTGGATTCAGAAGAGGGAATGTGTATATTGCTGACTTTAGTAGCACAAGTTCAGACACCATCACTTGTCTTTTCAGCAAGGCAAGCAAGGATGAAAGTTGGCTATGGCAAAAGAAATTATCTCATCTGAATTTCAAAGTTATGAATGACTTGGTAAGGAAAGATCTTGCTAGAGGAATTCCACAGGTGGAATTCTCCAAAGATGGTTTGTGTGATGCCTGTCAAAAAGGGAAACAAAAGAAGGCATCATTCAAAAGCAAGACAGAGTCATCAATTGTCCAACAGCTTGAGCTGCTTCATATGGATCTATTTGGCCCTATAAATGTCATGTCCATTTCAAAGAAGAAATACTGTCTTGTGATTGTTGATGATTTTTCTAGATTTACATGTACTTTCTTTTTGCACTCCAAAGATGAGGCAAGTGAAATCATTATCAATCACATCAAGATGGTAAACAATCATCCTGATTTCAAAGTAAGAAGGATTAGGAGTGACAATGGGACAGAATTCAAGAATTCAACTATGAAGATGTTCTGTGAAGAAAATGGAATTTTGCATGAATTCTCAGCAGCAAGAACACCACAGCAAAATGGTGTAGTTGAAAGGAAAAACAGAACACTTATTGAAGCTGCAAGGACAATGCTAGATGAATCAAAGTTACCTACTTATTTCTGGGCTGAGGCAGTTAACACAGCTTGCTTCACTCAAAATATTTCTTTGATTAATCAGGCCAAGGGAATGACCCCTTATCAACTACTCAAAAGAAAGAAGCCACTATTGGATTTTCTTCATGTCTTTGGATGCAAGTGTTTTGTTTTGAGAAATCAAGCTAAGCATTTGGGGAAATTTGAAGCAAAGGCGGATGAAGCAATATTTGTTGGATATGCAGCAGGGAAAGCTTACAGAGTCTATAATCTCAGAACCAACATTGTTATGGAATCTGTACATGTTGTTTTTGATGATCTCAAAATACAAGGTCTCTATGATGAAGGTTTTCATGAAAGTCTTTCTTTTGAGAATGAGGAAGGAGATCAAGTGAATCATGATAAGGCTATTGAGAAACAGCCTAAAGTTGTTGTGTCTAGCACAGATGAAAGAAGCAGTGAAGATGAAATTGCTGCATTAAGATTGAAAAGAATAGCTGTTAGCAGACCAAATGGTCAATTCGTTGACAGTCATGATGAAGGATTCGTTGACAGTCAGAATGAGCGTTTCGTTGACAGTCAAAATGGTCATACCGTTGACAGTCACAGAAATGCCTCTAGGAGTGATCATTTAGGGACAACAAACTCAGGGGGAGTTTCTCAAGGACAAATATCTAATCAAGGCAACCATGATCATGAAGCTACTTCTTCAAGAGCTAATCTACCTCCCTCAAGGAAATGGACTAAAGATCATCCATTTGAACTCATTATAGGTGATGTTTCTTTAAAAGTCCAAACTAGAAGAACAACTCAAGAGGAATGTTTATATAGTAGCTTTCTGTCTCAAGATGAGCCAAAGAAAGTTGAGGATGTACTTCTAGATCCAGACTGGGTATCAGCTATGCAAGAGGAGCTAAACCAATTTGAGAGAAACAAAGTTTGGAAGCTGGTGCCCAAGCCTAAGGACAGGAGTATTATAGGCACAAAATGGGTGTTCAGAAACAAGATGGATGAAAATGGCATAGTCACAAGGAACAAAGCTAGATTGGTTGAAAAAGGATATTCACAGGAAGAGGGAATTGATTTTGATGAAACCTTTGCTCCTATTGCAAGACTAGAAGCAATAAGGATTTTCCTAGCCTATGCAGCCCATGCCAATTTCAAGGTCTATCAAATGGATGTGAAGAGTGCTTTTCTGAATGGGGAATTGGAAGAGGAGGTGTATGTAAGTCAACCTCCTGGTTTTGAAGATGATGATTTTCCAGAGTATGTGTACTTCCTCCTTAAAGCACTCTATGGTTTGAAACAAGCACCTAGAGCCTGGTATGACACACTTTCACAGTTCCTCCTTGATAATCACTTCACTAGAGGTACTGTAGATAAAACTCTTTTTCAAAGGATTGTGAATGGCTCTACTATACTTGTTCAAATTTATGTATATGACATAATCTTTGGGTCTACAGATGTAAAAATTTGTCAAAAGTTTGCCAAGCTTATGCAAAGTAAATATGAAATGAGCATGATGGGAGAATTAACTTATTTTCTTGGTCTCCAAGTGAAGCAAGTTAATGAAGGCATTTTCATTAGTCAAACAAAGTATATTCATGACTTGTTAAAGAAATTTAACTTAATGGAATGCTCTCCTGCCAAAACTCCCATGCCTACTGTTACCAAACTTGAATTGAATACTAAGGAAAAATATGTGGACATTTCAAGTTACAGAGGCATGGTAGGCTCACTTTTATATTTAACAGCTAGTAGACCTGATATTATGTTTTCTACATGTCTATGTGCTAGATTTCAAGCTGATCCTAGGGAACCCCATTTAGTTGCTATTAAAAGGATTTTCAGATATCTCAAAGGAACACCAAATCTTGGCATTTGGTATCCTAGAGAATCTGGCTTTGAACTAATTGGTTATTCAGATGCAGATTATGCAGGATGTAAAATAGACAGGAAAAGCACAACTGGCACCTGTCAATTCCTAGGAAACAAGCTTGTGTCATGGTTCAGCAAGAAACAAAACACAGTTTCTACCTCCACAGCTGAGGCTGAGTATATTGCAGCTGGAAGTTGTTGTGCACAGATTTTATGGATGAAAAACCAACTACTTGATTATGGATTAAGAGTTGAGACAATTCTTATCTTCTGTGACAACACTAGTGCCATTGCAATTACTGAGAATTCAGTGCAGCATTCAAGGACCAAGCACATTGACATCAAATATCATTTCATTAGAGAACATGTTATGAATGGTACTGTGGAGTTACATTTTGTTCCAAGTGAACAACAACTTGCAGATATCTTTACCAAGCCACTTGATGAATCAACAATCTCAAGATTAGTAAGTGAGCTAGGTATGCTAAATTTCTCTTAATTATTTCTGAGATTTTTGCAAGTTAATAGCAGCCAGGAATTTGCTATGATTCTTCTGTGAATTAATTTTCTCAGGAAAAAGTAAAATTTTGTCTAAGTCAAAATTACTATGTCAACGAAATTCTTATTCCGTTGCCAGTCTTAGCATTTTTCTGGGTGTTTCGTTGATAGCTCTTTTATATCAACGAAACGCAGCTTTATCAACGAAATAGACGGGACCTTAAACGCCCAATTCTGATTCGTTGATATAGCGCTTTTAATCTGAACCGTTGAAATTGCACGTCCTTTACCACGATCTATGCATACACCCCTGTAAGTATAAATCATGGTAATATTTTAATTGTAACGGTTACATTTTTAAGCCAATCCAGTAATTTTATATTTATTATTGGACTTAATTTTTGAGAAATTTTGGGGGAGTATTTAATAAATTTTGTTTTCTTTAATTCTTTTCTACCTTCTCTCAAAATTTCCAAAGGTTTTCTTACTTCTTCTCTCTCAAAGCAAATCAAAGTTCAAGCTTTTTCTCACTCAACAATGGCACCAATAGTCAAACTCATGTCAGCTGGAGGGTTCATCTATGAGAACAACAACTCCATCCCTTTTGTTGTCAAGGAAAACCCGAATAGAATCTTTTTCAAGATGATGGATTTCATGACGAATTGCAAACTGAGCTACGCAATGTTTCACTCAACTCCACTCTACAATGAGATAATCGAGGAGATTTGGACCTCATGTGAGTACAGTGGGACAAATTGCACTTTGCAATTCACCATTCAAGGTAATGAGTATATAGTCAATTCTGATGTATTGCAAGCATGCCTACACCTTCCTGAAAATAACTGCTTAGCTTTTCCTACATATACTGAGATGATTAACATGCTTAATTCTATAAACTACTCTTTGCCTACTGATAATTTGGGTAGGATAATTAGGAGAGGTTTGGTTAGGGAGTATAGTTACTTAGCTGATTCATTCATTAAGGTCTTTTCAGGTAAAATCAGTAACTTTGATGCATTAACTAATTCTATGTTAATTCTGTTTACCATTCTCTTAACTGATAGATATTATAACTTTAGCACCCACCTTATGTATGAAATTGGTGCTAAGTTGGGTGATAAGGCTAATAGGAAAAAGAATATCTATTATGCTAGATTTCTGATGATGTTGGCTAACCATGTTAGTCCAGCACCATTGGTTATCTCTAACCCTACTTCTAGATTTGACTGCTTTGTACAAGAAAAGAGGGTCTTGACAGATATTCTGAGGCTCAACCACAATGGTGATGTCCTAGTGGTGTATCTGCCAATAATTGAGGTAACTACTACTATCCCTGCTTGTATAGATGTTACTTCTAATGTTTCACCCATCTTTGTTGCTATGGAGTCTGTAGCTGTGACCCAACAGGCTCCTGCCCCAGCAACAAAACCAAAATCTAAGAAATCCTCCAAGCCAACCTCAGGTGCTTCTCAAAAGGCACCTGTTGTAAAATCCACTACACAACCAAAGGGGAGTGGTGTAGGTGTTGTGAGAGGTGAGGGAAGGGGTGAACATCAAAGAAACCCTAAGGATAAGGTGGGAGAGATGAGTGTTTCCCAAGCTAGCCCCATTGTGTCTTCCCAACAAGGCACAGTGAGTAACATGGAAATTAGCACAAGTCTAATTACATCATCCCAAAAGGATGTAGTTATTGAAACAAGCTCTCCTCTAAGAGCACAGTCCAAAAGGGTAAGGGACACTTCAATCCCCCAAACAGAAATTTCCCAATACCAAAGAAGGGTAAGACACAAATCCCAGGTCACACAGGGTGCACACACACTGGAAGCAACACTTCCAGTTTCACAAATTTAGTTTGATATAACCCCTATTATTACTCGGGGGTTACAGTCCCATTCTCTAAACATAAATCTTGAACCAACTTCACACAATTCACCTACACAGTCTCTAGATGTGGATATGATCCATTCATCTATCCCTAATTCTCCAACTCTTTTCTTGGAGAAGTCCCACTCTGAAATTGGTGACCATCACTTGTTAAGTGATTTGTTGGGCCACCAATCATCCTTTTCTGAAGCTACAAGAGGGTCTGTGGAACCACTTTTAAAATCAATCACCACAGATTCCACAGTAGTTTCATTTTCTCAAAATCCTTTATTGACTTCATCAACGAAACAGTCTCTTTCGTTGACAAGTGTTTCTCCATCAACGGTATCCATACCGTTGACAGTTCAAACTACCATACCGTTGATAGTTCATTCTGCACCTTTTCTTGAAAATCAAGTTGTTCCCACAACTAGTGCAGATGATCTAATGGTAGTCGAGACACATTTAGGATTGAGAGGGAGTGAATATGAGAGGCTGGCTTGCAGCCAGGAAAAAGGAGAGGCTGAGAGTGAGAGGCTGACTATTTCTTCCAGTCAGGAAAAAGGAGAGGCTGAGGGTTCCACCTTAGTAGGTGAAGGTGAGGGTGTGAGAGGTGTGAGCCATGGGGAGCCCATGATGCAAGAATATAGAGTAGAGAGAGAAGGGACTACAGGAGCTATAAGGGAGGAAGCAGCCATTGCAAGTGATTTAATGGAGGTTCATGAGGGAGAAAGGGAACTTACTTTCCAAGAGCATTATCAACAAACTCTGGATAGTATTTCCCTGGATCCTGAGACCTTTACTCATCTTGTGCCAGCCTATCAAATTATGACTGAACAGGGCAATGTGGAGGTAGAAAGGTAATTCAACCTCATTCATACAACTGCATCTATGCAAAGGGCAAAGGATGCATTGACCAATTTGTCTCCAGGAGCTGCAGCAAGTGATGAGTTTGATTTTTCTGATGATGATGACAGTTTTGGTGACAATCTACAGGTGGCCATCACTTCACAGACTGGGACTTCTGTGGTGCCCCCTACACCAAACTGGCTTTCTCAGGATATGCAGGGAAGAATCAACCTGGATGCTGCAATTACAAGGCAGTACAATGAGGCCTATCTGGCTCATGAGTCTGCAACTGCCAATGACAAGAAACTCTACAAGGCTGTCATGGATTCACTGGAAATCCAAAGGCTACAGATGATGCAGACAAGGATTGAAGCTAGAGAAATCAAGGACTCCATTAGCAATCTTAAGGATGCTACTGACAGGAGGCTAGATGAAAAGCCTCCTCTTCTCACTGTGTCCAAGATGAACAGGTTTTTCTCTAAGGAACCTGAAGTGGCTACCTCCTTGAAGACTCTCTCTTCCAGAGTGGACAAGGTGGAAGCTACTCTCTCTCAAATGCAGAAGGAACAGGAGAAGAAAACACAACTCCTAGCCCAGCTCGTGGCAGCTCAGGGACTCCCTATCATCTCTCTTAATGATAACAAAAAGGGGGAGAAATCTAAGGAGCTAGACATTCAAATCACAAAGGTTATGGTCCCAACCATTTCCTTACCAAAGGAGCCACTAGCAATGGGGGAGTCAGGAAAGGATAAACTGGTTGGTATTGACCTGATTCAGCAAGCATCTATGAGGCTACAACTTGCAGAACAGATTAAAGACCAATGGTCTAGCATAGACTCAAGAATCAAGAAGATAGCTGAATCTGCAAAGACCAGACATCCATCAACGGATCAAGCTACTTCTACAGCACCATCAACGAATGCCATGGTTTTAGTGACAACGGAATGGGAGCCACAGTCTAATTCTTCCTATGATCTAAAGCCCCTTCTACATGGAGTTACTCAGGGTCCAAGGAAAAAAAAGGACAAACTTCATGCATTAGGGATGTGGAACAAGCTACACTTCAAGGAAGCCTATCTCCCAAGTCCCCTGCTAAACCAAAGGGCAAAAATATAGCAAGAACTTTTTATCCTTCACCTTATCCAGATGAGCTCAAGCTTCTTGGACTACTTATCACAAAATGCAAGGAAAGCAATGATCCTGAGATAAGGAAGCAAAGAGCAATTGTCTACAGGAATAGACAAGAAATCTGTGTTTGGGCTGGTCACCCAAATTTTGCTGAGGCTAAGGCTGAAGAATTAGAAAGAGCAGCTATGCAAGCACTTGCAATTGCTCAATCTCTTGACGAAGAAGAAAGACAGCTAGAAGAAAAAGCCAGAGAGGAAAGGAGCAAAAAGAAGAGCACAAGGCAACCCAAGGCAAGAGCTAAGAGAAACATAGCTTTTGATAATGATGAATCTCAGAGTAATGCCACAGACTCTTCTGCACCAATTGAACCTCCAACTTTTCCTGATATAATCCTCAAAGACAGGTTAGCCTGTGATCCTGAACATCCAGTAAATTTTCATGATCAGCCAATTCAGCCAAAGGAAGAGCAAATTGAGCTAGATGAGGCTAACTTCCCAAAGTTTCTATTTGAAATGGATGCAAAGAAGAAAGCAAGGCAAAGGGCTGTTAAGGCTAAGCCAGTATTTGTGAGAAGACAGCAAGTTGAGAAACCTCCCACCAATCCAGAAGACTTCATGTACATTGCTGACATTAGGGATGAGTCTAGCCTAAATATTGATCTTAATGACTTGGTGGAAGTGAGAGGTATTGCAGCTTCTCATAGACTGCCAGAGAGATTGGTATTTGTCTACAAAGGTGGAAGGGAACAAACTTGGCCTCTCCACAGTATTTTAGGAGAAGACTACCAAACACTGCTCTCAGTGTTCAAATGCTTGAAGAAAGACTTTGGCTTTACCAAAACTGCCAAGTCTGAGGTGGTCTCCAAAATCTGTCAAATCAAGGCAAGCTGGAACAAGCCTGATGTACTTCCCGGGGTTCTCAAAGTCCCTCAATCTGGAAAGAAGATCCATCTCGAACCCTATTGGATGATGGAGTTTAGAGACAGAGACAACTGTAGAAGATTCTTCAGAATAGAAGACCAACTGGAAAAGGCATCCAATGATACTCTGAGAACAATGCAGTCCAAGTTGGGGAATCAAGATGAAGAAGAGAATATTTTCTATAGGAGGCTCCAAGCTCAAATTGAGGAGAATAATGCAAGGAAGGGGAAGAAAACACTGCCACAGAGAAAGAGATGAAATTTGCTCAGACTAGAGGAGCAACTCTGTGCACTTGTTTTGTAAGACTTTTCTACTTTGTATTTCATTAATTTTTAATAAATCATGAAGCTCAATGCAATTTCTACTTTTATCATTTGTAATATGTCTGAGTGTTTTTGTTAACATCAAGGCTCTAGATTTATGGTTGTTATTCTATCAGTCATAAATTGGGGGAGATTGTTAGGAATATGTTGTTCTTGATGATAATTATAAAACACTTAGTAGATTTTGTATTAAGTCATTTTGTAACTGTCAATGGAATGGTATGATTTGCAGCTTTTGTTGACAGGAAGCTCATCAACGAAATGAGTGATGTAGCAATTGCATTGTACAATACTTCATAGTTTGATATGCATTTTGTTGTAGGTATTAGATAGGTTTTCTAAGTCATGTTGACTAAGTACTAGATAGGAAAAATAGGTTGGTGAATTGTAAATATATTATGCCTTGTAATTTTGCCTAAGTGAAGACATGTCAACGGTATGAAGATTACTCTATCAACGGAATGAAGATTACTCTATCAATGAAACGAGGATTATACCATCAACGAAACGAAGAATAAAGCTATCAACAAAACACATCTTACTGCTATCAATGAATCATTATCACTTTTCTGAATAGTTGACAAAGTGATAGTGACAGTTTTCTGACAGATCAAAAGGAGATGTGGAAGTGTACTTTGCATTGGAAGCCATCAAAATGGACATAGGGAATAAGGAAACATTCCAACTTCGAATCTGGTTCTTGAGTGGGATCATTATAAACCTGAAGACAGAAGACAAAGATCTCCAAGGACCATTGGACAAAAGGGATGAAAAGCAAGCTACTGGCGGTTACCTTTAGTGTACTTTAGAGTAGCCAAAAATAGCATTGTAAAACTTGGGTTATATAACCAAGTGTAGCAGTTCATTTTTTACATATGTGAGTGAGATAAAATAGTTTGTATTAGCTTTCTCAAGAGCACTCTCACTTTGTATCAAGAACTGAGTAGTTGTGATACATTTTGTAACACAGATTATTTCCGCAATAAAAACATCTCAGTTGGATCCTCAAAACATCCAACTGAAATTTTATATTTGAATGACTTGGTGAGGAAAGATCTTGCTAGAGGAATTCCACAGCTGGAATTCTCCAAGGATGGTTTGTGTGATGCCTGTCAAAAAGGGAAACAAAAGAAGGCATCATTCAAAAGCAAGACAGAGTCATCAATTGTCCAACAGCTTGAGTTGCTTCATATGGATCTATTTGGCCCTGTAAATGTCATGTCCATTTCAAAGAAGAAATACTGTCTTGTGATTGTTGATGATTTTTCTAGATTTACATGGACTTTCTTTTTGCACTCCAAAGATGAGGCAAGTGAAATCATTATCAATCACATCAAGATGGTAAACAATCATCCTGATTTCAAAGTAAGAAGGATTATGAGTGACAATGGGACAGAGTTCAAGAATTCAACTATGAAGATGTTCTGTGAGGAAAATGGTATTTTGCATGAATTTTTAGCTTCAAGGACACCACAGCAAAATGGTGTAGTTGAAAGGAAAAACAGAACACTTATTGAAGCTGCAAGGACAATGCTAGATGAATCAAAGTTACCAACTTATTTTTGGGCTGAGGCAGTTAACACAGCTTGTTTCACTCAAAATATTTCTTTGATTAATAAAGCCAAGGGAATGACCCCTTATCAACTTCTCAAAAGAAAGAAGCCACTATTGGATTTTCTTCATGTCTTTGGATGCAAGTGCTTTGTTCTGAGAAATCAAGCTGAGCATTTGGGAAAATTTGAAGCAAAGGCAAATGAAGCAATATTTGTGGGATATGCATCAGGAAAAGCTTACAGAGTCTATAATCTCAGAACTAACATTGTTATGGAATCTATACATGGTGTTTTTGATGATCTCAAAATTCAAGGTCTCTGTGATGAAGGTTTCCATGAAAGTCTTTCTTTTTAGAATGAGGAAGGAGATCAAGTGAATCATGTTAAGGCTATTGAGAAACAGCCTAAAGTTGTTGTGTCTAGCACGGATGAAAGCAATAGTGAAGATGAAATTGTTGCACTAAGATTGAAAAGAATAGCTTCTAGCAGACCAAATGGTCACTCCGTTGACAGTCATGGTGGAGGATTCGTTGACATACAAAATGAGCATTTAGTTGACAGTCAAAATGGGCATTCCGTTGACAGTCATAGAAATGCTTCTAGGAATGATCACTTAGGGACAACAAACTCAGGGGGAGTTTCTCAAGGACAAATATCTAATCAAGAAAATCATGATCACGAAGCTACATCTTCTAGAGCTAATCTACCTCCCTCAAGGAAATGGACCAAAGATCATCCCTTCGAAATCATTATAGGTGATGTTTCTTCAAAAGTCCAAACTAGAAGAGCAACTCAAGAGGAATGTCTATATAGTAGCTTTCTGTCTCAAGATGAGCCAAAGAAAGTTGAGGATGCACTTCTAGATCCAGACTGGGTATCAGCTATGCAAGAGGAGCTAAACCAATTTGAGAGAAACAAAGTTTGGAAGCTGGTGCCCAAGCCTAAGGACAAGAGTGTTATAGGCACAAAATGGGTGTTCAGAAACAAGATGGATGAAAATGGCATAGTCACAAGGAACAAAGCTAGATTGGTTGCTAAAGGCTACTCACAGGAAGAGGGAATTGACTTTGATGAAACCTTTGCTCCTGTTGCAAGACTAGAAGCAATAAGGATTTTCCTAGCCTATGCAGCCCATGCCAATTTCAAGGTCTATCAAATGGATGTGAAGAGTGCTTTTCTGAATGGGGAATTGGAAGAGGAGGTATATGTGAGTCAACCTCTTGGTTTTGAAGATGATGATTTTCCAGAGTATGTGTACTTCCTCCTTAAAGCACTCTATGGTTTGAAACAAGCACCTAGAGCCTGGTATGACACATTTTCACAGTTCCTCCTTGAGAGTCACTTCACTAGAGGTACTGTAGACTACTATACTTGTTCAAATTTATGTAGATGACATAAGTTTTGGGTCTACAAATGAAAAACTTTGTCAAAAGTTTGCCAATCTTATGCAAAGTAAATATGAAATTAGCATGATGGGAGAATTAACTTAGTTCCTTGGTCTCCAAGTGAAACAAGTTAATGAAAGAATTTTCATTAGTCAAACAAAATATATTCATGATTTGTTAAAGAAATTTAACTTAATGGAATGCTCTCCTGCCAAAACTCCCATTCCTACTGCCACCAAACTTGAATTGAATACTAAAGAAAAATTTGTGGACATTTCAAGTTACAGAGGCATGGTTGCCTCACTTTTATATTTAACAGCTAGTAGACCTGATATTATGTTGCTACATGTCTATGTGCTAGATTTCAGGCTGATCCTAGGGAATCCCATTTAGTTGATATTAAAAGAATTTTCAGATATCTCAAAGGAACACCAAACCTTGGCATTTGGTATCCTAGAGAATCTGGCTTTGAACTAATTGGTTATTCAGATGCAGATTATGCAGGAATTAAAATTGACAGGAAAAGCACAACTGGCACCTGTCAATTCATAGGAAACAAGCTTGTGTCATGGTTCAGCAAGAAACAAAACTCAGTTTCTACCTCCACAGCTGAGGCTGAGTACATTGTAGCTGGAAGTTGTTGTGCACAAATTTTATGGATGAAAAATCAACTGCTTGGTTATGGATTAAGAGTTGAGAAATTCCTATCTTCTGTGACAACACTAGTGCCATTGCCATTACTGAGAATCCAGTGCAGCATTCAAGGACGAAGCACATTGACATCAAGTATCATTTCATTAGAGAACATGTTATGAATGTTACTGTGGAGTTACATTTTGTTCCAAGTGAACAACAACTTGCAGACATCTTTACCATGCCACTTGATGAATCAACATTCTCAAGATTAGTAAGTGAGCTAGGTATGCTGAATTTCTCTTAATCATTTATGAGATTTTTTCAAGTTTAAATTGCAGCCAGAAATTTGCTATGATTTTCTGTGAATTAATTTTCTCAGGAAAAAGTGAAATTTTGTCTAAGTCAAAATTACTATGCCAACGAATGTCTCATTCCGTTGACAGTCTTATCATTTTTCTGGGTATTCTGTTGACAGCATTATTATGTCAACGAAATACAGCTTTATCAACGAAATGGACGGGTCCTTAAACGCCCAATTCTAATCCGTTGATATAGCGCTGTTAATCTGAACCGTTGAAATTTGCACGTCTTTTTACCACGATCTATGCATACACCCCTGTAAGTATAAATCATGGTAACATCTTAATTGTAACGGTTAGATTTTTAAGCCAATCCAGTAATTTATCATTATTATTGGACTTAATTTTTGAGAAATTTTGGAGGAGTATTTAAGAAATTTTATTTTCTTTAATTCTTTTCTACCTTACTCTCAAAGATTTCCAAAGGCTTTCTTACTTCTTCTCTCTCAAAGCAAAACACTGTTCGAGCTTTTCTTTACTCAACAATGGCACCCATAGTTAAACTCATGTCATCTGGAGGGTTCATTTATGAGAAGAACAACTCCATCCCGTTTGTTGTCAAGGAAAGCCCGAACAAAATCTTTCACAAGATGATGGATTTTTTGGTGAACTGCAAGCTCAGTTATGCGATGTTTCACTCCACTTTACAATGTAGCAATTGCACTATACAATACTTCACTAGTTGATATGCATTTGTTGTAGGTATTAGATAGGTTTTCTAAGTCATGCAGACTAAGTACTAGATAGGCAAAATAGGTTGGTTAATTGTAAATATAACGTGCCTTGTAATTTTGCCTAAGTGAAGACATGTCAACAGAATGAAGATTACACTATCAACGGAATGAAGAATGTACCATCAACGGAATGAAGAATAAAGCTATCAACGAAACACATCTCACTATTATCAACGAATCATTATCACTTTTCTGAATAGTTGACAAAGTGATAGTGACAGTTACTGACAGATCAAAAGGTGATGTAGAAGTGTACTTTGCATTGGGAGCCATTAAAATGGACACTGGGAATGAGGAAACATTCCAATTTCCAATTAGGTTCTTGAGTATGATCATAATAAGCATGAAGACAAAAGACAAGATCTCCAAGGACCATTGGACAAAAGGAATGAAAAGCAAGCTACTGGCGGTTACCCTTTGTACATTTTGGAGTAGCCAAAAATAGCATTGTAAACTTGGGATATATAACCAAGTGTAGCAGTTCATTTTATTGTAAGTGAGTGAGATAGAATAACTTTGTATTAGCTTCTTTCAAGAGCACTCTCACTTTACATTAGGAACTGAGCAGCTGTGCTACATTTGTAACACAGATTATTCCTGCAATAAAAACATCTCAGTTGGATCCTCAAAACATCCAACTGAAATTTTATATTTGATTGTGTTTTTATTTTCTGTGTTAATTTATTTTAAAGTTGTTTTAAGTTTAAAAATATCTAGAATTGTATTCAACCCCCCCCCCCCCTTCTACAATTCTGTTAGGTCATTTGGGATTAATAGGTTGGCTGCAACAACAGTGCATTAGAGAAGGTCCTTACGTGATTTTTGGGATCCCCCGTTCCATCATAAGCTTTGATCGTTGGCATCTTAAATTTCCTGGATATGTTAGCTTTCATGATGTCTAGAGTGAAAGGTGGTGTAGGATCATCAGGATCTCCTAGGGGCAACAAAACACTAGGATCACCCCTTGGGGCTTCAGCCCTCTTGGTTCTTCTCGGTGTTGGGTCCAGGTTGATTATCGGGACTCTTCCAGTTGCTTGGCTTTGTGTTTTCGCGGCCTCCTGTTCTGCCAGTAATATCTTGAGCCATGAAGCCTCTGCCTCATGGGCCGCAATCTTTTCCTTGGTAGTTTGGGGTTGTTCCCGATTTGTTTGGGAAGAACGTCTCCTCCTTGGGGCAACATCCCTCTCTTCTTCAGTTGAATAATTCTCGTCCTCAGTATAGGGACCCGAGTAGTCTTGAATCAAAGGGGTCCGTCGAGTTTGGGTTTGTTGATTTTGGGGTCCCAGACCTTGTATGTAAGAAGGAACATGTGCCTCATGGTAAGTGGGATTGAGACCACTACCGCCCGCCATGGGTCGAGGGGGAATTTCATAGCTTGGCATCCCAAGAGTTTGAGTTGCGTATTGGGGAAGATCCGTAGTATGGAGTTGAAGGCCACTTGGTGCATTCATGAGTAGTGGGGAGATTGGTTGCTGGAGAGTGGTCTCTTGTGGATTAGATCCATGAACGACCATTTGCAGGGGATTCGTCCCTTCAACCGAAATTGGGATTTCCGGTCCTTGAGTGGTGGTGATGGGGATATTCTCCCATTGAATGCCAGTAGTTGGCGGTGGTTGATTTCCTTGAGTAGTAGCCTCAAAGGTGAGAGGAAGCTCCTCAGAAGTTTGAGTATCTCGAGTTGTTCTTCGTGTGTTTGCCATGGTTGATGTTGTTTTCCCACAGACGGCGCCAAATGTTATGGATTAAAAAGTGTACATGTAAATTAATTGCTAGGGTTTAAGAGTTTTCGAGCTTTAATGGTTGCTCTTGTGTTTCGTGACTAAATCGGTCCTCACAAGATGCCTACGTATCTCAATCAGTGCTGAGAATCAAGCCAGAAAACGTAGTTCTATTGTGAAGGATCAGGGTCCTTATATAGGTGTCTGGAGCCTCGTATTTAGAGTATGTTTAGGAAACTTAGCGAATAAGTCTCCTTTTTTATAATGGATAAACATTGTATTTCTTGGTGGACAAGTCTTTTCCTTGTTGATAAGGACTATGACTCATTATTTCTTTTAATTGGGATTCTGGATGCTTCTTTGATGAATTTACCATATTTTGGACTCCGTTCATGAGCTGTATATTTTTCCTATTTATTAATTACAAAATTCATAAATAATTAGGGTTTTGGTCCTTGTTTATTGGGTCGTGTTTTTGGACCAATCCGGGTCTAATTAATACGTCATTATTTGCACTTCTAGGGTTATTTTTCAGCCCATATCAATTTTGTTTTTAATAATATAATATAAATTAATATGTCAAGTACTAATTTATTGTATATTATTTATTTAAATATCTAAATTAATGAACATAATTTAAAATTAGATTGTTGAGAACTCAATTAAATGTATCAATATAAAGGATGTCTGGCAGAGAGAATGATTCTCTCACGTTTAATTAGTTTTTTGCACTAGTTCCCTTATTTGTTCAGTTGTTAACTGAGCCAATTTTCAAGTTATCTAAAAAAGTTGCATTTACTGGCAGCTTTACAATTTTTTCCCCTTAACTTAATGTCTGTATGATGTTAGTAACTTTTTTTTATTGTTGATACACTGAGTTTTCAGATTCGATGTGAACATTTGTATTAATGTAATATGAATATTTTAGTTATATCACCAACGATTATTCAAAAAATTATTTGTTTCCAATATGCATACCACCTAGCGCAGTCTCCCGGCTCCGTAGCATATCTGGTACATTTATGTACCATTTTTGCGAAAAAGGTACAGCTGGGTTCAACATTGCAAAAATGGTACAGGGCGCCACGGCCTGTGGCAACCCGAGCTAGAGTTCGCCACGGCCTGTGGCAACCCTAGCATTTTAATTTTTTTTTTGATTTTCAGTTCTAACGTGGTTACTTAGTAAAACAAGTTGGTTACTTAGTAAAAATTGTTTTTGAACAATCACTTTTGTAGGTTTATAAATTGTACTTGCAAAAAATATATTTTCATTTTATTTGTTTTAAATTAAACTTGAAATGTTGTACTTTGCTACTACCCAAAATTTGAAAAAAAAAATATTAAGCGTAACTATGTAAAATTTAGGTCCAAAAATGATACCTACACAAAATTATAGTTTATGAATAATGATATTTTCAGGCCTGAAAACGAATATAACAAAACCAAGTACTCAACATCTAGAAACATGATAATAATGCAAGTTTTATGTTACTGTTGACGTGACTACACCACTTTTACATTTTCAGAACAATAATAATAATATCAACAGTTGTATTCTGATAGCATGACAGTTGAAAGCTGAATTTTTATTTTGACGTGACTAGACATCTTTTTCCTATACATTTGAGATATTATTTATGAAAAAGATGACAATTAAACCAAAGCATTAAATTTCTGCAAAATATGAGTGGTAACTTCAAGACCTGCACAAGCAGTAAGACATGACAATTCCACTTTCAAGTATGTTATCTACTTAATGAATGTAGCTTCATTCCGTCCCTCACAGATTAATTTGTAATGTATTGTTCACTTTGGAATACAAAAAATGGGTGAGTACGAGTGTCGTGTTTGTGTAAAGCATAATGTAACATAAGATGTAAAAGAGATAACTAAAACTCAACAAAGGACAAGACAGACAATAGTATTAATAGAAGCACAGGAATCCAGAATCAGAGAAGAAAAGGTAAACTCAAAAAATCAAAATACGTTATGTATTCTTGAAGTTCGTAAACAGGTCACGGAAAGAAGTTCATAAAAATGTTCAAGCCTCAGTGACAGCAATAGAAACAAGACTTTGAAGACGACAGAAGTATGTGAATGATTTAGGGTTCAGTACCACGGGATTCCAGTGATGAAGCAACCAGAACGACAAGGGACGTATCAGCAACAATGTATTGAAGACATAAAATAAGAATTGATCAAGTGTTATTCATCTGTGAACCAGACCAGTTGCACTAGGTGACGGCATTGAAAAGATCAAGTTGTTTTATCATCTCCGAAGAAATTGATACAGTTTATTTCTTAAACACCCAGGAGCTCAGTGGAATCATTAATGAACAAAAGACAAGAAAAGGAATTCGATAGTTTTTCTAATTAGAAAACTATCGAATGGTAGGTAAAGTGATTAATTGAAAACCAAAATAAGTTAATTTGGTATTCGATAGTTTTAATTAAAAAACTATCGAATGGTGAATTAACTTAATTAATTCGATGGTTTTTAAATCCATTCGATGGTTTTTAATTCATGGAGCAGGTGAAAAGAATTACTTGTCTGACAGGTTGAAGAAGATCCAACGGCCAGGATTGTTTCTACAATTCTAATTCGATGGTTTTTCTAAACAAAGCCTACAGTTAATACAGAGTGAAGAATGTGTCTTCTTCAGTTAAGGGCATTCAACACAGACACATAACTGAGAGAGAGAAGAGCCGGAGAAAATTATCAGAGAAATTAATAGTGCTCAGAACTTGATTATTGTTGTGTATTTGTGTTACCTTAAACTCATTGACGCTAATCTACGGATTAGAAATTGTAGCACCCCTCGAGGTTTATATTTATAAAAAGATATATTCCCCGAAACTTGATTTGGTTTGGTGTGTTTGATTTCGTTATAGAACTGAAAGATTAATCCGCGAACGAAATTAAATTATTTGTGAGTATCGTATTCAACCCGACCCCCCCCCCCCTTCTACGATACTTTGGACCTAAGAATTGGTATCAGAGCTACTTGATTGATATACAAATCAGATCCGGTGAATGAGACAAAAATCAAAAGTAGCGTGAAAATACGAAGCAAATTTTTTAACTTTCAAAATTTTTCATTTAATTGGAACTTCTTGAATTTTAAACAATTTGAAATTTTCAGAAACCATGAGTGCTCCAAAGACAACCGCTGGTATTAAAGTTCCCCCGTTTACTAGAGATGATTTCGGTTTGTGGAAGATGAAGATGCTGTTATTTATCAAGGCATCTAATCCATTGTATATTGGCATATTAGAGAACGGACCGTTTGTACCAATGAAACTAGTTAGTGAATCTACAGCTCCTGACGGTAGCAGGATTCCTTCAGGCACCCAACCTAAGGAGATAAGTGAATTTACAGATTCTGACAAAGAACTAATTCGATTGGACACCGGTTTAATGTTGATATTGACGGACTCCGCGGACAAGGAAATGAGCTATCAGTTGATGAACTGTACAAGCGGGAAACATATGTGGGATACCATTAACCTAATAATGGAAGGAACTGAAGACGTGCAGGAAAACAGATTGGACATTCTGACTTCTCAATACGAAGCGTTTAGGTCACTGCCAGGAGAAAGTATAACTCAGGTCTTTGAGAAGTATACTAAGCTCCTCAATGAATTGGCAATGAAAGGAAAGACCTATCCACTGAGAGAATCGAACAGGAAGTTCATGATGACGCTGCCCCATCATGTAGAACACAAGTCATCATCCATTAGGGAAAGAATTGACTTCACAAAGATGTCATTAGAGATGATCTATGGCAAGTTGAAGACCTATAAGATGGAACAGGAACAAAGGGTGATAATCTACGGATCAGGGACAGTGGACAACAAGCACAATGCACTTGTGAGATCAGCAGCACTTGTAGTGGATGAACCAATAACTTCTGAGATTCAGGTTCAAACCCCTAGAGCTGGAAAGGAGGTGATAATAGAAGCAGAAATGGATTCTGTGAATCTGGGTGTTGATGAAAGTGATTACTACACCCTAGAAGAGCTTGAGCAAATGGAAGACAAAACCATGGCGTACTTAGCTGCAAAGTTTAGTCATATTCGTTTCAAGAGAAACCCTAAGTACAAGTTCAAGGGCTCAACCAACAGATTCCAGAAGAGCAATTATACACCTAGTACAGGCTTTAAGGGAGGCTACAAGACTGGCATGATTGATAGAAGCAAATCAAGATGCTATAACTGCAATGAGTTAGGGCATTTCGCCACTGAATGCCGGAAGCCTCGTCAAGCAAGAGACATGAAAGATGTCTATGGAAAGAAGGATTCTTATGATGAGTTGAAGAAGGAGAATGCCAAGCTTAAACAGCAGTTGGAGGCATTCTCTGGAAAGCAGAAAGGGAAGGCTTACATAGCAGAGGGAAAGCACTGGGATGATACTGATTCGGATGAAGAGGAGGAATATGTAAATGTTGCTCTAATGGCTGACTCTTCAGAGGAATCACCTCAATCATCTCAGGTACCTATCTTAACTACAATTGATATGTCTAATTCTGAGTACAAGAAAACTGTGCAAGATCTTAGTGTAGAATTGTTTAATGTACACACAAGCATGCTAGCATCTGAAATGGAAAATGCTAAACTAGTTCTTAAGATTAAAAGGCTAGAATCTAAAAATGAAGAACTAGAGCTTGTAGCTGTAACATTAGAAGATCTTAAGCAAAAGAATGCGTACTTAGAGAACAAGGTCAAGTGTAATGATGAGATAGAGACTATCCTCAGGAAGCAGATTTCAGATCTAGATTTGAAGCTGAATGCTTTTAAGAATTCCGCTCTAGTGGCTAAGGAAATCATTGATACTCAGGCCGTAGAGAATAAAACTGCTATAGGATATGACTATAACAAGAAAGCTGGTAAGAAGATTTTGGAATTCCCTGTGACACCTTCAGTTGTCAAAAGGAATACTCCACATGTTCTTAAGAATGTTGATTGTCCAGTTTTTGTTAAGCCGTTTCCACCTCTCTTTTATGAGGATGATCTTTTCATAGCACAAGAATTGCTTGAGGAGGATTTATTGAAGGAAAAAGAGGTAAAGACTAAGTTACCTAGGAAATCAGTAAAGAATGTATTACCTAAACCTGATTTACCTAAAACTGAAGTAGGTTCCTTAGCTAGTAATGTTAAAAAGAACAGGAATGGGAGGAAGAAGATTGTTAATCAGGAATTGGTTCCATCTTCTCCCATTGCATCTAGGAAGTTGTGGTCTATTTGTAATTCTGCTGGACACCTTACGCATGCATGTAAAAAGGTTAAAGTAGAAACTGCTAATGCTTCTGAAATGCATAACATGTCTGACATGCCTGATAATCATGAGCCCTGTGGAAAGAAAGAGTGTTTGCTATGTAAGTACAACATCATGCATGCTTATTTTAAGTTGATGTCTGATAGTAGCAATAGCTCTAGTAATGTTAAATCCACAGATACTATGAATATCAAACAGGGTAAGACTAAATTGAATGTTACTCCTGTTAAATCATCTAAACCTTCAGGACCCAAACAATTTTGGGTACCAAAGTCCGCTTAATCAATCTGTGATTGCAGGGTAAGGTTAAAAGCTCAAAGGTTGTGTGGATTCTGGATAGTGGCTGTTCTAGACACATGACAGGTGAAGAGTCCCTGCTTACAGAGGTGGTTAAGAAGACCGGCCCGATTGTAACCTTTGGAGATGACAGCAAAGGATTCACTACGGGATATGGTAAATTGAAAGCTGGAAATGTCATCATTGAAAACATCTCTCTTGTTGAAGGATTAAAGCACAATCTACTAAGTATCAGTCAATTCTGTGATAAAGGCTACAATGTAGATTTCAGAAAGGACAAGTGCTTGATCACCAACAGGAAGGATGAGAAGCTTACTCTACTGGGAGTGAGAAAAGGAAATTTGTTTATAGCTGACTTAAGTTCTACCAGTGAAGGAGAAGTTACATGTTTCTATGCAAAGGCATCTTCAGAACAAAGTTGGCTATGGCACAAGAAGCTCTCACATCTGAACTTCAAAACTATGAACTCTTTGGTAAAGAGAGAATTAGTGAGAGGGTTGCCCCTGATGGAATTCAATCAGGAGGGACTATGTGAAGCATGTGAAAAGGGGAAGTCGAAGAAAGCATCACATGGAAGCAAAGGAATGACAAGCATTACTGAACCATTACAGCTGATTCATATGGATTTATTTGGTCCAGTTAATGTTATGTCACTTTCAAGAAACAGATATGCATTGGTGATGGTGGACGACTACTCCAAGTACACGTGGGTGTTGTTCATACAAATAAAGGATGAAGCAACACAACTAATCATTGATCACATCAAGAAGATAGAAGTGGAAGCTAAGCTACCTGTGCGGACAATCAGATCAGACAATGGAACTGAATTCAAGAATGCAGTTCTAAATGATTTCTGCTCAGAGAAAGGAATATCAAGACAGTTTTCAGCACCAAGAACTCCTCAACAGAATGGAGTAGTGGAAAGGAAGAACAGGACCTTGGTTGAAGCAGCAAGGACCATGTTGAGTGAATCAAAACTTCCCACTTACTTTTGGGCTTGAAGCAGTGAATACAGCTTGCTACACTCAGAATCGAACCCTGATCAACAAAGATCATGAAAAGACTCCGTATGAGTTAATGGCCAACAAGAAGCCAACACTGAAGTACTTTCATGTGTTTGGTGCAAAGTGCTTTGTACTTAAAGATGGAGAACATCTTGGCAAGTTTGATGCCAAAGCAGATGAAGGCATTTTTCTGGGCTATTCTCTGGAATCTAAGGCTTTCAGGGTATATGTGATTGAAGATAAGAAGGTGTTGGAAAGCTTTAATGTAACATTTGACGACACTAAAAGACCAGGCCTGCAAACTGGAGAGAACTCTGAATCCTTGGTATTTGAAAATTTATCAGGAGATCTATCTGACAATGAAGAAGTACCTGAAGTTGTTACAGTCATTAATAATAATCATAATGATAATGATTCTGGACCAAGTGGTGACCAAAGTGGAAATCCTCAAAATACAGGATCCACTAGTCAGTCTTCAGAATCAACAGATCAAACCGTCAACAACTCAGGGGGAGCAGGAGAAGGATCAACTAGTCAGACTCCACAACATCTAGAACAACGAGAATCATCAAGATCGCATCTGCGAAGACAAAGGGTATGGAATAGAGATCATCCCTTTCACTTGATCATTGGTGATCCGGACACAGGAGTGAGAACTAGGAGAACATCACAAAATGAATGTCACTATTCTGGGTTTCTTTCAGAAACAGAACCTAAGAAAGTTGAAGATGCTCTAGATGATCCAGATTGGGTAATTGCTATGTAAGAAGAACTCAATCAGTTTGAAAGGCAGAAAGTTTGGAAGCTGGTACCCAGGCCTAAGGGAAAATCTGTTATTGGAACACGATGGGTATTCAGAAATAAGTTGGACGAAGATGGCATTGTAACGAGAAACAAAGCCAGACTGGTTGCTAAAGGTTACTCTCAAGAAGAGGGTATAGATTATGATGAAACCTATGCACCAGTAGCAAGACTTGAGGCCATCAGAATGTTTCTGGCATTTGCTGCACATTCCAATTACAAGGTATATCAAATGGATGTGAAGAGTGCTTTTCTGAACGGGGAGTTAGAAGAAGAAGTGTATGTGGAACAACCTCCAGGTTTTGAGGATTCAAAATTGGCAGACTTTGTGTACTTTCTATTCAAAGCTCTCTATGGACTCAAACAAGCTCCAAGGACATGGTATGACACTCTCTCTGAATTCTTACTTGAAAATGATTTTACAAGAGGTGTTGTAGACAAAACTCTCTTTGTCAAAAAGCATAAAAATGATTTGATATTGGTGCAAGTATATGTTGATGACATAATATTTGGTTCTACTAATGATGATCTATGCAAGAGATTTGCTAAGTTAATGCAGAGTCGTTATGAAATGAGCATGATGGGTGAATTGTCATTCTTTCTTGGATTGCAAGTATACCAGAAACAAGATGGTATATTCATTTGTCAGTCCAAGTACATCAAGGATCTTCTTAAGAAGTATCAAATGGAAGACTCATCTACAGCAAAGACTCCTATGCCAACTGCCACTAAGCTTGATAAGGATGAAACTGGTAAGAAGGTTGACATCACAGGCTACAGAGGTATGATAGGCTCATTACTTTATCTCACTGCAAGTAGACCAGATATAATGTTTGCAACATGCTTGTGTGCTAGATTTCAGTCTGATCCTAAAGAATCTCATCTAATAGTTGTTAAGCGAATATTTAGATATCTTAAGGGGACCCCAAATCTTGGAATTTGGTACCCTAAAGATACAGGATTTGATCTTATTGGATACACAGACTCTGATTTTGCAGGTTGTAAGATTGATCGGAAGAGTACTTCAGGAAGCTGTCAGTTTCTTGGAAGAAGATTGGTTTCCTGGCATAGCAAGAAGCAGCATTCAGTGTCCACATCAACAGCTGAGGCTGAATACATTGCTGCTGGTAGCTGTTGTGCTCAGATATTGTGGATGAGAAACCAACTCTGTGACTATGGACTTCTGTTGACAAAGATTCCTATATTTTGCGACAACACAAGTGCCATAGCAATCTCAAACAACCCAGTGCAACACTCGAGGACAAAGCACATCGACATCAGGTATCATTTTATCCGAGAGCATGTCATGAATGGAACTGTGGAGTTACACTTTGTACCCACAGAGGATCAAATTGCAGACATCTTTACTAAACCGCTTGATGAATCCACTTTCAATAAGCTGGTTGGTGAACTTGGGATGTTAAATCTTTCTAATTGATTTTGATTAGAAGTCAGTAACTGCAGAGAGTCCTGGTGAATACATGAGTTTAAGAATCGCTATATCCTTAGGACTCGTGAATTTATTTTCTGGAGCAATTCTCGTAGTTAGGATTATTATACTAATTTTCTGTCATAATTATGGATGATATATCTTCTGGCATTTAATTAGTTATTAATTCTAAAAATTATTTAAGTGCTAATATTTGTTCTAAATATTCAAGCATTTATTTAATTTGAATTAATTTGCTTTGTTTTTAAACATTGTAGATTAATGCAGCATAATTGATTAGATTTCAATTGGTTAATATCACTCAATGATATTTAATTGATTTTATTCTAAGAAAATTGTGAATTTTCTGTTAAGAATTGATTTTGGTGAATTTTAAAAGATTTATTAAAATTAAAATTTGACAGGAAATACAAAAATTCTGATTTTTAAAACATGAACAGGTTTTAAAATGAAGACAGAAGCAAAAATATCGAATTTAGGAAATTCGATAGTTTTTCAAGTACATAGATAAATCTATCGAAATTAATTTTCGATAGTTTTTGAAAAGGAAAAGAAAAACTATCGAAAACAATTCTCGATAGTTTTTGAGTTTAATTTAAAATGTATCGAAGTGGATTTACTTTATTCAATATTTAAATCCTCGATAGATTTTGAAAAATTAAGAGAAAAATATCGAAGTGAACTTAATTACTTAATATTAAAGTTCTCGATAGTTTTTCCAAAAGCATTTGCTCGATAGTTTTTCAGATTTTCAAATACAAATACCTCGATAGTTTTCTGATAAATCCTTTTAAATTCTAAAGATCAAAAAATTCGATAGTTTTTCAAAAACTATCGAAGTTCAGTTGACAGGTTTACCCCTTGCAGAAAACCATCGAAGGTACTTTCAAAAACTATCAAACAATGAAAAGACAAGAATACCCCTGACAGATCAGTTTGTATTTAAATGACCCTTGGACGTTTTCATTTGTTATTTTACAGATCTGAGAGTTATATACATACTTACATACATTTTCAAAGTAAAAACAAGACAAAAACTCGATACTTTTCATAGTTTTAACCGAGAAATTTACACAGTAATCTCAGTTTTACAGTGATATCAGTTTGAAATAGTGAAATATCTGATAACTGTGTGTTTATCTGTGGTTGTGGTTAGAAAACTATCGAATACCAAAGCGTTCGATTGCTAAAAGTATTCTTGATTAGTTTGTTTTGATTGAGATAAGTTTCTCAGGAAGCAAATTTTAAATTAAAATCACTTTTCTTGATTTCAAACAGATTAGGGTTTTTGATTTGGGAGCTTTACTTGTTCGAATTTGATTAAGTTATAAAAAGGGGAGTTTTTGTGAAAAGTTTGATTAATTAGGGTTAATTAATTAAATTTAAAAGAAAAATTAGTTTTGGTTTATTTGAATTTTCTGGAAATTTTAAAATCGTTGGAGAATTTATTGTTACCAAGACTAATCATGTCTCGTTTCAAAATCTGCAATCCATAACGAATCCTCAAATTCGTGCATGGGCAGAGTTTTTGAATACACGTTCGTTAGTGGCATACGCTGGAAGTACTCCCGTGGTCCTTTGCATTGATCAATTGACTGCGTTGTACACAACCGCCACGGATACAACTGAGAATAACATACGGTCCTTCAGTTTTGTTGTGCCAGGGGGCAGAACAATAAGGGTGACGGAACATGATTTCAATAGAATTCTTCATTTTCCTACAGAAAACCTTGTTCCGAATCCCACAACTAAGGAAATACATGCTTTCTTCACTCTTATCAGAAGTCAACAACCTAACTTCTTGGTGGTAGAGTTCCTAAAGCATTACCTGCCAAAGCCATGGAACTTTTTCTTTCATACCCTGATACATGTTTTTACTGCCAAGCTAACAAATCTGCATGGCATTCCCTTATTCCTTCAAAAGATAGGGTTTGCCATTGCGAACAATAGGCATATTAACATAGGACGGATAGTGATTGACCAAGTAATTCTGTGCATGGGACCACTGGATGAAAGAACAGGCATAAATGAAGATGTGCTCTGTTTCTATCCTAGGTTCCTACAGCTAATTCTCAATGATATCTTAACAGATGATGAACGAGAGATCTTTGAAGGTGAAGCCAACCAGGAGTGCATGAGAATGAAGAGCAATGCCATAACCGCTCTCATTAGGAAGGACAACTATCTTCCAGGGGTACCCACTGTTCTCACTGAATATCTAAGAACGGTGCCCCTACCACTTCTACCCCCAGGGGAACAGGTAAATCAAGGTAATATTCCACAACCTGAACCTGTAATGGCACCTGTACCAATGGATGTTGATCCAGAGCCCTCAGTGGCCATTCCTGACCAGGAGGTTGCAAACCCACAACCTCTAACCACGGTCGAAGAGCCTTTGGAAGAGCCAAATGAAAACATAAACGAACCTCCTTCCCCTACTATACCCCTTAAAGAACCATCCATGAGTGTAGAGGGAGATAGTGCCAAAGCAGCACCACATAAGGAGATACACCCTTCAACAGCAGCTCTGCCTTCCTCTAAAAGGAGAAGAACAGAAACTGAGGCAACTGCTGATACTTCATTTCTCTCATTCAAAGAGCCCTTTACTGATTTTTCTGATGCTGATTGGGCTACGCTAACGAAAGCAATATCTGAACCAATAGCTCAATCAAGTAAGGAAGAATTGACGGAAGCAACTGGTGTTCCGACCATATTACGGTCAGGTTCACTGGTTGAAGTTTCTCAGAACCAAGGGTCTTCACAGACGTCGAGAGAAGGCTTTGACCTAAATGCACAATCTAAAAGGTCATTGTCTACCTCCCCAGATGGAACATATCTGGATCCTGCGGGTAAAGGGTCTGACGTAGGTGCAGATCGGCAACTCGTTGACAATGAATCAATTACTATTGAGGAGTCAACTGAGGTGAAGTCTTTACAGACTCACGGGGAAGATTCGGGATCTCTGCTGTTAAAAGAGCCTGTTTCTAACCCCCTAGAGATTCAAACTCTAGATCCTTCAAAGGATATATCATCTAAGGATGATCAGCAACTTGGTTTATCCAAGGACGGGGACTTGCGAAGCCCCATTGCACCACCGGTGACCTCCTTAAGGATGGCTACGGTGATCTCTTCTGCAGGTACAATCAGCACAAAGGATTTGAGTGAAACAAAAACACTTACACCTGGCCTGAGTGGGAAAGGAAAAATGATTCAAACACCGACAGAAATGTTGAGTGTACACCCAGAGCCAAATGTGAGGAGTGACACCCTAACCCTACCTAATATTGATGATCTGCTGTTACCAACAGAAAGAGAGCTACAAGTCCAATCTTCCCTCAAGGAGATGACAGTTCGAGACAAAGAAGGAAATCCACTTTTCAAGGTTCCACTGCGACCTTCCTTTGACCAAGGGATCTCCTCCAGTCAAGACAATGTTTCTTTAAAGTCTATTCAAGAGAAAGTTGACTTGGCTGCAGCTGATTCCAGAAGAACATTCAGGGTCATTGGCAGTGCATCTGGCACTATAACAGGTACGAAGCAGGCAGTGGACTCCTTAAAGAAGGAAGCTATGGAAGAACTAGTCGAGCTGAGGATGGACGTCAGGGAGCTTAAAGATAGATTCATGAATGAAGTAACTGCACTGTCTCAAGGACATGAAGCTTTGAAAGAAGACATTCTGGTTATCCGGGATGGTCAAGCGCGGGTAAAAGATGCAATGGATTCCCTTTTACGAGTGGAGTCTAAGCTAAACAAGAGGCTGGATCACATGGAAAAGACTACCAACTCAAGATTGGAGAACATTGACCTGTCGCTAGCTTCTATAAATGAGTTTAATAAGCAGCTTATGGATTTCTTGGAGAATCAAGGTGACGGAGTACAGTCTATATGGAGTATGCTAAAGAACCAACAATCTGGACAACCGGGTTCTTCATATCAGCAACCTGATCCTTCTAATTTCTTTTATGCTGAGGATGCTTTTATCGAGGATTCCTCAACTAAGGGGGAGAAAGTTGGAGAGGGGGTGAAGGATAAATGGGGAGTTTGGGAGACTGTTGAGGCTATTCCAATCAGACAGTACTGGATTGAGGAGCTTGTAGAGGAAGATAAGAAAAGTGAAGAGGAAGTTGAGGTCATGCATGAGCAACCTATTCAAGAGGAGCATGAGCCATATTATCCGGAGCCAATAGAACATCCTATCTTGGATGATGATATGGAAGAAGCAAATTCTCTATCACAGGAAGAAGAAGCTGCCTTGGAAGCAATAAGAGCTCAGAGAGCTACAATAGATGCCAGGCAAGCTGAGAAGGAGAAACAGCAAGCAATTCTGAGAAGTGAAAAGCTAAAGAGAATGAAGGTGTATAATGAAGTGAGGAAGAAGAAGATGATAGATCTGGCAAAGAAAGATGGTACTGAATGGGAAATGGCTTATAAAACCTTTTGTGGAGTTGAAGACGGATTACAAGTCAACGACAATGCGGAGGTGGAAGTCATTATTCAGGACATCAGAAGTGCTAATCTTGAAGATCAGACTTACTTTAAAGCACTGAGAAGCTCTATAATCTGTCTGAATGCTGGGGTTAAAGCAAATGGTGCCTGGAGCTTATTAATCAGTTTTCTGGAGAAAGGTACATTTGTGATTTCTACTAAGTTTTTAGAACAGAGGACATATACAGAATTGCAGGCTATACTCATCAAGATCCAAAGAACTACAAGGCTAAATGAACTGCTCCGTGAGCATGTTAAGGAGATCGTGATGAAAGTCAGTCCAGAGATTACTGAAGATCTTCCAATGGTTAGATTCATGACGAATGACTTGTTCAGAATCTGCTATTTGGCTGAGGACAAACTGAGGGACTACCCAAGCAACTATCTAATCTCAGTTGAGAAGTATCTTAGATCCACTGGATTCTCATCAACGGAGAAGGACAAAGCAGCAGACACTCTTAGAAGATTTCTAATGGAGAATGTTCCTTACTATAGGAAAAGAGTGGAAAGAGGATTAGAAGTGCATACCAGACTGCCAAACATGTCAAAGTTGAACAAGAAAGATGTTAACATTGCATGGTTATGGGCTGGAGTGGGTCAAGAGGTTGAATATATTGGAAGACACATCCAAGGAGCAATCCTTAAACCTGGAGAACCACTGCACTATCTATCAGTGATTGATTATCAAGCTGCTAACTCCGATCCAATGATTGAAGAAGGTGAGATTGGAATGGACTGAATGATGAAGCAAAGAACAAGAGAACTATCAGCTCAGACTAGAGGAGCAACTTCATTGTATAAAGTTTAATTGTTTTTTGATTTATGAAATCTGGAAATGTATATATATCTGATCCAGAATGCATTGATATTATTAAGCTGTCTTACTTTAAGTAGTTTAATGTTTCCTTAGTTAGTTGAGTTATCCTCGAAGTATTTGCTTGTCGAACTCTATCCAATCAAATAGGGGGAGATTGTAAAGCATAATGTAACATAAGATGTAAAAGAGATAACTACAACTCAACAAAGGACAAGACAGACAATAGTATTAATAGAAGCACAGGAATCCAGAATCAGAGAAGAAAAGGTAAACTCAAAAAATCAAAATACGTTATGTATTCTTGAAGTCCGTAAACAGGTCACGGAAAGAAGTTCATGAAAATGTTCAAGCCTCAGTGACAGCAATAGAAACAAGACTTTGAAGACGACAGAAGTATGTGAATGATTTAGGGTTCAGTACCACGGGATTCCAGTGATGAAGCAACCAGAACGACAAGGGACGTATCAGCAGCAATGTATTGAAGACATAAAATAAGAATTGATCAAGTGTTATTCATCTGTGAACCAGACCAGTTGCACTAGGTGACGGCATTGAAAAGATCAAGTTGTTTTATCGTCTCCGAAGAAATTGATACAGTTTATTTCTTAAACACCCAGGAGCTCAGTGGAATCATTAATGAACAAAAGACAAGAAAAGGAATTCGATAGTTTTTCTAATTAGAAAACTATCGAATGGTAGGTAAAGTGATTAATTGAAAACCAAAATAAGTTAATTTGGTATTCGATAGTTTTAATTAAAAAACTATCGAATGGTGAATTAACTTAATTAATTCGATGGTTTTTAAATCCATTCGATGGTTTTTAATTCATGGAGCAGGTGAAAAGAATTACTTGTTTGGCAGGTTGAAGAAGATCCAACGGCCAGGATTGTTTCTACAATTCTAATTCGATGGTTTTTCTAAACAAAGCCTACAGTTAATACAGAGTGAAGAATGTGTCTTCTTCAGTTAAGGGCATTCAACACAGACACATAACTGAGAGAGAGAAGAGCCGGAGAAAATTATCAGAGAAATTAATAGTGCTCAGAACTTGATTATTGTTGTGTATTTGTGTTACCTTAAACTCATTGACGCTAATCTACGGATTAGAAATTGTAGCACCCCTCGAGGTTTATATTTATAAAAAGATATATTCCCCGAAACTTGATTTGGTTTGGTGTGTTTGATTTCGTTATAGAACTGAAAGATTAATCCGCGAACGAAATTAAATTATTTGTGAGTATCGTATTCAACCCCCCCCCCCTTCTACGATACTTTGGACCTAACAGTTTGGTTGTTTGCTGAAAGAGATGACGATTACCGTAGGTTAAGACGAAGCGATCCAAAAGAGTATTTTGCAGGCATTCGTCGAGAATGGGCCTATCGACGCGAGGAATCTGAAATATTGAGAAATGACCTCATTCGTATTGGTGCAAGGGTTCCCACTCGTGATTCGCTTATCATGTATCCTGATCCCGGGGAATGTGGCAATTGGAATAAGTATAGGAAAAGAGTCATTGGTGCTGTGTCACATATACGATTTGAAAATAATCTAATGTTGGTGCGTAGAGGTCGTCAGTATATGTATCAACTTGCCACAGATTCCATTCGTGCTATGGGCAGAGAGCTCACAGAACGCGAGCAATATCATCTTGAACATAATCCGAACTATGTGTCCGATGGAGCCATATCCGACGAAACGGAAGAAGAGTGATATGCGTATTATGTATTGTTATACTGTTGTCTTTTGATTATGACCAAGTGTTCTAAATTTCTATTGGTGTATCTTGAGTCCCCTATTAGTAGTTTGATGAAAGATTCATGATAATACACCACGACAATGCATAAATAAGAACAACATAACAATACATGAAAATAACATAACTGACATTCTTTACGAGAAAGAATGTACATTCTTGAAAAACAAATAAGAAAAACTTAAAAAACACAAACATCATGAACAACTTTAAAAATCATCATCATCCTCATCTGTGTCCTCATTCTCATCATCATCATAATTCTCGTACTCGTTACGATTCTCATCATCAGCATCATCATCCTTATCGTCATTCTCATTTTGGACTTCATCCCCGGAGTCAGTTATCTGTTGTATGTTGAAACTTTGCATTAGTTGTTGCATCTCATACTCATGGTGATCTTTTTGCCTTGTTATCTGCTTTTTAAGATCTTCAATGATAATTGTTGCGCGCTCCTCCAGTGGGTCTTCAATCCAACGACTATATCCACATCCATTCGATCCATCTGAACAGTTCACGGACATTCTTCCAGCATTGGCCCCGTACCAGAACATCCTTTCAACCATTAACTTATTGCAAAAGCAAATATCCGGATCAGGAAATTAGACATCTTAATTATAACAAACCAGTGGTAGATATATTTGAAGTATCAAGGGGCATGGTGCAGTCATGAGTGATTTTTCACGATCAGTAATGGACATGGCCTCTCGTGCAATGTCTAGGTAAGGCCTCCACTTAAAGCCATGCTCATACATGCTATCAAGCTCAAAACGAGTTCCCCGTGAACTGTTGAATGGCACCTTATGATAAAAATCAAAGGGATCCTGACCCACCTAAAATCATTGTATGAAATAAATAAGTCAGGAATATTATAAGTACATAATGACAAAGATTCAGGTATTTATGTTCATTACCTGAGACCAAGTGGTAACTGTATGAGATAACTTTGTCCCTGTGTGGGACATAAATTTGTGAAACGCTCATATATCCAAACCTAACACAAATGTAAGAAAATAAGTCATTAAATGACCAACATAAGAACATGTAAACGAAAAGGTGGTAAAAGTTAAGGGACATGTACCTGCAATAGAGTCATGGAACCGCAAAGGTCTTTCTTCCAGCCTACACTTGCTTCACATACGTTCTTGTACAAGTATGCAAGACAAGCACTACCCCAACTGCACTCATTAACATGATCAATATCATGGACATAATGACGAAGGCGTAGCTGAAGTCGGTTCCCGCTGGAGTGGGGGAATAAAGAACCAAGTACGAGCAAAATATGTGCACGCCTGTGAAATAAAAGTTGTCTCTCGTAATCATCTGTACCATACTGTAGACGTTCACACCTAGCAAAGTTGCTAATCAACCAAAGAATATTAAGCCCCCCCCCCCTTCTGAATGGTAGTGGGAGTGCCCCCCTCATCAACGCTATTTGGGTGAACCCCTAAGAGCTCATGTACCAAACTCGCATCGGGTAAGCCCTGATCTGTGAACACTGGATATCCAGTAACCCGGAGACCTAGAATGTGATATACATCCTCTAATGTGATAGTGGCCTCGCCGAAACGAAATGGAACGTGTGAGTCTCAGGACGCCATCTCTCAACAAAAGCAGTAATCAGTCCAGCATCATGTATCATCATCCCTATCTGAAAAACACCCAGTAAACCAGCACTCGTAATGGCTTCAATAATAGTTGGTGGCGGTGGCTCTGTCTTCACTATATCCCAGTAACTGCCGAAGTTTGTACGTAGACGAAAATCTTTTTCCTGAAAAAAAATTTAATTCGTTATATCATTAAATATGTATTTAAACAATGCAATGAATATAAACATGAAAATTAATACCTGTCCATCCCATATGAACTCTGAACGATGATCCCCCTGTCGTGTGAGCAATGATGGATCTACAGGACCGGGATGGTAAACAGCATGCTCCATAGATCTCTATAATATTGATGATAAAAATTAATAACATTTATTTAAAAATAAATATTTAATTTGCATTTTTAAAGTTTTTATCTATTTTAGATTACGAAATTCTATTTTAGTACTTATATGAGTTGAAATAAAATTTAATTTGCATTTTTAAAGTTTTTATCTATTTTAGTTTACGAAATTCTATTTTAGTACTTATATGAGTTGAAATAAAATTTAATTTGATTTTTTGAAGTTTTTATGTATTTTAGATTACGAAATTCTATTTTAGTACTTATATGAGTTCAAATAATATTTAAATTGATTTTTTGAAGTTTTTATCTATTTTAGATTACGAAATTCTATTTTAGTACTTATATGAGTTGAAATAAAATTTAATTTGATTTTTTGAAGTTTTTATGTATTTTAGATTACGAAATTCTATTTTAGTACTTATATGAGTTCAAATAATATTTAAATTGATTTTTTGAAGTTTTTATGTATTTTAGATTACGAAATTCTATTTTAGTACTTATATGAGTTGAAATAAAATTTAATTTGCATTTTTAAAGTTTTTATCTATTTTAGTTTACGAAATTCTATTTTAGTACTTATATGAGTTGAAAAAAAATTTAATTTGATTTTTTGAAGTTTTTATCTATTTTAGATTACGAAATTCTATTTTAGTACTTATATGAGTTGAAATAAAATTTAATTTGCATTTTTAAAGTTTTTATCTATTTTAGTTTACGAAATTCTATTTTAGTACTTATATGAATTTAAATAAAATTTAATTTGATTTTTTGAAGTTTTTATCTATTTTAGATTACGAAATTCTATTTTAGTACTTATATGAGTTGAAATAAAATTTAATTTGCATTTTTAAAGTTTTTATCTATTTTAGTTTACGAAATTCTATTTTAGTACTTATATGAGTTGAAATAAAATTTAATTTGATTTTTTGAAGTTTTTATCTATTTTAGATTATGAAATTCTATTTTAGTACTTATATGAGTTGACCAAAAATTTAATTATTAGAAAATGCTAAGCAAGATTATCAAGTCCACAAACAAAATGCTAAACAAGATTATCAAGTCCACAAACAAAATGCTAAACAAGATTATCAAGTCCATAAACAAAATGCTAAACAAGATCATCTCTAAGCTCTCTACTACAATCATAAAACAATCGAACCAAAAACAAATCCAAAATGAGATTCACAAATTACAAAATTAAAAGCAGGTTACAAAATTAAAAGCAAGTAAGAGATTTACCCGAAATGAAGAGGGCGCCGGGGACTATGGCAACTTTGTGTTGAGGGCACCGGGGACTATGGCGGTCCAATAAATTGGCTGGGGTGTTTTTGTTTATGTTCGGTTTGTGTATGTTTTTTTGGTGTGAGGTTTTTTATGTTTATTCTGAGGTGGGGCAGGGGCGCCACGGACTGTGGCAAACTAGTAAGAGGGCTCCACGGACTGTGGCAAACCAAAAGTAAGGCGCTCGGGTGGCCACAGGCCGTGGCATCCTGTACCATTTTTGCAATGTTAAACCCAGATGTACCATTTTTACAAAAATGGTACATAAATGTACCAGATATGCTACGGAGCCCAGTCTCCCACGTGCAAGTAGGCCACTGCGCAATATATTTTAGGTCCACATGCATAATCTGTTGAATGATTGAAAAATTGAAGGTAGTCCATGACCATGGAAAGAAATAATCTGTCGAAACAAAATGGAAAAAAGTGATATGAAATAGTGCGTGTTTGGGGTATCACAAAAAAAGTTGATTTATATCTTAAAATGAGTAAGTGTCATATATAAGTGATAAGTTGATGAATTCTTATAACTTATACCGGTGTTTGGATAAATTTACTTATAAGTTAGTGAAGAATTTGCTAAATTAAATTTGAAAAATAATTTTTAAATACAATGATTTCAACACTTGTATTTTAAATTAAAAATATATTTAAAAACACAAATATAAGAATATAAAATATTAGAAATATAAAGAAATATAAAGAAATCAAAGAATAAGTTAATAAGTTAAGTAAAATGTTAGTGATTTCTAACATTCAACTTATCAAATTATAAGTTATAAGTGTTAGACTTAAATAAATAATCAGGATCATCTTATGCGATATTATCAAGGTTACATTATAAACTGTAGCGCGAAAGCGTACCTGAATTCATGACGGTAGATATGAATACGGATTATGGGACTTGATCTTCCACAGACTTGATTCGCCTCTAGCCGTATCTCGCTCAACTTGATGGGAATAGAGGAGTAGAGGTTGTGAATAGCCTTGGGGACCAAAACCCTATTATAGTCTTTATATAGTCATCTAATTAGACCCCATTAACCCTAATCAGATTACTATTGGGTATTACACATTACAAAGCCCATACCAAATAAGATGTTATTGGACCCTTTATTTTAGACCACTTAATTAGTCCAAATATAGAATAAACATTAAATATAATTGTATTTAATTTGTAAGCCCATATATTGTGATTATTAATAAAATAATCTAACAATCTCCCACTTGGGCTACAAATTATACCAAACAACAATTACATTTAATAACCTTAAGTGCACACAAAATTGTTTATTCTTTACAAACATCTTCCTTAGTCAATCTGGTCCATCTCATATATAAACATGAAACCAAAGCGACCTTTGTCACATCACCGTAACTCGATCCTCAATGATCACCACATAAATATACTCAATGACATAGATCAAGTATGGATGTGTAACTGGAAATTACATGCAATGTGATCTCAATCATGCCTATTTCCAATTGATCCTTAATACCTTAGTGAGATCAATCTTTATTCTTTCAACTTTATGTCAAAACCACAATTGAAAAAAAAATAACTCATTTAGAGCAATAGAGAAAGTAAAATAAAAGAAATTAACTTATTCTGCAGAAAACTCAAAATATACAATATATCACAATAGTGTCAATATAAACTGAATACTGAATACAAGAACAAAACAAACTCCCACTAGAACTGAATATCCTCCATAGAGACAACACCCATTTGAGCAGTATGCCCAAGAAAAACTTTAGGTGTCAAAGCTTTAGTAAGTGGGTCTGCTAGCATAAAATTTGTTCCTATATGCTCAATAGACACTATTTGATTTTGCACTCTCTCTATAACAACTAGATATTTAATATCTATATGTTTAGAAGCTGCGGAGCTTCCATTATTATTTGAAAACTCAGTTGCAGAGCGATTGTCACAGTAAACTTTCAATGGTCTTTCAATTCCATCAACAATCCGCAATCCTGTAACAAAATTCCGCAACCATATAGCATGATTGGTTGCCTTATAACAAGCTATAAACTCTGCTTCCATGGTAGATTGAGCTATAAGTGTCTGCTTAGCACTTTTCCAAGATATAGCTCCTCCAGCTAACATGAAAACATAACCAGAAGTAGATTTTCTTGTATCTATGCAACCAGCAAGATCAGAATCGGAATACCCAATGATCTCCAAATTTTCCGACTTCCGATAAACAAGCATGTAATCCTTTGTTCCTTGCAAGTACCTCATAACCCTTTTTATCGCAATCCAGTGATCCATTCCGGGTTTACTCGTATATCTACTTAACATACCCACAATGAATGCCAAATCCGGCCGAGTACAAACTTGAGCATACATGAGACTCCCAATAGCCGAAGCATAGGGAATGTTCTGCATCTCCTTTCCTTCAAAATCATTCTTAGGGCACTGTTTGAGACTAAACTTGTCTCCTTTAGCAACAGGAGTACTTATTTGTGCACAATCTTTCATACCAAACTTAGCAAGCACCTTATCGATATAGCTCTTTTGTGATAAACCAAGAATACCTCGAGAACGGTCTCGATGTATCTTAATTCCTAATACAAAAGAGGCGTCACCAAGATCCTTCATCTCAAAATGATTTGTGAGAAATCTTTTGGTTTCGTGCAATAAGCCTATATCGTTACAAGCCAATAGTATGTCATCGACATAAAGCACTAGGAAAATAATTTTACTCCCACTGAACTTATGATATATGCATTTTTCAACAACATTGGACTCAAAACCGTATGAGACAATGGTTTGATGAAATTTGCGATTCCACATACGGGAAGCTTGCTTTGTACCATAGATGGATCTTTTAAGTTTACAAACCATAGACTTTGGATCACCAATTACAAAGTTTTCTGGTTGTGTCATATATATCGTTTCATCAATGTCACCATTAAGAAACGCTGTTTTGACATCCATCTGATGTAGCTCTAAATCAAAATGAGCCACAAGTGCCATTATTATTCTAAAAGAATCTTTCGATGATACTGGAGAGAAAGTTTCTTTATAGTCAATACCTTCTCTTTGAGTAAAACCCTTTGCGACTAGACGCGCCTTATATCTTTCAACATTGCCTTTTGAATCCCTTTTGGTTTTAAATATCCATTTACAACCAATGGGTTTCGCACCTTCAGGCAACTTGACAAGATCCCAAACGTCATTGTCCTTCATGGATTTCATCTCATCATTCATGGCTTCAATCCACTTTTGACTATTAGCACTTTGTTTGACTTGTTGGAAATTGATCGGATCATCTTCCATTACCCCTATGTCAAACTCATGCTCTTGAAGAAAAACAATATAATCATCTGGAATTGCACTCCTTCTGTCTCTAGTGGATCGCCTTAGTGGCACTTCCTCTTGAGGTTGTTGAGTTTGCTCTTGTTGAGCATCATCTTGATTTTGAGTAGGAAATTGTATAGGTATATCCACATTGTTGTCTTGAACAATATGAGGTAAAGAAACTGATTCTTCCTCAAAGACAACATCCCTAACTGTATTTTCCCCCTCAAACTCAACATCCTCAAGAAATTTAGCATTTCCCGTTTCGAAAAAAGACTTTGTCAAAGGATCATAAAACTTGAAACCCTTTGTTTTCTCAGGATACCCAACAAAATAGCAACTAACAGTTCTTGAGTCCAATTTATTTTCATGCGGCCTATAAGGCCTTGCCTCAGCTGGACATCCCCACACATGTATATGATTAAGACTAAGTGTTTTACCAGTCCACAGTTCATAAGGGGTTTTAGCTACTGCTTTGCTAGGTACTCTATTTAGTAGGTAGGCTGCAGTCTTAAGCGCATCTCCCCAGAGAGATTCTGGTAAAGAAGAGTGACTAATCATACTTCTTACCATGTCCTTAAGCGTTCTGTTTCGTCTTTCAGCAACACCATTCATGCGTGGTTGCCCAGGCATTGTGTACTGTGGAACGATTCCGCATTCCTCTAGGAATTTAGCAAAAGGTCCAGGACGTTGTTCACCAGATCCGTCGTATCGACCATAGTACTCACCACCACGATCAGATTTGACAGCTTTAATCTTTTCACCAAGCTGATTTTCAACTTCGGCTTTAAAGACTTTAAAAACGTCCAAAGATTGTGACTTCTCATGAATTAAATACAAGTACCCATAACGAGAATAGTCATCTATAAAAGTGATAAAATACTGTTGACCATTCCAAGAAGCTGTAGGGAATGGACCACATATATCAGTATGTATCAACTGTAAGACACCAGTACTCCTATTGGCACTTAATTTCCTCTTGTTTGTCTGTTTACCCTTAATACACTCAATGCATACATTAAGGTCTGAATAATCAAGAGATTCAAGTATTCCATGTGACACAAGTCTCTCTAGTCTCCCTTTAGAGATATGTCCTAAGCGCTTATGCCATAACATAGCGGAATTCTCTCTTGATAATTTTCATTTTGTACCTCTTGATGTTATTTGCAAGGTTTCATGAGATGAAGCAATTGAATTCAACATATATAAATTATCAATCAAGGAACCAGTCGCAACCAAAGAAGAATTAAGAAATAGACTAAATTTATTATCTCCAAATGAACAAGAGTAACCACATTTGTCCAAAACAGAAATAGAAACCAAATTCCGTCTAAATGACGGTACTACAAAAGTCTCTCTTAATTCAACAAAATGACCAGTCTCAAAAGACAATCTAAAAGTGCCAACGGCTTCAACTGGAACTGCATTGCCATCACCCACATAGATGAATCTTTCAGCATCACTTGGTTTCCGGCTCCAAATGCAACCCTGCATAGAAATACTTGTGTGAGTAGTAGCACCAGAATCTACCCACCATGTATTACTAGGTACAGAAGTCAAATTAACTTCAGAACAGACAAAGGTGAAAAGTCTACCTTTCTTTATACGCCATGCGACGTACTTGGGACAATCCTTCTTCACATGCCCAGATTTCTTACAAAAGAAGCAAACAAAAGCTTGATCCTGAGTCTTTTGTTTCTTAGGCTGTGATTTTCCCACTGCAGTCTCTTTATCTTTAGTCCTCTTTCGGTGATTAACCTTTGAGGTAGTTGCAACATGAGCACTTTCAGTCTTCTCACGCTTCAACCTATCTTCCTCTTGCACACAATGTGAAATGAGCTCATTAAGAGTCCATTTATCCTTCTGAGTATTATAACTCACTATAAATTGACCGTATTGTGCAGGAAGAGAGATAAGTACCAAATGCACAAGCAAGTCATCAGACAAGTCAAGCTTTAGTGCCTTAAGTTTTGAAGCGATGTTAGACATCTCCATAATGTACTCCCGAATATTTCCTTTAGATTTATACCTCATCTGAACAAGATCAGCTAAAAGCTTACTTGTCTCAGCCTTTTCGTTTTTTGCAAAACGCTTTTCAAGCTCATCAAGGAAATTCTTTACAGATACCTCATCGGAGTCATCAGACATACCGCCCCTGAATGCTTCAGGAATGCTGCGCTTTATCATCATTAGACTTAAGCGATTAGAACGTTCCCACTTCTCAAAGTTCAATTTATCAGTAGCAGAACTTTCATCCGTAAGAGAAGCAGGTTGTTCTTTCCTTATAGCATAGTCTAAATTCATGCAGCCGAGAACTAACAGAACGTTCTCTTTCCAGCTCTTAAAGTTTGTGCCGTTAAGCACGGGAATGGAGTTCATGTTGGCAGTTATAGTAGCAGCAGATGCATTAACTAGCAATTTGGAACAAAAAAAATATAAGCTCGCAAAAAAAATCATGTCAAATTCATACATAAAAACATGCATAAAAATAAAACATGAATTTAAAAAAAAACTATAGTGTGTGGGCCCATTTAAAACAAGATACCTAACACAACGTTAACATTTAGTCTTTGGACAGAAATATTAACTTGCAAGTGGTACTCTCCACGCAGAAATCAAATATTAATAATAAATTCTGTCAAGCAAAAAACCTTCCTTTGGGCCGGTTAATTACTCACATGAAAAATTGATAATTATTACATATTTATTCCCGCACGCATATTAATTATTTGGCCATTAAATAACCTTCCTTTGGGCCGATTATTTTAACGCATAAATAATAAATATACACATCCTATTATTTCAAAAATAAACAAATCTACACATAAATATCACTTTGGCAATATTTTGCTTCAACTCACTTATTTACGAAATAAAAGAACAAGATAAATAATTATCTCAAAAAAAATATGGTGCCCTAAATCCGTAACATTGTAAAATATTAAAATAAATCACCTAAATTTTAACATTATAACAATTGATTCTGCACTATGTAATTTGCATGTCCGTAGATCCAGTCATATGTTACTGTTACAGAACTAGCATAACCAGATTAATGTAGCCAGATTGATACATGTATTACTAGGCTGAATTCATGCACATGCCAAAAAACAAAAAAAATTGTGATGTAAATTACTTACACTATCATGCATCATCCAGATCGTATAATTGGAATTTAAGAAGCAGGCACGTGTCTTATAAACAAACTAGCACAGCCAGATTAAGGACTAGTTTACATGTAAGCGTCGCAGGTTCAGGCCATAAACATAAAGCATGAACATGTTAACTAATTAACTGATTCAACTCAACATAAGATAGGCTCGGATACCACTTGTTAGACTTAAATAAATAATCAGGATCATCTTATGCGATATTATCAAGGTTACATTATAAACTGTAGGCTCGGATACCACTTGTTAGACTTAAATACGGATTATGGGACTTGATCTTCCACAGACTTGATTCGCCTCTAGCCGTATCTCGCTCAACTTGATGGGAATAGAGGAGTAGAGGTTGTGAATAGCCTTGGGACCAAAACCCTATTATAGTCTTTATATAGTCATCTAATTAGACCCCATTAACCCTAATCAGATTACTATTGGGTATTACACATTACAAAGCCCATACCAAATAAGATGTTATTGGACCCTTTATTTTAGACCACTTAATTAGTCCAAATATAGAATAAACATTAAATATAATTGTATTTAATTTGTAAGCCCATATATTGTGATTATTAATAAAATAATCTAACAATAAGTTATCAAATAAACTGAGTACACAAACACCCTCTCATAAGCTCTTATCAACTTATAATGTATAAATGACAGTGGCCAAACAGGCCCATAGTCACGTGATAATTTGGTCTATTTTAGTTGAAAAATGTTAGACGTTCCAAAAGTATTTCAAAAATTATTCTCAAATGAGTTTAGAATGGTGATTTTTCTAATAGTAATATGAGATTCCGTGTGCATTAATATGCGCACATGACTTTTAAAAAACGTCATGTGTCGTTCACATTATTTTATAAATATTTTGGGAATAAATTTTGGGATACGTAGCACTACTCATTTTAGTTATAGATTTTGATGTAAATATATACAGGGGAGTTATGGGGGAAAAAATCGTGTAAAATTTATTTGATACATCCATGATGCAAGTATGCAATAAAATAAACAAAAAAATAAGGTACACGCTACGGATAAACGAAAAACAGAAAACGTTTTGGTCGACCCAAAGTCATCTCATTGGTACCCTACTTGGACATCTTAATATAAGCAACGTGAGATGCATTAGACACTTGGTTCAAAGCGCCTAAAACCGGAGCCAACAAGCACGTTGAAGCTTCTTCCCTGTAGAAAAATCCCAAACACTTACAGTCGGAGTCACATTTGTTTCTGCAGTCAGCAAGTGTGCTTCTTGGAGTTCCACTTGTAATGCCATTAGTGAAATGCTCAACACCCACAACTTTGTAGTAGTCGACAGCTCCCTTACCGCATGCTGGCAAAACTGGTGCTGCACAACTCTTGCTCCATCCCGTTAGCCCATTAGGCGTCGGGCAAGCTACACATTGATCATCACTGCATACTCCAAGTGATCCGCATCGCTGTGGCAATTTACATTCGCTCTCTCGCCCTTCATCTCTGTCGAAAAGCACATACGTAACCTCCCATGCACCGTAATCGACGTGCTCTTCGTATGTGTAAACTTTTAAGTTACCATCGCTATCTACACGAAGCATAGAGTACGTAGTATTATATTTTGCTCTTGACAATACAGCCGAACCGCTGGATGTGGTAGAGTTGTTCATGTAGGATTCGAGGTGAAACTCATTTGCCCAAACTGTGTCACTCTCTATATTAGTAAAGGGCTCAATTGTAAACTGTATTTTTGTTAATGTGTCTTTACCAGTTCCAAACCCAGTTTTGTAATAGAGTATGGGAGTTTTGACATTGGCAGGCTTGTAATACAAAGACAGCTGACTCTTTTCCATAACGTATGAGTACGGCCCATTTGAGGCCTCAACATCAGAGAGTCTACTCACAATCTTGTTTTGCCCACTGGATAAGAGATATTGGCCCACCAAAAGTGTATCAGTTGGGTGATCAAAACTCTGCCAAACAAAATTGCCTTTGGAGTCAATTAACACCAAGTTACCATTTGTAAGTAATTCCAACCGCACCACGTCTTTGTTGGCTGTGCCAGTTTCCCAAGCCACCGTGCCATCAACATCAGCCAAGACAAGGTTTCCATCAGTGCCGAATGTCAATGTTGCCTTCTCTCGAACAGGCTTGGCACGATTGGCATCCCAAACCCAACGCATGGTTGATTCTGAACGACGATTGCCCATGCGTAGACCGAGGATGAAGGCAGTAGGAGTGGTGTTGTAAAAACAAAATTGGAATGGAAATCTAGCAATAGGCAATGTACGGTAGCTAGCATCATATTCGACAATGTACTCGCCTAGTTCGCCTTCATTAGTGTATTTGAAAGTTGCATTAGCAGGCACAACTGCTTGTGCTGAGGAGATTGAAATCACAAAGAGTAATGAAATGAGGATTGGGAAAGAAAGCTTAGAACAAGTCATTGTAAGTTTTGAAGTAAAGTATATATGTTGTTAAAACCAATGTTGCGAGGTATTTATAGGCTTGTCGATGGCCCTTCAGATAAAGGAGGGTAGTCAAATGCGATGGCTCAGTGGTTTACAAAACGCGTCCGATTATTTGATTGCAATCAAGACAAGAAATTTTAAATGTTATCTGGTGAAGATTACGTACAATGCTTTGTTGCCTAATAAAGATTATGAACTATACATTCGTGTAACCAGACAAGATAAACTCTCTTAAGCAAAAATCTTCATAAATGAATAATTTTGAGAAAATTTGTATGACACCACATAGACTCCGAATGAATAAATAATCTGTTACATTAATAAATCAATATACTTATATAAACTCTAAGATGATGTGTCGACTCTCAAATCGTTTCTATCTATTTTTTTTAATTTTCTCAATTTTTTCAATTATTAATATCAAATATTCGAAAATGTCTCAATTTCCTTTAAAATATTTACTAATGGAGGAAAATAAATATACAATTTTAATATTTTAGCCTTTAAAATTTTTATTAATGAAGGAAACTAAATATATAATTTAAATATTCTCCTAAATTTTTTATTAAAAAATATCTCAATTGTCTTTTACTAAATTAATTATTTACTAATTTATTTACCATCTTTTAATCAAGGAAAGTAACAAAGAAGACGATTTGAGTAATAAACAAGACGATTTGAGTGACATCACCTCGTCGCCCCCTTCTTCTCCTTTATATAAAAAACATATATAAATCTTATTTTATTTTCATTTATTTTCTCGAGTACCTATATTTTAAATAATAAAAAAATGATCATTTTTAAAAATAATTAAATTAAATTTTATGATAGAATAAAATTGATTAATATGTGATGTAAATTATTTAGTAAATTAGTTTGTTATCTGTTTAGATTTTGTAACAATGAGAAATCGGGTAATGGGTAGAAAACATGTTTAACGAGAGAGCGATTCATTAGGAGAGTGATATTATATGCTAAAATTTAATATTGATGTTACATTATGTACTCCTATTTTAAAATAAATGTTGGAATGCGAATGTTGAAAAAAATAAAAATGATGATAAATATACTAATACTTGATGTAATATTAAACTAATGAAAAACATTAAACCGTTGCCCTTTTCTATATTTCTATATTTAAAAATATTATTTTATCTAAAATTATTTTTTTTTAGAATATTTTTTAAAAAATTTAGAGAAATTATTACAAAGTTGCTGCGAAGCGCGGTTTAGTAACTAGTATTTTCTAATGAAAAAAATCGATCAGATTTGAAAATATTGAGTTTCAATAAATGAATAAGTTCTGTAATTTTCATCAACATTATTTTTGTCAAATTTTAAATCCCAATAAGTTTTCTGATGATAATAATGCAGATTAATTTTTTTTTTAATATAACTTATAACTCAATAAATAATATCAAACTCACAAAATAAAAACAAAAATAGATCTAAATTGTTTCGGATGATGGCCAAATATACCCGTATTTCAACCGGAAGAAACACGAATACCACTTTCCAGATCTGAGGCCATAACTACCAGCCGGTTACGCCTTTTCCGAAAGCGTATATTAGATACGCCTTTTCCGAAAGTGTATACTTCCATTGACATGATAGAATGCGTTGTTCTCAAAAGCGTATTAGTGGATACGCTTTCTGCAAATGCGTATTTATATGTAAGATATGTATGTATCCATCTCTATGTCGGTGAAGAATCGGTAAAAGAGGGTAAGGATTAGAGTTTGAAATCATGGAAAAGGGTGAATGAATCAGATTTTGTTAGTTATTTAGAGTACATGTTGTTTGGGACAACGGAGATCCATGAATGTACTTTGATAAAGTAGAAACGAAGCAGACCCAAAAGAGAGAGGATGGAGAGAATATATTACGCTGTTGGAGGAAGCGTATACGGCGGGTAAAAATGGCCACCGTCCTGAAAAATGATAAATTGGGGAAAAAGTTAAAAAAAAAAGGTATTTATGTCATTTTTTCAATTGTTTCACAAAAATAGATCGTTATCACTAAATTGTTTCATGATGTTTCACAGAGTATTAAAGTATATAAAGTTGATAAGGTGGACTGTGGGAAAGACTATTCAACTATTATACAGATTTCATTATTTGACCGGATGCAGATGCAGGAGAATAAAACATGGACATTAATGAGCAAGTTGACAATAACGGGGATTTCAAGTTGGCGACAACTACTACTCCGCAAGCCATCACGTTTATAATTTATTTTTAATACTCGCTCCGTCTCGTTTATATTATCCATCAATCAAAAAATATGTATTTAATAATTAGATAAAATTTGTCAAATTTAACCTTAATTATTTATATTTTTAGAAAAAAATAACAGATTTAACAATTATTTTATCTTTATAGATAAATGTGATCAATATTTTTGAAACATGCAAAAAACAAATTGTGACCCATATAAACAAAACTGAGCGAGTATATGCTGGCATCTTGTTAACTATGGTTCAAAATTTAAAATAATATTATCGCAGGCACGGTCAATCGAAAAGTTTGTTAGAATCGTGAATTTTTTTAAAACCCTCTAAATGTTTATCTCCTTCATTATTTTAATTAATTTGTTTGGATAAACATCTTTACTATTTCGCTTATTAGGATGTTCTAAATCTTGGATTCAATCAGCGCTCAAACTGGTTTTGTTTAAGCTCTGATCTCAAACAACCTGATATTGCAGCAGTAGGCGACTTTTTGCCATTAGGCATCGGGAGTTGAGAAAAAAACATGAAGTAATATTCGAATAGATCCCCACGATTAATTTGGACTCACTCAAATTTCTTTAAATAATAAATAATCTGCTTGATATCACCACGAAAATCAATGTACTACCTTTCAATTTCACACTAAGCATTTGATTACATAATCTTCTATCTATTACTATATACTAGTTTATAGCCGTGCCATACACGATTACTTAAATTTTATTTATAATTATTCTGTTTATAATTATATTTTTATTACCCATGCAACACACGATTTTTTGTTTAATATTTATAATTATATTTATTTATGAATATTTAAATATTTAAAAGTTATTAGTTTACATGATTAAATTATTGTTAAAAAAGATTTAGTCAAAAAAAATTATAGTTAAATATTTGATATTTATTATATTTTACACGCTCAATTTAATATTTGTTTATATTGAGTTATAAAAGTTAGATTTGGCCAATTTTACGGTCCACATGAAATTCACAAAATAATCTTTAATTTAGTTGTGATTTAATAGTTCTTTTCAATTAAAAACTATTCTAAAACTAAAAAGAGAATAAAGTGACGAAATTTAATGTTGAGAACTCTATTCGATTTAGGAAATCTACTCATATGTAGTTTAGATTATTAGAATAATCTTTATTAACCAAATACAGGTTTTAATGTTAATTCTAACGGTTTTCATCTATCTATTTAAGATTAAAAGATTTTTATTATTTTGGTATTAAATGGGTTTCCTTATTTAATTACAACTATTTTTATGTTATAACTTTTTGGAAAATTCAATCCTAATATAATATCTTTTAACTTATATCATTTTTAGATAATAATTTCTTTTTATATGATATAATCTTGATCATCTATTTTTAAAAGTATTGGATCTAACGGTTGAGAATGTTTTGGCGGTATTTAGGACCAAACTGATAACATCATTAATTTTTCTTAATATTTATAAATTTTTTTAATTTATAATTTTTTTTAAAATATTTATTGCTAAAATATAATATACTCTTTTTTGTAATATGTTAATGATGCGGGAACTTTGAACTTTTGAGAAAATAAATTATCAATTAAAATATAATTTTTTTTGTAATAGTTCTTCTTTTAAAGTAGTACACCGTGACGATCAAAATTCTGGATAAGATCCCTATTATACTTATTATATATAATGGTTTAATATAATAAGGATATCAAGTACATACTGATATTAGTATCTTACTAACTACTTTTACTTTTAATGTTTCGGTTTTATTTATAGTGTATATAAAATTATAAAATACATTATTACTTTAAAATTATTAAACAGAATAAAAATTATGTTATGATTATATACAATTTTATTCTCATATTATTATATTCTTTATCGATTTGAATTTGTTCTTAATTTATTTTAATATTTTATTGAAAGAAAGATAAAATTTCTATATTTAAAAGAATTAGTGGAAAAATAACTAAATTGGTGCTACAATTATTAAAAAATATTTATTAAAATTTAGATACTCACTTTACTATTTGGGTTCTCTCCTGAGTTTTAGAAATTGAATTTTGACGATTTTACAAACCATGTGAAACTAACGAAATTATCTTTAATTTAACGATGGTTTAATAATTATTATCTAACTTGACCCATAAACCGAAAAGAAAAATGGTTAAGTATTATATTCAAAATTATTGTTTATGAACATGAAACCCTCAATATTTTAATAATATTTTGATATTATCCTTTAATGTTTGTTATATGTAAAATAATATAATTATAATTTGGATTAATCAAATTTTTATGTTCCTTCAGAAAAAAAATGCTTAAATTTATTCATGAAGATGAGTTCTCCTAAGTCTCTTATAACGTAGGGTCCACATGTATCATTGTTATTATGATATACATGAGCATTATATTGATAATTTTTAATATTGTAATCGATATGAATTGTTATCTGATATTTGGTTTAACAATTATTATCTAACTGGAACTATACATAAATTAAAGAGAAAATATATTTAAGAATTTTTACATAGAAAAATTTTAAATTATCAAAATACACTTTTTAGTATTTAAATATAATTCTATTATTAATCAGATACACTTTTTAATATTAGATTTAACAATTCTCATCGATCTATTTAAGATCTAATTGTAATAATTAATTTGGTCTCGTACACGGACCAGATCGATTTTAATTTTTTCTTAAATTGGTTTGAATATTTTATTGAAATAAACATAGAATTTATAAATTTAAAAGAATTAGGAAAAAATTAAATTGGTGCTACAATAATAATAAAAAAATTATTAAAATTTAGATAATCACTTTACTGTTTGGGCTCTATCTTGAGTTTTAGACAACAGATTTTAACGATTTTACAGCCCACGCGAAGCTAACAAAATTATTTTTAATTTAATAATAGTTTAATAATTATTATCTAACTGGAAATATCCATAAACTAAAGAGAAAAGATAATTACGAATTTTTACATAAATATTTCTATTCAATATAGAAAACCCATTTATAATTGGTTTAAATTATCAAAATACACCTTTTAGTATTTAAATACTATCCTATTATTAATTAAATACAATTTTTAATATTATATCTAACGGTTCTCATCTATTTGAATATTTATAGTTTTATAATCCAACGGATCGTATACTTTTGGATAAGATCTCTCTTACGCTTATTATATATAAGGAGTTAATTATATGTCAACACAAGGGAAAAAATTACCACTTTAATGTTTGTGAAATTACAATTTTACCCATATTTTTTGAAAAATAACAAAAATACCAGTGTTATATTATTATGCAAAAATATATTAATTATATCTTTATATATAATTAGTGTAAAACACTTAAATGGTATGGTTTGGTTTGGTCGTCAGCGGGTCCTACATAGCTAAAAACTCTCTACTATAAAACGGGTCCTCCATAGCTAAAAACTCTCTACTATAAGCTAAAAACTCTGTATTATAAAACAATTACAGAGCTAAAAACTCTCTACTATAAGCTAAAAACTGTGTACTATAAAACAATTACACAATTAGAGTAATTAGAGTTATTAATTAATAATGCGAGAAAAAGTAAAACAATTACACAATTAGAGCTAAAAACTCTCTACTATAAGCTAAAAACTCTGTACTATGAAACAATTACACAATTAGAGTAATTAGAGTTATTAATAATGGGAGAAAAAGTAATATTTCTATAAAAGTAAATAATAATAGAAGTATTATAATTTTAATATTTTAAATATTTACAATAAAATTTATTAAAATTGAATTTATAAAATAAAACGGGTCCTATATAGCTAAAAATTCTCTACTATAAGCTAAAAACTCTCTACTATAAAACAATTACACAATTAGAGTAATTAGAGTTATTAATAATCCTTTACTTTGGAGAAAAAGTAATATTTCTATAAAAGTAAATAATAATAGGAGTAGTATAATTTTAATATTTTAAATATTTACACTAAAATTTATTAAAATTGAATTTATAAAAACAATGAATAAACATATAAATAATCATTCTTTTAGTGAATTTGTATATATAAAAAATTCGTAATTTTTATCATTTCAAGAATTACAACATAAACCGAAATAATATATACATATGAAAAAACATATTATTAACTTAATGAATTTATATTTTTATGAAAATACACAAAGATATTAATAAATAAATAAAATTATAAAAACACTAAAATAAAATAACTTATTAATCGTCTCGTGCATTGCACGGCTATAAAACTAGTATTTGTTAATGTAGAGAATCGAACCTCCAACCTCCTTCTTAAAAAATCCAAAACATAACCACTATGCTACATTGCTTTTAGAGTTTATTTTAAAGATTTTATTAGATAAGTCATATCATTTTCTCTAATTCTATATTCCTTTTTTATTTTGAACCTTTGAGTAAAGGAAATATTGGTTCATATTATTTATATAAATCTGTATTTTTTATTTACATTATAATATATATATAGGTAAATGATCAATCATCATTATAAAATTTTATTATAGTTGTATATTTTTTATTAAATATACTTTAGTTATGTTGTTGATCATTCATATTTTTAAATCATATTATATATCACTATTTTATATTATTAGAATTAATTAATTTTACATAAAATATAGTAATGAACTTGATCTAATATAAGAACTATTGTATATATATTATGTATCTCATTATTTGTTAAGTCTATAATTTAAAATTAAGAAAATTAGCATCAAAATTATGTAATGCTAATGCTTATACACTCTCTTCGCAAATTTCTTTTCAAAATGAACACTTCATTTGTTGATATTTTCTAATATTACATGTCATTCTTTATTAACTTCGGTATATCTCTAATTTACTCATTTTTTTTCGTTAATATTTTCAATTTTTCCACCATTTTAATCCCCCGGTTGATGTCCGAGTCAAAAATCGGGGTGATAATTTAAAATGTAGAATATTACGCAGTATATAATTACAAAAAAGGTTTTCTTTCATTATAAATGATAAATGTAAAAAATAAAATCTTTACACTCTCTTTGTCATGATAAATGATGAGTATGAAAAATAAAATTTATATGATATAATTTCACATGTTACACATGAATGTAAATTATTCCGGATAAAAAAATATTGTCATTTTCATTTTTCTCTTTGTATATATATATATATAAATGTATTATACTATTTAAATAAAAATATATAAATTCAATCTATAAAATCATGCATAATAAATAACTACATCAAATATGAAGTATACTAGCCTATAACCCGTGCAAGCGGGCCATCAAAGACAATTAAAAATCAATATGATAAATTATAAAATGTGAAATTTAAATATTAATTGTAATATAGAAAAAATAAATAAATAATACAAATGGGGTGAGCAAGATAAATGAGACATTATTAATATTATTTTATTATTTATTAAAATAATATTAATAATAAGGACAAATAGAAAAATTAATATGTTTTAATTAAAACAAGTAACTGCCCGTGATATTTTCAGAAGTGTTTTAATTATATTAATTGTCTTTGTTAAAAAAATACGTTGGCATGTTAAAATAGGTAATTTTTTTTAAATAATTAAAAACATTAAAATATGTTTTAAAATAAATAAGTAAGGGTTGCATTGATATTTTTGGAAAAAGAGATTTTAGTGAAAATAAATATAAATGGTAATATGTTAATTTAAAGGTAATTATTGCCCGTGATATTTTTGGAAAAAGAGTAGATTTTGTTACAAAAAATTGTTTTAATGATAAAAGGCAATCAACTAGTTACTATTTTTATATTATTTTATTATTTATTATAAAAGGTAATATATTTTAATATCAAGATAATTTCCCGTGATATTTTTGGAAAAAGAGTAGATTTTGTTTAAAAAAATGTTTTAATGATAAAAGTTAATAAGCTAGTTAGTATTTTTATATTATTTATTATTAATGGTAATATGTTTTAAATTAAAGGTAATTGCCCGTGATATTTTTGAAAAAGGAGTAGATTTTGTTAGAAAAAAGTGTTTTAAAGATATAAGTCAATCAGCTAATTACTATTTTATATTATTTTATTAGTTATTGTAAAAGGTAATATGTTTTAATTTAAATGTAATTACCCGTGATATTTTGGAAAATGAGTAGATTTTGTTACAAAAAGTGTTTTAATGATAAAAGTCAATCAGCTAGTTACTATTTTTATATTATTTTATTATTTATTAAATAGTAATGTTTGTGAAGTTACAATTTTACCCTATTTTTTGAAAAATAACAAAAATATCACTGTTATATTATTATGCAAAAATATATTAATATTTGTTAATGTAGAGAATTGAACCTCCAACCTCCTTCTTAAGAACTTAAGTCCAAAGCATAACCACTATGCTACATTGCTTTTAGAGTTTATTTTAAAGATTTTATTAGATAAGTCATATTATTTTCTCTAATTCTATATTTCTTTTTTATTTTGAACCTTTGAGTAAAGGAAATATTGGTTCATATTATTTAGATAAATCTGTATTTTTTATTTACGTTATAATATATATATATAGAGGTAAATGGTCAATCATCATTATAAATTTTTATTATAGTTGTATATTTTTGATTAAATATACTTTAGTTATGTTGTTGACCATTCATATTTTTACATCATATTATATATCACTATTTTATATTATTAGAATTAATTAATTTTACATAAAATATAGTAATGAACTTGATCTAATATAAGAACTATTGTATATGTTATGTATCTCATTATTTGTTAAGTCTAAAATTAAAAATCAATATGATAAATTATAAAATGAGAAATTTAAATATTAATTGTAATATAGAAAAAATAAATAAATAATACAAATGGGGTGAGCAAGATAAATGAGACATTATTAATATTATTTTATTATTTATTAAAATAATATTAATAATAAGGACAAATAGAAAAATTAACTTGTTTTAATTAAAACAAGTAACTGCCCGTGATATTTTCAGAAGTGTTTTAATTATATTAATTGTATTTGTTAAAAAAATACGCTGGCATGTTAAAATAGGTATTTTTTTAGAATAATTAAAAATATTAAAATATGTTTTAAAATAAATAAGTAAGGGTTGCATTGATATTATTTATTAAATAGAATAAATGACCGAAAACCGAAAACCGAAAACCAAAACTTTCAATGTTTCGGCTTTAATAATACTAGCTTAAAACCCGTGCGATGCACGGATTGTTAATAGTTATTTTATTATTATATTTTTAATTGTATTTGTTAAAAAAATAAGTAGGCATGTAAAAATAGCTAAACACTTTTAATTAATTAAAAACATTAAACCAGATTTTAAAATAAATAACTAAGGGTTTTCTCGTTATATTTTTGGAAAAGAGGGGTTTTAATATGGAAAAATAAAAAATATAACATACATTTAGTTTAAAAAGGTAAATGTCCGTGATATTTTGGGAAAATGAGGTTTTAAAATTTAATAATTTAAATTATTTAAATACGTTTTAAAATAAATAAGTAAATGGTTTGTCCATGATATTTTTAGAAAAAGAATGGATTTTAGTAAGAAAAATAGAAAAAATAAATTGAAAAAGGCAATTTCCCGTGATATATTTAGAAAATGAGGGATATAGTTAGAAAAAATCTATAATTTATTTTAGCTGAAAAGGTAATTGATTATAAATAGGTATTTGATTATTTATATTTTAATATTTTTAGTAATTGCATTTGTTAAGAAAAATAAGTAGACATGTTAAAATAGGTAAACTTTTAAAAAAAATAATTATAATATTAGGTTTAAAAATAAATAACTAAAGGTTTGTCCGTAATATTTTTGGAAAATGAGGGGTTTTAGTAGGTAAAAATAGAAAAACTAACATATTTTAGTTAAAAAGGTAATTGCCCGTGATATATTTGAAAAAGTAGGAGAATTTGTTAGAAAAAATAATCAAATAATAATGTATTTTAGGTGAAAAAGGTAATTGGTTATAAATAAGAAATATTATTATTTAATAATATATTTATATATATAAGTAAGGTTAATTAAGTAAAAAAACACAAATTTAAGAAAGTGCAATTAAGTAAAATCAAAATGTACCATACCGACCGACCAAACTTTTAATGTTTCGTCTATTATATAATAGTATTGATAGCTTAAAATCTGTGCTATGCACGGATTGTTAATTGTTATTTTATTATTAGTTTTTTAATTGTATTTGTTAAAAAAATAAGTAGGCATGTAAAAATAGCTAAACACTTTTAATTAATTAAAAACATTAAAACATATTTTAAAATAAATAAGTAAGGGTTTGCTCGTTATATTTTTGGAAAAAGAGGGGTTTTAGTATGAAAAAATAAAAAATGTAACATATATTTAGTTTAAAAAGGTAAATGCCCGTTATATTTTTGAAAAATGAGGTTTTAAAATTTAATAATTTAAATTATTTAAATATGTTTTAAAATAAATAAGTAAATGGTTTGTCCGTGATATTTTTAGAAAAAGAATGGATTTTAGTGAGAAAAATAGAAAAAGTAAATTGAAAAAGGCAATTTCCTGTGATATATTTAGAAAATGAGGAACTTTATTAGAAAAAAATCTATAATGTGTTTTAGCTGAAAAGGTAATTGGTTATAAATAGGTATTTGATTATTTATATTTTAATAATTTTAGTAATTGTATTTGTTAAGAAAAATAAGTAGACATATTAAAATAAGTAAACTTTTAAAAAAATCATTATAATATTTGGTTTAAAAATAAATAACCAAAGGTTTGTCCGTGATATTTTTGGAAAATGAGGGGTTTTAGTAAGGAAAAATAGAAAAACTAACATGTTTTAGTTAAAAAAGGTAATTGCCCGTGATATATTTGAAAAAGTAGGGGAATTTGTTAGAAAAATAAAAAAATTAATATATTTTAGGTGAAAAAAGTAATTGGTTATAAATAGGTAATATTATTATATAATAATATATTTCTATAAATAAGTAAGGTTAATTATGTAAAAACACGAATTTAAGAAAGGACAATTAAGTAAAATCACAACATACCATACCGACCGACCAAACTTTTAATGTTTCGTCTATTATATAATAGTATTGATAGTATAGATATCATAATTTTTAAGTATATAAAATATCAAATATTTGAGTTAAATTAGAAATGCTTCATTGATCAAACATTTAGACTTTGAGCGGTTTAAATGTATAATTCGACTAAAAAGATAAATATTTGATTAATATGTTTTAAATAAAAAATCAACATGATTAATATGCAATAGATGAAAATAAGATATGATTTTTCTCGATCATAAGCATTATAAAATTGTCTAACTATTAATGACGACTAGTTAGACTCTAAGTTTTAACAATAAAAATTCAAATTGTATGTAAAAAATTATTGAATGATGTTAAAAAAAAAGTAAAAGTCTTTAATAATAATAGAATTTTATATAATATATTAAATGGATGCGTAATATCATAAAATCATTTTGATAAATGAAATTCTAAATAGGGTTTGTGGTCTTTGAGACATCATCGAATTATAACACTAAAGCTAATACACAATAAAATACAAGTAAAGTTTATTTTTTGTATATGAAAAGGTTGAGTTTATTATTAGAAAAATGTCATTCAATATTTGTAATGAAAAAACATAACCTCATATAAGTCTTCAGGTCAAAATCATGGTCATTTTTCACTTTTAAATAAATGAATAATCCCTGGACATTTATAAAGTTATCACATTTACATTACTTTTTTATAAAAAAAATAGTCTTAAAAATGATATATTTATCAGTATATATTTTTTTATAAAACGTGCAAAGCACGAGTTATTTTTTGTATTATTTTACTTTTTTATTTAAATTATTATAATCAAATTAAATATAGTAACGAGTGGTTCACGTATTTTACCTTTATTTATGTTTTTAATTTTTGAGTTGTTCTGCCGGATCAGTCGCTCAGAGTAAATGTTAATTTTAACATATTTTTAATAAATGTTTATTTTAATATGTTGTTGATGGGATTCGAACTTTAAACTTCTATGCAGTATAACTTTTAGTAATACATCTAGATGTTCCAATCAATTTGACTTCAAAGACCTATGAGTATCAGTATCGATTGTGATTGAAAAAGATAACCAATATGAGTTGTGAACCAAATGATAAATTATACTCCATTTTGTTTATTATAGTTTAGTATAGATTGTAGTTGATTCAGAATTCATTAATTTGTACCATATATTTATAAAATTATATAACTGAGCAAAAAACATGAATTTTGAGAATTATATATAAGATAATTCAATTTGAGTTATATATGAATTTTTAAAATGTAGGATTTCAATTATTTATGATGATTGAGTTGAAACATTTACTTACATCATTATATCATGGACCCACTCTATATGAAGGGAAAAAAAGATGAAACCAGAAAATAGTTGTTTGGAAATTATATATATGCATAAGTCATTAATGTTGTCTAATCATTCTTACATCGATAAAAATAATCATGTGCCTTTTATCATATAGATACTAGTTGAATATTACAAAATCTAATCAAATTTACAAGTATTTGATTCATGAAAACGGTACGCAATATTACAAATTTACGATAAATTGAAAATATTATCATCTAATGTATTTTTAATTATAAAATTATTTCGATATATGAACAAATTCAGCGAGAAATTATTTAATTAATATATGAACAAATCTCAAAATTAAACCTGACAGCGGTACGTTCGTCATTCAAAGTAGTTACATTATTCGTCAACAAAATTTCTTACTACTCTGCACAACTCACACTTCTCATCTTACACTATCAAACTTACGATTATACAAACCTCACGTTAATAAATTGACATCCTCGCAAAAAAATTATTGACGTTTTTATGCAGGCTCGTGCCTTGCACGGGCTATTACGCTAGTTAAATTTAAAACGGTTTCTTAAGAAAATTAAATCAAAATGAGAAGCACTAATTTAGAAAAATAATTTACGATTACAAATACATATATTTATGTGTGGATGTTCTTTGATTTCTATAGCTTAAAACTTTGGCCTTTCGAATTCTTGTAACATTAGACATTTGACTTTTCAAGTCCTTGTAATCTCCTGATACTAAACGTATAAATAGGGCTGTCAAACGGATAATTCGGTTACGGATCTTCCTGTATCCGAATCCGAAAATCTGAATTCGTATATGAATCTGTATCCGAATCCAAAAATATTTAAATAAAAATATCTGAATCTGAATCCGACAGATACTATCCGGATACGAATAATATATTATCCGAATCCGATTTTTCAGTCAGAATTTTTTAGTTTTTCTATTAAAATTTTATTCAAAAAAATTGAAAAACAAATATTAAAAATTAAAAAAAAATTAACTAAACAAGTTAAATTTATTTAAGTCTATTTTATTTATTTCAAAATTTTAATTTTTTAGTAGAATTTTGTTTACTTTAAAATATTAAATTTGTATAGTATTTTCCTATTTATGTATATAATATGTTTACAATTACCTACAACTTATATAAATATATTATTTAATGATTAAATAAATAAATAAATAAATATATATATATATTCTATAAACCTAATAAAATAAATTCTAAATTATGTGCAATTATATGTGTAATTATAATATAACTATATAAAATATATATTATTTATTTATCTTATTTATGTAACTTCGGATTCGGATGTTATCGGATACGGATGTGCCTATATCCATATTCGTATTCGCAACTATCAGATTCAGATACGGATTGAAGGGTTTCGAGCACATAAACGTAACGGAAAAACCTGAAAATAAACCAAAATTCGAAACCCCTCCGCAGGATCCATGCGAAAACAAAAGATTTAATTCGGAGATTAGTGTTTTACCTTAAAACGCTTTAACAATTCATCAATGGAAGATTAATGGAGATCCAAAGCTTGTTCAACCACCACGTATCCCGCTCTCGCGATCTACACTCTACGTGATCCACACGAACGCTTTTCTTAAAGGATTGATGTGTACTAGCACCCGAAAACTGCTTCTTTCTCTCTCTCTCTTTTCATGATCTCATAAATGGCTAGGGTTTTTAATATAAAAACGTTTTTCCACCAATAAATCAGCCTCTTAGAGAGTTTATATAGAGAAGAATAATATTTATTAATTATAATCCAATTATAATTAATACTAATCCGAAATTTTAATTTATTATTTAATTAAGTCTCATTTAATTAATTAATAACTTGTTTCGGAATTAGTTTAAGTAATTCCCTTTTTAATTAATTAATTAATTAATTAAGTCATACTTAATCAATATTATGAATAGAATGAATTACTTATTTAATTTAAATTCATAATTTAAATTACTTCTCCTTCAAGCGTTCTTTGTGTGTGACCCTGTAGGTTATTATTACGTTGGAAACAATTTTAATAACTAATTAAAATTGTAAACAATGAGCGACATCTAGTAATACATTATTGCTACCCAAGTAATAATAATTAAATCGGTGATTCAATTAAGCCTTTCGTGAATAATGTTTCATGTAATATAATCATTTAACCTTAATATTATAGATTAAATTCGAGGTATGTAGTGTGTCATCCTCTTCATATTTAATCTTAATTTTCTTGATCGATGAGTAGAATAATAAATCAAATCAACATTTGAGCACGACCGTGCATTTCATAGTCTCACTCAAACAAGAGGCCAATAATATCGCTCCTAAAATTAGGAGGGTTAAATCCCATCTAGATCATTCATATTTCTCATACGATTCATAATATACCCAATGTTCACTTTTATCATCACCCGGTCAAAGGTAACTTTTAATGTAATCAAAGTATATTAATTCTCATATAAAAATATAATGATTTCAGGTTTAAGGATCATTCACAATTATCACAGTGAGAATTACTTATGACACTATTAACATGTGTAATCTCACAGCGGGTCAATCCAGTGTCATGTACTCTTACATGCACCTATGTTTTGACTTTAGTATCACCATACCTATGACCAATGAGATGTGGTCATCAGTCAACAAACATACTAGTCTTTGTGCATTATTATTGTCCTTAAATAATAACACTTGACTAGGGATATTTAGGAATAAAGATACTATTTATATAATCTCATTTTTAAGTCACATACTTAAAGATATCGAATACGTATCATAATTCCAAGGACATTTATTATGCTAACATTTATAACGCAGTAAATAAAGACATAATAATAATAATAATAATAATAATCAATAAAACATAATTTATAATAATAAAATGTTTTCTTTAAAACATAAAAGTATTGTCTCTAGAGCACTAATACTAACACAGATAATATCCGCTTATTTTGAATACGAATAATGTTCGCTTTATTCCGGATACGAATACAGATTTTTCGAACGGATATCGGATTTTTTCGAATTTTTTTGACAGCCTTACCTATAAATAGAAATACAAATAAACTTCTTGTTTTTCTACTCTCTCTCCCTATTATCTTTTATATTATAAAATATTCATAACACGTTATCAGCACGATTACGGGAAGAGAAGGATCCAAACGAAAATGAAGATCCATCTGTATGGTAAAGAAATCTAAAGTATATTTTTTGGTAGTAGAAAATTCTAATCTGTTAGTTTATCTCATTTACACATCTAAGGTATGTAATTCCTCTCATATCTCTTTTCGAGCTTATAATCAATATATTTATCAAGTTTTAAGTCTCGTGAAATTCTTAATTTATGTTGCTCCATAATTTTGATGATGATTTTATCCTTGGTGGTATAAACTCGTTGGAATTTTAGTTAAGTAATTTTCAGATTGTCATCTAATTTTGTTCGATTTTATTTAAGTTATAAGTTGATAATAGTTAAGAGTTAGTTAATATGTTCTTGATCACCCACATATTTTTCCCAATTCTCTTATATGCTAGTACTAGTCTCTTTAGTTTTCGTTCTTATTTTATGTTTTAGTGACTGGCTGCATACTTGGCCTTGCTATTTGGGCATATGTGTATAGTACTAGTTTGTATTCAATGGTAAGAAATGTTGGGTATAATTACTAACTACACAGCAACAATAGGGCAGTTATATATATATTTTGTATTAACAAGAACATGCAAAAATACCAAATAACGAAACAAACACAAAGGTTGAAACAAAAGTATAATCAGAGACTGAAAATAACAAGTCAAGAAAGAACACTTATCTCTCAGGAGCTTTAACAAATACTGAAAGATAAAGAAACAGCTGAGTCGCCAAGCCTTCGAGAAGTCTTGACTGTTCTTGAAGAGATTATTGCCCCACTTACGCTGTGTTGGGTTGCAGCAATATCACTCCCAGGATAAAACAGCACAGATCAATCCATTCACAGTAGTAGGAATGATCAAAAGCGACCAGCACCTCACCTCGCCCAAGAACTATGTATTCTAAATGTGTTGAGAGAAAACCAGAGAAGATAATAGTTGCTAGGGTTTTCAGAGTTACGTATCTTCTGTGTCTCTGTATCAACGTTCTCCTTTGTATATATATAAATATAATACAAAATAAAACATAATCGACCAAATATTATAACTGAAGATATGACATTTAATACTAAATATTCTGATTTAATTACCATAACAGTTGTCATCAGTATTTAATATCAGTTACAGCTCAGTCAGGATTTCCTGGTCCATCAGGATTTGATCATCATCAGTACTCCAAGCCATCAGGACTTGCTGTCCGTCAGGAGTGGCATCAGTACTTGATCGACCATCAGGATTTCGTCAGGACTGGACCATCATCAGGATCCAAATACTGACACAGGCCATCAGGATCAGTAGTCATCAGGATTTTACTCCAAGTACTGACCAAGCCATCAGGATTTGATCCAAGAACTGGTCCATCAGGATTTAATATAAATCCTGACCCAGTTCGTTTAGCTGTTACAAATAAATACTGATACTATTAAATTAAATCAATAAATAATATTAAATAAACAGGTAATAAAATTCCTCGCCCAGGTCTCCTCGCGTACGCGAGACGCTGAGACATTCGCCCAAATCGCCCTTCGACCCGAGTCGAGTCGTGACGGGGCGGGGCGGGGCGGGGCGAGGCGAGGTGGGCGGCGGCGGCGCGCGTGTGTGTGTGTGCGCGAGGCACATACTAACACCATGCACACCCACATGCCTTAGTAGTTGTACACTACTCTTGCACATGTTTCTATACCAACCTCTCATTACCAATGCTATGTGGGATACAAGTTATTTTAATATAACCAACCCACATAACCCATTTCAAGCAACCTATTTCAACTCAATTTATTTATGGATTACACTAAGAAAATGTCTTAGATCCAAACATGAAAGTTTAAGTCCTCATAACAAGGTACAACCTCCAATCGTTAGTTTCCGGAAATTCCATCAAGAACATATTTAAAATATGCCTCAATCTTTCCATTTTCTAACAATCCCCCACAAATCCATACAGAAATGCATATCGGTCCTTATCATGACTTGTTTTTCAGAGTCGGTACCCTTACGGGTTTGAACCCTCCTAAGTCCTCTACTTCGATGGCAACCGGATCTAGATGGAATGTTTCACCTTGAATCTTTATCCGTTTGGTGTAACCACACTCCATAGACGACGACAAATCAAAGGCTGTGGTGCTGATCTACTGCTTTGAGACGTTAATGGTCCTGTCTCGATCCTGTTCGTCGAATGCTTCAAGGAATAACCCTTTCCTCTAATTGCGACCACACAATTACATTCGCTTAGCTGGGTATCTCCAAAGATGTACTGCGATCATCTCGTCAAATGACTTGACCCCATTCAGAGTTCAAACTAACTCTTGCTATACTGGCAGTAACAATACCTTTTAGGTTTACAGGGGATAGACACAGATACGTAAGTATCAAGGAATATAGTAAAGGTACTACCAACTCACCCTCACAGCTTGTTATTACCACATTGAATACACTTCAAGGGATCTCCTCTCAGGTGTATTGGGTTCCCGCTGCTGATGAATCATTATGGGCTATCAGTCCCATCCCCAACCTAGACTTAAGGACTACTGCATGCTCAAGTCCTTTAGTCAAAGGATCAGCTATATTATCCTGAGTTCCAATGAACTCTACATCAATAATCCTCTCAGACACAAGACCCCTTATAGACTTAAGTCTAACTTGGATGTGTCTCTTTGTTTTAGCATTATACTTTTCACTACTGATCTTGTCGATAGTTGTACGGCTATCACAATGAACAGCAATGGCTGGAAGCGGTCTGCTTACTACAGGTAATGTAAGATCCGGGAAAATTACGTGTTATTATATGATATGAAATGAGATTTTAATTTCATATTAAGAGTTATTAAATGATTTATCTGTTTAAACGTGCTAAATTATTCGTTAAATGATTGAATAAGATTTTGTATAAGATTAGTTGCCGGTATGCTTCTTATCGAAGTTATTCTAGTGTATTAGAATTTGTGTAAAGAGAATGATTGTAAAAAGGAAAGTTGTTGTAATGAAATTTTGGATTCTTGTTTCTAGCACTATAACCTTTAAAGATTCTTGGTAGAGTTGGGGTCACAGATATTATTATTATTGTGTTGATTTTATATTGAACAGATTGTTTGGATTAAGAGTGCAGCGTGACGACCAAATCATTTGACCCCGGATTTGGGGGCGTTACAGTTGGTATCAGAGAAAGGGTTATAGTAAAACTAGAAACGAGAGTGTGTGGGAGTGTATATAGTTATATAAGGAACGTCAGAGCTCATTTAGAGTTCGTGTTGGACTATTGAATATAGTACCACTGAGTGAGTTAAGATAGAGGTATTCAATTTAGATGATTGTGCTGAGATGGATAGAATTTCATACGATTGTAGATGTCTACGGCGGAATCTTCGAGGACTATTACGAGTTGACGGCGACGTACGATATTGATGACCTTGCGACGTGGAAAAGAAGGGCTGAAATCGAATAACGTGGAGAAGAAGGGCTGAAATCGAATAACGAGCTATCGAAGGAGTCGACGGAGGAGTCATGTGTGAAGACCCTGGTAATACCCTCCCATCCTAAGGAAATATTTGACATTTCTTTAAGCGAAACTTGTGTTGGTGAATATATTCCACCTTTTGACTTTGTACTTGATACTTTTGATCAATCATGATTGCAATTGCATCAGAGGTTGTTGCGACATCTATTTCAATTTGTAAAGCCTGTTGAAAATATGTTATTTAAATTCCAACTCCTTCATTCTTCCGGAGTGGATAACTCTAATTGTGATGTAACACTATTTGTTGATACTTCCTTTCTGGTTGTTCTTCTTTTCTGAAATAACACCTTTGGAATTTATTCAATTTCAATCCAAGGTGTGTATTTGAGAATTCTTATCGAAAGGCCCTGATTGTTATTCTGACTCTAAATTTCTTTCATATTTCTCTACTCCAACTGAGATAAACAACCCTATTTATAGGGGACACAAGGACTATCTGTCTATGTGATAGAAGTCTGACGGGACGCCGTCACTTGTGTGTTGTGAAATACAAGAAGGCTAATTACCTTTAGTACTGTCTTAATAGAGACACACAACATTGAGTTCATGTGATCAAATTGGTCTCTCAGTAATCCTTTCACTTCCAATAATGTTGCTTTGGAATATACAGATTTGGTAACCCCAATTGTGGGACATTTGCTACGATATAGAATCTTTTCACTTCAAACTATCATGAACTTCTTACTTCAAATAATCTGGGAGGTATACCACTAGGGTGAACTGGAATTTACCCTACCTTACCGAACGAAGAATTTGCGATTGAATTACCATGAACGAAAGCGGACTACGATGCGATTAGAATACTAGTAACATATAACGGAGCCAGTTGTTCTCTTTCTATCGATTAACGTTACGATGTGGAAAAGGTGAAGTTAGATAATTCAAGAGTTGATTGGAAATTGGGGAAAAAAGGTGTAATTGTGCTGATGTTATCCTAGGTTGTGGAAAATGGACATAATAGATTTTTGTCTCAATGAGAAGAACTTTTAAGATTGGATGATAGGCTAATAATGGAGAATGAGTTAATCTTTGAGTATTTCAGGATTGTATGATATGGTTGCAAGTCTTTTGCTCACGATAGTTAAGGTAGATTTTACCAGTCAATGTGGATGTATAGAATGAGAATCAAGATAATGTCGAGTTGATCAAGCTGTTTGGGAAATGAGATGGAACCATGGAAAAGGTGTCATGAGTGTTACTGTGAAGATAGGAAAAGAAGATGAAGAGGTGTTAATAAGGATTTAAAGACAATGGATGAGGTAATGAAGGGTTGTTTTCAGCTGAAGAGTTAATTGGCACGGAAGGTATGCGATCGTTGAAAGCGGTTGTTAAATATATTGGAGGTAGATAAAGTTGACCCAAGAACGTGGATGGCTGATAGTATGAGTAGTAAAGGAGAGAATTGAGATGTAAATATCTTCGGTAAAAGGATTAGAAAGGATGAAGTTTTAAGGTTATGATAACAAGAGATTAATTAAAAGAAATGACGGGAATAAGGATTCAACCAGGATTGATTAGAGAGAAAGGGCTACATAAAGGAAACAGTTATGGAAAGAGAAATGGAATTCAATTACAGGAAGGAGCAAGAAAGAATAAGGGATAAGAAAGAAATGTAAGGATATATTAGAGACTTAAAAGAATATTGATGTTAGTGAGTGTTTAAGTACTTGAGGTGTTGGAAAATGAAGACAGAATAACAGAGGTATAGTAGACGATTACAACTAAAGAGATTCCTGATTGGAAGTGGGGACATGTTAAGATAGACTGTGTAGTAGAGTTGCTAAGGCCTAGAGCTTATCATGATGTTATTTGAGTTATAATTGACCGATTAATGAGAGATAATGGTACGGCATGGAATGACGAGTTCAATTGTATTTGACAGAGATCCGCGACGTAATTGAAGAATTCAGACAGACTATGATTGTGTACTAAATTTTGAAGGTAATTGGGAGGATCGTTTACCGTTGATTAGATTCTCTTACGACAACAGTTACTATGACGATTTTGAAATGCTACCTTATGACGATTTATTGAGTGTTGGGAAAGTGCGTATAAGTTTGCTTGCCACCCCGTGAGTGGTATATTCATAGTGTATTTCGTAGAATATGAACCTATAGAGATCTAGTTAAATTGTTCTATGTTGAGTAACCGATTGAGATATTGAGTCAGTATGAGAGAGTGATGAGTAATAGAGGAGTCAAATTAGTATGAGTATGAGGAGAGATCCTAAGGTTGAAGAGTCAACCTAGGAATTTGAGAATGAGATGTTGGAAAATATCCACCTATGTTTGCGCGAGCTGATTCTGAGGACAGAATCCTGTTAAGGGGGGAAGGATGTAAGATCCGGGAAAATTACGTGTTATTATATGATATGAAATGAGATTTTAATTTCATATTAAGAGTTATTAAATGATTTATCTGTTTAAACGTGCTAAATTATTCGTTAAATGATTGAATAAGATTTTGTATAAGATTAGTTGCCGGTATGCTTCTTATCGAAGTTATACTAGTGTATTAGAATTTGTGTAAAGAGAATGATTGTAAAAAGGAAAGTTGTTGTAATGAAATTTTGGATTCTTGTTTCTAGCACTATAACCTTTAAAGATTCTTGGTAGAGTTGGGGTCACAGATATTATTATTATTGTGTTGATTTTATATTGAACAGATTGTTTGGATTAAGAGTGCAGCGTGACGACCAAATCATTTGACCCCGGATTTGGGGGCATTACAGGTAACACTGACATAAGTCCATGCAACCATTCAGCCTCCGTCCCGGTGGCATCTAGTGCACACAACTCAGCCTCAAAAGTAGATCGAGTAATCAAAGTCTGTCTAGTAGACTTCCAGGATATTGCTCCACCTGCTAGGGTAAACAAATATCCAGTCACTCCATTGGTACCAGATTTCTTAGCTATCCAACTTGCATCACTATATCCCTCGAGTACTCCAGGGAATCTACGATAATGCAATCCAAGGGAAATAGTTCTCTTAAGATATCTAAGAACTCTATCTAGTGCCTCCCAATGAGTCTTGTTCGGACAGCTTGTATATCTAGCTAACTTAGACACAGAATAAGAAATATCTGCTCTAGTCACATTAGCAAGATATTGCAAACTCCCAATAATCTGAGAATACCTTAACTGAGACACAAGAATTCCCGAACTATTCTTGACTAGGGCAACTTTAGGATCGTACGGTGTACTAGCGATTCTACAATTTGAATAACCATACTTCTCAAGTATAGATTTCTCTATATAATGAGATTGTGACAATGTTATTCCATCAGTTGACTGTGTCAACTTGACCCCAAGAATCACACTAGCCTCACCCATATCCTTCATTTCAAAGTGCCTTTTCAAGAAACTTTTTGTCTCGTTAATAATCTCAATATTGGTTCCAAACAATAATATATCATCCACATATAGGCACACGATAATACATTCATTTCCTTTAACCATATAGTAGACACACTTGTCACTTTCATTAACTACAAATTCTGATTCTAAAACAGTGTCATCAAACTTTTTATGCCAGTCTCTAGGAGCTTGTTTTAAGCCATATATAGACTTGATTAACTTACATACTTTCCTCTCGTTACCAGAAGCAACAAATCCCTCAGGCTGATCCATATAAATCTCTTCTTCAAGATCACCATGAAGAAAAGCTGTCTTTACATCCATTTGATGGATGATAAGACCATGTACAGAAGCCAATGCTATAAGCATTCGGATTGTTGTCATCCTTGCAACAGGAGAGTATGTGTCAAAGTAATCAATGCCTTCCTTTTGCCTAAAGCCCTTAGCTACCAGCCTAGCCTTATACTTATCTATTGAGCCATCAGGATTCATCTTCCTTTTGAAGATCCATTTACATCCTATAGTAGTACACCCAGGAGGTAGGTCAACCAACTCCCATGTTCCGTTAGAAACAATAGAGTCGATCTCACTCTTTACAGCACCTTTCCAATGCCTTGACTCCGAATAATCCATGGCCTGTCGGAAAGTCAAAGGTTCATCCTCGACATTGTAAGTGACAAAATCACTTCCAAAGTCCTTGACTACCTTTGCACGCTTACTCCTTCTCGGTTCATCTACTTCATCAGGAGTAGAACTACTGTCAGGATTTGACCCCACATTTGTCATCTTTTCCACATGATCAGGAATAGAACTCGATGTGTGAGTAGGATCATCATTAGAAATATCATGAGGTATGCCTGTTTTCATAGGGAACACATCCTCAAAGAATGTTGCATCACGAAATTCAACTATAGTGTTAGCCACTATACCATCTATGTCAGATTTTAACACTAAAAATCTCATAGCCGTAGTGGTTTCAATATAGCCCAGAAAGATGCAATCAACAGTTTTCGGACCTAGTTTCTTTCTCTTGTGTTCAGGGACAAGCACCTTAGCAAGGCACCCCCACACACGAAGATACTTTAAACTTGTCTTTCTACTTTTCCATAATTCATAAGGTGTCTTGTCCATATGTTTCAGAGGAACTCTATTCAGAATATGGCAAGCCGTATTCAAAGCTTCTTCCCACATGTACTTAGGCAACCCGGAATTAATAAGCATGTTGTTAATCATATCTTTAAAAGTTCTGTTCTTTCGTTCAGCCACCCCATTAGACTCAGGTGTGTATGGTGGAGTCACCTCATGAACTATACCATTGCTTGCGCAAAATTCATTAAACAAGGTACTAGTATACTCACCACCTCTATCAGATCTCAAACGTTTAAGTACTTTACCAGTTTGTGTTTCAGCTTCAGTTTTGAACATAATGAATTTTTCTAGTGCTTCATCCTTGTTAGGCTGAATAGACAATATATAATCAATATAAGTATGATAATAACAATTGAGAACACTGTTTATGAATCAACAACTGAATTATATAAATAACTCTTCTCTCAGTGATGTTAAAGAATCACAGAGAGCTGCTAGGTTACAAGAATAATGTATTCAGTATTCGCATCCCTTTTAGGGTTAACCTATCTGTGTTTATATAATACACAGTTACATAATCAATCTCTAATTGATATCCTATAAATCAGCTATACAATTTATATCAATCTAGGATTGCTTCTGTCTTCTATCCCGTTTATTTAGCCATCTCAATATATTCTGCTTCTTTCCATTTTTAGAATATATTGCTTCTAGAATCTTCATATTAGCACCGACAGCTAAACCAAACTTTCACCCCGTCAGACTTTAACAAACTCTGACTGGCTTCTAGTAAACTCTGATGAGTACCTGTTGCTTAAACACTGATAAACAATCATCAGCAATTATATCTAACAATCTCCCCCAACTTGTGCATAATAAAAATGTACAAGTTATCAGATAATTGATGATGTCAAAACATATAACAAATGCAGTGTTTAAAATATAACAGAGTTTAACTTTAACTTAGAACAGAAAACTTTAAAAACTTACAGTCAAATTTTACTTAATCTCTTCAATATCAGGCACTGTCCTGAGATAGTCAATGAGTAGCCTCCTTTCAGCTTTTTCTAGCTCATCCACCATTATTTCTTTCAATTCTTTAAGCTCTGGATCACTTTCTCCAGTCTGGTAGATAGCAGCTCTCAGAGAATAAATGCTGTTCTTCCTCATTTCATTCCCTAGCCGGATAAAGTAAGATTTGTCTGACTCTAGGTTCAATTCCAAAACCTTTATACCCAGTGATGTCTTGAACTTGGCACTGTTTCTCTTCATTTCAACAATCTTTCCATAAGCATCTCTGTACTTAGGAATATATGCACTTGAAACACCTCCTCCAAGCATAACTTTTGATTTCAGCATCCTATCTCTTAGAACTAGAGCAGCATTATGAGTACTTCTATTCTTAACCTTAAGAAGATATAGAACATACTCTAGCTCTTCCCATAGTTTCAATTGAATATCAACTTCACCAACTCTGTATACTCTTCCATCTGACATGAAGTATAACAGAAACTCCTTCTTTAATCCTCTGTGGTAAATCATCTGAACAGACTCTAGTTTGTCAAGGTTTTCTTGAGTAACCCCAACACCAGGTTCTGCCAATAATGTAAAATCTGCAGGACTGTTATTAATTCTTTTCTCCCTGTGTGAACCCAAACCAGACTTATCATAAGATTCTTTTCCAAGTACTGTTCTGGTTTGAAGAAAGTTCACAGCTTCTAGCTTCAGAGTTTCAGGAAGTACAGGTCTTAAGAAACCTTGGAGTTGTGGAGATAGCTGAGTTTGTACAACTTGAGCATTGTCAGAGGTTGTCACAACTTTAGTAGAAATATCAACATGAGCAACGTCAGAGGTTGATTGATTTATCCTTGATTCAACTTGAGCAACGTCAGAGGTTGAATAATTCTTCTTTGGTAACTGTCCTTCTTCTACCAGTATACCTTTTCCTTTATAAGTATTTGCAATCACAGGCCTCCTTGTGTATTGTAAACTCTGTTGAGAGTTCACATTTTCTTTAATAGAAATTCCCAGTTCCTTTCTCCTAGGAGCCTTGGCCTTTTTCTTGTAAGTACCAGCTTCAACCTTCTTCTGGTGTTCTTCAGCAAGAAGCTTCATCTCAGCATCCATATCTTCCACTGTGGCTTCACCACCATGTTCTTCCATAAACAGCTTAGAAGCAATCTCTTCATCAGTAGTTGGATTTGATGAAATCACTAGACTCTTAAGTCTTGAAGAAGATTGACCACCAGAGTTTAACCTCTCAGAGTTTGTCAGCTTAGCAGAGTTTGACCTTAGTCTCCCTTGCTCTTGAATAGATTTTGACCTCTTCTCTGCTTCCTTGCTTCCACCATCATTAGAATCATCCCTCCGTCTCAAAGTTGAAGTCCTTCTGCATTTGTCTTTAGGAACTTTCTCCCCCTTTTTGACATCATCAGGAATAAAAACTGATGTTAGCAACTCCAATGATGCAGCAATAGAATCAATCTTAGTAGATATTTCAGCCTGATTGCTCTCAACCTTGGTTAGCCTCTACTTGATTTCTTCTTGATCCTTGATCAGAGATGAAAATTTAGCTCTATCTTTCTTCAATGCTAATTCCTTAAGAGCAATATCATTACCCAATCCAAGGACAACTTTGTGAGTCTCATCAAAGCGATTGTGCAATGATTTGACTTGAACAATGGTAGCCTTAAAATGTGTTAACAGCTCAGGATTAGAAATCTCTTCAGCCGACTTATGTACAAAATCAGCAGTCCTTTGTGTAGAGAAAATGCAGTCTGCTCCTGACCAATTAGCATAATGCATTTCTCTGTAATGAGCTTCAGTTGCATTTTGATTTTCTTTGATAGACTCTGCAGTAGGATCCCTTAGAAAAGGTATTGACTCATGATCATCATAGTTTGAAAGTGCAGCATTGATCCCAGAGTTTGCATGATCAGAATTTACAGATGTGTGATCAGCATTATCAAAATCAACTCTAGCTTCATTAACATTTTCTGCTATCTGCTCTGCAATTTCTTCAGCAACATTGTCTGCAGTAGCCTCAACGTTTATCTGTGCAGCTTCATGAATCTCAGAGTTTGCATTTACAAGAACCTCTGCTTCTACAGGAACAGACTCTGCAACAACTTCTTTTGTTTGAACAGTATTCTCTTTCAGAGTCTCTGCTGTAGCTTCATCCAATTGCTCTACAGCAGCTTCAACTACCTGATCAACCTCCTCACCCATTTCAGGAATTTGATTAGTAACAGAGAGATTCTCTGTGTGAGTAGCAAGGGACTCTTCAATAATCTGGGTGGGTTGATCAGTTGCCACATCCTCAGTATCACAAACACTGATACTAGGATGTGCTTCAAGAATTTTATCCATATCAAAATCAGCAAATAAAGCATCTTGCTCAAACATTTCAGCCTCTGTATCAGCATTTGCCATGTCAGGCACAGTGGCTGCTTCAACACCTTCAGTAGCCTCCTGAATAATAACTTCAGGAGCTTTAGTATCCACAAAGACCCTGTCCTCATTATCATCATTTACAGCAGACTCCTGAACAACAACTTCTGGAGCTTCATCCTGGACAACTTCAGTGTCTAGTGTAGATTCATCCAAATTATCAAAAAGATAATTAGCTACTAATCTTCTTTTCCTCTGATGAAGAGTTTCATTATCAACATCATCCTCATCATTAGTTTTTGGTCTATTTGCTCTTCTCTTCTTAGAATGACCAACACCCTTTGGCACAGAAGACTTGGACACTCCCACTTCAGTAGCTGGTCTAACAGACTTTACAGGTTTGGAACCAACATGCTTAGTCCTACCACTGGATTTAGGTTTGACAGATGTAGATGGAGGAAGTTCTGTTTGTAAAGGTTCTGGTTGGGGTTCTGATTGAGAAGGAGTTTGTGTTTGTGGATGGATTTGATCATTTACAAACTGTTGCACAGATGTAGGAAGTAACAAATCTCCAACAACCCCTTTCTTAACATCCTTGTTGATAAGATCAGAGAATATCCTCTTGTGTAATTTAAAACAAGAAATAACATCTTCATCAACTATTTCTACCCCTTGAACACAGGCAAAGAATAAAATCTGACAAAATCTAGAAAAGTAAACTACCCTTCGATTCTCTGTCATTTTCTCCCCTAAATTAGTTAAGACAAGTCTTGCAAAATCAAAATGATTATCATATAAAAGGGAATACCCGATTTGCAGACTGTCCGTGGGAATAACATCCCAGTTGGTGCATTTCTTCCCGAACGTTCTTGTTATGCAGTCAAAGAAGAAGCTCCACTCCTTCCTCAAGAACGGTCGCTTCAACTGTCCTATCTTTGTCAAGGGCCCAGAATACCCAATCTCTCGCATCATCCTTAGAAAATCAGTGTCACCCATTCCAATTGTATATGAAGAAAACTCAGGAAACCCCATTGCAGTTCGAATTGTACCAGAAGTAATTACATACTCTGCTTCTTGAAATTCAAAGATTATAGATGGGTTGCCAGAATCACCACCATCATCATAAGTACCCGTCTCCCAGAAAGCCTTGATTTGCGAACCAGAAAGTGTTGTTGGTTCTACTAGAGCACGCCCAATCGCTGACTGAGCAAGAAATTTCTGAATCATGTGAAACGCCTCTGGTGCGTTGGCAGTGTTTAGTGGTGCTGCATAATTGTTAGGAACGAACTCTAACCCAGAAGAAACAAACGACGTAGTCGCCATTTATAAGATTTGAAAGAATAACAGAGAATCAGATGCAAAAGCTCGAAAGAGTTTGAAAGTAGAAAAGTGTTTGTGAATATGTGTGTGTGACAATAGATGTGAATTGGAGTAAGATGTGAAAGGTTTAAACGTATGTGTGTGTATTGTTTAAATATGAAATTCAAAATTAAAAACTGAACAGTTTTTAATCATTAATACACAACTGTCTTACTCCGTTAATCGTGTGAGTGGGACACGTGGCACACATGCAATGACTGACAGCAGTAATTGGCAGTTTCCAATGCGCATGCGCAGTAAAAACAGCAATAATTACCGCCTTTTACACTTTCCTAGACACGCAACTTTTTTCTTCTGTTTAATACAAATTAGAACCGTTACCAATCATACTCTTTTGTTTTCAAGAATGTTTTCTCAAAATTGTTAACTGTCTGAAACAAATAATTAATTTTAATCATCAGAGATTAAAATAAAATTACCTCAGCGTAGAGTACACAGTTCATCAGTGTTTACCAATCCTCCTCCTTTATTCATAATCTCTTTTCTCTCAATGCACAGTTGTGAAAAAATTGTGTGTGAATAGCAGAGTTTACTGAATATAAATATTTAGAGCATCTTAAAGTGCATAAAATCCACACAATAAATCAGTAAAAACTAGTTGTCCAAACTCTCATGTATAAAATAAAATCTGATCTCATCTAAACTTTGTACTATAAAATTTATTATTTTCACCCCCTTCGATTTTTTTTTCCAGTAATCAGTGGTTGGCACTAGTCACCAAAAATCAAAGATTTTAGCCCTTATTTCATACAATAAGTTCCTGGGTCTTCCTAGGCACAACATGATCTCAAAGGAATTTGTGCTTATTTTGCATCTTCTGATTTGAGGGTGAAATATTTGCAACTAATTATCAGAGTTTAGACTTTTCATCAGTTAATACAATTCATTTATGAGAGAAAGTGCAAATAGCTAATACAGACTCAGTGTATAGGATCAGTAAACTAAGAGATGCTATAAATATAGAGATAGTATCAGGCTGTGTAAAATTTCTGCACATTTTGAGATCAGATCATATATTACTCAGAAAGATTCATGATTACTTACTGAGAATCATGCTTCATACAGGTTTCTTCATCGGTCCATATGTTTCAGACAATATCACAATCAGAGTTTAACATCAGAGTATAACTGACAGAGTATGACTAACAGAGTATGAGTTCAGAGTTTGACAAACTGGTATTAATGACAGTTAACATATGCAAAGAATCATGAGCAACAAATCAGAGAAGTATAGATTTTGAGTCTAACCAGTATCTCTAATCAAAACCAGAGATCATTCCAAGTTCATTTACCAGTCTTGTAAAAGTAGCTTCACTCAAAGGCTTGGTGAAGATATCTGCAAGCTGTTGGTCTGTAGACACAAAATGAAGCTCAATATCTCCTTCTTCCACATGTTCCCTGATAAAATGATACCTTATGCTGATGTGCTTGGTCATGGAGTGCTGTACTGGATTACCTGTCATAGCAATAGCACTTTGATTATCACAGAAAATAGGTATTTTAGAGTACCTTAATCCATAATCCAGCAATTGATTCTTCATCCATAAAATCTGTGCACAACAGCTACCAGCAGCAATATACTCTGCTTCTGCTGTGGATGTGGAAATTGACTTTTGTTTCTTGCTGTACCAAGAAACTAATCTGTCACCTAAAAAATTGACAGCTTCCACTTGTGCTCTTTCTATCAATCTTACAGCCTGCAAAATCTGCATCAGAGTAACCAATTAATTTAAACTCTGATTCTCTAGGATACCACAAACCAAGGGTTATGGTTCCTTTGAGGTATTTGAAAATTCTCTTCACAGCTGTTAGATGAGGCTCTCTGGGATCTGCTTGAAATCTTGCACAAAGGCAAGTTGCATACATGATATCTGGTCTACTTGCAGTTAGATAAAGAAGAGACCCTATCATTCCTCTGTAGTTTGTCATATCTACTGAGGCTCCTGTGTCTTTGTCTAGCTTTGTTGCAGTAGCCATAGGAGTTGTTGCAGATGAGCTATCAAGCATACCAAATTTCTTGAGAAGATTTCTGGTATATTTTGCTTCATTGATAAAAATCCCATCATATGTTTGCTTTACTTGTAAGCCTAGAAAATAACTAAGCTCTCCCATCATGCTCATTTGGTATCTTGACTGCATAAGCTTTGCAAACTTCTTACAGATTTTGTCATTAGTAGACCCAAAAATTATGTCATCCACATAGATTTGAACTAACAGCAGATCATTACCAGTGTTGAAATAGAACAAGGTTTTATCAATTGTACCTCTAGTGAACCCACTTTCTAAAAGAAATTGAGCCAGAGTTTGATACCATGCTCTAGGTGCCTGCTTTAATCCATATAATGCTTTGTCCAATCTGTAGACATAGTCTGGATGCTTAGGATCCACAAACCCAGGTGGTTGTTCAACAAAGACTTCTTCTTCAAGTTTCCCATTGAGAAAAGCACTTTTCACATCCATCTGAAAGACTTTAAACTTTTTGTGAGCAACATAGGCGAGAAAAATCCTTATTGCCTCCAATCTAGCAACTGGAGCAAAGGTTTCATCATAATCAATTACTTCCTGCTGTGAATAGCCTTTAGCCACAAGTCTAGCTTTATTCCTTGTAATCACTCCATCATTGTCTGTTTTGTTTCTGAAAACCCACTTTGTACCAACAATAGATCTATTCTTTGGTCTTGGTACAAGTGTCCAGACTTCATTTCTTTCAAATTCATTTAACTCTTCCTGCATAGCTGTTATCCAGTTAGCATCTTGAAGAGCTTCTTCCACTTTCTTGGGCTCAGTTTGAGACAAGAATGCATGAAACAAACATTCATTAGTTGTAGAACTTCTAGTTCTTACACTAGCTTCTGGATCTCCAATTATCAAGTCAGGTGTATGGGCTTGTGTCCACCTTCTTGCTGTAGGTAATTGGCTTCTATTATCATTATTAGATCCTCCCCCTTGATCCATGCTTTCCTGATTTTCTTCTTGACCATTTGCATTCTCTGAGGCTCCCCGTGAATTGGACTGTTCAGTATTTGAACTTTCAGAGTTTAACCCAGAGTTTCTATTTGATTCTTCAGCTGACTCACTTTCAGAATTTGAGTCATCATTTTGAGATGTTGCTGAAGTATCTTCACGCTCCCCCTCAACTGGTTCTCTATTTTGTTCTGTCAGAGAAACTTCCTCAGTGTTTATCAGTAGAGGTTCAGAGTATGCTTCGTCAGAGTTTGTTGGATTTGCTTCATCAGAGTTTACGTCATCAGAGTTTAGATCTTCATTTTCAAAGCGAAGTTGATCATGATATTCTTCATCTTCTATTCCAGTTATTTTCTTGTCATCAAATGACACATGTATAGATTCCATGATTACTTTTGTTCTCAGATTGTAGACTCTGAATGCTTTAGTTGACAGTGGGTATCCAACAAAAATTCCTTCATCAGCTTTTAAGTCAAACTTTGTCAACTGTTCAGGATGAGTTTTCAACACAAAACACTTACATCCAAAAATATGAAAATATTTCAAATTTGGCTTCTTATTTTTCACCATCTCATATGGTGTTTTCCCATGCTTGTTGATCAGTGTAGCATTTTGAGTAAAACAAGCTGTTTGCACAGCTTCTGCCCAGAAATAAGTTGGCAATTTTGCTTCATCAAGCATTGTTCTGGCAGCTTCGATTAGAGTTCTGTTCTTTCTTTCAACTACACCATTTTGCTGTGGAGTTCCAGGTGCAGAAAATTCTTGCTTCACTCCTCTTTCCTTGCAGAAAGCTTCCACTTCAGAATTTCTGAATTCAGTACCATTATCACTCCTTAGAATTTTCACTTTGTACTGTGATCCTTTGTCCAATAGCTTCACATGATCCATCAAAGTTAAGGAAGTTTCATCCTTCTTTGCTAAGAAGTACACCCAGGTGTATCTGGTGTATTCATCAACAATTACCAAAGCATATTTCTTTCTGCCCATTGACATTACATTCACTGGACCAAAGAGATCAACATGTAAAAGATGATAAGGTTCCACAACTGAAGATTCAGATTTACTCTTGAAAGATGACTTCCTTTGCTTGGCCTTTTGACAAGAATCACACAGACCATCTAAGCTGAGTATTGACTTTGGAAGTCCCCTTACAAGATCTTTTCGAATCAGCTCATTGACGTTGTTCAAGTTTAGGTGAGAGAGCTTCTTATGCCATTTCCAACTCTCTTCATTGGACATTTTTGCAGACAGACACACAGCTTTTCCTTTAGAGTTTGTTATCAAACTTGCTTCATAAATGTTATTGCGCCTGTGTCCAACTAGAACAACTTTTCCGGTAGATTTACTGATAACCTCACAGTGTTCAGTATGAAAATCTACATGGTATCCTCTGTCACAGATTTGACTCAGAGAAAGCAGATCATGCTTGAGTCCTGAGACTAGAGCTACATTTGTGATGATGACACTTCCAAGATTGATATTGCCATATCCCAGAGTACGTCCTATGTTGCCATCTCCATAGGAAACTTTTGGGCCAGCTTTTTCCTCAAAATCTGATAGCAGGGCTTTATTTCCAGTCATGTGTCCTGAGCATCCACTGTTCAAGATAAGAGTGCTCTCTTTTATGCCCTGCAATCACAAACAATCACTGAGTGTTAGATTTAAGGATCCAGACTTGCTTGGATCCTTTGGCTTTCTTAACATTGTTAGCTTTTGCAGCGGAATCACTATCAACAGAGTTTAAACTAACATTGTCAGACTTTACACTTGCAGAGTTTGCTCTAACCCATTTCAAGTTGGGTTTTAGCTCATAATAGTTGTGATAAATAGCATGATAACTCTTGCAAGTATAAATGGAATGCCAAGTGCTCCCACAGTGTGTGCATAAAGTCTGAGTTCTAACCCTAACATAATCATTTTTTACTCCACACTTGGAGGGTAAAGAATTAATATCTTTGTTTTTCCTGCAAAAACTAGCAAGATGGTTAGTACTTCCACAATTATAACATGTTTTTCTTGGAGCAACAGTGGTAAGCAAATGATTATTCCTTTTATTTATGCCTATCTTTCCATTCCTGTTCTTCTTGAACCCTTTCTGTTTCATGACAGACTTTACTTCTTTGAGCTTATGATTGAATTGTTTTTCAGTCATTAAACCAACATTAACCTGTTTATCACAGATTTTTACTGGTTCTTTAACAGCTTCTATCTTAATTTGTTTTTCTGTTATTGAACCAACATTAACCTGTTTTTCACAAGTTTCAACTGGCTCCATAACAGCTTCTTTCACAACTACAGATTTTAGCTTACTGGATTCAGGAACAAATTTCACAGGTTTAAGTTGTGATTTAACTTTAACTTTATCTTTAAACCTAAGTTCAACTTCCTCACAGTAACCTAATCCTACAGTATCTGTCTGAAAAACTTGATGTGTGTCTTTTCCAGAATTAGTCCAGGTTTTAATCACTTTCCTCTCTTTTTCCAACTCAGATTCTATTTGCCTATATCTTTTAAGCAATTCCTGTTCAACATAAACAGCATCATCTCTCTCCTTTTGAACTTGTTGCATGTTAACAAGTCTCTCTTCAAGAAATTTATTCCTCTCTTTAAGACCTAGATTCTCAGATTTGATTCTTTCATTCTCTAAAGTCTGATCCCTATAACTAACATGTATGCTTTTAAGATAAATTCTTAATTCAGATATATTATCAGTATCATAAGCATAAGTTGTTAGGGGTACCTTGTTTTCAGATGACTCAGCTTCATCTTTAACAGTTGCCATGAGAGCATAATTGACTCCCTCATCTGAGTCTGAAGTGTCTGCCCAGTCCTTGCCTTTAGTAATGAGTGTTTTCTCAGATTTTCCTTTCTTGCACTCTGGAGCATAATGACCCATCTCTTTACACTTGTAGCACTGGATCTCAGACTTGTCTTTATTTCCAGACTTGGTATCTCTTCCATCAGACTTTCTGAAATTTCTCTTGTCAGAGTTTGAATCTCTCCTAGAGAATCTCTTTCCTTTCTTGAAGTTCTTGAATCCCATCTTCTTGAAGGTCTTCACCATCAAAGCAGCCATTTTCATCATCTCTTCTTCATCATCCTCAGAATCAGAAGCTCCATCATCAGTGTTTGAGCCATCATCAGAGTTTGATGACTCACTGTCAGATTTAATGACTAAAGCCTTTCCCTTGGCTTTCTTTCTTGATGATTCCTTCTTGACAGGCTTTTCTTCAACTTTAAGAGCAACAGATTTTGTCTTCTTTCCAGATCTTTTGTTTCTTTGTTCTATTTCAAGTTCATGAGTTTTAAGCAACCCATAGATTTCATCAAGATCTGTTTCTGCAAGATCATAATTGTCTCGTATTGTTGTCGCCTTCAAATCCCATCTTTCAGGTAGGGATAGAAGAAACTTGAGATTTGATTCTTCAAGTTCATATTCTTTATCAACCAGAGACAGATCATTCAACAGTTTACAAAACCTGTCATATGTCTCAGTCAAAGATTCACCAGGTCTTGAATCAAAGTGTTCATACTCTTGTGTGAGAATAGTCTTCCTGTTCTTCTTTATTGCACTTGTTCCTTGACACCTGACTTCTAAAGCATCCCAAATTTCTTTGGCAGTCTTACAGCCAATGACTCTGTTAGACATGACATTATCTAAGGCACTGTGGAGAAGATGTCTAACTTTTGCATCCTTTGCAATTGATGAGATGTCCTCAGGAGTCATATCTTTCTTTTCCTTTGGAACAGTCTTTTGTTCTTGACCATCAACAACAGGAGACAGTTTGGTTGGCATATGAGGACCATCATTGATTCTATCAAGGTATTCTGGATCTGTGGCTTCTAGAAACATGGTCATCTTTACCTTCCATATTGGATATTCCACAGGTCTGAGAATTGGAACCCTGATTGTCTCATATCGACTTACAGAAGTTGATTGAACCTTTTGAGCATTAGAACCTGCCTGGAAGTTTTCAGCCATGATTATACTTGTGTTTAGATCGAAAACTGTATATATTTAACAGCCTTGGCTCTGATACCAATTGTTAGGCCGAATACACAATATATAATCAATATAAGTATGATAATAACAATTGAGAACACTGTTTATGAATCAACAACTGAATTATATAAATAACTCTTCTCTCAGTGATGTTAAAGAATCACAGAGAGCTGCTAGGTTACAAGAATAATGTATTCAGTATTCGCATCCCTTTTAGGGTTAACCTATCTGTGTTTATATAATACACAGTTACATAATCAATCTCTAATTGATATCCTATAAATCAGCTATACAATTTATATCAATCTAGGATTGCTTCTGTCTTCTGTCCCGTTTATTTAGCCATCTCAATATATTCTGCTTCTTTCCATTTTCAGAATATATTGCTTCTAGAATCTTCATATTAGCACCGACAGCTAAACCAAACTTTCACCCCGTCAGACTTTAACAAACTCTGACTGGCTTCTAGTAAACTTTGATGAGTACATGTTGCTTAAACACTGATAAACAATCATCAGCAATTATATCTAACAATCCTTATGTCTAAGTAAATAAACATAACAATATCTACTACAATCATCTATAAAGGTAATGAAATATCGTTTATTATCCTTAGTCAACATGCCACCAAATTCACATATGTCTGTGTGTACTAAATCTAATACTCCTGAATCCCTAACAACATTATGAAAGGGTTTCCTAGTTTGTTTAGCAGTCACACATACTTGACATTTAGATTTCTTTTCAATAGCATATTTTGGAATCAACTCTAAGTTCATCATATTCTTTAGAGCACCAAAATTTAAATGACCAAGTCTAGCATGCCACAAATCGGATGATTCAACACAATTAACAGAAGGTGCAACACTATCATTAATAAAACTGCCCAAAACAGGCTCAACATTTATTAAAAATAAACCATCAGACAAATAACCTTTGCCAAAGAATGTACCAGTATGTGTAATAACTACTTTATTACATTTCAAAGAAAGTTCAAAACCATTTTTAACTAAACAACTTCCACTTATAATATTTCTACGAATGTCAGGAACATGGTGCACTCTAGTGAGGGATAGAACACGCCCAGAAGCGAACTTCAGGTCCACGTTTCCTATTCCAAGAACTTGAGCAGCACTCGCATTCCCCATCGTCACTGTCACTCCATGACTCTGTTGATAGGATACAAATAAACTAATATCAGTACAAATATGTACATTAGCTCCAATATCAATCAACCATTCATGAGACAGATAAGTGGAAAGAAGTACAGGGTTGTAGGCAACATACCTGTCATTGGTTCCAGAGGCAACAACCTCACCAACAACCATGTTAACCTTAGGCCCATCAATGGTTGCAAGCACAGTATTAGCTTGTGCTCCCACAACAGCTTTCTTAGCTTTCTTTGCAGGACAGTCCTTGCTCCAATGACCAACACGGTTTGTTTGTCTTTGGTTTTTTAGCCTTGTTCTTGTCATTTTTAGGCCTAGTGTTATCCTTCTTAGTGACAGCCTTTCTTTTCTGTCCAACAGTCACTACATTAACCTTCGAACTCCCATGTTCAACAGGCATCACATGTCCCTGTTTGGACTTGTGTTGTTCCTGCACAGAGATGTCCAACATCAGGTTTGTCCAAGTGATCTCTCCTTTCTGTCTTTTCAGGGAGAGAGCAAACTCTTCCCAAGACTTAGGGAGCTTTTCAATCACAGCCATAACCTGGAACTTTTCAGGAAGGTCCATTCCGGACTCCTTCAAAGCATGCACCAACATCTCAAACTCATGTGCCTGCTCGGTCATGGATTTTGTATCCACCAGTTTAAAATCAAGAAACCTAGCCACAGAATACTTTTCCAACCCTTGCGAGTCAGTATTGTGTGTCTGGTCCAGCTTCTCCCATAAGAGCTTAGCAGTGAAAGAATCAGATGAATAAACATCAAATAGAGTGTTCGCCAAAGCTGCCAGTATAGCAGCCCTAGCCACCCCATCTTTTTCCTCCCACATGGTATAAGCCTTAAGAGTTTCAGCCTTTTCCTGATCAATAACCGGTTTCTCATACTGCACCACCGGCCATAGACCCTTTACCGTAAGCCACAGTTTCATCTTTTTCTGCCAACGAGAAAAACCAACACCCCCACCGAATTTATCAGGCATTCCTGACAAATCAATAGGCTGTGGGAAACGGTACGTGGTCCAATCTATGGTGGGTACAGTAACACCAGAACCAGAAGTATTAGCACCATCAGGAGTTACAGTTCCGTTAACCATCTTGTTAATTAACAATATATAACACAGAAATACTAATCTCTTCAAGATTGTTGGGTATAATTACTAACTACACAGCAACAATAGGGCAGTTATATATATATTTTGTTTTAACAAGAACATGCAAAAATACCAAATAACGAAACAAACACAAAGGTTGAAACAAAAGTATAATCCGAGACTGAAAATAACAAGTCAAGAAAGAACACTTATCTCTCAGGAGCTTTAACAAATACTGAAAGATAAAGAAACAGCTGAGTCGCCAAGCCTTCGAGAAGTCTTGACTATTCTTGAAGAGATTATTGCCCCACTTACGCTGTGTTGGGTTGCAGCAATATCACTCCCAGGATAAAACAGCACAGATCAATCCACTCACAGTAGTAGGAATGATCAACAGCGACCAGCACCTCACTTCGCCCAAGAACTATGTATTCTAAATGTGTTGAGAGAAAACCAGAGAAGATAATAGTTGCTAGGGTTTTCAGAGTTACGTATCTTCTGTGTCTCTGTATCAACGTTCTCCTTTGTATATATATAAATATAATACAAAATAAAACGTAATCGACCAAATATTGTAACTGAAGATATGACATTTAATACTAAATATTCTGATTTAATTACCATAACAGTTGTCATCAGTATTTAATATCAGTTACAGCTCAGTCAGGATTTCCTGGTCCATCAGGATTTGATCATCATCAGTACTCCAAGCCATCAGGACTTGTTGTCCGTCAGGAGTGGCATCAGTACTTGATCGACCATCAGGATTTCGTCAGGACTGGACCATCATCAGGATCCAAATACTGACACAGGCCATCAGGATCAGTAGTCATCAGGATTTCACTCCAAGTACTGACCAGGCCATCAGAATTTGATCCAAGAACTGGTCCATCAGGATTTAATATAAATCCTGACCCAGTTCGTTTAGCTGTTACAAATAAATACTGGTACTGTTAAATTAAATCAATAAATAATATTAAATAAACAGGTAATAAAATTCCTCGCCCAGGTCGACTCGCGTACGCGAGACGCCGAGACATTCGCCCAAATCGCCCTTCGACCCGAGTCGAGTCGTGACGGGGCGGGGCGGGGCGAGGCGAGGCGGGCGGCGGCGCGCGTGTGTGTGTGCGAGGCACATACTAACACCATGCACACCCACATGCCTTAGTAGTTGTACACTACTCTTGCACATGTTTCTATATAAACCCACCAACCTCTCATTACCAATGCTATGTGGGATACAAGTTATTTTAATATAACCAACCCACATAACCCATTTCAAGCAACCAATTTCAACTCAATTTATTTATGGATTACACTAAGAAAATGTCTTAGATCCAAACATGAAAGTTTAAGTCCTCATAACAAGGTACAACCTACAATCGTTAGTTTCCGGAAATTCCATCAAGAACATATTTAAAATATGCCTCAATATTTCCATTTTCTAACAAGAAAAATCCTTGTTATTTTCACGTATTTTTCATCCATATGTAGTTGAAGGTTATTATCATATTAAGGTAAATACGCTTATACATGTCTGTAAAATGTTGTTATTTTAACTCTTATATTCATGTTATTCTTTTTGTGAAATATATATTTATACTCACTTTATCTGAGTAATATGTTGTTCTCTCTTTCTCTCTTTTTGTGGTTTATTAAAAATTGGGGAGAAAAAAAATCTCGATAACCATGTTTAAATATTAAAATATTTATCCTCAAATAAGAAAAGGTTATTTAGTGATATGCATTTAGATTTGTCTACATGGAGTAGTCGAGCCTTTAAGGCTTATATGTTCTGCTTTAATTCGTAGAATATTGATGCTTGTAGTGGATCTCCGCTAGTGTAATAATGTAAGACATTTTTCTTATAAGCACATATAGAAATGAAGTATGGTTCAAGTATCATTTATATTATCTAATGTTTTCAGATAAAATTTTGAAATCTTTCTTTTCAGCCCATAATTATGTTATGAATGATTTTTTTTTAAAAAGGTAAAAAAATGGAGTGGAATGAGATTCTTAGATATGTTTAGTTTAATTATAGTTTGTCTTTACATATTTGGATACATGTGTAGCTTGTCATAAAAAACGTTTTAAAATTCAAAGAGTTATACAATTCTTTAAAAAATTGGAAGAGTTATAGGATCCTCACCATTTTGTATTTTGTTGCTTTTATATCTTGAAATTTTGATATTAATGTGAAATATTTTAAAGCAACATAAGTTAATAAATTGTATGAGATCATGTTTAGACTTTTAAAAATATAGTTCTCAATTGTGACTCATGATTATTGAATTTTGATTGTTTATGTGGCTATAAAATAAAAAATTAGTAGTAGACAATTTTTTGATTTAGATAATGCTTACATGTGACTCTTTATATGTATGAGATATCTGATCTCTAAATAGAATCAATAAGATATTTTATTGAATATCTTTGTTAACTCGCAACCAGAAGTATGCGAGATTGATTGTTTTGGATAATCATGTTTTGAATAGTACATATAATGTTGATGAAATTATCACTAAAATTTTAAACAAATATTGCCGTTTATTAAAAAAATGACATGTATGTTATAGCACGGATTCACTATCGACATCAAGCTAACAAGTCCGTGATTTTTCCCATTATTGTTTTTTGTCAACAATTATTGGCCAGCTCAGATTGTTCCACCGCAAGATGAATTACTATATTGGATTTGTTTTGAGTCTATCTTTTAAAATGAGGGTGAGAAAATAAATAGCTGGTGAAAATATGTAAGAATGGATTATTATTTGCCTCGCCTTCATCCTTATAATAAAGAATATGAGCCCGAAGTTCATAGGATAATTCATTTAAGTGTATAAATTATTGTCAGACATATGCTGACCTAAAAAAGTGAGAAGCATAATAGGCCGATATGTTCCATTACTAAAAATCCTTGAAGGTAAAAATGACCAGTTACTCGTGATGACTAGATAAAAAATTAGATAAATTTTTAAATGATCTTTAGAAGAGATCATGAATATAATAAATGAAGAAATAAAGGTACCTAAAAAATTATGAGATCTCGGTGTATTATGTCATGTCTAGGATAAAATGGAACCTTTACTTGTTAGATCAAGATTCAATGATCATCAATATCTGGACTACTGATCAGGATTGAGATGCTAACGTCATCAGTATTGCAAAACGTTAGTATCAGGATTGCTATCAGGACTGAGATCAGGATTATCATCAGGACTGGAAGCTGATCAGTATTACTTAAGGATAACTATTGAGTCCAGAAAAATAAGGAAGATTGATTTATCGGTTCCTAGTTTATAGGAATGCAGCTGTCGATTAGGATATGTATTGAAGATAGTTTTTAATTGATTTAAACATATCTTGTAATTGATAGAGCAGCTGTGTGTGCTATATAAACACAGTTTAGGTTTTGCATATAGTAATCGCTTACCCGAGTATCATTGTAACCTAGCAGCTTTCAAGAACATCAGAATTTCTTGAGAGAGTTTTGTAACAGTTTTATACCAGAATTAATAAAGCTGTTATTATTTCATATTTGTGTTTTATATTGCTATTAAGTCGAAAATCTTAAACAATTGTATTCAACCCCCCTTCTATAATTGTTAATTACTGGGCAACAATTGGTATCAGAGCTAACTGATTTAATTTAATCGGAAACGATCTAAGATGTTGACAACCAAGTATGAAGGCATTAAAATTCCAATCCTGAAGAAAACTGAATACCCTACATGGAGGGTAAAGATGTTGATGTACCTGGAAGTAACAAATCCTGATTTTCTTGACAGGATCTATGATGGACCATACATCCCTAAGAGAATTGTTGGCCAAACAGATACTGTTCCTGAACACTATGTTAGAAAGGTGAAAAGTGAGTGGACACCAGAAGAAAAGACTCATGTTCTCAGGGATGCAAATGTAAAGAATATTTTGCATAACAGTCTTGATGCTGTCATGTCAAACAGGGTGATTGCATGCAAGTCTGCAAAGGAAATTTAGGACACCTTGGTGACTCAATGTCAAGGATCTGCATCTATCAAAAAGAACAAAAGGGCTCTACTGATTCAAGAGTATGAACAGTTCGATGCTAAACCTGATGAGAGCATTAGTGATATGTATGATAGATTTCTTACACTGCTGAATAATCTATATCTAGTTGGCAAAGAGTATGCATATGAGGACTCAACCACCAGGTTTCTGAGAGCTTTAACTGAAGAATGGGATACACAAAACTCTATCATTAGGCATCAATATGATTTAAATAATGTGTCTTTCGATGAGGTGTATGGAATGTTGAGAACCTATGATCTTGAGGTTCAACAGAGAAAGAGCAAAAGAAGCAGCAAGGCAAAATCAGTAGCCTTGAATGTTGAGGCAAAATCAAAAGGAAAATCTGTGGAGGTCTCAAGAAGGAGGACAAATGTTATGGAGTCAGATCCTGATGACTCATCATCAGATACTGATGGCAATCCTGATGCCAATACTGATGATGATTCTACTGACTCTGACATGCAGGAGATGGTTGCTATGATAGTCAAGGGCTTCAAGAAGATGAAGTTCAGAAAGGCTAGAAGATAGGGTAACTTTCAGAAAAAGACCTTCAATCCTGACAAAGATAGATACAACAAGAAGGACAGCAAGGGTATCAAGATTGACAAGTCAAAGATCAAATGCTACAAGTGTAATGGAATGGGTCATTTTGAAAATGAATGCAAGAAAGCTAAAACTCTCATTACTTCAAGCAGGGATTGGATGGATTCTTCCTCAGAATCTGAAAAAGAGGAAGTCAACTATGCCCTGATGGCCAATACTGATGAGATTGTTGCTCCTGAGGAAAAGGTATCTAGTATTGTCTTTGATTTTGATACAAATAATGTTTCTGAGTTAAGATATTTTCTAAAGTCATTGCATATTAGCTTTAGAAGTCAAACTGCTGAAAATACCAGGATTTTATCTGAGATGTCTGAACTTAGAAAAAGGAATGATCATTTAGAAGCTGAATTTCTTTTTATGCAAGAAGTACAAAAAGAATGTGATAATGCTAAACACATGAAACTAGAAATGTAATTTAAATGTACTGCTCTTGAAAAGGAACTTGAATATGCTAATGAGAAAATCAGAACATGGACCAACTCAGGAAGGAAATTCCATGAAATCAATACTTATAAGAATTGGAAAGAGGGTCTAGGGTACAAGTCAGAAGAAGATAAGAAATTGAAACAGAAAGTTGTTATTAATGAGACAACAAATCCAAAGACCTACAAACATGTTTTAGACAAATCTAAAACAAATATTAAACCTGTTAATTTTGTATTTGGTAAAGATCCCAATTCAACTTTTGAAAAGGGATCTACTTCTGCACAACCAATCACAAATTCTAAGTCTAAACCTGTCAAAACTAATAGACATAAGTATGTAGGTCTACTGTCTCAAAAACAACTTAAAGATAAAATTTGTGATGAAACTGGTAGACAAAAGACACCTACTGTCAAGAAAAACAGGAATGGTAAAATTGGGATTAATAAAGAGAATAATTATAAGTTTATCCCAAATGCACCTAGAAAATGCTGCTTTACCTGTGGTAACTCTAATCATATGGCTATTGATTGCAGGAAGAGTAATAAGAAGGATACTGAAATTCCTAGGTCTGATGTCAGGAATAGATCCGTATTTTATAAACCACAAAATTCCTGTTTTCATTATGGCAATAAATGGCATTCTATTTATACTTGTGAAGAATACCATAATTTGTACTACAACTTTTATGATCCTTTACCTAAGTTTAATAAAATTGCAATTTCTGGTAAACTTAAGAATGTCAATATGAAGCATGCATTTTTCAATATTGATACTGACAAAGCAAATCCTAATGCACACAATCCTGACAGGACTGTTAAGGTAAAAAAGTCTTCTACTGTTAAATCTAATAAAATGCATGGTAAAAGAACCCAACAAGTGTGGGTTCTTAAATATTCTGACTAGTGTGTCTTTGTCTGATTGCAGGGTAAAAGGATGTTGCCCAGTAATTTACAATTGTAGAAAGGGGGTTGAAATTGTATAAGATTCTCGACTTAATAAACACAAATATGATATAATAACAACTTTTTTAATTATGGTATAAAACTGTTACAAAACTCTCTCAAGAAATTCTGATGTTCTTGAAAGCTGCTAGGTTACAATGATACTCGTGTAAGCGATTGCAATATGCAAAACCTAAACTGTGTTTATATAGCACACACAGATACTCTATCAATTACAAGATATGTTTAAATCAATTACAAAATATATTGATACATATCCTAACCGACAGCTGCATTCCTATAAACTAGGAACCGACAAATCAATCTTCCTTTATTTTCTGGACTCAATAGTTATCTTGAAGTAATACTGATCAGCTTCCAGTCCTGACGATAATCCTGATCTCAGTCCTGATAGCAATCCTGATACTGACGATATGAAATCCTAATGACATCAGTATCACAATCCTGACCAATAGTACAGATACTGATGATCATTGAATCCTGATCGAACAATCTCCCCCAATCTTATACTTTGTAAAATAAAGTATAGATTCCTAGATTCAATGATGCCAAAAATATATTTACAAAATGTACAGAAAATATCAGTAGCAAACTTATCTTTAAATTCTTTGATTGAACAGATTCATCTTCAAGAAGTTTGATAATAAATTTTCTTCTTTGTCTTCAAGAATTTGAATCAGTCTTCCCTTTAGATTTCTGAGTTCTTCATCTTCCTCATCAATCTGGTAGATAGCTGATCTGAGATTCTGGATAGAACTTCTTTGTAAATCCAATTCTTCAACCAAGACATAAGCAACTTTCTTCTCATCAGGATTAAGAGTCAATTGTTTCATACCAAGAGACATTTCTTTGACAACACTGACTCTTTGCATTTCTACTTCTTTATCTCTCAGATTTAAGTACATGGGAGTATAATTTCCATCATAGTTCCTTCCTCCATCAAATCTTTGTCGAATGGTTGACAGAATCATACCAGACCATTCCTTGCACACCTTGTTCTTGTCTTTGAGCAGATAATGAACATATTTCAGTTCCTTTGTAGTTTTCACTAGCAGCTCTTGTATAGACAATTTCTTCACACTTCCATCTTTCATGAAATAAAGAAGCTTCTCCTTTTTTTTTAAGCACCATCATGACAATCTAAGACTATATCCAAAGCTTGTAAATTGTTCAGGTGTTCAGAAGTCAAATTTCCTTCAATTTCAACCAGTGCATGAGGATCAACATATGGCATGTTTAAAAATTCAACATCTCTATGACTTATACCTCCTCTTGTGTTATGTGGCATCTGCTTCAAACTTGAAAACATTTCTGTCCATAGTGCCTTGGATCTTTGTTAGGTCCCGATAAGTTTGTAGAAGGGGGGGGGGTTGAATACAAACTATACCGTTTTATCGAATTTTTCGTTTTAGGATTAAACAGTTCAAGAACAAATTATGGCGGAATTAAATGAAACAGAATTCAAGTTAAATATAACTTATATTAAACTTGAAAGGTGTTACAAATTTGGTACTGATTACAAGATTGAATCTCAAACTAATTAAAACAAACCTAGAATAAATTCGACATGAATTTATCTATTTTTGTAATAAAAAGATATGACAATAAATGCTAGTTCGAGATAATTTCTAGGGATTAAGATCTGCTAGATAGTCAAAGCAGTACAAGTAAATAATTTCTAGTGGGTTGGATTTAATACTTTGAGCTAGAAATAATTCACTGATCAAAAGAAATGTCCACGGCAGTTGGTTTGAGTTCTTGACAGAAAGTTTTGTAGATGTAATGTTCTTGATTCACTTTTCTGTAAATTGCTTTCTTTTTCTTTTGTATTGCTAATCCACTTGACAATACTTTAATCTGCACATTTCTTTTCTTCTGGAATGACTATCTAAATAGTCTGGAATGACTATCAAATAACCCTGGAATGACTATCGGAATTATATGAATTAAATTAGAATTAACTTGAAATGAACTAAGATGACTATCGGGATGACTATCCGTTGATGGTCATTCCAGTTGATTTTTAATGTAAAATGACTTAGAATGACTATCGGGATGACTATCCTTTGATAGTCATTCCAGTTCATTTTATTTCAGAAATTCTAATATAATTCTAATTCTATTTTAAATTAATTCTAATAATTAATTTATTTCATAAATAAATTCTGATGACTTAATTTATTCAATTAATTAATTAATTAATTAATTTGTTAAATTAATTCTGAAGAATTAATTTAATCAATAAATTAATAACTAATTTAAAAGAGAATTTAAATCCTTTCATGATAGCATAACCAATCCTTGAACCACTTGAACTTGATGAAGAATTTCCACTGTATGAAGTTGACACTTGATGTACTGTCCGGTTCATAAGTGACTAACTGCAATGTCTATTCTTCACCTTGACTTTAAGATGTGGTCCATTAGCTGCTTTTGACTTTTGTCAACCACTATAATCTGTACATTTGCTGTCACACATCTGAAATCTCTGTCACTTTAATAAATCCACTTCTTTGAATACTTCATTGATGCTTGATCAAATAATTGAACTTCTTTCAATGTAGAATTACTTCAAGTCTGTAGGATGACTTTAATCTTCATTCTTTTGACTGATATGATCATCTGAAATTCCTGTGAGACTGTGACAATTGAATTATTACTTACTTATTACAAACTTGTTTAAGTTGAGTTGTATCCTCGATGTTAACAAATAGGCCTATACATATGTCTTTCAATCTCCCCCTATTTGTTTGTTAGAGAATAACAAGCAAATACCTAGAGGATAACTCAACTAAATAAACAAGTAAAAATAAGACTTTAAAAGCTAAGTAAATAATAAAACAAAGTTCTGTATTTCATTAAACATTTTCTAGATTCAAACATTAAAGATAAATACAAGATAGATGTTCCTCTAGACTGAACATATGTATACATTGATCCTATCTTGATTTACCTAAGCTCTATACATATAACATTTACAAAACAGAGCTAATGATCACAATTCTTGATCACTCATTTCTCCTTCCTCCATAGCATCTAGCAAGTCTTTGTTTAGGACACGATCACTTTCAGTTGTGAGATTTGTTGGTCTGACTGGTAAAGTTGTGACTTTCTTCAATCTATTCTTCAACTGTTGATACCTTTTTATGTTGGCAATACAATAGTCTTGAATGATGTCAGCAACTTCAGTCTTTTCTTCTGAAGCAAATCCAGTAGTCCTTAGCATATTTTCCAGCTTGATCACATGCATTGCACGATAGATCTTTAAAGAAATAGGATCCATTCCACAGGTTTGAAGTGCTCTTCCTTTGTAAAATTTGACTTGAAATGGAACACTAACAACCTGAGGACTGACCCTTATAGCAAACTCTTTGAGTTGCTCATGCAGCAGTACATTCAAATAAGAATCTCCTTTCACTCTGCTCATGAGAATCCAAATCTCTGACAATGATCTACTTTCAAAGCAATCCAGAGAAACAATGATAGTTCCTATGCTTTGACAAGATACATAAATGATCATTTCATTTCTAACTCTATCAAATCCAGCAGTAATCCTTAAGATTTCTTCTTGTAATGCCTTCATGTACACTAAATTATCTGGATTGACCTTCATGAATCTTTGAAGAAGGCTGATGAACTCCCCATCATTGTTTGATCCTTTCTGAGAGACCTTAGCATTCTCATCTTTCTTCCTCCTTGTCTCTTCCTGTTGCTTCTTCAGTTCTTCCTCAAAGGCAGGATCAGGATTGAATAGATCATCTTGATCATCCCATTCATCAAAGTCAGCTTCCTTCTCAACCTCCTCCCCACCAAAGATGTCTTCAGCATCAAATTGAAGATCTTCATCATCAAGTATGTGACGCCCTCCCAATCTGGGGTCATGATCGGGGAGTCACTACAAACTCTATACAATAAACCCGTAAACAATATAATATAAACATGCAGACTAGACCCCAACTCTACCAATGGATCTCAACAGTTGATGGTGTGAAACAAGCATCCACTATCTAATTCATTAATACATAAACATAAGTCTCAAAAGTTATTACATCCATGTCTTAAAAGTTCTATGTCCTCTCCTTACAAAACACCTTCTACCAGTGGTCATCACCTACCTGAGCTGGCATCCCAAAAACAACCCTATAGGAAGACTTCCTAGCTGTCTGAAAAGTGCGTACCATCTTCTCGTTTAACTGTGGGTTAGAATAGGGAAAAAGAATGAGCCAAATGCCCAGCAAGTAATAATATGACCAAACAGTTATCCACTGGGAAACAGTTCCAATATCAATATGTATGACATGGGTATAGCAAAATCCGTATCAAGGGATTATCAGAATAATGAATTGAATATACCGTTTCAAAGCAGTTTCCAATATCAATATATATGGCATGGTTTTAGCAGAATCCATGTCAAAGGATTATCAGAACAATAACATAAATATGCAATTTCAAAGGGTAAACCAATTTCATTATCAATATATCCGTTTTCAAGAAAAGCATTAAGTGATTTTTGGAGATTTTTCACAACGCACCGGACAATACGGGTGATCAGCCACGTAAAGTCCCCATACCGGACACACAGTCCCTCTGGTCCTTGTATTGGGTCCCATTAGGCAACACATTGGCCTTTAGACTAGTCCATCCCTAGTCCATTTATTATAATTAAAAAGTGCTGGACCGGCGTTACTCGGCTTCTTACGCCTCCAATCTTAGGAATCCGTGGAAACCATAAATCAGAATTTAAATGAGTCTAAACTTTATTCCTTTTTAAAACATGTTCAGATATAAAGAAGTCTTTTGGAAATCAGATAAGTTCAATCAAAACAATCTAGATTTCTATTAGTGGAATATCAGAAATATTTATCATCGGGTCTGATCTGGAAATGTACTAGAATGAGAGTTAGGTGTGTTCACTTTCAGGTATAAAAGGGAATGCATAAGTATATGATCAAATTCAGGTTATAGAATCATAGGTCATCAGGTTTCAATTCATGGATATGAACAGGGTATAAAGGTTTAAGGATAAAGAACTAAACAAAGCATGGTATATAGTTCAACATGGTATATATATGAACAAAGATAAGGGTTATCAATGAACAATAGGTTTTTTCAGAATTAAAAGTATGTCAAGGCAAGATAACAATTCATATATGTCAAAATGAAACAATGGAATCGAAATACGAAAGCAAGTTTGTATTACTTGCCTTAAGTAGCTAAAAAGGGGTAATGAGCAATCACTGATTCTCCACCTTAGTCTTTCCTTTATCTCTAAGTTCCACTTCCTTGGACTCTACAAAAGAATATATTCTATCTTAGTATGCCCTCTCTAAAATGCCAATCCTTTACTCTAAACTACCCAACGCATCCTAAGCGCGTAAACACATAATAGTTATACCATAAAACAATTATAACCACGTAATAGGCAATCAACCATATAAACTCACATCGTCATTTAAATACACATAACATGCTCCTTATACATATATATATATGATAATATATCTTTCAAATCATACCACACTTGGTATTCCTTAAATCAATTTGATCATGCCAACCATACCCTTAACACTTTTACAACATTGTTTTTCATCTCAAAAAGCTAAAAAATCTGCTGCGCATACTTTACTAAAACATTTTTCATAAATCCAAAAATAATCAAACAATTATCAAATTTGACAGGCTACTTCCTGATTACTAACTCAACTTAGTATAAAAGTTTCAACTTCAGAACACTTTATTTAGATTAAAAACGAACTGTATAAACTAGGTACTGAAACACAGAAAAATCCCTGCTGCGCAACTTTTAGTAAAACAAGCATAACTTTTTATTCGTTAACTCTATCGATACAAGGTTAGCGCGTGCACAAAATAGATTCAATTTAGAACAGTGACATTCTAGGCTCTCTGTCTAAAACATGCAGCAACCATATGCAAACAATCAAAACAGAACAGGCAGTTTTCTGGAAAATTCAGCATGACTTATATCTATACAAAACCAATCCACAAATATAATCTCTACCACAATTAATCATCCCATATCAAAACTAAAACTCTTCCTTAGCTGAAAAAGGTTTTACCAATCAACTCATGTCCTCAAGAAATTACTAAACTTATAGATGCATTTATCAAATACCCAAATTAACAAGTTAACAATTCAAATACTTGGAACTTCACTAAAATTCCCAAATCAAAACCTTTAACATCAAAATTTCGAACTTAACTAAACTTAACACAATTAATCAACATGCAATCACTATAACTTGAAATCATCAATCAATCATCAACATAAACAATTTTTAAACCGAATTTACTAAAGGGAAAAAAATCAAAATATACACATGCATTTCGATTTCTTTACATGCAACCAAAATCTTAACTAAACATAGCTATTAATACATAATTTGGGCTCAAGAACATCATCATCGTCCCCGTCGGCTCGCCGGAGCTCATTGCCGACGGCGGCATGGTTCGGAGGTGCCCGGAAAATCGGGTTTCCTTCAACAAACCTCACCAATACAAATCAAACAATCTCCTTATCACGGAATCATCACAAAACAAAGGTTCGGGATTGAATCAAAATCAAAATCGCCAAAATCCTTTGCATGCAAAACCGATACACACACATATACACACGATCATACACTCACACACATACACGATTATATATATACATATAATCATTAATATCCATGAGAGAATGAGAGAGAATGAGAGAGATTTTACAAAGTGAGAGAGAGAGAGAGATTTTGCCGAGAGAAAAATCGAGAGAAAGAGAGAAGAGAGAGTTGAACGGCAAAGTGGAGAAAGGGGAAAATGGGTGCAGGGTTTTATAAGCCCAGGGGTAGAATAGTAATTAGCTAATTAAAATCTGATTTTTTTATAAACGAAAATCAACATAAATGCCTTTCTAAATTGCGAAATAAAATAAAGGTAATATCTAAAAATCAAAATTTTATTTTTAAAACAAATAATACGAATTTACAAGCTCACCCATATTTTTAAAATATTTTTATGATCAAAATTGAATTAAATATGAATTTTCAAAATTTTGATCACATAAATGACATTTAACTCATAAAATCAGTTTTAAATCCTTAAAGTCAAAAATAAATTCCTCCATTAATTTTAGAAAATACTAGAATATAAACTAAAGGTTGTGAAAAAGATTTCACAATAAAAAGAGTCTCCGATGATTTTATACAATTCCCGGAAGGTCAAAAAGAACTAATTTTTAATAAGAAATTCATATAAAATGCATTTAAAAGCATACACATATATTTTAATCCATACCATTCACCAAGTAGACATCTAATCATCACATTTTCAAATATCTACCTTTCACAAAATATTCACATATCATAGATCTCAAACATTATTAAATATTAATACTGTACAAGCGTTTTTCTGAGTCGTTATAACCTTCCCCCCTTAAAAAGATTCTGTCCTCAGAATCTAACCTTATGAAAATAGATGCGGATACTTTTCAAGCATCTCGCTCTCAAGTTCCCAAGTTGATTCTTCAACTTTAGGATTCCTCCACAAAACCTTAACTAGCTTAACAATCTTATTCCTTAATTTCCTATCCATATGATCCTGAATTTCTACAGGTTGTTCTACATAAGACAAATCAGGTTGAATATTAAAAGGTTCATATTCGATCACGTGATTTGCATCAGGATTAAATCTCTTAAGCATCGAAATATGAAAAACGTTATGAATGTGCTCCATGTGTGGTGGTAACGCTAACTCATATGCAACTTTTCCAATACGCCTCAGTATCTCAAACGGTCCTACGTATCTCGGGCTAAGTTTCCCTTTCTTGCCAAATCTTGTAACTCCTTTCCATGGCGACACTTTTAGCAACATTTGGTCTCCTTCTTCAAAGCTTATATCCTTCCTGTCTTGGTCAGCGTACTTCCGTTGTCTGTCTTGTGCCGTAACTAGTCTTTTCCGAATGATTTCAATGTTTTCCTTCGTTTGATGTACTAGCTCGGGTCCTAAAACTTTTCGTTCTCCAACTTCTTCCCAATATACAGGCGATCTACATTTCCTTCCATACAAAGCTTCATACGGTGGCATTCCAATACTCGCGTGATAGCTGTTGTTGTACGAAAACTCTACTAACGGTAAATGCTCATCCCAACTTCCTTTAAAATCCAGTGCACAAGCTCTAAGCATGTCTTCAATGGTTTGAATTGTTCGTTCACTCTGGCCATCAGTTTGTGGATGATAAGCGGTACTCATCTTAAGCTTCGTACCCAGACATTCTTGAAATTGTCTCCAAAATCGGGAGTTAAACCTTGGATCACGATCCGACACAATGGTTACTGGAACTCCGTGGCGTGTCACAACTTCCTTCAGATATAGCTGTACTAATCTATCCAGTGAAAATCTTTCATTGATTGGGAGAAAATGTGCAGACTTGGTCAGACGGTCTATAATTACCCATATGGCATCATGATTAGCTTTTGTCCTTGGTAGTCCAACAATAAAATCCATGGCAAGATGTTCCCACTTCCATTCAGGAATATCCAATGGCTGCAATAGTCCGCTCGGCTTTTGATGTTCGGCTTTGACTCGTTGACAAGTATAACACTTACTTATCCATTCGGCAATTTCTCTTTTCATATCAGGCCACCAGAAATGTTCCTTCAAATCTCGATACATTTTCGTGCTACCAGGGTGAATTGAGTACTGTGAACTATGGGCTTCCCGCAAGATTTCATTCTTCAATTCTGTCACATTTGGAATCCATATCCTTGTAGAAAATCTCAAAACTCCTTTCTCATCCCTTTGGGTGCAGATCTCTTCACCAGTCAACGTGTTCATCTCTTGATTCATAACCTCTTCTTGACATCTTCGTATCTTTTCCAACAATTCCGGTTGAAACGTCATAGCGTTGAGAACTTCGTTGGTAACTTCCGAATCATAAACTTCTAGTTTCAACTTCTCAAAGTCTTGAAGCAATTCTTTAGGTATTGTGAACAAATTCAATCTCTCTTTTCGACTTAACGCATCCGCCACGACATTCGCTTTTCCCGGGTGATAGTTAATACTACAATCATAGTCCTTAATTAGCTCCAACCATCTCCGTTGCCTCATGTTCAATTCCTTCTGAGTGAATATATACTTTAAGCTCTTATGATCCGTGTAGATTTCACACTTCTCTCCGTATAGATAATGTCTCCAAATTTTTAGTGCGAACACAATAGCTGCTAATTCCAAATCGTGAGTTGGGTACTTCTGTTTGTGCGGTTTGAGTTGTCGTGAAGCATACGCGATCACTTTTCCATGTTGCATCAAAACACATCCTAATCCTTTGTGTGAAGCATCATTGTAGATAACAAAATTTCCTTGATCATCTGGCAAGACTAGCACTGGTGCTGTCACTAATCTTCCTTTCAGCTCTTGAAAACTTTCTTCACATTTCTCAGTCCAAATAAACTTCTCATTCTTCCGAGTCAGTGCAGTTAACGGTGTAGCTATCTTTGAAAAATCTTGAACAAATCTCCGATAGTATCCAGCTAATCCGAGAAAACTTCTCACTTCCGTAGGGGTCTTTGGTCTTTCCCAATTACCATAGCTTCAATCTTGGCAGGGTCTACTCTCACTCCTTCTCGACTAATAACGTGACCAAGAAATTGTACTTCCTCCAACCAGAATTCACACTTCGAAAACTTCGCATATAACTTTTCCTTCCTCAAGACTTCCAATGCAATCCTTAGATGTTCCGCATGATCTTCCGAAGACTTTGAATATATCAGGATGTCATCAATAAATACAATCACAAACTTATCCAAATACGTTCGAAACACTCGGTTCATCAAATCCATAAACACAGCCGGGGCATTAGTTAATCCAAATGGCATCACTAAAAATTCGTAATGTCCATATCTCGTGCGAAAAGCAGTCTTCGAAACGTCTTCAGGTTTGATCTTCAGTTGATGGTATCCAGATCTTAAATCAATCTTTGAAAAATAGGCTGCTCCTTTGAGCTGGTCAAATAAATCATCGATTCGCGGCAACGGGTACTTATTCTTTATAGTCAACTGGTTGAGTTCTCGATAATCTATACACAATCTCATACTCCCGTCTTTCTTCTTGACAAACAAAACTGGCGCTCCCCACGGCGATATACTAGGCCTTATCACTCCTTTATCCAAAAGATCTTGTAGTTGCGTAGCCAATTCCTTCATTTCTGCCGGTGCCATTCTGTAAGGTGCCTTTGATACTGGTTCCGTTCCAGGTGCCAAATCAATCGTAAATTCTACTTCTCGATCTGGAGGTAATCCGGGTAGTTCGTCAGGAAAAACTTCAGGGAACTCATTTACAACGGGTATCTCCTCCATCTTCAACACTTGCTTATCTACATCGACAACATGAGCCAAATAAGCTTCACAACCTTGTCGAAGTAGCCGTGTCATTTGCATAAACGTTAAGAACTTCCTAGTTTGTCTTTGTCCTTGAAACACCACTTCTTGATCTTCGTCCACACGCAATCTTACTTGCTTTTTCCTACATTCAATCTGTGCATCGCAATCTACTAACCAATCCATTCCTAGGATAACATCGAATTCTCCCATCTTGAATGGTATCAAATCCGCATGAAAAAGATATCCATCGATCTCTATTTTACAGTTAGGACACACTTGGTCTACGGGAACTCTATCTTGGTTAGCCACTTCTATTACTAACGTCATTTCCAATGGTTTTACCTCACATTTCAATTTATCAAGGAATCTTTCAGATATAAAAGATCTAGTTGCTCTAGAATCAATTAACACTTTAGCTTTAACAGAATTCACAGGAAGCGTACCTGCTACTACATCTCTGTCCTGAACCGCTTCATTGATTGACATATTAAAAGTTCTTGCTCGAGGTTGAGATGACTGTGACCGTGTTGGTGGTGCAGTGAGCCTAAGTACATTAGCAGATTGGACCGGTTCCTTACATTCCCGCACAAAATGTCCCGCTTTTCCACACTTGAAACATGTTAATCCTCCTGGTTTTGAACTTGGACATCCATCAGCATAGTGTCCCTTCTTGTTGCATTTAAAACATGTGATGTTCAACTTGTTACAGATTCCCGAATGTCTTTTACCACACGTCTTGCACTCTGGTATAGTCGGCTTTCCCGTGATAGTTGGCGGCTTTCCTCCTTGAGGTTTCTTGTCTGAACTCCCAAATCCACTCCTCTGTTTCTGAAAATTACTATCTCCTCCTGATTGATTTCCAAACCTTTTTCTATTCTGAGAACTTCCTTGTCCTTCATCACCTTGGCTTCTTTCAGATCCTCCAAACTTTCGTTTCTTTCCAAATTTCTCCTTTTGAACTAATTCGCTTTCGCCCTCAATGATCATCGCTTTCTGTACTACCGGAGTATAATTTCTCAACTCAAAAGCTGCAACTCTACTCCTTAACCATGGCTTTAATCCGTGATGAAACTTTCTAGCCTTACTGACATCATCTCCTACGTACCTAGGTGCAAATCTTGCCAATTCAGTAAATTTGGCTTCGTATTCTGCCACACTCATCCCTTATTGTTTTAATTCTAAGAATTGAACTTCCAACTGATCTTGTAGGTACCTTGGTAAATACTTCTCCTGAAATAGTTCTGTAAATCTTTGCCAAGTAATTTCTCCTTCTCCTAACTTCACAGATTCCCACCAAAAGTTAGCTTCTGCCTTCAAGTAGTAACTAGCAAATTCAGTTTTCTGATCTTCCCCAACCTTAACTAACGCAAACGCTTTCTCAATGTCGATTAACCATGATTTCGCCTCAACAGGGTTTAGAGTACCTTTGAATTCAGGTGGGTGGACAGCTTGAAATGATTTAAAGGTTGTCAAAGGTTGAACATTTCATTGTTGTTGTTGAGTCAAGGCAGCAGTTTGTTGTTGGAGTAATTGAAGTATCTGAGTTATAGTTGGGTCTACCGGGTTCTGGGCCTCGGTATCGGTTGTCTGTTGAGTAGAAGCAGTAGTCTTTTTCTTTGGTGGCATTTTTCTGATAAGAGATAAGCAATTTATGAAACAATATGCATATATATACCACAATGTAAACTCTTTTTGAAAACGTTTATAAAACTATATGTAACATAAAGAAAATTTTAAAAACTTTTAGCCATATTGTTAGATAACTTGCTTGTCTCCGTAACAGGGTAAACAGGGTAAACATAGGTATTATAGGAACAGGTTAACAATAAATGGTATAACAGCTTAAAGCAAGGTATAAGAAAAGTACGTGCATAATATAAAGATAAGAGTCAGGTACAATAGATGATAGGGTACATGATCACCCCATAAAGTCAAAGCAAAGCCAATGATATAATACTGTCTACTAGTACTAGGAAAACGGGAAAACATCCTAACAACTAGTAGTCATCCGTGCAAATAATCAATACTAAAACCAATGGGCTCTAACAGATGTCCCACTCTCAGAATCCAACCATAGCTAGTCTCGTCCACCACGAACAGCTCTCAGCTCACACAACATCCAGCTAACAATCCTAGTCACTCTCCTGGCCTCCTCTAAAGCATCAACAGTAACGGGTCCTTCGGCTAGGCGCTTTCTCGCTGTCTCCTCTACAGTACGAATCCTATCCTCCCATTCCGCCTCAGTAACAGCAACGCGACGGTCCGCCTCATCAGACATCTGGTCTACAAGGGCCTGAAGCTCGGCATTCTGTCCGAAAAGGGTCTCTAGGTCTCTAGCAAGGTCTACATGAGCATGAAGAAAGATAGGTGCAGGATCTCCCAAAACTGAAATACGAGAATCAACAGATGCTTCTCTCCAAGGGATAGTAGTCTGAACAGGTACAGGTGCAAATGGTGTTTCAACGGGCTGAACACTAGGGCTACATATCTCCACTGGGTCCTCCTCATGATCAGACAAAGTATGCATAGGGTCAGATGATGTGATAGATGGGTGAGGGGGGGTGTCTCCACCAATAACGTCCATCTCCTGCGATAACAATATAGATATAGATACTTATATAATAACAGGGTATCTTAATCCTAAAGACTTAACTTAAAAGGAAAGTACTTACGCCTACCGTTGCTACTTAGCATCTATCAATCTAATATCCTAACAGATTCCTACTCCTTACATAACTATCTTAGTCATCTTTTTATTACTAGGGATCCTAATCTTTTATTAATAGGGATCCTAATCCTGGCTTGTTTCAGTGACCAAAACTAACCTGGCTCTGATACCAACCTGTGACGCCCTCCCAATCTGGGGTCATGATCGGGGAGTCACTACAAACTCTATACAATAAACCCGTAAACAATATAATATAAACATGCAGACTAGACCCCAACTCTACCAATGGATCTCAACAGTTGATGGTGTGAAACAAGCATCCACTATCTAATTCATTAATACATAAACATAAGTCTCAAAAGTTATTACATCCATGTCTTAAAAGTTCTATGTCCTCTCCTTACAAAACACCTTCTACCAGTGGTCATCACCTACCTGAGCTGGCATCCCAGAAACAACCCTATAGGAAGACTTCCTAGCTGTCTGAAAAGTGCGTACCATCTTCTCGTTTAACTGTGGGTTAGAATAGGGAAAAAGAATGAGCCAAATGCCCAGCAAGTAATAATATGACCAAACAGTTATCCACTGGGAAACAGTTCCAATATCAATATGTATGACATGGGTATAACAAAATCCGTATCAAGGGATTATCAGAATAATGAATTGAATATACCGTTTCAAAGCAGTTTCCAATATCAATATATATGGCATGGTTTTAGCAGAATCCATGTCAAAGGATTATCAGAACAATAACATAAATATGCAATTTCAAAGGGTAAACCAATTTCATTATCAATATATCCATTTTCAAGAAAAGCATTAAGTGATTTTTGGAGATTTTTCACAACGCACCGGACAATACGGGTGATCAACCACGTAAAGTCCCCATACCGGACACACAGTCCCTCTGGTCCTTGTATTGGGTCCCATTAGGCAACACATTGGCCTTTAGACTAGTCCATCCCTAGTCCATTTATTATAATTAAAAAGTGCTGGACCGGCGTTACTCGGCCTCTTACGCCTCCAATCTTAGGAATCCGTGGAAACCATAAATCAGAATTTAAATGAGTCTAAACTTTATTCCTTTTTAAAACATGTTCAGATATAAAGAAGTCTTTTGGAAATCAGATAAGTTCAATCAAAACAATCTGGATTTCTATTAGTGGAATATCAGAAATATTTATCATCGGGTCTGATCTGGAAATGTACTAGAATGAGAGTTAAGTGTGTTCACTTTCAGGTATAAAAGGGAATGCATAAGTATATGATCAAATTCAGGTTATAGAATCATAGGTCATCAGGTTTCAATTCATGGATATGAACAAGGTATAAAGGTTTAAGGATAAAGAACTAAACAAAGCATGGTATATAGTTCAACATGGTATATATATGAACAAAGATAAGGGTTATCAATGAACAATAGGTGTTTTCAGAATTAAAAGTATGTCAAGGCAAGATAACAATTCATATATGTCAAAATGAAACAATGGAATCGAAATACGAAAGCAAGTTTGTATTACTTGCCTTAAGTAGCTAAAAAGGGGTAATGAGCAATCACTGATTCTCCACCTTAGTCTTTCCTTTATCTCTAAGTTCCACTTCCTTGGACTCTACAAAAGAATATATTCTATCTTAGTCTGCCCTCTCTAAAATGCCAATCCTTTACTCTAAACTACCCAACGCATCCTAAGCGCGTAAACACATAATAGTTATACCATAAAACAATTATAACCACGTAATAGGCAATCAACCATATAAACTCACATCGTCATTTAAATACACATAACATGCTCCTTATACATATACATATATGATAATATATCTTTCAAATCATACCACACTTGGTATTCCTTAAATCAATTTGATCATGCCAACCATACCCTTAACACTTTTACAACAATGTTTTTCATCTCAAAAAGCTGAAAAATCTGCTGCGCGTTTACTAAAACATTTTTCATAAATCCAAAAATAATCAAACAATTACCAAATTTGACAGGCTACTTCCTGATTACTAACTCAACTTAGAATAAAAGTTTCAACTTCAGAACACTTTATTTAGATTTAAAACGAACTGTATAAACTAGGTACTGAAACACAGAAAAATCCCTGCTGCGCAACCTTTAGTAAAACAAGCATAACTTTTTATTCGTTAACTCTATCGATACAAGGTTAGCGCGTGCACAAACTAGATTCAATTTAGAACAGTGACATTCTAGGCTCTCTGTCTAAAACATGCAGAAAGCACATGCAAACAATCAAAACAGAACAGGCAGTTTTCTGGAAAATTCAGCATGACTTATATCTATACAAAAACAATCCACAATTATAATCTCTACCACAATTAATCATCCCATATCAAAACTAAAACTCTTCCTTAGCTGAAAAAGGTTTTACCAATCAACTCATGTCCTCAAGAAATTACTAAACTTATACATGCATTTATCAAATACCCAAATTAACAAGTTAACAATTCAAATACTTGGAACTTCACTAAAATTCCCAAATCAAAACCTTTAACATCAAAATTTCGAACTTAACTAAACTTAACACAATTAATCAACATGCAATCACTATAACTTGAAATCATCAATCAATCATCAACATAAACAATTTTTAAACCGAATTTACTAAAGGGGAAAAAATCGAAATATACACATGCATTTCGATTTCTTTACATGCAACCAAAATCTTAACTAAACATAGCTATTAATACATAATTTGGACTCAAGAACATCATCGTCGTCTCCGTCGGCTCGCCGGAGCTCATTGCCGACGACGGCATGGTTCGGAGGTGCCCGGAAAATCGGGTTTCCTTCAACAAACCTCACCAATACAAATCAAACAATCTCCTTATCACGGAATCATCACAAAACAAAGGTTCGGGATTGAATCAAAATCAAAATCGCCAAAATCCTTTGCATGCAAAACCGATACACACACATATACACACGGCCATACACTCACACACATACACGATTATATATATACATATAATCATCAATATCCATGAGAGAATGAGAGAGAATGAGAGAGAGATTTTACAAAGTGAGAGAGAGAGATTTTGCCGAGAGAAAAATCGAGAGAAAGAGAGAAGAGAGAGTTGAACGGCAAAGTGGAGAAAGGGGAAAATGGGTGCAGGGTTTTATAAGCCCCGGGGTAGAATAGTAATTAGCTAATTAAAATCTGATTTTTTTATAAACGAAAATCAACATAAATGCCTTTCTAAATTGCGAAATAATATAAAGGTAATATCTAAAAATCAAAATTTTATTTTTAAAACAACGAATACGAATTTACAAGCTCACCCATATTTTTAAAATAGTTTTATGATCAAAATTGAATTAAATATGAATTTTCAAAGTTTTGATCACATAAATGACATTTAACTCATAAAATCAGTTTTAAATCCTTAAAGTCAAAACTAAATTCCTCCATTAATTTTAGAAAATACTAGAATATAAACTAAAGGTTGTGAAAAAGATTTCACAATAAAAAGAGTCTCCGATGATTTTATAAAATTCCCGGAAGGTCAAAAAGAACTAATTTTTAATAAGAAATTCATATAAAATGCATTTAAAAGCATACACATATATTTTAATCCATACCATTCACCAAGTAGACATCTAATCATCACATTTTCAAATATCTACCTTTCACACAATATTCACATATCATAGATCTCAAACATTATTAAATATTAATACTGTACAAGCGTTTTTCTGAGTCGTTATAAAGTACATCTTGGAAGTAGAAATCATCTTGAAGTAGCTTTCCCTTTCCCTTATCCTTGTGAGTTCCAAAACCAGAAGCTCCTTGTTCATCTCCTCCTTTCTTCTCACCTTCCTTCTCCTTCTCCTTATTCTCCCCCTTAGTTGAGGAATCCTCTACAGATTTAACTTTATCAGTTTTAGGATCCTCCTTCTTCTTACTCCTTCTTTCTCCTTTATCTCCTCCTTCGTCGTTGTCATCATCATCCTCATCATCATCATCATCACCCTCAAAGAATTTCTTCTGTTCAGCAGTGGGTTGATGTGAATTCCTGATCATGTAGTATAGATGCTTCATGCCTTCATTCAGATGCTCCATCCCTCCTTTAATCTTTGAAAACCTTTGATCATTAAACCACTGATTTTCATCAACAGTTTGCCGAATTTAGTCCACTTGAGTAGAAATGGAAGCAATCTGCTTGACACTCTCTATTATCTCAGCATTTGAATTTGTAAGTCCAGAGATGTCTGAAGCCACTAACACCTGGGATTCCTGAATGGAGTTCATCTTTGGGAGTAGAGTCATCTTCAGACCTTCAATATCATCTTTAATGGTACCCAACTGATTTGTTATAGAGGTGGAAGAAGAAGACCGTTCAACCACTTGTGCTTTTAGAATATCTTTCTCAGCCCGGGTTTCTTGGAGTTGTTTCTGTAAAGAAGCTATCTAAGCTAACAACAAAGCAGTGTTTGTGTCAATGTGTGCACTCACCTCAATTTCTCTCAGTAGTGTTTCACTCAACTAACGTGCTAGTGTATCACTCTATGTTTGATTTTCACTTCTCACAACTAGTTGTCTATCCAGATTTTCTGATGATGTACCTTCAGGAAAAATCACCCTAGCCCCTTCTAGAGAGGTCAGTGGTGGTGCAATGGGAGTTCGCAAATCCGAATCCCTAGTGAAGTTTAACAAATCATTTTGATTTGAGAACTGAATTGCTTCAGAGTTAGACTCACCAGGTTGCCTTCCACTTTCTCCAGTATAAACTGCGAGTGGAAAATCCCTTAAGGGAGCCAGAGATGTTCCCTCTGGGAGGGGAGAAAATGATTCTATTTGAGTTGGCAAAGAATCAGATTTTCCCTTAGATGCCTGTGAAGGCACTTCTACCGTTACAATGGTAGGCACTGTATCATATCCTAAGTTCTCTCCTTACATGGTGTCCTGAGTGTCATCTAATAGTATGTTTTCTCCCATTGTGAGTAACGGGAGTGTGCGTGACTCAGTACAAGTTGCCATGGCACTTTGGCGAATTTCAATAGATTCACCCTGTTGAGAGCGTGTCTCTAGAGACTGTTGAATGGCCATTTCGAAATCCATTCCTGTTGGGAGGATACAGACGGGCTTACAGATATCTCCCTATATGTTCTTCTCTTCTTTGGAGGTGGAGATAGAGCCGTGAGATCACTCATGTAATCTTCATCACTACTACTTCTGTTTTTGACATTAAAACTAGGTTCAGGCTGATTGGTTAAAGAAGTTGACTCTGTGTTTGGCTCTATGGCCGGGGATAGAGTTTGTGGTTCTACAAACTCTTGGTCAACCCTATTAACCTCTTGGGTTTCAGCAACAGTGTCAGAAGAACCAGGGTTAGAAGTTATTACCTGAGGTGGAATGACTTCTGAAGTTCCAGCTGTTGTAACTATTCTTTGCCAGGAACCGGTGGTTCAAAAGATGGAAGATTGATGAAGTTTGTCATGAAAGTGGATATGAGAACTGGAACATTGAGAAATCTGAAGGATGTTTGTAACCTTTGAAAGAACCTTCTGTTAGTGGTCGGAGAAATGAAAAAGCGACCATTTCTGAAAAGTTCTTTATGTTCATCAGAAAGCAAAGAATTAATGACAAGTGATAGAAAACGAGGATAATAATATTTAACCTTTCTACCACTGTCAAATTCTCTTCTGGAATTGAACACCCTTCTTACAACAATATCCCAGAGAAGGTGGCCAAAATTAAGTCTTTTGTTGAAAACAATTGCAAAACCAATAACTTGTAAGAGATAAGGGATGTTTTGAAAGTTATTTTTGGTGCAATTGCCAAAGACCTTAGCCAAGGTATCAAAAAATAAATCTCACTCACAAACAAGATTCCCCTTGATCAACTTGGTCATGTTCAGGGGACCTTGATAGAGAATATTGGTGAAAATTTGAGTTAATTCACCATCAGTGGGCATTCTGTCAAAATTGTCCTGAGGAAAGTGCAAGACATTACAAAATGTTTCCTGAGTTATTGTGTACTGTGTGTCCTGAATAGTTAACGTGATAGTAGAAAAATCATCAGAGAATACAACAGTAGTGCAAAGAAGATATAAAGGATCAATTTTTAAATCAACATTCGAACAAATAGCAAAGTTAACACATGAATGTTCATTTAAAAAAGAAATCCAAGGCCTAAAACGTTTAAGAGAACACTTTAGGGGATCAAAATAGTCATGGTAATTAGTAAGAACGATCTCAAAATTCTGGGCCATTTTAACACAAAATAATTCAATTAATTTTAGATTAATTCAAATTTAGGGATTAAAATCCAGAAATTAAGAACTATATCAGAAATTAATTAAACGAGTGTTATGTGGATCCAATAAAAATAAAACCCAAAAAAAAATTGACAGCACTTCTTTACTTTAGAGAATAAAGAAGAAAACAAGAGAGAGGAGTAAACTTTGTAAAAACAAGGGTTTAAGAAGAATGAGTAAAAAAAAATGTACGGAAGGTATTTATAGGCAAACTCAGAATAGCTGGAATGACTACCGGGATGACTACTAGGTAGTCATACCGATAGTCATTCCAGTACAAAATTGGGAATGACTACAACACTAAACTGTTTTTACATTAAAAATAAATAAAAATAGAAACCTGTTTGAATTCTATTGGGATGACTACCAGGATGACTATGAGATAGTCATGCCGATAGTCATTCCAGTACAAAATACTTAATATTGAAAATTAAAACAGAAAAACTAATCTAAATTAAATAAAAGCGAATTAAATTGTAATGACAACTAGAATGACTATCCAAGATAGACATTCCGATAGTCATTCTAGTACAAACTAACACAAAATTAATCAACAAACACAACAACCTGTTAGTAAAAACAAAGAAAAATAACAGAATTAAAATAATATACCAAACTGTTCAGAAAAATGCAAATAAAATTCACACAACCTAATATTCACAGATTAAACAGTAAATAGAAGAATAAAATAAAGCAACATAGTGCGTGTTTGGGGAATCACAAAAAAGTTGATTTATACCTTAAAATAAGTAAGTGCAGTATAAGTGACAAGTTGATGAATTTTTATAAGTTATACGGGTGTTTGGATAAATTTACTTATAAGTTAGTGAAAAATTTGCTAAATTAAATTTGAAAAAATAATTTTTAAATACAATGATTTCAACACTTGTATTTTAAATTAAAAAAATATTTAAAAACACAAATGTAAAAATATAAAATATTAGAAAAATAAAGAAATCAAAGAATAAGTTGATAAGTTAAGTAAAATGTTGGTGATTTCTAACATTCAACTTATCAATTTATAAGTTATAAGTTATTAAATAAGTTGAGTACACAAACACCCATCATAAGCTCTTATCAACTTTAAATCAATAAAAAAGGTCAGCCGCCCATAATATTTCCAGAAAATGCATTAAATTTACAGAAAATGCATAATTAAGCAGAAAATTACAGAATATTATAAAAATGCAACAAAATAATATAAACCTGCAGTAAAAATTCAAACAACAATTTATACAATCTGAAACTAACTTAAATGATTCCAAATAATTAAATTTTCAATAAAAATAAATTTCTCCACTTAAAAAATATGAGAAAAATATTTTTAAAGAAAATAGATTATTCAAGAATATTTAAATTAACAAGCTTACAAATCAAACAGGAATAAGCAATATTTAACATTTAGTAGTAGCAAGAGAAAATTATTTTAGCTCAGAACAAACATAACAGAGATACAGTTAATCACTAAGACTGTTCAACATTCCCAATTTACCAACTAACCTGGTAAATGTGGATTCGTAAAGGGATTTAGTGAATATATCTGCAGTTTGTTCTTCTGTGGGTACAAAGTGTAACTCCACAGTTCCATTCATGACATGCTCTCTGATAAAATAATACCTTATGTCAATGTGCTTCGTTCTCGAGTGCTGAACATGGTTGTTGGAGATTGCTATGACACTTGTATTGTCACATAAAATTGGAATTTTGTCTAATACAAAGCCATAGTCCTTCAATTGATTCCTTATCCATAAGATCTGAGCACAGCAGCTTCCAGCAGCAATATATTCAGCTTCTACTGTTGAATTGGAAACTGTTTGTTGTTTCTTGCTATACAAGGAAATCAATCTACCTCTCAGGAATTGACAACTCCCAGAGGTACTCTTTCTATCCACAACACTACCTGCATATTCAGAATATGTATATCCAACAAGATTAAAACCAGAATCTTTAGGGTACCAAATACCTAAATTAGGTGTACCCTTAAGATATCTCAAGATTCTTTTAACAACAAAGAGATGTAAATCTCTAGGATCCACTTGGAACCTTGCACATAAGCATGTAGCATACATAATATTTGGTCTACTTGCACTAAGATAGAGTAAGGAGCCAATCATACCTCTATAGCTTGTAACATCTACCTTGATAGAATTATCACAAGCTCCAAGTTTGACAGCTGTTGAAGATGGAGTCCTAGCTGATGCTGAATCCTCCATGTGATATTTATTGAGGAGTTCTTTGAGACACTTGGATTGTCAGAGATGGAAGCTAGGTCGAGATATGATCTTGAAGTAGCTTCCGGATACGAACTCGCAAATTGGTTGTGAACTCTTACATGAAAAGGTTGGATATCAGATTGTTTGAAATCTACTTCATGTTAAAGATTGTTGAGACGATTTCCTTCTTAGAGAGCTCTGTTCTTCAGACTGGTAATGGTTCTGAAATCAAGTAGTGAGAGATGAACCATGCCATCAAGAAGAAGTTTGTTAGTGAGTGATAGCATAATTAGTCAAAGTCTAAGTTTGACTCTAATAGCAAAAAAGGTTTGCAACCACTAAACTAAGGAGGTTATTGGAAGATCAACTACAAGAGTTGTTTTGTAGAGTTGAAGAATTAGAGAAGTTTAGGGGGACTGAAACTTCTCATTATGAAAAAGGGACTATAGAATAGAGGTAATGGAAATCCAAATCACTGTAGGCTTAGTCTCAAAGTGAGAAGAGTATCCGCTTATTCATGGTGATGGTTTATAAGAACCATATGATTATAGAATCGCAATATGCAACCGATACTTGTCTCACTAGGAAAACCATTGTATCCCAATTTTCTTGAAATAGGGATAAAGTGAGCTACGGAAGTGTTAAAATTTGTACACATAATTATATGTGCACCAATGATAACACATGTTAGAGAAGGATTTACACGCTTCATTAGAATTCACGGATATGATCCGGATTCAGATTTATGTATTTGGTACAATGCAAATCTGAATCTTTTGCAGTAATTCAAAATGAATAATAATGAAATACAAAACAAACAAGCAAGTGTTGGGACTCTTCGATAAGATCAAAGAGATATACACTTGAGTGAGTGTTTTGAGATTATCTCAAATCTTTAGTTTAAAGCTTCACGTTGGACATATCCTGAGATTCTACAGGTGAATGTATGAAGGAACGAACGAACTTTGTTAGACATCGTTCGGTTCATGTTAAGCTAAATTGATCTTCTAATATATGTTTAGAGTTGAATTTTATAATTATCAGTATATCTGTTGAATATAGTATCTTCTTAATATGTTCCTAAATTCTCATATGAGATATGTAGTGCAAGGAACACAAGTCTTAAACTTATTAAGATTTGGGATGTCTAGCTTATGTCAAAATGTTTAATTTGATAAGCTAGATGGTAGATCCAAAATGTAAGTTTGTGAGATATCCTAATAATAGTCAAGGATATCGGTTGAATATTCTACTAAATATAGTGTGTATGACATACTGTCTGCTTAGAGGAATTGTTCATTCTAGAAGGGTTCAGTGGGAGGAAGGTTGAACTTAACTAAGTTCAAGCACCATATATTACAAAGGTTCTATAGGAAGAACATTTTCAGACAGGATAATCTTTTTTAGGTTAGCTTAAGTATAGGTTTTGATATTTTATCAACAACCTGAGAGGTTGACTACCTTGTCATTAAGAATGACAATGAGGTGTCAATTATATGATAATGAACTTATGACCTATACTAAAGCTATGAGTTATGACTCGGAGAAATGGCATAGTACCATGAAATCCGATATAGATTCCATGTACATCAACTAAGTACGGACTATGGTTGAGGACCTAAAGGTGTCATAACCGGAAGGGTACAAGTGAGTCTATAAAAGGGAGATTGGAGTGATTGGCTGGGTAAAGACCTATAAGTCCTTGATTATTGTGAAAGGATTCAATCAAAGCAAAGAGATTGACTTTGATGAAAAAATTTCACATGAAGTAGTGCTCATGTCTATTCGGATTTTGTTTGCAATTGCGGCTAATAATGACTATAATATCTAATAATGGTCTAACGGTCGACCCTCCTCGATAAGAAACTTGAAGAGGATATGTAGTTGACACAATTAGAGGGATTTGTTGCTATGAGTACCAAAATCTATGGTCTAATAGCCACGACAATCCATTTATGGATTGAAGCAAGCTTCTCAATGATCGAACATCTGTTTTGATGAGACAATCAAATAGTTTGATTTTATCAAAGATAATGATGTATCATGGATCTACAAGAAGGTTAGTGGGAGCGTGATGACATTCCTAATCATGTATGTGGATGACATACTTATGATAAGGAATGATGTATCGACGCTAAAATTAGTCAAAGTGTGCTTATCTAGCATATTATCTATAAAGGACTTGGGAATGGCTTCCTATGATATAGGAATGAGAATTTATAGGATAAACCAAATATTGGGCTAAACCCAAATTGTGTACATCATTTATATGCTAAGATGTTTAGCATAAATAACTCCAAGAAGTTACTTGAATTGTCAAGTAACGGAGTTACTTTCTCCAAGATAGTGTCTTTCTACGACATCTGAGGAGAAATGACGTATGAGTAAGATTTATTATGCTTTGGCAAACGGATCTATCAAAATACCGGATGTATTGTACAAGACTTGATGATCGCTAACTCACTAGGCGAGATACGCGAACACTAGTCTAGTCCTTGAGAAGCGCGATAGTAAGCTGGAAGAATGTCCTTAAATACTTCGGAATAGTTGAGGACATCTTTCTTGATTATGGTGGGTCCAAAATGAAAATCGAGCGTTATAAACACTATGATTTTCTTAGGATAAAAGTGATAGGAAATCCATGTCAAGAATAAGTGTTAATTCTGAATGGATGAGCGGTTTGTTGGAAGAATTCCAAGTAGTTTAAGATAACTGATTCCATAGTGGAAGCAATTTATGTATATAGCTAGAAGTGAAGCTGCAAATGAGGTTCTTTGGATAGCGAAACCTGTTTTCGGTGGTTAGACATGGTTCCTAGCATAGGATTTATATTGTTGTATCGGTACAACATATGGTAGTAGCGTAGGCTATGGAACTTAGGTTTAATCAGGGATTCAAGATCCAAGTTGCGGCACTTTCATATGATATATGAGATCGTTGAAAGTAGAAATGTTTAAGTCAATATTGACTTGACACCCATAACAACATAGTAAAGACCATTTACTAAACCGTTATTTGAAAATCACTTTGTTCTCTATTAGGAGAAGTTGTGTATGAGATACCAATGTGATTGATTTTAGTACAAGTGGGAGATTGAAAGATGTGTGTCCTAAATCCAATCATGGATGATGAGTTAGGAGACACTTTGTTCAATCTGATTCAAGTTTGTTTAATTTAATTAAATGGTAATATGTTTTACAACGGGCTTTTTCTATTTAAAGTGTTTAATTAGATGATCCATAATTTAGAGTAAAGATTTAATGGATTATGATGAGATCATGATAATGAGACTTTAAAGATGATAACTCTAAAGTTAAATAGTTCCTGGTCGTAGGATAATTAATTGGTACTTAATTAATCCTCAAAGATCGGTACATACTATGTTTGCTTCATTATGAAGGATGTCTGTTCTCATAGGCATTTGTGTGGTGACACTATAGCTAGTATGTGGGTGCTTATTATAGAATAAGTTCACTGAACATGACTCAAATAGTTGAACAACTAATGGAGTTCACTCATGTGTCAGTAGTTGTTCATATAGTGATGGTTGTACAAGTGTCCTTTGACTTGAGATCATCATAGTCATCTTGTGTACACTGAACTATACTTTGGTTTAGCTCTTAGTCTCGAGGGACAATAATTAGTGCTCTTCTAGGTATAGGAATTTGTGCACGAAGATAGTGAATGATCAATAATGGATCTGCCCCTTCCAGTGAAGGAAGAGAATGTCCTATGTTATTCCATTTATGCTAGTTCAGGAATCTCTGGCCAGAGTGAATGAAATTAGAAAGAAGTTTCTAATTTGCATTAATCGGAACTAAGCATAGTGAATAGGAAAGCATATGATTAAATTAGATAGGCTTGACACGAGATCCATGCCTTATATTTAATCGAGACATTGTTGGGTAGAAGGAATTAATTGTACGGTAACAATTCACTGAATAGGTTCTTGGTATTCTAAGAAGTGAATTCATATTATCCGGATAGTCGTGATATGCTGAGAAGTATCACTCACGATGTAGAATAAATATGATTAATTTATTAATCGTATTTAATGAATTAGAAGAATTCATATAAATAATAATAAAATAGTTTTATTATTATTTATTTCTACTACCGGCTTAATATTGAACCTACAGGGTCACACCATAAAAGAGAATGATTTGATGGTGAAGGAATTAATTAATAATGGCTAGTCATTATTTATTTATGAAATAAATATTTGATTAGCATTTTTTATAATCAATTAAATATGATTTAATATATTATAAATTAAATAAGAAAAGTTCTTAATATTATTAATTAAGAATTTAATTTGAGAAATTAAATTTAGTGAGAGAATTATTTTCTAAAGAGTTTAGAAAAAGAATTAATGATTAAAATAGTTTTAATTATTAATTAATTGATTAATGTGATTAATTAATTATAGGGTTAGTAATAATAATATTTTATTGGAAAATATTCAGCTGATAATTTGCCTATAAATATATTGTTATAAACCCTATAGCCCGGAATCCTAATTTTATAAGAAAGAAAAATAGAGGCAACCCTAATTCTCTCTCAAGCCTTCATCCTCTCTCCATTGATTCAAACTCTTGGTGGATACCGGTGGAGTGCTTCACATATTGAGGAGCAGCTGCTAAGAGTCTCTTTTCATCATCTTTGGATCGCTTTTAAAGGTTAGTAATCGATTCTTTAATTTTATCCATGAATCGTATGCGTTTTTATGGGTTATGTATATAAATTATTGTTATCCTTGCTTCCGCGTATACAATAAAACCCAACACTAACTCCAACACTTGGATCACCAATGATCAGCTCAAAAGGATGAGTTCTATTCCAAACAATTTGTCTTGGAAGATTTGATCTTGATGATTCGCCTTGTTCTGCATTCTAATGTTGTGAATGACTAGTTGACCCTTCATTCCCCCCCCCCCTCCGAGTTGTTGCTTGATTGCCTTGATGAGTCTTCTCCAGTGTTGGTGGTATCTCCATTGTTACCAATGTTTCCACCACCACCACCATGATCATTATCATCATTATTATTATCATTACCACTAACAATCTCAGGTGGAGCTTCATTATCTGATTCTGAGTATGGAAAGTTATCAAACTTCAGTTCTTCGGATGAATCTTCTGTTTGGATACATGGGAGCTTAGTGTCATCAAATGTAACATTGACACTTTCCTTCACTTGGTGACTGTCAATCATGTACACCCTGTAAGATCTTCTAGAGTAACCAACAAAAATAGCTTCATATGCCTTGGCCTCAAACTTGCAATCTTCATTAAGTCCTTGTTGATTAAAGTTCGATTCTGAGTATAACAAGCAGTATTTACAGCTTTAGCCCAGAAGTATATTGGAAGTCTTGATTCACTTAACATAGTTCTTGCAGCTTCAATCAATGTACGATTCTTCCTTTCTACCACTCAATTCTGTTGAGGAGTTCTAGGGGCTGAATACTGTCTTGTTATTCCTTTATCTGCACAAAAGTCATTTAGGACTGTATTTTTGAATTCAGTTCCATTATCTGACCTTATAGCTCTAACAGGGAATCTAGAATCCAGCTCAATCAAATTCACGTGATCAATCACCATCTGTGGGGTCTCATCCTTGGAATGTAGGAATAAAACCCATGTATATTTGGAATAGTCATCAACAATCACAAGTACATATTGTTTCTTTGACATAGACATCACATTAACTGGACTAAACAATTCCATGTGCAGTAGCTGATGTGGTTCAGTTATTGATGATGTGTTAGTGCCCTTGTGAGATGCTTTCTTTGACTTTCCTTTCTGACAAGCCTCATACAGTCCTTCCTGTGTAAATTCCATTTGAGGTAGACCTCTCACCAATTCCCTCTTGACTAGGGAGTTCATTGTTTTGAAGTTCAGGTGAGACATCTTCTTGTGCCATAGCCAACTTTCATCTGATGAAGCTTTAGAATAAAAACAATTAACTTCATCTTTGCATCCAGAGTACATATCAGCTATGAACAAGTCCCCTTTCCTTACTCCTTGAAGAGCAGGCTTTCCATTATTCTTGTGAAGGATCTAACACTTCTCTTTCTCAAAGGAAACAACATATCCTCTGTCACAGAATTAACTGATGCTGAGAAGATTGTGCTTCAGACCTTCCACAATGGATACATCTTGAATGATAACATTTCCTGATTCCAAACACCCATATCCTCTAGTTATACCTTTGCTGTTATCTCCAAAGGTAACTTCTGGGCCAGCTTTCTCAACCATATTTGATAGCAGGGCTCTATCTCCGGTCATATGCCTTGAACAACCGCTGTCCAGAATCAAAACAACACGGTTTACCTGTACCACACCCTGCAATATCAAATTGATTAGTCCTTCCTCGGAACCCAAACTTGATTGGGTCCGGCATACTTAAAGAACTGGCCTTTGTCAGGCAAAACAACATTCTTAACTTTAACTACTTCAACCACTTTAACAGAAGAACGTTTCCATTTATAGCCAGCCTTAACACTGAGTAGGCTTAGGGATAAATGAATCCACTCTAGCCTTGGGAGGACTAGCAGTCTTAGCTCTAACATGCTTCTTATTATTAACATGTTGACGTGGAGCAGTCTTATCATCAAATACATACTTACTATTAAAATAAACATACATAACATTAAATGCACAAGACATGCAATTTACCACACCACATGCTTTATGAGACAGATTAATAGCAGGCATGTTAGTTCTACTGTTGTTATGATCCACTTTATGAATGTCTGACTTAGTCTCTGTTGCTGAAACAACTTTGACATTATTCTCAGACATACATTTATTGGAATTAGCAAGTTCATAAGCAAGTTCATCAACACGCATTTCCTCTTGGATAATAATGGAATATTCATTCAGAGGTTCTACCAAGGATTCTTTAAAGAAAGGTGTTTTAATACCCTTAAGCACATATGGTACACCCATTTCTTTAGTACTGACTCTATTAGGGGTGTTAATGCTTGATTCTCCAATAGACTCATTATAGTCAAAACCTATTCCTACAGTTTGACCAATAACTTGTTTATTGATGATCTCTTTAGCAGTCTTACATGAATTATAGTAAGCATTAACCTTGGTTTCAAGTTCAGTGATCTGATCCTTCAGAATGGTTTCTAATTGAATATAGCAATTAACTCTATTCTCAAGAAAAGCTATCTTCTTAGTGAGTTCATCTTGATTAACATGCACAAGTCTTAATTCTTTGACCTCCTTTTCAAGAGCAGTGTTCAAAAGAATTATTCTATCATTTTCACTGCGTGCACAAGATACAGTACTACTAAGATGATAAATCATTTCAGAGTCAGTGAACTTTACCTCAGACATGAAAGATGAAGTGTTGCCTTCATTAGCCATCAGTGCTAGATTTCCCACTTCACCATCTTCTTCATCATTATCCGTATCATCCCAACTTTTTCCCTCGACAAGATAAGCTTTCCCAATCTTATTCTTCTTTCTAGAATCATATGAGTTCCTCCTCACTTTCTTTGCCTTTTTGTATTCTCTAGCAAAGTCACCCAACTCATTACAATTGTAGCATCTGATTGTGCTTCTGTCCACGGTTCCAGTTTTATAGCCACCCCTTATGCTATTTCAGGAAGAAGAACCACCTCTCTGAAACTTGGGCTTGAACTTAAGATTAGGGTTCCTTCTGAATCTGAAGTTCCCAAACTTCTTCACTATCATTGCCATTGACTCATCCTCCAGCTGTTCAAGTTCCTCCATTGAATAGAAGTCACCACCAGATTGACTTGTGGAAGTTAAGCCATATTCAGCTACAATAACATCCGTGTCAGAACTGGAAGGTTGAACAACCTTCACTTCCAGTTTCTGTGGGACTTTTGCCACTAGTGCAATAGTAGTACTAACTATCTTCCCTATTCCATATATTTCCTTCTGCTGAATCTGTTCCAGCTCACAAGTCTTCCGAACACCATAGAGTCTTTCCAAAGAAATCTCACCTAGATCTCTTGCTTCTATAATTGCTGATATTCTGTGCTCCAGATGAGATAGAAGTGTCAGAAGAAACTTCTTGTTAATCTCCTTGATAGTGTATAATATCCAAAAAAAATTATATAATAATAACAATAAAAAAAATTTAGATTTAGAATAAAAAAATTGGAATTAAAATTTGAAATTATGATCCATTTATATTTATTTGTTAATTAGAAGAAAAAGTAATTAGATTAGAAAGATGGGGTTATTATAAAATTTATATATACTTATTTATTCCCCTTAAAACAAACACATACAATATTATTATTAAAACCCTAGGACTACTAGGGACTACCAGGCTGCTGAGAGGGAGGAACATAGGAAGAGACATGCAGAAAGTCGTAGGAAAACGGAGGACTGGCTCAAGATTATTTGTTTTCAAACTTGCAATCGTAACAGGTAAATAGATGCGTATTGATATTAGTTAGATAGTATAATCACTAGAATCTCAAAGACTATTGTTTAATTGTTTAAATTTAATTATCATGTCGCAGAGGTTATACCTTATTTGGGCCATGATGTATACACAAAAAGGAAACTAATATATGTGTACTGGTTATATATTTTCAAACCATGTATTTTACCATGTTGCCATGACTACAAGCTATTAGTTTTTCTGGTGATGATTTTCAGTTTGTTAAATTCGTTCTCAAACATATAGGCCAGGGTTTTAAAAACTAATCATGACCTTAATGTGTCATGTGCGTGGGTTTTAGACTTGGAGTCAAAATAATGATTTTATATATCAAGGTAAACACCTTTAGTCTAGCTAATTACTGAGCAGATGTTAGTTAGTATTTAATAATATAAAAAGAAAACATCACAGGTTATGTAAAATTGATACATGTAGTCGGCAATAGTTAATATGTTAATAAGTTAGTATTAACTACTGTTATAGATTATTAATATAATAGCAGGAATGAATCTATTCATTAAATATAAAATGAAATGTATATTAATGTTAAATTATATTTTTGTATTTAGATTGGGAGTCAGAGTTTAGCGGGATCGTTTGCAAATTTTGTTAATATTTTTAATTGCTATATTCGAGGTACAGATTCTCTCCTATTTTTATTCAGCGCTACTCCTCTTAGAAATATTTAAATTAAATTCGTTTTGACCTCAAATCTGTTCATTTGATTTTGATCATTTTGATTCTGAAAATTTGTTCTGACTCTGAAAAATATTTTTATATCTGTTTCAAAATATTTAAATATCTGTTTCTGCAATTTTCTGATATTGCGTATATTTTATATATGTTGGAAATATTGAAAATATCTGTTTCTGTGATTTTAAAGGTTTTGCGAAATTTGTTATTTGAACCCTTAGTGATATAGGGTATACCGAGTTAACCAGCTGTAGGGGTACTACAACCATGTCATTGCGGCACCAGTGACATGACACTTCCATGGCAGTGTGATTGGTCATGGCGTATCCTTCTGTTCTGATAGCTCAGGAGGCGAGCTTTTGCGCATTTGATATTTGTTTTAGGATACGTGGGTGCACCCAGATTTTATGATTTGTGATTTGATTTGACGGTGACGTTGTATATGCCGTACACGTTATCCGATTTGTTGCACACATTAGGTACCCTATGATGTGTGTATTTGTATCTGTTCTGTTCTGATCTCGGTATGAAATATCCTAACCCCTCGTTGTTTCAGCCATATTTATTTTTAGATAAATGTTTCATTATAAACTGTCAAATATGAATATCTGTTTTCTGTTTTATAAACTGTATTCCAAATCCGTACTGGGCGATTGGCTCATGCCGTATTCTGTTTCTGGCAGGTGCTTAGGGGGGTCTGGGACTGTGTGATGGAGAGCCACCCCTTTATATCATTGATTAGGATTTGCAGACTTCTATCGCTATTTAGACTTGAATATTATTTTAGAGATTTTGGTTTTTCATATTTATTGCTTGAAACCGTTTTGGAGGTTTAATATTATCTTGGAGATTATTAGACTGTTTAATTATTATTTAGAGATTATTTAGTGCTCTGTTTGCAGGTTTAATGTTTAATAAGTAGTCCCTCATTTAGATATATATGGGGGTGTTACAAAGATGGCATCAGAGCTAGGTTCTTTCTTGTAGAAAACCTATTTAGGTTGACCTGTGAGATTGGGTAGACGTTAGGATGGGTGCTCTATTTCAAGCTCATTTCATTTTGCTCTATTCTATTGACTTCTGTTTTTAAATCACTTCTGTTTATCTATTCTTGTTATCTTCATTCGTCCGTTATCTTATATTGTAGATGCCTCCTAGACGTAATCGAACTACTAATCAGACTAACTTGGGTGTTAGCCAAGCTGAGTTAGCTGCGATGATAGGTCAAGCGGTGGCTCAGGGTATACAGCAAGCTATGGCAAATCAGAATAATCAGAATAATCAGAACAATCAGAATGATCAAGGGAATCAAGATGGTCAGAATAATCAGAATGATCAAGGACATCAGCAAAATCCGGAGGGTCAGGGTAATCCGGTGGAGCCATTTGTATGGTTAGAGAGATTTGTTAAGCAGAAACCAGAATCTTTTCATGCACCACAGACTCCTATTGATGCTGAGAATTGGATTGTTCATCTTGAGAAGATTTTTGATGCTTTGGGTTGCAATGAGATCCATAAGGTAAAATTGGTTGTGTATAAGTTAGAGGGGGATGCTCAGCGATGGTGGAGAGGTGTGAAGGATACTAGGGGTGAGGAGTTTACAGAGACATTGGTTTGGCAGGGATTTAAGGAAGTTTTCTATGAGCAGTACTTTTCTAATGCAGACAGAGAGGCATATTTGAGGGAGTTTCATTCTATCTCGCAGAACTTCGATGAGAGCCTTACTGACTATATGGAGAGGTTTATCAGGTTAGCAGGATTTGCTGGGACAGTTGCAGGGACTGCTACACAGCAAGCTGAAAAATTTAAATGGGGACTGAGGCCTAATCTGAGGGGTTCTATCATTTCACTAAAGTTTCCTAATGTGGCGGAGGTGGCAGATGCAGCTAAGGATATTGAGAAGGAGCGTACTGAGTATAGAGCTTCCAGGTTTCAGAATGATCGTAAGAGGCCTAGAGATGATCAGAGTTCTATACAGGGTAAACAGTGGAATGGAGGTCAAGGTAATCAGCAGGGACAGTGGCGTGGAAGATACCAGAATCTGAGGACTCAGTCGACTTACGGTCAGAATCAGTATGGTGGTCAGAAGCAGAATCAGAATCAGAATCAGAAGTTTCAGCGGTTTCAGCAGCAGCAGCCTAGGCAGTGGCAGAATCGTCAACAAGGGCAGAATCGTCAACAGGGGCAGAATCGTTATTCAGTGTATGGGGGCAACCCCAATATGATTCCGGTGGCTCCTTGTGTTACATGTGGTGGATATCATCCAGGGAGAGCTTGTTATAAACAGTCTGGGGCATGTTTCTTATGTGGTTCGATGCAGCATAGGGCTAAGGATTGTCCGACATTGCGGAACACTGGTGGTGGAGGTAGTGGTAGTGGTGGTCAGCAGAATCAGAAGAATCCTTCAGGCAGAGTGTTTGCATTGACTGGTAATCAGACAGCAGCTCATTCAGGTACCGTTTCAGGAACACTTCTTGTTGGTAGACGTGATGCTTATGTGTTATTTGATACTGGTTCGACTCATTCTGTTGTGTCTTTATCGTTTGTTCGTCATCTTGGTGTTCTTCCATCGTTATTATATCCTCGTATGTCTATTTCTACCCCAATGGGGAATTCTGTTATTATTTCTGATGTGTACCGAGAGTGTCCGATAGCTGTTGGGGATAGAAATTGTAAGGTTAACTTGCTTCCGATGGAGATGCATGACTTTGACATTATTTTGGGTATGGATTGGTTGAGTGAACATCGAGCTACAATTGATTGTCAGGGGAAGAGGGTGATCTTTGGGGATGCAGATAAACCAGAATTTGTATATCAGGGATCTCAACCGAAAGGAGAGATTAAAATGATTTCAGCTCTAAAGGCGAGTAAACTTTTATCTAAGGGGTGTGATGGCTATCTTGCTTTCGTGAAGGATACGTCTAAGAACGAACCTCGTATCAAGGATTATCCAGTTGTGAATGAATTTGCAGACGTGTTTCCCGATGAGCTACCAGGTTTGCCACCACAGCGAGAGGTGGAGTTTACTATTGAACTTGTTCCAGGTGCAGAGCCTATTTCTAAGGCGCCGTACCGAATGGCACCACTAGAGTTGCAGGAATTGAAAGAGCAGTTGCAGGAGTTGTTGGATAGAGGATTTATTAGGCCAAGTGTATCTCCGTGGGGTGCTCCAGTGTTGTTTGTGAAGAAGAAGGATGGTTCTATGAGGTTGTGTATTGACTACAGGGAGTTGAATAAGGTGACTATCAGAAATAGGTATCCTTTGCCACGTATTGATGACTTGTTCGATCAGTTGCACGGGGCGAAGTACTTTTCGAAGATAGATTTGAGATCGGGTTACCACCAGTTGCGAGTAAGGGATGAAGATATTCCGAAGACAGCATTTCGTACTCGTTACGGGCATTATGAGTTTCTTGTGATGTCCTTTGGGTTGACGAATGCTCCAACGGTATTTATGGATTTGATGAATCGTGTCTTTCATGATTATTTGGATAAGTTTGTTGTCGTCTTTATCGATGATATCTTGATATACTCTAGGAGTAAGGAGGAGCATGAGGAGCATTTGCGTACTGTACTTGAGATCTTGAGGCAGAAGAAATTGTTCGCAAAATTTTCAAAGTGTGACTTCTGGTTAGAGCATGTTGTGTCTGCTAGAGGGATTGAGTTGGATCCTGCGAAAGTCGAGGCTATCACTAATTGGCCGAGACCTAGCAATGTGACAGAAGTGAGGAGTTTCTTGGGTTTGGCAGGTTATTATAGGCGCTTTGTGGAGGGTTTTTCGTCCATAGCTTTGCCGATGACTCAACTGATGAGAAAGGGTGTTAAGTTCGAGTGGAATGATGATCGTGAGAAGAGTTTCCAAGAGTTGAAGAAGAGATTGGTGACGGCTCCTATACTTGTGTTGCCATCAGGGAGTGGAGGATATCAGGTTTATAGTGATGCTTCTAAGAGAGGATTGGGTTGTGTTCTTATGCAGCATGGGAAGGTGATTTCTTACGCTTTTAGGTAGCTTAAACCCTATGAGGTAAACTATCCTACGCATGACTTGGAGTTAGCAGCAGTGGTCTTTGCTTTGAAGATTTGGAGGCATTATTTGTATGGAGAGACTTGTGATATCTTCACTGATCACAAGAGTCTTAAGTACATTTTTACTCAAAAGGAGCTTAACATGAGACAACGAAGGTGGCTTGAACTTCTTAAGGATTATGATGCTAATATTCAGTACCATCCAGGGAAGGCAAATGTTGTGGCAGACGCTCTTAGTAGGAAGAACTTAGGGAGTGTTGCACCTCTAATTACTCAGCCGCATCTTATTTCAGACATGGAGCGCTTTGGTATTGAGTTGTATGTTAGAGGATCAAGTGGTAGCATTGCTAGTTTGAGAGTGGAACCAAATCTGGTTTCAAGGGTCAAGGAAGCTCAAAAGAAAGATACAGGTTTGGATGTTATTAGATCGGAGGTGGCAGCTGGTAAGCAAAAAGATTTCCGTGTTGATGATGAGGGTGTGTTATGGTTGGGTAGTAAATTGTGTGTGCCTGCAGACTTGGCGATTCGTGAAGAAATTTTGACCGAGGCTCATAGTTCTTCATTCTCTATTCATCCAGGTTCCACTAAGATGTATAGAGATTTGAAGGAGCACTTCTGGTGGAGTAGAATGAAAGGAGACATAGCAGAATTTGTAGGAAAATGTCTTATATGTCAACAGGTGAAGATAGATCATCAGAGGCCTAGTGGATTATTGCAGCAGTTAGATATTCCAGTTTGGAAGTGGGAAAACATTACTATGGATTTTGTGACTCATTTGCCGAGAACCTTCGGGAAGAACGATGTTATATGGGTGGTGGTTGACATACTTACTAAATCAGCTCATTTCTTGCCTATTAGAGAGACTACTCCTGTTCATGAGTTGGCAGAGATTTTTCAGTGGGATATTGTTAGACTTCACGGTGTGCCTGTGTCGATAGTTTCTGACAGGGATACGAGATTTACATCACGTTTTTGGAAGGGATTTCAGCAGGCTTGGGGTACGAGGCTTAATTTTAGTACAACTTTTCATCCGCAGACTGATGGACAGTCAGAGAGGACGATTCAGACATTGGAGGATATGTTGAGGGCTTGTGCTTTGGAGTGGACAGGTGATTGGGATAAATATTTGTATCTTGTTGAGTTTGCGTATAATAATAGTTGGCACGCGAGTATTGGTATGCCACCATTTGAGGCTTTGTATGGTAGGAGGTGTAGAGCACCGTCTTGTTGGGATGAGGTTGGTGAGAGAGTCATTGAAGGGCCGGAGCTAGTTAGAGTCACTAATGAGAAGGTGGAGCAGGCTAAGGAAAGTTTGAAGGAGGCTCGATCACGTCAAAAGAGTTATGCGGATCAACATAGAAAGTTTGGTGGATTTGAACCTGGTGATCATGTATTCTTGAAGGTGTCGCCTTGGAAGGGTGTTAAACGTTTTGGCATGAAAGGGAAGCTTAGTCCGAGATATGTTGGTCCTTTTGATGTTATAGAGAAAGTAGGCGAAGTGTCTTATAGGGTTGCGTTACCACCACAGTTATCGCATGTCCATAATGTATTTCACGTGTCTGTTCTGAGGGGCTACAAGTATCATCCGCTTCACGTAGTTCAATATCCATTGTATAAGATTAGAGAGGATCTTTCTTGTGAGGAGGAAGCGGAAGCTATCCTAGCTCGAGAGGAGCGAGTTATGAGAAAAAGTACTATTCCGTTTGTGAAAATCTTGTGGAAAAATCATTCGGAGAGAGAGGCTACTTGGGAATTAGAAGGATCTATTCGTGAGAGATATCCGCACTTATTCGATTCAGGTACGAGTTTTAGTTTCGTTTGATTCCGGGGACGGAATCCTTTTTAAGGGGGTACATATATAATATCCAAAAAAAATTATATAATAATAACAATAAAAAAAAATTTAGATTTAGAATAAAAAAATTGGAATTAAAATTTGAAATTATGATCCATTTATATTTATTTGTTAATTAGAAGAAAAAGTAATTAGATTAGAAAGATGGGGTTATTATAAAATTTATATATACTTATTTATTCCCCTTAAAACAAACACATACAATATTATTATTAAAACCCTAGGACTACTAGGGACTACCAGGCTGCTGAGAGGGAGGAACATAGGAAGAGACATGCAGAAAGTCGTAGGAAAACGGAGGACTGGCTCAAGATTATTTGTTTTCAAACTTGCAATCGTAACAGGTAAATAGATGCGTATTGATATTAGTTAGATAGTATAATCACTAGAATCTCAAAGACTATTGTTTAATTGTTTAAATTTAATTATCATGTCGCAGAGGTTATACCTTATTTGGGCCATGATGTATACACAAAAAGGAAACTAATATATGTGTACTGGTTATATATTTTCAAACCATGTATTTTACCATGTTGCCATGACTACAAGCTATTAGTTTTTCTGGTGATGATTTTCAGTTTGTTAAATTCGTTCTCAAACATATAGGCCAGGGTTTTAAAAACTAATCATGACCTTAATGTGTCATGTGCGTGGGTTTTAGACTTGGAGTCAAAATAATGATTTTATATATCAAGGTAAACACCTTTAGTCTAGCTAATTACTGAGCAGATGTTAGTTAGTATTTAATAATATAAAAAGAAAACATCACAGGTTATGTAAAATTGATACATGTAGTCGGCAATAGTTAATATGTTAATAAGTTAGTATTAACTACTGTTATAGATTATTAATATAATAGCAGGAATGAATCTATTCATTAAATATAAAATGAAATGTATATTAATGTTAAATTATATTTTTGTATTTAGATTGGGAGTCAGAGTTTAGCGGGATCGTTTGCAAATTTTGTTAATATTTTTAATTGCTATATTCGAGGTACAGATTCTCTCCTATTTTTATTCAGCGCTACTCCTCTTAGAAATATTTAAATTAAATTCGTTTTGACCTCAAATCTGTTCATTTGATTTTGATCATTTTGATTCTGAAAATTTGTTCTGACTCTGAAAAATATTTTTATATCTGTTTCAAAATATTTAAATATCTGTTTCTGCAATTTTCTGATATTGCGTATATTTTATATATGTTGGAAATATTGAAAATATCTGTTTCTGTGATTTTAAAGGTTTTGCGAAATTTGTTATTTGAACCCTTAGTGATATAGGGTATACCGAGTTAACCAGCTGTAGGGGTACTACAACCATGTCATTGCGGCACCAGTGACATGACACTTCCATGGCAGTGTGATTGGTCATGGCGTATCCTTCTGTTCTGATAGCTCAGGAGGCGAGCTTTTGCGCATTTGATATTTGTTTTAGGATACGTGGGTGCACCCAGATTTTATGATTTGTGATTTGATTTGACGGTGACGTTGTATATGCCGTACACGTTATCCGATTTGTTGCACACATTAGGTACCCTATGATGTGTGTATTTGTATCTGTTCTGTTCTGATCTCGGTATGAAATATCCTAACCCCTCGTTGTTTCAGCCATATTTATTTTTAGATAAATGTTTCATTATAAACTGTCAAATATGAATATCTGTTTTCTGTTTTATAAACTGTATTCCAAATCCGTACTGGGTGATTGGCTCATGCCGTATTCTTTTTCTGGCAGGTGCTTAGGGGGATCTGGGACTGTGTGATGGAGAGCCACCCCTTTATATCATTGATTAGGATTTGCAGACTTCTATCGCTATTTAGACTTGAATATTATTTTAGAGATTTTGGTTTTTCATATTTATTGCTTGAAACCGTTTTGGAGGTTTAATATTATCTTGGAGATTATTAGACTGTTTAATTATTATTTAGAGATTATTTTAGTGCTCTGTTTGCAGGTTTAATGTTTAATAAGTAGCCCCTCATTTAGATATATATGGGGGTGTTACATAGTGTAGTGCTTTCCATGGAGATTCAGATCATTGATTAATTTATTGTATCTCTCAAAAACCTCAGAGGTACCTTGACCAGGGTTTGATCTGAAGTGTTCATATGAAGACGTGAGAATTTCCATCTTATTCTCTATAACTTCCTCTGTCCCTTCATTGATAATCTCAATCGTATCCCAAATGTGTTTGGCAGTAACACAATTTAAGACATGATTATGCATGATAGGATCAAGACAATCAACCAGAATTAACTATAAACAGGCATCCAGGAAAGCCTCCTCTTTTTCATCTGTTGTGTAGTCCTTGGGATGCTTGGGGTACATCCTAGCAGCTTGAGTAACAACGTTATTCATAATCTGCTCTTCCTCTACAATCATAGGAAGTCTTGGTCCATTCTTCAGCACATCAAGATATTTAAAATTGGCCACTTGAAGAAACAGGAGCATCTTCTTCTTCCACATAGGATAATGCTCCTTGCTGAACATGGGGATTTTAATTGTACCAACTTTCTGTGTAGTAGACATTTTGAGATTTTTGTAGAAGAATAAAAATTTGAGATTCTGAAAAAAATCACAAAATTGGATCTTTGATTTGTGTATCAATCAAAAGGCTCTGATGCCAATTATTAGGTCCCGATAAGTTTGTAGAAGGGGGGGGGGGGTTAAATACAAACTATACCGTTTTATCGAATTTGTTCGTTTAGGATTCAAGAACAAATTATGGAGGAATTAAATGAAACAGAATTCAAGTTAAATATAACTTATATTAAACTTGAAAGGTGTTACAAATTTGGAACTGATTACAAGATTGAATCTAAAACTAATTAAAACAAATCTAGAATAAATTCGACATGAATTTATCTATTTTTGTAATTAAAAGATATAACAATAAATGCTAGTTCGAGATAATTTCTAGGGATAAAGATCCGCTAGATAGTCAAAGCAGTACAAGTAAATAATTTCTAGTGGTTTGGATTTAACAATTTGAGCTAGAAATAATTCACTGATCAAAAGAAATGTCCACGACAGTTGGTTTGAGTTCTTGACAGAAAGTTTTGTAGATGTAATGTTCTTGATTCACTTTTCTGTAAACTGCTTTCTTTTTCTTTTGTATTGCTAATCCACTTGACAATACTTTAATCTGCACGTTTCTTTTCTTCTGGAATGACTATCAAATAAGCCTGGAATGACTATGCATTTTTCCTGGAATGACTATCAGAATTATGTGAATTAAATTAGAATTAACTTGAAATGAACTAGGATGACTATCAGGATGACTATCCTTTGATAGTCATTCCAGTTCATTTTATTTCAGAAATTCTAATATACTTCTAATTCTATTTTAAATTAATTCTAATAATTAATTTATTTCATAAATTAATTCTGATGAATTAATTTATTCAATAAATAAATAAATTTATTTATTTGTTAAATTAATTCTGAAGAATTAATTTAATCAATAAATTAATAACTAATTTAAAAGAGAATTTAAATCTTTTCATGATAGCATAACCAATCCTTGAACCACTTGAACTTGATGAAGAATTTCCACTGTATGAAGTTGACACTTGATGTACTGTCCGGTTCATAAGTGACTAACTGCAATGTCTATTCTTCACCTTGACTTTAAGATGTGGTCCATTAGTTGCTTTTGACTTTTGTCAACCACTGTAATCTGTACATTTGCTATCACACATCTGAAATATCTGTCACTTTAATAAATCCACTTCTTTGAATACTTCACTCAGGCTTGATCAAATAATTGAACTTCTTTCAATGTAGAATTACTTCAAGTCTGTAGGATGACTTTAATCTTCATTCTTTTGACTGATATGATCATCTGAGATTCATGTGAGACTGTGACAATTGAAGTTATTACTTACTTATTACAAACTTGTTTAAGTTTAGTTGTATCCTCGATGTTTACAAATAGGCCTATACATATGCCTTTCAATCTTTGAAAGTTTTTGTAGCACCAGGACGATTTGTTATTATACCACCTGATTGAAAGTTGACAGGTCTATTGCACTCAACAGTGTCAATATACTTCCATTTCTTATCTTTCTCTTTCTCAAGAACATAGCTCTTTTCTAGCTTGTTCTGTTGTCTTCTCTCATTCTTCCACAACAACTTGTTTGATTTAATCAGCCTTTGCACATAGAGATTAAAATCTCTATCTGTTTTTCTTCTTATTTCTCTTCTCCTTTCTTCCTCTTCTTCACCAACTTCTTTATTGTGAGAATCTACCACAATAGAAAGTATTAAAAAATCAATCTCTTGTAGAGTTTCAGATTCATCAGGATCTTGAGCAATGTCAGGATTAGAATCTGGAACTTGAATTGTATTACAAATTAGAGATGATTGTCTTGGTCTTATTCTCAAAACAACCTGAGGTTCATATTCTTCACCTACTCCTTCATCATGAATATTGGTCCTGACAATTTGAGTATCAGGAACATTTGGCATTGGAGTGTCCTCAGTGATTTCTTCAATCCTTATACCTCTAGACTTTGTTTGTCTAGGTATAGACTGTGTTGTTCTTCTACCTCTTCTAGCTCCTCTCTTACCTCTGCCTCTTCCTCTACTAGCAACAGGATTATTGAAACACTCCATGATCTCTTTCTGTTGTCTCAGAAATTCTTCTTGAGATAGATCAGGATATTCTTCAGTTGAAATAGAGAGATCTTTTCTAGCAAACAACTGTTGAACTCTCTTATCAGTGTGATAAACTGTTGAACTCTCTTTCTGTTTTCAGACCACCCTATGTATGGGACAATATAATGAACTTTCGAAGTCGTATTAGTGATCTACTATGTAATGAGTGAATGCAGAAGCTGTCAGAATCAGAAGAATAGCATTTCTGTTTTCTCCGAAATTTCACCAATTACTGATGGATTAATCATTATTTAATTATATTGGAGGATTTTAAATTATCAATTCCATGGATATGGATTTAGTAAAGGCATTAGTAATATCAAGAACGTTAGGGTAAACTACTTCGATAGAACACTTAAGAAACCCTGCGACCATTCAACGAGATTAAGCGGTAACGAAACAATGTGACACTCAATGGATTAAATACAAGAATGGAAGTAACATGTAACAAGAGTAATTCAAGGAATGCAACATTTGGATCATCCATGTGCAACCAAACTTAGCCACCAAGCAAGATACTTCCATGAGACACTTCTTAGGATGACATGTGGCAAAGATGACATAAGCACCATGACATAATCATTTACCAAGCTTAGCAAATCACTTTAAGCACATGTTTAACAAACAAAATATCAAGGATTGAGCAAGTATCAAAGAAAGCAAAAACCCACTTGAAGAACAAGAACCATTCGGCCCAAATTATACAACCAAGGATACATTTTTCAAAGATCATCTTCCAAGCTTCCATAAATCATGATGTTGGATTCAAAAGTTTCCTTATTCGAAGACTAAGGTATTCTCTAATTCCTAGCTTCATCCATGGATCATAACATGCTTGAATATTAGATCAAAGATGAGAATGAATAGTGAAATGAATAGTAATCTTTTGTGTTCTTGATTTTGTTCTTAAAGATTAAGCTTTTTAAGGATAGTTTAAAGCTCAAGGAAGGATTATAAGCTATTGTGAGAGTATATAAAGCATCAAGGAAGGTATAAACTCTTGAAACCCTTGGTTATGAATTGATTTATATGGTTAGTTTTAAGTGTAGTTTAGTTAGTATGATCATAAGGATGAATGATTGATTTTGATGAAAGTTTGATGTTGTTTTGATGGTAAATAAGTAGATGTTGGTTTTGACTATATTTCATGATGATTATGGATTATTAATGATGTTGAGGAATTGACTTGATGATTTTGTTGGTTGATCATGTAAAGTTTATGATGTAAACTTTGGAATCACTAAAATATAGCCGTTATAATGCCTGATATTCCTTAACCTTGTTTTTCTTGTGATATTCGAACCTAGTAACTTCTGCCCAAGGGTCACCACTGCCATGATAGTTTTGGTCTTGTTTCAAGGTTTGTTTTGGTGCGAAGATCATGTGAATCCGATTTACGGTTTAGGAAAAACAAGTGTTTTAGTAAAGGATGTTTCGAGAAACCAAACTATACCACTTAACAAACTTTGAGGCAATGATCAAATCCCTTAAGCGACTTATTGGAATGTGAAACCTTGTGCTAACATGCTAGGTATGTTTAGGAAGACCGTCGAAAAGATTTCGTGTTGAAAGGATTAAATCTCAATTTTATAAAAATACGTGAGCGAGCATGCTCGAGTAGAGGTTCTTAAAGAGTTAACTTGAAAAGTGAACTTGTACTTGAGTTAGTATATACTTAGTATGGTGAAAGTGTTAAGTTATTAATCTTGAACCTTGTGTTGATTCTAGATTACCGGACTAACCCGAGATTTACCACTGCTTCAGGATTTCAAGGCAAGTTTTCCAAAACCTATGACTTTCTACTGTTGTTGTGATGAAAAGTGCTTTTGGTATATAATAGATTCACTTGTATATTTTTTTAAATTTATGCTTAAATAAATGCGATAGATTTTAGTTGGATATGGACGTCAATATAATAGCTACCTTACGCTTTTTAAATTTCTTAGAAGATTATTTTTGAAAATAGGAAGTTGGGTTGTTACATGCTACTTTTTGTCAAAAATTGTCACTATGTGTGGTTTTACTTAATTCAATGATTATGTAAGGATATTATTATAGAGACGATAATAAGTAATGACTTGTACTAGGTAATTACATAGCATGTACATGACTTGTTATATGTTATATTTTTGACTTAGGCCTGCCAAACTTTCACCATGTACTTAAACAAGAGTCAGTGGACCTTTTTTAGGTAGGAAGTGATTTAGAACATATATATGATCATATGCATCACTACTTAACTTGAACTAACTGAAATTCCAGGATCCAACAATGCCTTAGTGAGTAATGCTTTATTATCTATTATTTAGAGGATAATGCAGCACGTCGTAATACCTTAAGTGAGACGCATACCATGGATCCAAGAACTCACATGCGGAAGCTAAAAAAAGATGGTATGTGTTTTTTTGAACTCTAACTTATTTTTTTTTATGATTTGAGTTGAATTTCCCCATTATAGATATTCATCGTTACTTTGTACTTGCCGTTGGTCATACGATCATTTTAATTTGTTGTATTTACAAAAATTGCTTCCTTTAGATTACTAAATTTTTTGATTTGAAAAATTGGACAGTACCATACTTGTAAATGGATTATATTTTATATTATTGTCCCAATGTTCATTGACAACAATTAGATTTTTAAATTCTTAAGATTACAAGTTCAAAATTCTGTTTAATTTTTGTTAATCCTAATACTTGATAGAGAAAGGACCTGAAACTTGCCAAACCATCTAATGATTAGATCTATTTGGAAACCTATAAACGAAAACCAGGGGGAACTTACAAGAGAAATACGGAACTAAAAACCAAATATGTAAGTATATTTTATCATACAAAAGTAATTTTAATTCATGCATGATTCCAAATATTGATATAGCCATTTCTTGTAGATGAAGATTTAAGCGATGGTAGATGCTGGGAAAATTGTTGAGGCAAATGCAATTGTCTTCAATGAAGCCGGTCAAGATCTCAAATTCGATATTGGAGACTTTTGTGCCACCGCATCAAGTTTCAAAATGACAATGTTACTCCTTCGAGGCTAAGGCGGCATGGAAATTTAGCAATATCACTATGTTACTATTCCTAATATCTAAACTTTGTCATTTTGTACTTTTAAACTAAAGACTTGATCGTATGTGTTTGGTGTTGGCCCTTTAGTACATAACTTGTAGGATGGTATGGATGGGATATTAAATGTTTTGGATGGGTTTTGTATGTATAAAACTGATACTGCACAACTTTTAATTGAAGCGTTGCATTTGCCTTTTCTAATGTTGCATTTCAACAAAATAGCATTGCATTACACAATATACTCGTGTTGCATTAACACATATATAGTTGCCTTAAGTAAAATATTAATGTTGTAAAAGCCAATGAAATGTGCTGCATTATGGCATGTGGGACCTACTGCTGACGTGGCATGCAAGTGGGACCATGTGTTGACGTGGCCTTTAAGTGGGCCCCACTGCTGACGTGGCATGCCAGTGGCCCTGTGTATAAGGCAACACTCATTGGTGTTGCATTTCCTTGATGTTGGTGTTGCAGTACACTTATAATGCAATACTTTCTCTCCGTTGGAGTAGATGACCAAAAGTGTTGCCTTACATATCAAAGGCCACGCCCGCGGATGCAACGCCCGTTCTGTGTTGCATTTTTGAAAACCAAGCTGAATACAACGCTTTTTTGGTCTACAGCCACATTAAAAAAGCATTGCATATGAGCACTTATGGTGTAGTGTAATCATCCCAATTACCCTCGAAAAAAAAAACCACTCTTTTTTCCAATTGGGAATAGAGTCAGGAGAAGTGCTAGAGATGAAACAACTACAGGTCAAAGTACGATACTGAATTTTAACCCAACTCACATCTTCTGAAGCGTTTACAAATTTAAAAAGATAACGAAAAATTAAAATAAATTAAACAATAAATAAAACGCCATGCGTTGGGAGTAAGTTGAGTTGGGCATACTTGAGCTTCTGCCAACAAATGACACACAAAAGGGGGAGGAGGTAAACGGAAACCAGCATAAAAAGTTTCTTTTTAAATCCTAATTGCCCCGGGCTTAGGATAACAATCCCTATCATTTGGGTCGGGACCCACAGCCCTGTAAGGCCCGTTAATACCAAAAACTTTAGCTATATCATATACCCTATCTTGTTTAAACTTAGAAGGGAAGTTATGAGCTTCTAAGTGAAGAAGATGAGGGAAAGCATCCCCAAATTTAGACAATAGATATCTACGGGAAAAAACATTTGCATGAACTAAGGATTTTTGAGGTTTGTTACCTCGAATAGTCCTAAAAGGGCGAGAAGAAAACTCGTTTAGCTGGGAAAGTTGAGATTGCGAAGAGCTAGAATCTGCCATTGATATTCCTCGGATGAATGTTTAAATCCAGGAATCCCAACGAAGAAGATGAAGACTCGAACGAAAGCTAGAAATCTCACGGTGGTTTGAACACGGGAAATCGCCTCGCGACAGTACCCTATCAGAGCTTTTGGAAGGAAAGTTTCGGGAAAATTTTGGCAGAGTAACTTTGCTTAAGTGAAGTGTGGAAATGAAGTTCCACTGCACTCAATTTATAGAAAGTTCAAGCCGGTGGAAAGCTAGGTGTACCGTCTATAGGCGGTGAATGGGCTGGAAACAGGTCATTGGGCCTTTAAAGGCGGGAAACCCAAATAATTTCAAATTTTGAGCAAGAATTCTAGAGAATTCTGGATAGTATTAATACGCAAAACGAATATTTCAATTAACACTGTCCAGACGCTTGTATCAACGCCAAAGTTGAATAGGTGAAGACAAAATAAGAAAAAGGCCAAATATTAGGCCCAATCATGAAGACAAGCCCGACGGAGTGCTCATTGGGCGTCCATGTTAACGCCTAAGTTAGGTTTTATCCGCCATTTGGAACATCCATGCCTAGGAAGCAAGTTTTGTGGGCGTGTTTCAAGTATATGCCTTGTAGGCGTGCGTAGCAACGCCAAAATGGGTCTTCAACAAAAAATTAAAAAATATATATAAATATATATATATACCAAAGAGGCAAGTCCTCAAGGCGTCCCTTCAAAGACGCCTCCTTGGCGGGGGTAGCCACGCCTAGGTCATGGTTGGAGAGCATTCCTAGTACCCACGCCTAGGAGACACATTCTCTAGGCGTTGAAGCCTAAGATGTCTCCTTGGCGGGGGTACCCCCTCCAAGACTTTTGAAAGCAAGTACCCACGCTTTGGAGACACATTCTCTAGGTGTTCAAGCCTGAGATGTCTTCTTGGCGGGGGTACCCCCTCCGAGATTCCTGAAAGCAAGTATCCACATCAAGGAGACATTTCCTCTATGCGTTGATGCCAAAAGTGTCTCCTTGACGGGGGTATCCGCTCCAAGAGCGCCGTTTGTCGACATTTCATCTACCAACGCCCAGGAGACATGCTTTTTAGGCGTTGATGATAAAAGTGTCTCCTTGGCGGGGGTACCCCCTCTAAGACCCCTGTTTGTCAGTTTTTCATCTTATGTGTTGAAAAATAGAAAATAAAGAGAAAAAATTATTAACTATTTTTCAAAAGGCAAAAATGGAATAAAAAATCCAAAAAATCTAGAAAAATTGGGAAATAATTTGTATAATTATTTCATGCTTGGGGCACAAATAAATATTTTTGATAAAATAATCAAAAATAGGAAAAAAATACCTGGAGGTACAATAAAATTCCTAAAAAAATAGGAAAAATACGGAAAAATACAAAGAAAATTATTTAAATATTTCTTTGATTGTAAGGGCAATAATATATGTAAATAATACGTAAAAATCTTTAAATTATGGCATTTCCTTTAAGAACGACCATAAAATTCATCAAGTAAGAACGATATGAACTATTTAAGGTTCGTATGAGTGTCAAATTTAGCCCCGAATAAGGCAATAATCGTCGTAAATGTGTAGGTCGCTCCACACTTTAAAATAAGACGATACTCGTGCACACAAAGTCCTAGATATAGAATAAAAAAGACCTCGAATCTCGAAAAAGGTCAAAATAATTTCTACGAAAGCTTGAAAAGTTTTCCTAGAAATTGGGTGGCAAATGATATGGGCTAAAAATAACCCTAAATACATGATTGATGATATATTTATTGGACCTAGATTAGTCCAGGGATTGAGCCCAATTAATGAGGCCCGAAACCCTAACTAATTATTAAATTTGTAATTAATTAAAAGGATGATTATACAGTCCATTAAATGTGTCAAAGTTGTGACCTTCATCCACTAGAAGTAGTCTTGAGGGACACCAAACCCTAAAAGTAGTCAACCTCCTACAAATAAGGACTTACAATCCTGATCTAAGAAGGTGACTTGACATCCAAGCAACCTAATTCTACCCTAAATACCAGGATCTTGACACCTATATAAATGACATATCCTTCAATCAGAACTATGTTTTTTGGCTTTATTCTCAATTATGAATTGAGATACGTAGGCATTTTGTGAGGACAGATTCAGTCACGAAACACAAGAACAACCATTGAAGCTCGAAAGCTCTTAAACCCTAACATTAATTACACCCTAATTTTTATTCCATAACACATATCATGAAGTATGAACAAGTTATCAGCTTTCACTTGCTTGGGCTCACTGTTAGCCATGTAGTACTTCCTCTTCCGCTCCTTTCAATCCAACTTCAAAGCCTATCTTGGCCTCAATATTCACCTGAAAATTAAACAAGGCAAACATTAGAAGACATGGTGTATATATAGCAATCATCAACTCAATATGAGTAGTGTGAAGCTTACAAGGTACATGCTTTTTGACCTCAATATCGATCTAACCTCTCCCAGGGGTTGCCGTTAGGTAGACCTTACGAGACAAGATAAACACAACTACGTGTGTAATGAACAACCAATCAACAAAGTATGTGTGTGACACTCCATTGTAACCTAAATTTGTTTGCTACCTCCACCATCAATATGTGACAAAACATCTTGTCAAAGTCCTTGTTTTCCCCGCATCATGTATAGGTGGAACAACATTATTGTATAGTACATGTACATTTAGTTTAATATTGCAATTCAATTTTTAATAAGCTTTTGTTATCTTTTAATTAAAATTATTATTACATTTTTTTTGTCTTATTATTTTAGTATATTGAAAAGCTTAACCATAAAGATCAAATATATATATTTTTTAAAATTAATTTTTAGTTTTTGTTATCCTAATAAGTTTTGTTTTTGTAAAATTCGTGCAGTTCTAAAAAATTTTTTAATAAAAAATATCACCATCATTTTTTATCATTTATAATCTATTAATGTTTTACGTATGCAAAAAGTATTTCATGTCCAAAAATGTATAGTTTTGGCATGAATCATGCAAAAATGACTAAAATACTTTTTGTGTATTTTACAATATCGTTTTACATTATATTAAAGAAAACTAATATTCTATATATTCTGCAATTTTCTTGTGTAATGTGTTCTGCAGAATGATATCCATCCTATTCCCCTTTTCGTTCTTTGAACATGGGCCCTCATTAATACAGACGGACTTGAGTCCACGGATCCTGGCCCACCCTAGGACGTATATATATATATCTATATATATATATGGAGGCTGAATGAGGACCTAGTTTTAGTCGGGTAACTTGGTAACTCACTGAGAAACCGCTGGATTAAACTCAAATCAACCAATGACATTCAAAGTTTAACCCCCACACGTGACTAGGCACTGAAATGAAAAAGAAATTACCAATCACTTAAAAAAATAAAAGAATCCTTATTTTATGTACCATAATACAACTTTTCCATAATAAATTTGATTATATATTTTTATAGAGAAAATATTATAAAACAAAATTACGTAAAGAACATAACATTATTTTATTTATTTACCGAACATATTAACATGAATTATTTTTATAGAAATAATCTGTTATATTTAAAAAAAAAAGATTTTCACTGTACATAAATTCTTTATTGCATAACACATTACATTACATATGTACATAACACAAATAATTTATTTACAGAACACATTACAATTTTACTGAACATATATAATTTTTTAACAGAACACAAATAATTTATTTATAGAACACATTACAATTTTACTTAATATAAATAATTTATTACATAACACATTACCTTTTAAAGAACACAAATAATTTATTTACATAAAATATTACATTTTACTGAACGTAAAATATTTATTTCCAGAATACATTACATTTTTAAAGAACACATGAACACAAAATATTTTTACAAACATGATAGTATTAGTGAAATAAAACTAATTTATTAAAAATTTAAATTTCTGTGTAATGAAATATTATATTCATATTAGAACCATACAAAAGAAAACAACTAAAAAAAGTAAAAAAAACAAGGTGATCGTTGTCTTAGGAACCGGCCAACTGCTTTGCACGTGTATACACTAGAGTTACTAGGTTACTCATTTAAACATTTAAACAGTTTCTCACAGAGTCTTCCCCTATATATGTATAGATATATATGTTTATATATATATATACATATATATATATATATATAGAGGAAGGTTCAGGAACTCTATTATTTGGATAACTAGGTAACTTTTACTTTCAGCCGTTGGATTAGAGGATAGTAAAACTACAAATGTTGTATCAAACTTGGAGTTAACGTTTGAGTTATCATCAGTACATGCACGTAGTGACTAGGTTTACTAATTTTGCTAGTTTCTTTACATTTTAATATTTTTTTTTAATTGTGTAAACATTAACACTATTTTTTCCTATTTTATGTTATGCAATTTTAATAATTATTTTATAATTTTTTATTATGTGTTTTCTACCTCTGAGTGTACATTATAATTTTTTATGTCTAATTATTCTTTTATATGTAGTTACTAAAAATTCTTTTAATTTTATTCATATCAAATATTAATGTTTTGTATACTTTTTTATGTTTTGTATTTTAAGAATTCTGAATTTTTTTGAGTTATGTATTAATTTAACAATATAACAATATTAGGGTACAACAAAAAATTGCATATGGTAAATATAAAATTGAATATAATAATATATAAATAAAATTTAGTGAACATATAAAAAATATACAGTACATATAGTAAATAATTCATCTATAAAAAGTGATTTATGAATTATTAATTTGCATAGAAATCACGATACAATAATAAATTACAAAATACAGGACATTAAATCTACATAACATAAAACTATATACAGAATAAAATAAAATGTAAAGAAAAATAAAATTAAAATTACTGTACAAAAAGAACATGAAAAATAAATTAAATACAAAACACAACAGTACACAATATAAAAATTTACAGAACCTAATAAAAAGGTATAATACAAAATGAATATGAAAAAGAATAACGGAAGAATATAAAAATTACATAACAAAAGAAAATGTAAAAGAAAAACAAAGAACACAATTAAAACTACAGTACAAAAATAGCATGGAAAACTATTTTTTTTTGACAGGAACATGAAAACTAAATTACAGTACAGAACATAACATAAAAATTTACAGTACAAAAGAATAAAACTGATAAGTCAAATTAAGGACGTGCTCAGATTTTTTTGAAAGTTAACGTGACTTCAAGTGACTTGACGGAGTTACTAGTTACCCATCTAATGAGTTTCTCACTGAGACCGCCCCTATATATATATATATATATATATATATATATATATATATATATATATATATATATATATATATATATATATATATATTCTCGTCCTCAATTTTGCATTATTGTCCTAGCATAGTTGGTTCAACACTACCCTTTCTTTGAAAGTTGAAAAAAAAAATATAGATCCTCAATTTTCTTATACCTTTAGACCCTCCTCAATTCTTGGTCTAGGTCCATCACTGCTCATTAATCCTTTTTTTGCTTGCAGTCTTGAACATATAATACAAAGTTGTTTTCCCATTTCAAGTTGAAGCCGGAGTAGATATATGTTTGAATTTTCTGTAGTTGGAGTTACCTAAGATATTTGGGAGTGCAAGTATTAAGATACACGTGAAGGCCCAGTCATAAGCCTGGGGTCATTAGAATAGATTTCATGGTATGGGCTCTTCTTATTGGGCTTAATATATATTTTATAATGTATTGAGAGTTTTAATCCGACATGGACTACTATGCTTGATCAACAAGGAGACCTATCTCTAGCAGACTTAGGATACTTGTTCTATTAGAACTACCTGAAACTTAATCCCTATAAATATAGGGTACGTACGCACAGGGTTGGACGTTGAGAGTTGAGAGAGACCACCACCACTTCTTTGATCTCAGCTTCTTATAAACACATTCACCATCATTCATCGGCGACTGTTCTGTCATCAAACCGCCATTGTAGATCTTAATTCCGGCGTCTAACCTCAAATTTTGTTATCACATATTTTTAACAAATTGGACGGGCTTCTTTTAATATATTATAATATTATTTTACAGTAAAAATATTATAATATTTTTATATAATTCTTGTATAATATAATATTTTTGGAAAAATGAGAGATTTTATTTAGGATAAATAGAAAAGATAACATATTTTTATTGAAAAACGTAATTTTCCGGGATAGTTTTGGAAAAGGAGTGAATTTTGTTATAAAAATAGAAAAATGTTTTTTAATTATAAATACGTATGCATGTTAAAATAGGTAAGATTTGTTAATTAATTAAAACCATTAAAATATGTTTTAAAATAAATAAGTAAGGTTGCACCTGATATTTTGAGAAAATAGAGATTTTAGTGAGAACAAATATAAAAAGGTAATATATTTTAATTAAAAAAGATAATTTCCCGTGATATATTTGGAAAAAGAGTATATTTTGTTAGAAAAAATTATGTTTTAAATATAAAACACTATTAGCTAGATAAACGACAGAAAACCGAAAACCAAAACTTTTAATGTTTCGGCTATTATAAGATAATGATAAAAATATTTTGTCAAAAATAATTAAATAAGGCAAGTACCGTACCAAAAAACATGTAACACAACTTTTAATATTTGGTTTATTATAAGATAATATAGATAGTATACCCGTGATATTTTTGCAAAAGGATGAGATTTTTTTTAGAAAAAATAGAAAAAGTAAACTAATATAAATAAGGGAAGTACCGTACTAAAAAACAGGTAACAAAACTTTTAATGTTTCGTATTTAATAATATAATATAAATACCGCTTTTTTTTATTAAAAACTATATTATTTAGATTTCAAAAAAATAAAACTATATTATTTACGATTTAACCATTACTTTTTTTTATAAATTCCACACCATATAAAATGATCCAACTGGGGTTGACGTAGAGGTGTGTATGGTCTCATTGGGTCTCCATTTTAAACTATGTTGGCCCACGGTCTTCAAATCCATCATAAGGAAATTGGGCCTGCAGAGTGTATTTGATATTTGATAGTAAAGGGTATATACAGAAACCCTAGCTAATCTAGCGGCCGCCATCTTGTATAGAGTAGTGTTCTGTGGCAAAGTTAGAAAATCCAGGAAATGCTTCTACCAATACACCGAAGTGGTCACACAATTGGCCATCAACCATGCCTTGATGTTGTATAGCAAGGTTAAGGTACTAGACTTTAAATTCATTTACTTCTTCGTCTTCATGTTCTTGTGTTAGTGTGTGGCATAAAAAATGTTAAAAATTAGAATCCAAAATGTTAAAATTAGAGCATGAGAATCAGAATGTCATCTATCTTGTTTATATGTATGTATATATGTTAACACAAAATTTCATAATAACTTATACCAGTTCTTTTTTTGTGTTCTCCATAGACACAGAATCGAGGAAATTTATCAGGAAGTATTCATATCAATATTACCCATGTAAGACATACAATAATGTTGTTAGTTATTTTTTTTTGATTCCTCAAATATAATGAGATACTTCATAGTATAAATGATGTAGAAAAGAACTATAAATTGAAATAAATCCCCACAATACATATGTTATTGATCAAATGCTGATTAACATGGATATATCTCAAACATCATGTTTTTCATCACTAACAATCTATATTTGCTTTGGCTTCGAATAACATCCATGTATCTTATTCTCATGTATATTATTATATTCATTTTTTGTTTCTATTTGTCTTCAGGTACATAATCTTACTTCATAGGCATTTATATGGCTATTAAACAATGAAGAAAATGCTCCATGTTCTCCTGTCTCACAGTAGAAAGTAAACACCTTCTCTCTATATTTTTAATCATTATTATATATATGTAGCGTGAATGTATTAGCATATATATATATATATATATATATATATATATATTTCTATTTTATGATGTGAACACATATGATGTGTTCTTAAAATGCTTATTTTATGCATATAATCAAATTTTTTAGTGTCTCTCACTCTCTACCCCACCATCCCCCTCTCTCCCTCTGTCTTTGTAAATACATATTACATTTGATAGTGATCAAGTGTTCTTGGTTTATCGTATTGTTTATGGGTGCGTATATAATATCATTAATTTTTTTATCTTGATTATTATTAATATTACATGTTGGGTAAAAGACAAATTCAATTAGTTTACTATTGGTTTCTTGTCTATTTTGTAGGTACCTCAAGTCCTAATTCATTTACAAGTTTACTTTCCACATATGCTTTTCCAGCCAATCCACCTACCAAATATGACTCCATATCCATTTATGGAGCAAAAGCTAATTAGTTTATCCAAAGTCTCTGATTTTTCTGGGTTTCAAGGCCTTCCATACAACACGGCACCTAGCAACATGTTCAATTTGGGTTTCAATGATGGTGTTGGCTTGAGGAGTCCTCAGAATGACCCTGATCTCAGCATCAACAATTCATTCAGTGGTTTATTACCTTTGGGTTTGTAATATTTATATTAATGTTCAGTCATTTCGAACCTGTATGTGATTACACTAATGTTTATGTGTTAGAAAACCTTAATCTTGTAATCTAAATGGGATGTATAAGACTTGACATTGTTTTTATTTCTTCTTACACGTGTGACATCTGATTTTTTTTATCACCATGTTTTCGATGGAGTGACTTCTTTATTCCTCATAGTTTTTAGAGTCCTAACCGGCTAATTCTCAAACTGAGCATCATAAATTTTGTAAAATTGATCTTATACTATTTTTATAATAAGTTTGTTTGTTAATTGATATTTACAAGTCCTGCCATCTTATTTTTGTTTTAATTATAAGTTTGTCGTATCTACTTCAAATTTACTTTTACAAGTATGGTATTATGACGCGTTCACCTCTTATATTACATTCTTTTACCAAGAGAAAAACAATTATCTTTTCATCTGGGGAGTCTTTTGATGTGGAAAAGAGGACAAATGAATTATGGGTGGACAACAAGTTACTCCAAGTTGCTCTAAGTTGCTCAAAGACAAACCCGAGAAAATAGTTTTTATAATTGAACCAATTCTGATGGACACAACCAAGTTCTAGGACAATATAAACCTTTTTAATTTCATCATTTTTTATTTTTTCTTGAGCTCTAAAGGATGTTTGTCTCCCTTTCAAACCAGCTCTTGCACACCTCACATGATAAATCATTTAGCTAGAGATTGATATAAACTCATCATAACATCATGTCACTTACATACATATCAAAACGGCTTCATCTTGATTTTCTGGAAGAGACACGTAAAATATCATCTTTACGACTAGCTGCATATCAGAAAAGAGTGGCCAAGTTTTACGATCAAAGAGTAAGGGTACGTCGTCTCAAGGTTGGTGATCTTGTGTTACGAAGGGTGATGCCTAATACCCGAATTGCCACTCATGGGGTCATTGGAGCTAACTGGGAAGGACCTTACAGGATCAAGTCTGTGCTTTGGGAAGGAACTTTTCACTTGGAAGATTTAGGTGGCAATCCTAGACCGAGAGCATGGAATGTGGAACATTTGAAGAAATATTATCAATAGGGAGTGGTTGTGTAGCCCCTATATCATCTATCTAAATAAACTAGAAGAAATAAAATTCTTCCTAGCCTAGGGGGGTAGTGCATGTACACCCTTCCTTGAGTAGTTGAGGTTTTGTTTTTAGTGTTTCTCATTTCCCCAAAGAGCATTAGCCTTGGGACCAGTGTGTTTTCCACACCGGAGCGCATTATATATGTAGATTATTTCAATTGTTCAAGATTTTATCACCAAATTTAGAGAATTGTTGATTGCTTATGATTTTTAAATCATATTTATAAGTTTTATCAATTTCTACAAGAAGAGGACGCGCCCTCATATGAATTAAAACAAGGCGCGCCCTAAGCAAGTTAATATTCTTTATGAAGAGAATTCATTGGGAAAGATTTAAAGTAAAACAAAATAAATTCGAAGACATAAGTTATCAAAAGAGGACATAAGTTAAAATTACAAATTATAAAGCATCAAAAGAGGGCCTACACCTCACAATGTTGAAGACATAAAGATTACATGAGCTTCAGGACGCATCCTGAGCTTGATCAAGGGTAGGAGAAGGAATGTTCTGTGGGATGACATCAGTCTTAGAGGCTTGGCCAATCAAGTTCTCCACGGCACTGCCAACTTTAAAAATGTCCTATTCTTTTTCAAGAGACGCGCCTTCAGAAGACGCGTCGTCCTCTTCCTCATCCCCAGGCACAGGAGACACCTTTTTAAGACCAAGAAACACCCTCTTGGCTTTAATTTCAGCAGCTTCGTCAACCTTCAATTTGGTGATCCATTGTATGTAATAACCCCAAATTTTGGACTTAGTTAAAAAAAAAAAAAAAATTATTTGATGAATAGTAAAATCCTGATGAATAGTAAATTTCTGAACCGAAAAAGATTTTCAGACCACCCTATGTACGAGTCGGAATAATGAACTTTCGAAGTCGTATTAGTGATCTACTTTGGAAATAAAGGAATGCAAAAGCTGTCGGAATCAGAAAAATAGCATTTTCTGTTTTCTCCGAAATTTCACCAATAACGGACGGATTAATCATTATTTGAAAATATTGGCGGATTTAAATAATCAATTCCATGGATATGGATTTAATAAAAGAATTAGAGATATCAAGACCGTTTACGGTAAACTACTTCGATAGAACACTTAAGAAACCCTGCGAACATTCTACGAGATTAAGCGGTGACGAAACGAACTAGTAAAGCTACTTTATTCCCCAACTCTTGCATGCTTGAAACATGTCATGATATGAGGCAACAAGGGCTATGACTCATCACTTTATCACAAAATATCAAGGAAAGCAAGCAAATACTCTCCCCCATTTTCTTCTCAGATTTCTGCTCAGATTGCACAAGGAGAAAAGCAAAATTTGTAACTCCAAATATACTTGTACTAAAATCACCAAATTGTAACCATAGCTTCTCCACTCCATGGGTAACATTCGTTCAAAATTTCATGGTCAACAAAGGAGTGTAGCCTAGCCAAATCGCTTCCCCAAGTTGGAGAACCCAATCTGTGCAGTTTATGTTCAGCGGAAAGATGGGGCTCAAAACCCTGGCTAGGAAGCTTTACATTTGACGATCTATAACCCAAAAGAAATATTATGAAGAGCACAAGGTCTGGTAAAAATGTTAGCACCAGACTCTTATTTTTCGATTTGTTATGGAGTTTACAAGATGATGATGAATAGTAACTTCAAGTGGTTTCTTGTTTTGATCTTAAAGTTTAAGGCTTGTAAAGGATAATTAAGGAGCAATGAAGGGTATACTAGCCATCTATAGTCTATATTAAGTACCAAGGAAGGTATAAACCCTCTCACACTTTTACTTATGATTTGATATTAGTGTATAAATGGATGATTGTTAGTGATAGTATGATTTAGAGATGATTTACATGATATGTATGAGGTTTAATGGATTGATTGATGGTTGAACTAGTGATTAGTGTTATGAGTATGTTTAGACAGAAATAAAGTGATTTGGAGGAGATCCTTGGGTTGTGATTGTTGGTTGTGGATTGATGAATTGATTAGAGTGTTTAAAAACACGGGAATCGCGTATAAGCGCCGTTACCATGCCGAAATTTCCTTAGATAGTTTAGGCAGAAATCACGGTTACATTAAAGGGCATGAACATGAAGTTTCTGACCATGAACATGTAGGCCGTGTTTCCTAGTTTGTTTTAGCGAAAGAATCGTATCGTTTCGATTTACGGTTTAGGAGAAACGTCTGATTTAGTGAAAGCAGTTTCACGTAACTAAGTAGTTCATTGCATGAACTTTGAGATAGTGATCAAACCCCTTAAGCGACTTATTGGAATGTGAAAATTTGTGTTAACATGCTAAGTACGTTTAGGAAGACCCTCGAAAAGATTTCGTGTTAAAAGGATTATATCTCAATTTTATAAAAATGCGTGAGCGAGCATGCTCGAGTAGAGGATCTTAAGGAGTTAACTTGAAAATGGACTTGTACTTGAGTTAGTATATACTTAGTGTGGTGAAAGCGTTTAAGTTATTAATCTTGAACCTTGTGTTGATTCTAGATTACTGGACCAACCTGAGACTTATTGCTACTTCGGGATTTCCAGGCAAGTTTTCTCATTACAGGCTGTATTTTAAAGTACCATATTATTAGGTATGCATATAATAGATGCAAGTTTCCAAATCTATACTTTGAAGTGTTGACTATATAATACTGCTTTTCCCATGTATAACATTGGACAGTTTTGCGATATATCTTATTTCTTGTTGAAATGGATTTGACCTTTGGATTATATAAAATCTTTTTAGTTAAGTACTTATGAACCGGTTTATCTGGTAGCTCTAAATATAAGAGCATATTCATTGTTTTCGACTCTAGATCGGGAGTCGGTATTTTGAAATATGTAGATAGCCGTGGAAACCCGGAGGGATTCCATCGGCAGAATACTATATCTTTCAAGGAATGTTATTTGAGTATTATCTCAGTCGAGAAATACTATTTGAATACTATTTCTGTTATATATGATAATGGAAGGGATAACTGTTTTCGAAAGTATATTGTGATACTTGCTTTATGATTATTTATTCAATGAATATTATTTTGAATATTCATTTAATCCTTTTTTATTTAATGAATATTATTTTTGAATATTCATTTAAGGTTTATTTATTTAATGAATATTATTTTGAATATTCATTTAATCTTTATTTATTTAATGAATATTATTTTGAATATTCATTCAGTCATTATTTATTTAATGAATATTATTTTTGAATATTCATTCAAGGTTATTTAATTAATGAATATTATTTTGGGATATTCATTTAATCTTTATTTATTTAATGAATATTATTTTGGAATATTCATTTAATCTTTATTTATTTAATGAATATTATTTTTGAATATTCATTTAAGGCTTATTTATTTAATGAATATTATTTTGAATATTTATTTAATCATTATTTACTTAATGAATATTATTTTCGAATATTCGTTTAAGGTTTACTTATTTAATAAATATTACTCGATTATTTATTAAATACTTTTAACACGTTTTAAAAATGAGAAATGTTATTTAAAGTTTATCTCCGACCTTCAATAATTACGAAGGATACTCTAAGCTGTATTATTAATTATTTTAAATCAAAAAGAGGTTCCCAAAACACTGTTTTTCCATTTAAATCTATCTTTTAAGAGGATTTAAATGTTCGCTCAACTATCAAAAATATGGGAAACCTGATTTAAGTGACTGCTACTCATTTTAAACTCTCAACTCAAAACTGTCAGGGGACAGATATTTTCTCGAAGCAATTTAGTTGCTGCAAGTCAAATATTGTGTTACCACCTCAACGCTCGAGGGGTAAATTCATGGAACAAGTCGATATCCATTAACAAGCAACAGCTTGGGAAATATTGGGGAATCTTCCTTTCCAACCTAGATATAACTACTTTGTGGAGTCGTATCAACAAGTATTACACTTGGGGAAAGGAGGACGATCTTTACGTTTCAGAGTCATGGATTTCATCAGAACTAGGAGTGGTGTAAATGGTCCAGTTGCGCCGACCCATCCAAATTATTGCCTCAGATTATATATGCATAAGTGGATTTTGGGTTACGGAAACATTATATTAATTTTCCTCGTAACTTCATCCTTTATGTTATACTAGTCTCTTATCTGTTCAATGCATAGCATGTGGTTATAAAGATATTTTCGAACTATATAGTGTTTTGAATCAATGAATAGGCTTTAAGCCTTGATTCCAATATTTGATATCTATTTTAAAAAGATATGTTTTGAGTATTGGTTTATCATACTGATACCAAGGATTTCCAAATGATTACGAAGAGTATATGAGTATGATTATAAGTCATAAGGTATTTTAAACGGTATACTATTTTGGGGTTAGACCCTAGTAGTGTTAAAAACTTTGATCCCATATGGATTATCTTCCAAAAAGGTTTAAAGATTTAAACTGGGATAGATTTCTTGCTGAGCACTATTAGCTCATTCTTGCTTTATTAAATATTTCAGCATGAGGAAAACATTGCCGAATCCACCTCGTGTTACAAGAGCAAGGGAATGGAGATACCACCCTGGAGTTAGTTGATGCAGGATGGATACTGTCAGTGTGAGCAGAATAGTTGCAGCTTGAATTAGTGAGAATTATTTTGAGTGGGTTTGTATTACTAAACCTTGTATAGAATTGTGAGGTCTATTATTGTAACTTTAGGTAGATGTTGTAAATAAGAGATGAGATCCGGGATAGTTCGTTTGGGTTGTAATAACAAATGTTGATTATTGTTGCTCATTTCCAAGGCTATAACTTGTGTGTGTGTGCGTAAGTGATTGGGGTCTTTGGAGTTGTATTATAAGAATGTTGTAAGTAATGGAGGTATTGTATCATTGATGGAGCGTGACAACCCAGATTCCTGACCCCGGATCTGGGGGTGTTACAGAAATGGTATCAGAGCGTTAAGTTATAAACTTGGATATGAGAGTGTTAAGAGTTATATCGAAGTAAGAGAATGATGAGAGGACTCATATAGAGTTCGTTAAGTGGACTACTGGACGTGGTGCCACTGAGGATGTTGAGATTAAAGAGTTTTGTTGAGGATTTATCGGAGGACCGATAGGACCGTTGAAGATTATCATAATGATGAGAAGGACGTTTAGAATTGTACACGGATTATCAAAAACATTAAGATAAGACGCGAAGCAGAGTCTCGGTTGCAGTTGGGGTAAGGTCGGAATGGCCAATACCAATGGATAACTTGACTTAGTAAGAACCTAAGTGTTTGAAGTTCATCGTAGTTTGCCACGAGAAGGCAGCACATGTGAAGATTGAGACATTTACAGTCCTTTACGCGATCCGAATTACTAAATTACGTGGACTAGTTAGGGCATTATCTTGTGTAGGAGGTCCAAGCCTTGAGAACAACGATTCCACAAGAGTTGGTGTATTTTCCGTCTATGGGTATTTTGTTACCTAAAAAGGAGACTGTTGCGTACGTATAGTACCAGAACGTTATCGTGAGACGAACGTGCTAAATCGCATCGCGAGTATATTTCGTACGATAGGCCATGATGGCTCGACTCCGAAATCAAAGACATGAAGAATGGATAGCGTGATTCTGATAAAGACACGTGTGGTTGCAACGAGCAATGCGACAATCTCAGGACCTACGAGGAACGAGACCTATGGTGGCCTGGGGTTGGATTCGTTCGATACGATTAGTGTTAAGAAATTACATATACGTTAATCAACCTTTATCTTTTGAGGATGTGTTAATGCGGCCGTAAGAGGCTCAATCTCTGAACGATTATCGGGGAATGGCGAATATGTTTCGAACTCCCGACCTATTTAAGGACTTTTACGATTTTGAGGTAGTGTTGGTTAGTACCATAAGCCATAAAGGTAGAAAGATAAGATCATCCTCGTACGGGTGATGTTAGAAATTATGATGACCATTGACCTCTTGGTATCTACTTGCTGGTACACTCCTCAATCTAAAACTGTTCATGCCCGTGTTACCTTGAATAATTCATGTCAGGTAACCTTTCTAGTTTCCTACTTCAACTTGGGATGCAACCAACAATTACTATCTTCATTTTATTTCATTTCTTTTCTCCTCTCATTACCTTTGAGGTTTAAATACGCAGAGTTAACTTACCATTACTCACCGGAACGTTTTGTTCATGTTCCAGGATGACCGGAAGAGGGAACCATTATTCATCTATCCTTCTAGGTCTATATTTTATTCTTTATTCTTTCAATTATCTAAGGAATGTTCAATGAATGCTTCCTTAATTATTTGACGAATATTCTTTAACGATTATTTTGATATTCGATTTCTTTTTTTTCATACTTGGACTCCTCAGTCGAGTTCATAAATATCTAGCTATGTGTCTAAAACATAGATGATGTATATTTCAGAGATTACTCGGGAATTCTTTTCTCCTATTAAGGAGATATTTGCACATCAAACGTTGAAATCGTAGAAAGGATATCAATTTGATATTGATATTCCGAATTCAATTCTATTGGAAAATTTGATAAAGTTTATGTACGGAGACACCTTTGGGTGGACCGTTTCACTGATGAGAAATGTTTGATGGGAGGTTATCGATTGTTCCGATACCAAGAATTTCCTATTCATATCATATATTCTATTCAAAGGTTATAATTACCTTGTTTGTCCCAAACTTATTTATCCTTCTTTTTCAATTCATTATCCGAGTAGTCAAAATTTTGTTTTCTTTCTTTCTTCGGCTACGATGTCGAGATTTTGTACTAGTAGATTGAAAATGGCTAATTGTATTTGCCATTATGAGTGACTAGTTAATTGTTCTAACGAGTTGAAATTTTAATGATATGATGAAAATCTAGCTAATCATCCTAGCTAGATGATGCGTCCCAAACTAATCGAACTAGCAAATTTTGTTCAGCTAGTTGTTAATGTTTATTGAAATGAACTAGTTATTGTATCACTAAGTTCAACTTTCGGTCAAATTTATATAAATGAATTCACGATGCATTTTGTATGCAGTGAAGTATGATGAGAAAATTTTCAAACGATAATTTGATTGAGACCTAACCAGGTCGCCCCCTCAGCGAGAATTTTACAAAGTATTTTTTTTTATATATATAAAGCATTCTGTTGCTTGAAGTATTCTTGGTACCATGCAAGTATTTTCCTTAGTATTTGGAAAAAGAGAGTGTTGAAGCTTAGAGCTAAAACAAATGAGTACGACAAATTATGAATCGAAGTTTACGGAAATTGCCAAGGTTTGTTTCGCATGATGTGAATTTAGAATAACGAAGTGTTCGAAACGACTGATTATGTTACCTTGGTTAATGAAACGACTATGATAGAAATGGAAGCAAAGTGGACGAGAAAGAAATGGGCATAAAGAAAATAGAGTATGAAACGTGAATAGATTGAGAAAGAAATGAAGTAAGAATTCAGATTGTCGGACGAGGAAACGTTTGACCTCCAAGAAGATGAAACTTGTTTAGCGACTGTGATGGATACGAAACGGGAAGTACCTAGTGTACAGAATATCCCCGTGGTTAACGAATTCGAGGATGTATTTCCAGAAGATCTTCCAGAGTTACCACCCGATAGAGAAATAAAGTCGGGTATAAAATTAGCTCCAAGAACGGCTCCAGTTTCGAAGGCCCCGTACCGACTAGCTCCAGTCGAGATGAAGAAATTAGTCGCTCAATTGTAGAAATTGTTAGGGGAAGGAATGATAAGACCAAGTGCGTCACCGTGGGATGCACCCGTGTTATTGGTGAAGAAAAAGGACGACAGCATGAGGCTGTGCATAGAGTATCGAGAGCTAAATAGGCTAATTGTTAAGAATGAATACCCCTGCCAAGGATCGGTGATTTGATCGATCGGCTGCATGATGCAGTTAAATTCTCGAATATTGATTGAGAACTGGATACCACCAATTGAATATTAAACCCGAGGACGTACCCAAGACTGCGTTTCGCACCAGGTATGGACACTACGAGTTTTTAGTAATGTCATTTGGGCTGACGAATGCCCTTGCAGCTTTCATGGACGTGCTGAATCGACTTTTCAAGAAGTATTTGGATAAGTATGTCATAGTGACATCGACAATATTTAGGTTTACCTCAAAGACCGAGGAAGAACATGCAGAACATTTGAGGATTGTGTTAGAAGCACTGAGGAGAGAAAAGTTATATGCCAAGTTCTCAAAGTGCGAGTTTTGGCTAAAGGAAGTACAATTTTAGGACATGTGGTCAACAGTAAAGGAGTACTGGTTGACCCTGCAAAGATAAGAGACGTTTCAAACTAGGAAAGACCAACCACACCAACCGAGGTGAGTAATTTTGTGGATTTAGTCGGATATTACCGAAGATGTGTACAAGATTTTGCTAAGATAGCAGCCCCACTGACCAGACTTACTCGAAAGACTGAAAAAGTTGAATGGATCGAGAAATGTGATAAAATTCCCAGGAATCATAAGGTGTATTTTACCAAGTTGGGATTCCAAATGTTCAAGAAATGAAAGATGCTAAACCTTCGGAATGACTAATAAGAAGAACTGAAAGGATGAAGTTTGAAGTCACGAGAACATAAAGGATTATTTAAAAGTCCTGAATGAGCCAGAACGAATTAAGGAATAAAGATCTGTCATAAAGAGACAGCTACACCGAGAGTACAAAAAGGTAAAGAAAGTTAAGGAAATGTTATAAGTGGTCGGATAAATAAAAGGATTTATCGATTGGTAAACAAATATTGGATATGTCAGAAAATGAAGGCAGAACAAAGACCTAGTTGACTATCACAGTTAATAGAGATTCCTGATTAGGAATGTAATTTTAATATAATGGATTCTGTGATAGGATCAACAAGAATCAAGTCGGACTATGACGTCAATTGAGCTATAATTGATGGATCAAATGAGTCTACTCATATTTTGTTATCAGCAAGAGATCGTTAACCGAAGAGTTACGAAAGAGATAGTTGGGTGACGTGGAGTTCCAGTCACCATCGTGTCAGATAAGAACCAATGATTGAACTCCCGATTCGGGAGGAGTTTTCCAAACACGTTTGGCAACGAGATTGAGTGCGAGTACTACGTAGGATCCGCAGACCGACGGACCGACCGAAAGAAACATTTCAGACAACCGAAGTTACGGTAAGTGTTGTACCGCCAATTGCAAGAATAATCGAATGTTGATAGAAAATGGGTGTATATGTGCATAGCCAGAATTGGCTTATATAAAGCGTCCGGTAGATATCGCAGACCGGAATGAGAAAGTGTTGTAATGAAACCAGAGAGTTGAAGAGTCAACCTGAAAACTGGAGATTACTATATTGGAAGAGTAACCTCGGCTATTTTCTTAGATTCCGGGACGAAATCCTTTTAAGTAGGGGAGACTGTAATAACCCCAAATTTTGGACTTAGTTAAAAAAAAAATTATTTGATGAATAGTAAAATCCTGATGAATAGTAAATTTCTGAACCGAAAAAGATTTTCAGACCACCCTATGTACGAGTCGGGATAATGAACTTTCGAAGTCGTATTAGTGATCTACTTTGGAAATAAAGGAATGCAAAAGCTGTCAGAATCAGAAAAATAACATTTTCTGTTTTCTCCGAAATTTCACCAATAACGGACGGATTAATCATTATTTGAAAATATTGGAGGATTTAAATTATCAATTTCATGGATATGGATTTAATAAAAGAATTAGAGATATCAAGACCGTTTACGGTAAACTACTTCGATAGAACACTTAATAAACCCTGCGAACATTCTACGAGATTAAGCGGTGACGAAACGAACTAGTAAAGCTGCTTTATTCCCCAACTCTTGAATGCTTGACACATGTCATGATATGAGGCAACAAGGGCTATGACTCATCACTTTATCACAAAATATCAAGGAAAGCAAGCAAATACTCTCCCCCATTTTCTTCCCATATTTCTGCTCAGCTTGCACAAGGAGAAAAGAAAAATTCGTAACTCCAAATATACTTGTCCTAAAATCACCAAATTGTAACCATAGCTTCTCCACTCCATGGGCAACATTCGTTCAAAATGTCATGGTCAACAAAGGAGTTTAGCCTAGCCAAATCGCTTCCCCAAGTTGGAGAACTCAATCTGTCCAGTTTCTGTTCAGCGGAAAGATGGGGCTCAAAACCCTGGCTAGGAAGCTTTAAATTTGACGATCTATAACGCAAACGAAAGCTTATGAAGATCAAAAAATCTGGTAAAAATGTTAGCACCAAACTCTTATTTTTCGATTTGTTATGGATTTTACAAGATGAGGATGAATAGTAACTTTAAGTGGTTTCTTGTTTTGATCTTAAAGTTTAAGGCTTGTAAAGGATAATCAAGGAGCAAGGAAGGGTATACTAGCCATCTATAGTCTATATTAAGTACCAAGGAAGGTATAAACCCTCTCACACTTTTACTTATGATTTGATATTAGTGTATATATGGATGATTGTTAGTGATAGTATGATTTAGAGATGATTTACATGATATGTATGAGGTTTAATGGATTGATTGATGGTTGAACTAGTGATTAGTGTTATGAGTATGTTTAGACAGAAATAAAGTGATTTTGAGGAGATCCTTGGGTTGTGATTGTTGGTTGTGGATTGATGAATTGATTAGAGTGTTTAAAAACACGGGAATCGCGTATAAGCGCCGTTACCATGCCGAAATTTCCTTAGATAGTTTAGGCAGAAATCACGGTTACATTAAAGGGCATGAACATGAAGTTTCTGACCATGAACATGTAGGCCTTGTTTCCTAGTTTGTTTTAGCGAAAGAATCGTATCGTTTCGATTTACGGTTTAGGAGAAACGTCTGTTTTAGTGAAAGCGGTTTCGCGTAACTAAGTAGTTCATTGCATGAACTTTGAGATAGTGATCAAACCCCTTAAGCGACTTATTGGAATGTGAAACTTTGTGTTAACATGCTAAGTACGTTTAGGAAGACCCTCGAAAAGATTTCGTGTTAAAAAGATTATATCTCAATTTTATAAAAATGCGTGAGCGAGTATGCTCGAGTAGAGGATCTTAAGGAGTTAACTTGAAAATGGACTTGTACTTGAGTTAGTATATACTTAGTGTGGTGAAAGCGTTTAAGTTATTAATCTTGAACCTTGTGTTGATTCTAGATTACTGGACCAACCTGAGACTTATTGCTACTTCGGGATTTCCAGGCAAGTTTTCTCATTCCAGGCTGTATTTTAAAGTACCATATTCTGATGTATGCATATAATAGATACAAGTTTCCAAATCTATACTTTGAAGTATTGACTATATAATACTGATTTTGCCATGTATAACATTGGACAGTTTTGCGATATATCTTATTTCTTGTTGAAATGGATTTGACCTTTGGATTATATAAAATCTTTTGAGTTAAGTAGTTATGAACCGGTTTACCTGGTAGCTCTAAATATAAGAGCATATTCATTGTTTTCGACTCTAGATCGGGAGTCGGTATTTTGAAATATGTAGATAGCCGTGGAAACCCGGAGGGATTCCATCAGCAGAATACTATATCTTTCAAGGAATGTTATTTGAGTATTATCTCAGTCGAGAAATACTATTTGAATATTATTTCTGTTATATATGATAATGGAAGGCATAACTATTTTCGAAAGTATATTGTGATACTTGCTTTATGATTATTTATTCAATGAATATTATTTTGAATATTCATTTAATCCTTGTTTATTTAATGAATATGATTATTGAATATTCATTTAAGGTTTATTTATTTAATGAATATTATTTTGAATATTCATTTAATCTTTATTTATTTAATGAATATTATTTTGAATATTCATTCAGTCATTATTTATTTAATGAATATTATTTTTGAATATTCATTCAAGGTTATTTAATTAATGAATATTATTTTGGGATATTCATTTAATCTTTATTTATTTAATGAATATTATTTTGGAATATTCATTTAATCTTTATTTATTTAATGAATATTATTTTGGAATATTCATTTAAGGCTTATTTATTTAATGAATATTATTTTGAATATTCATTTAATCATTATTTACTTAATGAATATTATTTTCGAATATTCGTTTAAGGTTTACTTATTTAATAAATATTACTCGATTATTTATTAAATACTTTTAACACGTTTTAAAAATGAGAAATATTATTTAAAGTTTATCCTCGACCTTCAATAATTACGAAGGATACTCTAAGCTGTATTATTAATTATTTTAAATCAAAAAGAGGTTCCCAAAACACTGTTTTTCCATTTAAATCTGTCTTTTAAGAGGATTTAAATGCTCGCTCAACTATCAAAAATATGGGAAACCTGATTTAAGTGACTGCTACTCATTTTAAACTCTCAACTCAAAACTGTCAGGGGACAGATATTTTCTCGAAGCAATTTAGTTGCTGCAAGTCAAATATTGTGTTACCACCTCAACGCTCGAGGGGTAAATTCATGGAACAAGTCGATATCCATTAACAAGCAACAGCTTGGGAAATATTGGGGAATCTTCCTTTCCAACCTAGATATAACTACTTTGTGGAGTCGTATCAACAAGTATTACACTTGGGGAAAGGAGGACGATCTTTACGTTTCAGAGTCATGTATTTCATCAGAACTAGGAGTGGTGTAAGTGGTCCAGTTGCGCCGACCCATCCAAATTATTGCCCCAAATGGGCCGGGAGATCCAGAAAGGCGGTAGACAATGTCAGGCTGTCGTGATTCTTCCATCTACATGTAGAGAACATATTTTTGTTGTACGACCTGCTACTGATCATAGTAAGGTTGGTACGACGGGTGCGGTAGCAACTCCCGTATTAGTTCACCATCCATTTTGGATAATTCTGCAACATGTATTGAAAGGGACTACGGATGACATCCTTGGTACAGGTTTACAGATCATGTTGGCAGAGAGATTCTGCAGCATGTATTGAAAGGGACTAAGGATGACACCCGTGGTACAGGTTTACCGATCATGTTGGCAGAGGGTCAAAAAGTGTTTAACAAAGATGAAGTTACAATAAATCCTTGCAACTTCATCTCTTATTTTATGAGTATGACTCTGATAAAAACTTACTCAGATTATATATGCATAAGTGGATTTTGGGTTACGGAAACATTATATTAATATTCCTCGTAACTTCATCCTTTATGTTATACTAGCCTCTTATCCGTTCAATGCATATCATGTGGTTATAAAGATATTTTCGAACTATATAGTGTTTTGAATCAATGAATAGGCTTTAAGCCTTGATTCCAATATTTGATATCTATTTTAAAAAGATATGTTTTGAGTATTGGTTTATCATACTGATACCAAGGATTTCCAAATGATTACGAAGAGTATATGAGTATGATTATAAGTCATAAGGTATTTTAAACGGTATACTATTTTGGGGTTAGACCCTAGTAGTGTTAAAAACTTTGATCCCATATGGATTATCTTCCAAAAAGGTTTAAAGATTTAAACTGGGATAGATTTCTTGCTGAGCACTATTAGCTCATTCTTGGTTTATTAAATATTTCAGCATGAGGAAAACATTGCCGAATCCACTTCGTGTTACAAGAGCAAGGGAATGGAGAGACCACCCTGGAGTTAGTTGATGCAGGATGGATACTGTTGGTGTGAGCAGAATAGTTGCAGCTTGAATTAGTGAGAATTATTTTGAGTGGGTTTGTATTACTAAACCTTGTATAGAATTGTGAGGTCTATTATTGTAACTTCAGGTAGATGTTGTAAATAAGAGATGAGATCCGGGATAGTTCATTTGGGTTGTAATAACAAATGTTGATTATTGTTGCTCATTTCCAAGGCTATAACTTGTGTGTGTGCGCGTAAGTGATTGGGGTCTTTGGAGTTGTATTATAAGAATGTTGTAAGTAATGCAGGTATTGTATCATTGATGGAGCGTGACAACCCAGATTCCTGACCCCGGATCTGGGGGTGTTACATTGTACGGTTTCATTGCCAAACTTAGAGAAGTCGTAGTCAGGGTCTTGAGCCAAAAAGCCAGAGGCATAATTTCTGAACCCCTTTTTAAAGGATGTGCCCTCAATCTTCTTTTTCTCTCTTGCCCAACCATTCTGTTGATCTTCTTTTAGCTCAGCAACTTGTTCTTTCAACTTGCGATTTTCCTCATTTATGCTGTCAATTATCGCACTTAGCCCATTTGCAATTTCTTCTTGAGTCTTTAACTCACCCTCATAGTAATCTTTCTTTTGTTGGAGACTGTCCTTTAGTTTGTAAAGGACCTTCTCACGGTCTACAACTTTCTTGAACATAATATATTTCTCTTTTTCTAGGGCTTCAAGGCGCGTCCCATATTTTTGTAGAGATGATTACCTATGAAGTGCAAAAACAAGAATTTTGGATGAAGCTTTGATAATAGCCTCATTTTCTGTGAGAGCATCTCTGTTTCTCCATTTGAATACGTCCTCATCAGAGACATAGGGGACGACCAATGGACTTAGAGCAACTGAGACCAAGGAAAATGAAGATTTACTTTTCTTAGAGGACGCGTCCTCTAAGGAAGCAGCAGTATTGGAAATTTCTTTCCTCTTCTTGTCTTTGTTTTTCTATAAGTCAATTACTTCTTGAGGATTTTTCATCTCAGTTTGAATTTTCTTTTTATCCTTCTTGGTCGGACGCGCCCTTGTACGCTTTCCAGCATTTATTGCAGGGGTAACTCCCATTTCTAGACCCCAGCCTCCTGGAAGATCGTCCATACCTGAAAAAACAACACAAAGGCATTAAGGCACGCCCTCAAATTATTAAAAAGAATATGGTTATAGTTACAACACAGATAATATGCAAGGACATAAGGATGACACATTAACAAGTATAAGGTTACTTATGTTACCTGGCCTAGAGGGCGCATCCTTGGTAACCGGGACGCCGTCTTCCGCTTCGTCCTCTTCATCTTCTTCATCAGAATCGCAATCCTTCGATCCCTTAATGAGAACTCCCTTTCTAAAGCGTTAAAATGGGATAATAGTTCCCACTTCTTTTCTAAGAATCCCAAACCTCTTGAGGTTATCTTCGGTGACTAGAACCTTTAGGTTGAACCTTGAGGGAGGTAGGGATGTGATTTTGTCAGCTCTTTTCTTGGCTTCGTCAAAAAGCTCCTTTGTACTCCTATTGTCTAAAAAGCGAAAAGTATTAAGCAAAGCAAACAAGTAAAAAAGAACAGGACCTCAAAGGCCGCGCCCTAAATTAAAAATAAATGAAGAGGGCGCGTCCTTACTATAGTCGTAGTTGAAGACCACTCTTATTCTCTGCACGTTCCAATGATAGAAGAAAGGTTGCTTCCAATTCTTCTCGTGGCTCACCTTTCCACTGGAAAATCCTAGCTTGTTGTGTTTGTGTTGTGCGGTTAAGAAGAAATATCCCTTGTGGCTTTTCCTTATAGCAAAAAAGTAACTAAGTTCTTCCATGGTTGGTTGAGCAGAGTTTTCGTCATGTTAGAGAATGAAGAGTGCAAGTCCCAATTTAAAAGAATGGATAAGAACTATCCGAGGACGCGTCCTCTGGATCAGATTCTTCATTATTAGAATTGGACGCGCCTTCAGATTCTGAAGATTAAATTTTCTTTCCCTTTCTCCTTCGAGAAATACCGGCCTCTACATCCTCTATGATATCTTCTTCATCTATAACTGGTTTAAACTCATGAAGGCGCGTTCTACTTTTTCGACTGGTTACTTCAGGGTTGATGTCGTCAACATGAGGAAGAAATGAACTGGATTCGGTGGCTGAAGACATTATTTCAGTATTACCTTTGAAAGGAGAAACTCCTTGAAGATGTTCTATGGCCTGAGTATGGAAAGAGAGAATTGATGATGAACTTTGTGCATGGAAAGAAAGTGAAGGTGGAGAATAAATCCCTAGGCGTTTGTTGAATTCCTTAAAAGGATGAAAGGGGGAGGACGCGCCCTTACCCTCCAGCTGAAAAAAGAAAGAAAAATGGTAAGGGCGTATCCTGAAAGAAGAATACAGATAACATTTTAAAGAATCCAGTCAAGGTTGTCTTTGAGAAGATTTCAGGTTATTAAAAACAAGATAAAGGCGTGTCCTAAAGAAGATCTATGAATAGCAACTTATTGGAACTCGATAAAATTCACGGCAAAAGCCTATATAGGTATAAGGTGCACCCTAATATGATGTCTACTGTTAAAACGACAGAAACATAATTTGAAATTAAGCATATGCATAACGAAGATCAAACGCAAATAGATACAAGCATATATACAACTATTTCATCAAGAACACGAAAAAGTTCAACGGTCATCTTATCGATTTGGACACAATATATAGTAAAAACACGAAATGAAGGTATGAAATCATACCTTTTTAGTTTCTGAACGAGATGTGAGAAGAAAAACGACGAAAAACCGGAGATTTGGCCGGATTTTGCTCGAAATAATCAAATTGCGGCGGTTAGGGTTTTTTATATGAAAAAGAGTACAGTGGAAAGGGGGAAAACGATTTTTAGGTATTTATAGACGAAGGCTCGCTAAATGGAGGACAACTGTCAAGCACGTATGACATGAGGATGAAGGGAGGACGCGTTCCTTGTGAAGGCGCGTCCTGTTTGAAACCAAACTATACCACTTAACCAACTTTGGGGCAATGATCAAATCCCTTAAGCGACTTATTGGAATGTGAAACCTTGTGTTAACATGCTAGGTATGTTTAGGAAGATCCTCGAAAAGATTTCGTGTTGATAGGATTAAATCTCAATTTTATAAAAATACGTGAGCGAGCATGCTCGAGTAGAGGTTCTTAAAGAGTTAACTTGAAAAGTGAACTTGTACTTGAGTTAGTGTATACTTAGTATGGTGAAAGCGTTAAGTTATTAATCTTGAACCTTGTGTTGATTCTAGATTACCGGACTAACCCGAGATTTACCACTGCTTCAGGATTTCCAGGCAAGTTTTCCAAAACCTATGACTTTCTACTGTTGTTGTGATGAAAAGTGCTTTTGGTATATAATAGATTCACTTGTATATTTGTTTAAATTTATGCTTAAATAAATGCGATAGATTTTAGTTGGATATGGACGTCAATATAATAGCTACCTTACGCTTTTTAAATTTCTTAGAAGATTATTTTTGAAAATAGGAAGTTGGGTTGTTACATGCTACTTTTTGTCATGAATTGTCACTATGTGTGGTTTTACTTAATTCAATGATTATGTAAGGATATTATTATGGAGACGATAATAAGTAATGACTTGTACTAGGTAATTACATAGCATGTACATGACTTGTTATATGTGATATTTTTGACTTAGGCTTGCCAAACTTTCACCATGTACTTAAACAAGAGTCAGTGGACCTTTTTTAGCTAGGAAGTGATTTAGAACATATATATGATCATATGCATCACTACTTAACTTGAACTAACTGAAATTCCAGGATCCAACAACGCCTTAGTGAGTAATGCTTTATTATCTATTATTTAGAGGATAATGCAGCACGCCGTAATACCTTAAGTGAGACGCATACCATGGATCCAAGAACTCACATGCGCAAGCTAAAAAAAAGATGGTATGTGTTTTTTTGAACTCTAACTTATTTTTTTATGATTTGAGTTGAATTTCCCCATTATAGATATTCATCGTTACTTTGTACTTGCAATTGGTCATACGATCATTTTAATTTGTTGTATTTACTAAAATTGCTTCCTTTAGATTACTAATTTTTTTGATTTGAAAAATTGGATAGTGCCATACTTGTAAATGGATATATTTTATATTATTGTCCCAATGTTCATTGACAACAATTAAAATTTTAAATTCTTAAGATTACAAGTTCAAAATTCTGTTTAATTTATGTTAATCCTAATACTTGACAGAGAAAGGACCTAAAACTTGCAAAACCATCTAATGATGAGATCTATTTGGAAACCTATAAACGAAAACCAGGGGGAACTTACAAGAGAAATACGGAACTAAAAACCAAATATGTAAGTACATTTTATCATACAAAAGTAATTTGAATTCATGCATGATTCCAAATATTGATATAGCCATTTCTTGTAGATGAAGATTTAAGCGATGGTAGATGCTGGGAAAATTGTTGAGGCAAATGCAATTGTTTTCAGTGAAGCCGGTCAAGATCTGAAATTCGATATTGGAGACTTTTGTGCCAAACATCAAGTATCAAAATGACAATGTTACTCCTTCGAGGCTAAGGCGGCATGGAAATTTAGCAATATCACTATGTTACTATTCCTAATATCTAAACTTTGTCATTTTGTACTTTTAAACTAAAGAGTTGATCGTATGTGTTTGGTGTTGGTCCTTTAGTACATAACTTGTAGGATGGTATGGATGGGATATTAAATGTTTTGGATGGGTTTTTTATGTATAAAACTGATACTGCAAAACTTTTAATTGAAGCGTTGCATTTTCCTTTTCTAATTTTGCATTTCAACAAAATGGTATTACATTACACAATATACTGGTGTTGCATTAACACATATATAGTTGCCTTAAGTAAAATATTAATGTTGCAAAAGCCAATGAAAAGTGCTGCATTATGGCATGTGGGACCTACTGCTGACATGGCATGCAAGTGGGACCATGTGCTGACGTGGCCTTTAAGTGGGCCCCACTGCTGACGTGGGATGCCAGTGGCCCTGTGTATAAGGCAACACTCATTGGTGTTGCATTTCCTTGATGTTGGTGTTGCAGTACACTTATAATGCAATACTTTCTCTCCATTGGAGTAGATGACCAAAAGTGTTGCCTTACATATCAAAGGCCACGCCCGCGGATGCAACGCCCGTTCTGTGTTGCATTTTTTAAAACCAAGCTGAATACAACACTTTTTTGGTCTACAGCGACATTAAAAAAGCATTGCATATGAGCACTTGTGGCGTAGTGTAATCATCCCAATTACCCTCGTAAAAAAAACCACTCTTTTTTCCAATTGGGAATAGAGTCAGGAGAAGTGCTAGAGACGAAACAACTACAGGTCAAAGTACGATACTGAATTTTTACCCAACTCACATCTTCTGAAGCGTTTAAAAATTTAAAAAGATAACGAAAAACAGATACATTGGGCTCTAACTTATGTTTCTTACATTGGACCATAAAACAATAAATAAAACGCCATGCGTTGGGAGTAAGTTGAGTTGGGCATACTTGAGCTTCTGCCAACAAACGACACACAAAAGGGGGAGGAGGTAAACGGAAACTAGCATAAAAAGTTTCTTTTTAAATCCTAATTGCCCCGGGCTTAGGATAGCAATCCCTATCATTTGAGTCGGGAGCCACAGCCCTGTAAGGCCCGTTAATACCAAAAACTTTAGCTATATCACATACCCTATCTTGTTTAAACTTAGAAGGGAAGTTATGAGCTTCTAAGTGAAGAAGATGAGGGAAAGCATCCCCAAATTCAGACAATAGATATCTAAGGGAAAAAACATTTGCATGAACTAAGGATTTTTGAGGTTTGTTACCTCGAATAGTCCTAAAAGGGCGAGAAGAAAACTCGTTTAGCTGGGAAAGTTGAGATTGCGAAGAGCTAGAATCTGCCATTGATATTCCTCGGATGAATGTTTAAATCCAGGAATCCCAACGAAGAAGATGAAGACTCGAACGAAAGCTAGAAATCTCACGGTGGTTTGAACACGGGAAATCGCCTCGCGACAGTACCCTATCAGAGCTTTTGGAAGGAAAGTTTCGGGAAAATTTTGGCAGAGTAACTTTGCTTAAGTGAAGTGTGGAAATGAAGTTCCACTCCACTCAATTTATAGAAAGTTCCAGCTGGTAGAAAGCTAGGTGTACCGTCGATAGGCGGTGAATGGGCTGGAAACAGGTCATTGGGCGGGAAGCCCAAATAATTTCAAATTTTGAGCAAGAATTCTAGAGAATTCTGGAAAGTATTAATACGCAAAACGAATATTTCAATTAACACTGTCCAGGCGCTTGTATCAACGCCAAAGTTGAATAGGTGAAGACAAAATAAGAAAAAGGCCAAATATTAGGCCCAATCATGAAGACAAGCCCGACGGAGTGCTCATTGGGCGTCCATGTTAACGCCTAAGTTAGGTTTTATCCGCCATTTGGAACATCCATTCCTAGGAAGCAAGTTTTGTGGGCGTGTTTCAAGTATATGCCTTGTAGGCGTGCGTAGCAACGCCAAAATGGGTCTTCAACAAAAAATTAAAATATATATATAAATATATATATACCAAAGAGGCAAGTCCTCAAGGCGTCCCTTCAAAGAAGCCTCCTTGGCGGGGGTAGCCACGCCTAGGTCATGGTTGGAGAGCATTCCTAGTACCCACGCCTAGGAGACACATTCTCTAGGCGTTGAAGCCTAAGATGTCTCCTTGGTAGGGGTACCCCCTCCAAGACTCTTGAAAGCAAGTACCCACGCTTTGGAGACACATTCTCTAGGCGTTCAAGCCTGAGATGTCTCCATGGCGGGGGTACCCCTCCGAGATTCCTGAAAGCAAGTATCCACATCAATTGAAAGCAAGTATCCACATCAAGGAGACATTTCCTCTATGCGTTGATGCCAAAAGTGTCTCCTTGATGGGGGTATCCGCTCCAAGAGCGCCGTTTTTCGACATTTCATCTACCAACGCCCAGGAGACATGCTTTTTAGGCGTTGATGATAAAAGTGTCTCCTTGGTGGGGGTACCCCCTCTAAGACCCCTGTTTGTCAGTTTTTCATCTTATTTGCTGAAAAATAGAAAATAAAGAGAAAAAATTATTAATTATTTTTCAAAAGGCAAAAATGGAATAAAAAATCCAAAAAATCTAGAAAAATTGGGAAATAATTTGTATAATTATTTCATGCTTGGGGCACAAATAAATATTTTTGATAAAATAATCAAAAATAGGAAAAAATACCTGGAGGTACAATAAAATTCCTAAAAAATTAGGAAAAATACGGAAAAATACAAAGAAAATTATTTAATTATTTCTTTGATTGTAAGGGCAATAATATATGTAAATAATACGTAAAAATCTTTAAATTAAGGTTCATATGAGTGTCAAATTTAGCCCCGAATAAGGCAATAATCGTCGTAAATGTGTAGGTCGCTCCACACTTTACAATAAGACGATACTCGTGTACACAAAGTCCTAGATATAAAATAAAAAAGACCTCGAATCTCGAAAAAGATCAAAATAATTTCTACGAAAGCTTGAAAAGTTTTCCTAGAAATTGGGGGGCAAATGATGTGGTCTAAAAATAACCCTAAATACATGATTGATGATATGTTTATTGGACCTAGATTGGTCCAGGGATTGAGCCCAATTAATGAGGCCCGAAACCCTAACTAATTATTAAATTTGTAATTAATTAAAAAGATGATTATACAGTCCATTAAATGTGTCAAAGTTGTGACCTTCATCCACTAGAAGTAGTCTTGAGGGACACCAAACCCTAAAAGTAGTCAGCCTCCTACAAATGAGGACTTACAATCCTGATCTAAGAAGGTGACTTGACCTCCAAGTCACCTAATTCTACCCTAAATACCAGGATCTTGACGCCTATATAAATGACATGATCTTTCAATCAAAACTATGTTTTTTGGCTTGATTCTCAATTATGAATTGAGATACGTAGGCATTTTGTGAGGACAGATTCAGTCACGAAACACAAGAACAACCATTGAAGCTCGAACGCTCTTAAACCCTAACATTAATTACACCCTAATTTTTATTCCATAACACATATCATGAAGTATGAACAAGTTATCAGCTTTCACTTGCTTGGGCTCATTGTTAGCCATGTAGTACTTGCTCTTCCGCTCCTTTCAATCCAACTTCAAAGCCTATCTTGGCCTCAATATTCACCTGAAAATTAAACAAGGCAAATATTAGAAGACATGGTGTATATATAGCAATCATCAACACAATATGAGTAGTGTGAAGCTTACAAGGTACATGCTTTGTGACCTCAATATCGATCTAACCTCTCCGAGGGGTTGCCTTTAGGTAGACCTTACGAGACAAGATAAACAAAACTACGTGTGAAATGAACAACCTATCAACAAAGTATGTGTGTGACACTCCATTGTAACCTAAATTTGTTTGCTACCTCCAACATGCATATGTGACAAAACATGTTGTCAAAGTCCTTGTTTTCCCCGCATCATGTATAGGTGGAACAAAATTATTGTATAGTACATGTACATTCAGTTTAATATTGCAATTCAATTTTTAATAAGCTTTTGTTATCTTTTAATTAAAATTATTATTACATTTTTTTGTCTTATTATTTTAGTATATTGAAAAGCTTAACCATAAAGATCAAATATATATTTTTTTTAAAATTAATTTTTAGTTTTTGTTATCCTAATAAGTTTTGTTTTTGTAAAATTCGTGCAGTTCTAATTTTTTTTTTATAAAAACTATCACCATCATTTTTATCATTTATAATCTATTAATGTTTTACGTATGCAAAAAGTATTTCATGTCCAAAAATGTATAGTTTTGGCATGAATCATGCAAAAATGACTAAAATACTTTTTGTGTATTTTACAATATCGTTTTACATTATATTCAAGAAAACTAATATTCTATATATTCTGCAATTTTCTTGTGTAATGTGTTCTGCAGAATGATATCCATCCTATTCCCCTTTTCGTTCTTTGAACATCGGCCCTCATTAATACGGACGGACTTGAGTCCAGGGATCCTGGCCCACCCCAGGATGTAGATATATATATATATATATATATATATATATATATATATATATATATATATATATATATATATAGTGGGAGGCTCAATGAGGAACCAGTTTTAGTCGGGTAACCTGGTAACTCACTGAGAAACCGCTAGATTAAACTGAAATCAACCAATGACATTCAAAGTTTAACCCCCACACGTGACTAGGCAGTGAAATGAAAAAGAAATTACCAATCACTTAAAAAAACAAAAGAATCCTTATTTTATGTACCATAATACTGCTTTTACATAATAAATTTGATTATATATTTTTATAGAAAATGTAACACCCCCAGATCCGGGGTCAGGAATCTGGGTTGTCACGCTCCATCAATGATACAATACCTGCATTACTTACAACATTCTTATAATACAACTCCAAAGACCCCAATCACTTACGCACACACACACAAGTAATAGCCTTGGAAATGAGCAACAATAATCAACATTTATTATTACAACCCAAATGAACTATCCCGGATCTCATCTCTTATTTACAACATCTACATGAAGTTACAATAATAGACCTCACAATTCTATACAAGGTTTAGTAATACAAACCCACTCAAAATAATTCTCACTAATTCAAGCTGCAACGATTCTGCTCACACCGACAGTATCCATCTTGCATCAACTAACTCCAGGGTGGTCTCTCCATTCCTTTGCTCTTGTAACACGAGGTGGATTCGGCAATGTTTTCCTCATGCTGAAATATTTAAAAAAGCAAGAATGAGCTAATAGTGCTCAGCAAGAAATCTATCCCAGTTTAAATCTTTAAACCTTTTTGGAAGATAATCCATATGGGATCAAAGTTTTTAACACTACTAGGGTCTAACCCCAAAATAGTATACCGTTTAAAATACCTTATGACTTATAATCATACTCATATACTTTTCGTAATCATTTGGAAATCCTTGGTATCAGTATGATAAACCAATACTCAAAACATATCTTTTTAAAATAGATATCAAATATTGGAATCAAGGCTTAAAGCCTATTCATTGATTCAAAACACTATATAGTTCGAAAATATCTTTATAACCACATGCTATGCATTGAACGAATAAGAGACTAGTATAACATAAAGGATGAAGTTACGAGGAAAATTAATATAATGTTTCCGTAACCCAAAATCCACTTATGCATATATAATCTGAGTAAGTTTTTATCAGAGTCATACTCATAAAATAAGAGATGAAGTTGCAAGGATTTATTGTAACTTCGTCTTTGTTAAACACTTTTCGACCCTCTGCCAACATGATCGGTAAACCTGTACCACGGGTGTCATCCATAGTCCCTTTCAATACATGCTGCAGAATCTCTCTGCCAACATGATCGGTAAACCTGTACCAAGGATGTCATCCGTAGTCCCTTTCAATACATGTTGCAGAATTATCCAAAATGGATGGTGAACTAATACGGGAGTTGCTACCGCGCCCGTCGTACCAACCTTACTATGATCAGTAGCAGGTCGTACAACAAAACTATGTTCTCTACATGTAGATGGAAGAATCACGACAGCCTGACATTGTCTACCGCCTTTCTGGATCTCCCGACCCATTTGGGGCAATAATTTGGATGTGTCGGCGCAACTGGACCACTTACACCACTCCTAGTTCTGATGAAATCCATGACTCTGAAACGTAAAGATCGTCCTCCTTTCCCCAAGTGTAATACTTTTTGATACGACTCCACAAAGTAGTTATATCTAGGTTGGAAAGGAAGATTCCCCAATATTTCCCAAGCTGTTGCTTGTTAATGGATATCGACTTGTTCCATGAATTTACCCCTCGAGCGTTGAGGTGGTAACACAATATTTGACTTGCAGCAACTAAATTGCTTCGAGAAAATATATGTTCCCTGACAGTTTTGAGTTGAGAGTTTAAAATGAGTAGCAGTCACTTAAATCAAGTTTCCCATATTTTTGATAGTTGAGCGAGCATTTAAATCTTCTTAAAAGACATATTTAAATGGAAAAATAGTGTTTTGGGAACCTCTTTTTGATTTAAAAATAATTAATAATATAGCTTAGAATATCCTTCATAATTATTGAAGGTCGAGGATAAACTTTAAATAACATTTCTCATTTTTTTTAAAACGTGTTAAAAGTATTTAATAAATAATCGAGTAATATTTATTAAATAAGTAAACCATAAACGAATATTCGAAAATAATATTCATTAAGTAAATAATGATTAAATGAATATTCAAAATAATATTCATTAAATAAATAAGCCTTAAATGAATATTCCAAAACAATATTCATTAAATAAATAAAGATTAAATGAATATTCCAAAATAATATTCATTAAATAAATAAAGATTAAATGAATATCCCAAAATAATATTCATTAATTAAATAACCTTGAATGAATATTCAAAAATAATATTCATTAAATAAATAATGACTGAATGAATATTCAAAATAATATTCATTAAATAAATAAAGATTAAATGAATATTCAAAATAATATTCATTAAATAAATAAACCTTAAATGAATATTCAAAAATAATATTCATTAAATGAACAAGGATTAAATGAATATTCAAAATAATATTCATTGAATAAATAATCATAAAGCAAGTATCACAATATACTTTCGAAAACAGTTACGCCTTCCATTAGCATATATAACGGAAATAGTCTTCAAATAGTATTTCTCGACTGAGATAATACTCAAATAACATTCCTTGAAAGATATAGTATTCTGCCGATGGAATCCCTCCGGGTTTCCACGGCTATCTACATATTTCAAAATACCGACTCCCGATCTAGAGTCGAAAACAATGAAGATGCTCTTATATTTAGAGCTACCAGGTAAACCGGTTCATAACTAGTTAACTCAAAAGATCTTATATAATCCAAAGGTCAAACCCATTTCAACAAGAAATAAGATATATCGCAAAACTGTCCAATGTTATACATGGCAAAAGCAGTATTATATAGTCAATACTTCAAAATATAGATTTGGAAACTTGCATCTATTATATGCATACATCGGAATATGGTACTTTAAAATACAGTCTGGAATGAGAAAACTTGCCTGGAAATCCCAAAGTAGCAATAAGTCTCAGGTTGGTCCAGTAATCTAGAATCAACACAAGGTTCAAGATTAATAACTTAAACGCTTTCACCACACTAAGTATATACTAACTCAAGTACAAGTCCATTTTCAAGTTAACTCCTTAAGATCCTCTACTCGAGCATGCTCGCTCACGCACTTTTATAAAATTGAGATTTAATCCTTTTAGCACGAAATCTTTTCGAGGGTCTTCCTAAACGTACCTAGCATGTTAACACAAAGTTTCACATTCCAATAAGTCGCTTAAGGGGTTGGATCACTATCTCAAAGTTCATTCATTGAACCACTTAGTTACGCGAAACCGCTTTCACTGAAACAAACATTTCTCTTAAACCATATATCGTAACGACACGATTCTTTCGCTAAAACAATCTAGAAAACAAGGCCTACATGTTCATGGTCAGAAACTTCATGTTCATGCCCTTTAATGTAACCTTGATTTCTGCCTAAACTATCTAAGGAAATTTCGCCATGGTAATGGCGCTTATACGCGATTCCCGTGTTTTTAAACACTCTAATCAATTCATCAATCCACAACCAACAATCACAACCCAAGGATCTCCTCCAAATCACTTTATTTCTGTCTAAACATACTCATAACACTAATCACTAGTTCAACCATCAATCAATCCATTAAACCTCATACATATCATGTAAATCATCTCTAAATCATACTATCACTAACAATCATCCATTTATACACTAATATCAAATCATAAGTAAAAGTGTGAGAGGGTTTATACCTTCCTTGGTACTTAATATAGACTATAGATGGCTAGCATACCCTTCCTTGCTCCTTGATTATCCTTTACAAGCCTTAAACTTTAAGATCAAAACAAGAAACCACTTGAAGTTACTATTCATCCTCATCTTGTAAATTCCATAACAAATCGAAAAATAAGAGTTTGGTGCTAAAATGTTTACCAGACCTTGTGCTCTTCATAAGATTTCTTTTGAGTTATAGATCGTCAAATTTAAAGCTTCCTAGCCAGGGTTTTGAGCCCCATCTTTCCGTTGAACAGAAACTGGACAGATTGGGTTCTCCAACTTGGGGAAGAGATTTGGCTAGGCTACACTCCTTTGTTGACCATGAAATTTTGAACGAATGTTACCCATAGAGTGGAGAAGATATGGTTAACATATGGTGATTTTAGGACAAGCAGATTTGGAGTTAAGAATTTTTCTTTTCTCCTTGTGCAAGCTGAGCAGAAATCTGGGAAGAAAATGGGGGAGAGTATTTGCTTGCTTTCCTTGATATTTTGCGATAAAGTGATGAGTCATAGCCCTTGTTGCCTCATATCATGACATGTGTCAAGCATGCAAGAGTTGGGGAATAAAGTAGCTTTACTAGTTCGTTTCGTCACCGCTTAATCTCGTAGAATGTTCGCAGGGTTTCTTAAGTGTTCTATCGAAGTAGTTTACCGTAAACAGTCTTGATATCTCTAATTCTTTTATTAAATCCATATCCATGGAATTGATAATTTAAATCCTCCAATATTTTCAAATAATGATTAATCCGTCTGTTATTGGTGAAATTTCGGAGAAAACAGAAAATGCTATTTTTCTGATTCTGACAGCTTTTGCATTCCTTTATTTCCAAAGTAGATCACTAATACGACTTCGAAAGTTCATTATCCCGACTCGTACATAGGGTGGTCTGAAAATATTTTTCGGTTCAGAAATTTACTATTCATCCGGATTTTACTATTCATCAAATAATTTTTTTTTTTTTACTAAGTCCAAAATTTGGGGTTATTACAAAGAAAACATTATAAAACAAAATTACGTAAAGAACATAACTTTATTTTATTTATTTACCGAACATATTAACATGAATTATTTTTATAGAAATAATCTATTATATTTTAAAAAACAAAAAAGATTTTCACTGTACATAAATTCTGTCAGGTCCTGATATGTTTGTAGAAGGGGGGTTGAATACAAACAATACCGTTTAATGGAATTTGTCCTTTTAAGATTTAACAATTTAGAACAAATTATTGCGGAATAAAACTGAAACAATATTCAAGTTAAATAAAACTCTATTAAACTTGAAGGGTGTTACAATTGTGATCACTGATTACAATGAACTTGATAAAAAAAATCTAGAATAAATTCGACATGAATTTATCTATTTTTGTAATAAAAAGGATCGAATACTAAAAAGTAGTTCGATATAAAATCTAGGGATTATGATCCGCTAGAATGTCAAAGCAGTACAAGTGAATTGATTCTCAAAGATTTAATGTTACAAACAAACAAGAATTTGATTCACTGGTAGAAGTTAATTGCTCAAACAGTTGAAGAATGAAGAAGACAGTTGAGAGAGTTTAATGTTTCTGATGCTCTGCCTTTTTCTTTCTTTTTGTGTTGTAATGTAATGTCTTTGAATAAGTCTTCTGCCTTCAGTTAAATACTAATCCACAGCATTTCTAATAAATCATCCACGTGCAAGCCACTTTAAAACAGAATGGAAATGCCTTGGAAGACTTGCAGGAAAACTATGAAATTAGCCTTGGAAGACTTTGGGGAAGACTAGCTTTGTAATAAGAAGACAATCGGGAAGACTCTGATTTGCCCTAGGAAGACAATCGGGAAGACTCACTTGTGAGTCTTCCTAGTTCAATAAACTAAGTCTTCCTAGTTCAAACCTAAGTCTTCCTAGTTCATTTTTATTCTAATTTAAATAATTAACTAAATAAATTATGTATTAAATTAATTCTTTACAGAATTAATTTAATAAATAATTTACTTAATAGTATTAATTATTTATAAGAGAATAAATAGAATTAGTTGACTTTTCAAACAATTCCAGAATCACTTAAAACTTAGATAAATAACAAACACAATAGTACGTTGACACTCAATGCACGGTCTGGTTCATGAGTGACTAACGACAATGTCTGTTCTTTATCTGTTTGACTTTAAGCAGTGATTCACTTCCTTCTCATTCAAGAACTTCGTAATCAGTATCTTTTGCTGTCACCACTTGAAATCTCCGTCACTTTAAGAAATCCACTGAGCTTGAATACTTCATTGAGGCTTGATCAATAAATTGAGCTTCTTTCAATGTAGAATCACTTCAAGTCTATAGATGACTTTAATCTTCATTCTTTGACAGATATAATCTTCTGAGATTCCTGTGACATTTGATTTTTATTATTTACTTATTACATCTTAATTAAAGTTGAGTAGAATCCTCGGTGTTTACAAATAGGCCTATACATATGCCTTTCAATCTCCCCCTATTTGTTTGTTAGACAATAACAACCAAATACCTCTAGAGGATAACTCAACTAAAACAAGAAAAGATAAGACTTTTTAGAGCCAAGCAAATAATAAAAAGTTCTGGATTAAATATAACAATTTCCAGATTCAAACAATAAAGATAAATACAAGATAGATGTTCCTCTAGACTGAACATATGAATACATTTTCCTATCTTGATTTACCTAGCTCTAAACATATAACATTTACAAATGAGCTAACTACATCATGCCTTTACTCTCTAATTTCACCTTCTTCAGCTTCTTGCAAGGTGACTAGAAGATATTTGTCAAGGACACAATCACTTTCAGAAACCACACCACTAGGCATTACTGGTTGAGTGGTGATCTTCTTCAATCTGTTCTTCATCTGAGCATACCTTGGAACTTTCTCCGTGCAGTAGTCTGAAATCATATCAGCAACTTCAGAATTGTCTTCAGTGGTAAACCCAGAAGTTCTCAGAAGATTCTCCAACTTCACCAGTTGCATTGCAGTCTGTAGCTTCAAAGAATCAGGATCCAGCCTCACAGTCTCTAAAGTTGTACCTCTGTAGATTTTAACTTCATAAGGAAAGTGCACAACTTGAGGGCTAGCCTTCATAGCAGAATCTCTTAGCCGGTCATACAGAAGCTCGTTCAAGCAAGAAGATCTCTTTACCTTACTCATTAGAATCCACAATTCAGAGAGAGACGGTGAATGACCCTTCAAGAGCACTTGAGACATAAATGTACAGTTCTTGCCTCACTTGATCAAATACAGACGTAATCCTTAGAATATCTTCCTTCAATGCCTTCATGTATAATGAATTGTCTGGATTAACAGTTCTGATCTTCTCAAGCAACTTCAGAAATGTAGCATCATTGTTTGTGCTTCTCTGAGGGATATCAAACATCTCCCTTGCCTTATCCCATTTGCTTCCTTGCTTCATCCTTACATCCAATCTCCTTTCTTTGACATGAATACTATGAAGACGTTGTTTGTCTTCATGTTCAGCCTTTTGAATCTTCAGCTTTTGAGATATGATGTCGGAGACCTTAGCATTCTCATCCTCCTTTCTCCTGAGGTCTGCTTGTTGCTTCATCTTCCCAATCATCAAAGTTTGCTGCCTCTTCAACCTCCTCCTCACCAAAAGCTTCTTCAGGAATGGTCTTCTCCAGATCACCAGATGTGTCAAATTGGAAGTCATCCTGTTCACCGTGGTAGTAGTAGGCATCATCAAAGACAGTATCCTCTAGTGATTGTTTCCCTTTCCCTTTATCTTTTCCAGAAGCTCCTCCGGCTTCTCTGTTTCCTCCTTGCTTTTCCTTCTCCCCCTTAGTTAAGGAATCCTCTACAGATTTAGCTTTGGAAGCCCTAGGATTCACCTTAGATGTTCTCCTTCTTCTCTATCTCCTCCTTCATCAGCATCATCATCCTCATCTTCATCATCATCATCTCCCTCAAAGAATGTTCTTTGTTGTGTTGTAGGTTGATGTGAGTTCTTTATCATATTGTACAAGTGCTTCATACCTTCATTAAGATGCTCCATCCCTCCTTCTATCCTCGACATCCTTTCTTCATTAAACATTTGATTTTCATCAGCTGTTTGCAGAATAAAGTCCACCTTGGTAGAAATAGAAGCAATCTCCTTGACACTCTCCGATATCTAAGCATTTGACGTTGTAAGATCAGTGATGTCTGAAGCCACCAGTACTTGAGATTGTTGGATTGAATTCAGCCTCGGGAGTAGATTATTCTTCAATCCTTGCAAGTCATCTTTAACAGTACGCAGCTGATTAGATACAGAGGTGGAAGATTGTGCAACTACTTGTGCTTTCAGAAGATTGTTCTCAGTCTGGGTTTCTTGTAACTTTCTCTGTAGATCAGCTAGCTGGTTCAACAACAAAGCAGTGTTTGTGTCAGTGTGTGCACTCACTTTAATTTCTCTCAGTGGTGTTTCACTCAACTCACGTGCTTGTGTATCACTCTGTGTTTGACTCATGTCTCTCACAACTAACTGTTTGTCTAAGTTCTCAGTAGATGCACCTGCATGAAAAATCACCCTAGCCCCTTCAAGAGAGGTCAGTGGTGGTGCAATGGCAGTTCGCAATTCCCGATCCCTGATTGAGTCTGTCAAAATATTTGACATTGTATACTGAATTGCTTCAGGGACAGACTCATCAGGTTGCCTTTCACTTTCTCCAGTAAAAACTGCGAGTGAAAAATCACTTAGGGGAGCTAGAGATGTTCCCTCTGGGAGGGGAGAAAATGATTCTATTATTGGTGGCGAAGAATCAGATTTTCCCTCTGATGCCTGTGAAGGCACTTCTACCGTAACAATGGTAGGCACTGTTTCAAAGTCAAAATTAAAGTGCTCTCCTTGCATAGTGTCCTGAGTATCATCTATTTGGATATCTTCTCCCATTGTGAGTAATGGGAGAGTGCTTGACTCAGTATAAGATGCCATGGCCCTATGGCGAATTTCAATAGATCCACCCTGTTGAGAGGATGTCTCCAGAGATTGTTCAGTGGCCATATCTATGTCCATATCCTGTTGAGAGGATACAGATGGGCTTACAGATGCCTCCCTATAGGTTTTTCTTTTCTTTAAGGGTGGAGACAGAGCTGTGGGAGCACTCTTTGTAGCTACTTCACTAACACTTCTTGAACTGGTTTGTACATTAGGCTCAGGTTGTGTATCAGGAGTGTTTGACTCTCTGTTTGGCTCTATGACCTGGGTCAGAGACTGTGGTTCTACAATCTCTGGGTCAGCCCTAACAACCACTTGGGTTTGAATTGAAGTACCAGAAGAAGAACCAGGGTTAGGAATAACTACCTGTAGTGGAACTGGATGTGGCTCAGGAACTTGTGCACCAAAGATAGGAAGATTAATGAATTGACTAATCAATGGTGAAACAAGAACAAAGATGTTGAGGAATTTGGATGAGACATCAAGTCTGGTGTAGAATTTGGTTTCTGTGGTCGGAGAGGTTTCAAATCTAGATTCCCTAAACAGTTCTACCTGCTCAGCAGTGAGAAGATGATTAATGATAAGAGTGAGAAAGCGAGGGTACCAACACTTCACTTTCACATGATTATCAGAATCTCTCCTAGAGTGAGCAAGCCTGTTAAGCATTATGTTCCACAGAATCTCAGCAAAGTTTAATCTACGACCATATACAATAGCATAAGCAATATATTTATTAAGACTTGTAATGCAATGAAAATTTGTTTTTGTGCAGTTACCAAATACTCTTGCTATTGTATCAAAGAACAGATCCCATTCCCTTACAACAAAACTCTTAGATAATTTGACCATTTGGAAGGGACCCTGATAATGAATATTCACAAAGAACTGTGATAACTCATCATCAGTGGGTAAGGGACCAAACCTGTCCTTTGGAAAATGTAAAACATCACAAAACAACTCAAAAGTGACTATATATTGCTGGTTTAAAATATTGAAAGAAAAAGATTTTGAATCTTCAGCAATAACAACACTTGAACACAAAAACCTTAAAGGATCAATTTTAAGAAGTGCATTGGCACAAATAGCATGACTGACACAAGTCTCGCTATTTAAAAATTGAATCCAAGGTCTGAAACGTTCCACCTTGCACTTAGACGGATCAAAATACCCAACATAATTATTTAAAACGAGTTCAAAATTAGGATCCGTTTAGATAAAAAAGAAATTTTAATCAATTTAAAATAAAATTAAAATTTTAGGGATTTATTTGAATTAATTAAAATTACTTAAAATCCTCTAAATTAAAATTCTATTAAAATTAACTAATTTTAAATTTTAATCCTAAAATTTCGAACTAAAACTTTGAAAAACAAAAAGAATTGGGCAATTGAATCTCAAGAACACACACAACTCAGTTAAACACACACAGTACTTTGATACAGAAATACAAAGATCACTAAAACAAGAAAATCACTTAGCAAACGAAGAACACTTAAGTCGAAAGAAAATGAAAAGACAAAAAAAATGGTCAGCAATTCGACTTATTTTTCTTGAATAAGAAAGAACACAAAGGTTATGCTAAGTTACTTGAGCAATCAAGAACAAGATCAAAGTTTTCTGCAAAACAGAGAGAGAATTCGAATGGGGTAAAAACTGATAAGGCAAAACTGAAATAATAAGAAATGCGTGTAAGTAATGTGTATATATATGAATATATAAGAATAAACTGTTAAAATAAAAAGAAAAGTACTGAACCGTTTTATTTTTAAAATTTGTAGTGGGAAGACAATCTGGAAGACTGAGGATAGTCTTCCCGGTGGTCTTCCTAGAACAAATTAGAAAAACTACGGAAAATAATAAAAGAAAGAAAAACAGAAATAAAAATAAATAAAGTTAAGTCTTCCCGGTAGTCTTCCTAGTTCAAAAACTGGGAAGACTTAGGAAAAGACTTAAAAAACAAAAAACAAAAAACAAAATGAAATAATTCTTGTCTTCCCGGTAGTCTTCCTAGTTTAAAACTGGGAAGACTTAGGAAAACTAGAATTAAATAGAAAAACTGAAATAAAATAATAATAATAAAAAAATCTTAGTTTACCCGGTAGTCTTCCTAGTATTAAACTGGGAAGACTTAGAATAAACTTCGAATTTAAATAGAATAATTACAGAAAAATGCATAAAACTTATAAAAATGCATGAAAATATATAAATGCCTAGAAAAATTCACAGAAAATTCCATAAATCCTAGAAAAATATGCAGAATTATATATAAGTGCATAAAAATAATATAAACTTGCAGAAATATTTAAACAACAATATTTACAATCTGAAAAACACCTAAATAATTCTAAATAAATATATTTTCAATAAAAATACATTTCTCCACTTAAAATATATGAGAAAAATATTTTTAAAGAAAATAAAATATTCAGAAATATTTAAATTTACAAGCATGTAATATTAAATGAGAATTAGCAATAAATATCATTTAAATGACAAGAGAAAATGAATTTTTGAAAGAACAAACATGACAGATATATTGTTAATCACTAAGACTGTTTAACATATCCAATTTACCAACTAACTTGATAAATGTGGATTCGTCAACAGATTTAGTGAAAATATCTGCAGTCTGTTCTTCTGTGGGTACAGAGTGTAACTCCACAGTTCCATTCATGACATGCTCTCTGATAAAATGATACCTGATATCAATGTGCTTCGTTCTCGAGTGCTGCACAGGGTTGTTGGAGATTGCTATGGCACTTGTATTATCACACAAAATGGGAATTTTGTCTAATGCAAAGCCATAGTCCTTCAGTTGATTCCTTATCCATAGGATTTGAGCACAACAGCTTCCAACAACAATATATTCAGCTTCTGCTGTTGAATTGGAAACTGTTTGTTGTTTCTTGCTATACCAGGAAATCAATCTACCTCCTAGGAATGGACAACTCCCAGAGGTACTCTTTCTATCCACAATACTACCTGCATAATCAGAATATGTATATCCAACAAGATTAAAACCAGAATCTTTAGGGTACCAGATACCTAAATTAGGTGTACCCTTAAGATATCTCAAGATTCTTTTAACAGCAACGAGATGTAAACCTCTAGGGTCCGATTGGAACCTTGCACACAAGCATGTAGCATACATAATATCTGGTCTACTAGCAGTAAGATAGAGTAAGGAGCCAATCATACCTCTGTAGCTTGTAATATCTACCTTGATAGAGTTATCACAAGCTCCCAGTTTGACTGCTGTTGAAGATGGAGTCCTTGCTGATGCTGAATCCTCCATGTGATACTTCTTGAGAAGTTCTTTGAGATACTTGGATTGACAAATAAATATACCATTTGACCTTTGACTTACTTGCAATCCAAGAAAGAACTTCAGCTCACCCATCATACTCATTTCAAACTTACTCTGCATTAGCTTAGCAAATCTCTCACAGAGATCATCATTAGTAAACCCAAATATGATGTCATCCACATAGACTTGGACTAATATCATATCACTTTTGTGTTTCTTTGAAAAAAGAGTTTTGTCTATGATACCTCTAACAAAACCATTTTCTAAAAGAAAACCAGAGAGAGTGTCATACCATTTTCTTGGGGCTTGTTTGAGACCATAGATAGCCTTGAAGAGAAAGTACACAAAGTCCAGCAGCTCCTGATTTTCAAAGCCAGGGGGCTGTTCCACATACACTTCTTCATCTAGCTCACCATTCAGGAATGCACTCGTAACATCCATTTGATAGACTTTAAAATTGGAGTAAGCTGCAAATGCTAAGAACATCCTGATGGCCTCAAGTGTAGCCACTGGTGCATAGGTTTCATCATAATCAATGCCTTCAGCTTGTGAATACCCTTGTGCAACCAGTCTTGCCTTGTTCCTTGTAACAATGCCATCCTCATCTAGCTTGTTTCTGTATACCCATCTTGTACCAACTACTTTCTTGTTCTTTGGTCTGGGTACCAGCTTCCAGACTTGTTGTTGTTCAAATTGATTGAGTTCATCTTGCATAGCAATCACCCAATCTGGATCAGTCAGTGCTTCCTCAGTCTTCTTTGGCTCCATTTCAGATAGAAACCCTGAATAATGACATTCATTCTGAGTAGCACTTCTAGTTTTAACTCCAACACCTGGATCACCAATGATCAGCTCAAAGGGATGAGCTCTATTCCATAAAGTCTGTCTTGGAAGATTTGATCTTGATGATTCGCCTTGTAATTCATTATGGTGTTGTGACTGACTAGTAGATCCATTATTTCCTCCCCCTGAGTTGTTGCTTGATTGCCTTGATGATTCTTCTCCAGTGTTGGTGGTATCTCCATTGTTACCAATGTTTCCACCACCACCACCAGGATTATTATCATCATTGTTATTATCATTACCAGCAACATTCTCAGGTGGGGCTTCATCATCTGAATCTGAGTCTGGGAAGTTATCAAACTTCAGTTTCTCAGATGAGTCTTCTGTTTGGATATTATGGAGTTTAGTGTCATCAAATGTAACATTGACACTTTCCTTCACATGGTGACCATCAATCAAATACACCCTGTAAGATCTTCTGGAATAACCAATAAAAATAGCTTCTTGTGCCTTAGCCTCAAACTTTCCAAGTTTCACATTGTCATCCCTAAGCACAAAGCATTTTGCTCCAAATACATGAAAGTATTTGAGAGTTGGTTTCTTGTTGTTCATGATCTCATAAGGAGTCTTCATTAAGTCCTTGTTGATTAAAGTTCAATTCTGAGTATAACAAGCAGTGTTCACAGCTTCAGCCCAAAAGTACATTAGAAGTCTTGATTCACTTAACATAGTCCTAGAAGCTTCAATCAATGTACAATTCTTCCTTTCCACCACTCCATTCTGTTGAGGAGTTCTAGGGGCAGAATACTGTCTTGTTATTCCTTTATCTGCACAAAAGTCATTTAGGACTGCATTCTTGAATTCAATTCCATTATCTGACCTTATAGCTCTAACAGGGAATCTCGAATCCAGCTCAATCAACTTTATATGATCAATCACCATCTGTGGGGTCTTATCCTTGGAATATAGGAATAAAACCCAAGTATATTTGGAATAGTCATCAACAATCACAAGTGCATACTGTTTCTTTGACATGGACATCACACTAACTGGACCAAACAAATCTATGTGCAGTAGCTGAATTGGTTCAGTTATTGATGATGTGTCAGTGCCCTTGTGAGAAGCTTTCTTTGACTTTCCTTTCTGACAAGCCTCACACAGTCCTTCCTATGTAAATTCCATCTGAGGCAAACCTCTAACCAATTCCCTCTTGACTAAAGAGTTCATGGTTTTGAAGTTAAGGTGAGACATCTTCTTGTGCCATAGCCAACTTTCATCAGATGAAGCTTTAGCATAAAAACAAGTTACTTCATCTTTGGATCCAGAGTGCAGATTAGCTATGAACAAGTCACCTTTCCTTACTCCTTGAAGAGCAGGCTTTCCATTCTTCTTGTGAAGGATCTGACATCTATCTTTCTCAAAGGAAACAACATATCCTCTGTCACAGAAATGACTGATGCTGAGAAGATTGAACTTCAAACCTTCCACAATAGATACATCTTGAATGATAACATTTCCAAACTTCAAACAGCCATATCCTCTGGTAATACCCTTGTTGTTATCTCCAAAGGTAACTCCTGGGCCGGCTTTCTCAACCACATTTGATAGCAGGGCTCTATCTCCGGTCATATGCCTTGAACAGCCACTGCCAAGAACCCACATAACACGGTTTACCTGTTCCACACCCTGCAATACCAAATTGATTAGTCCTTCCTCGGAACCCAAACTTGATTGGGTCCGGAATACTTACAGAACTGGCCTTTGTCAGGCAAAACAACTTTTTTAGCTACAACTACTTCATCCTCTTTCACAAAAGACACTAGTACAAAAAGTGTCATATGCGTCTCCTTTTTTGCGTCTGTTATTGGAAAAACAGACTTATAAAGCATTTTATACGTCTGTTATAGTTTTAACAGACGCATATATACTTAAAAAATATAATTATACGTCTGTTATACGATGACAGACGCATAAACCTATTTTATATATATGCCTGTTACCGAGTTATATACGTCATTCCATTAACATCGGACATATAAAAGGGTAAATAAAAGAAAAGGAAAAATAAGAAAATAACACAATTGCCCATGTTATTATTACTTACTCGAACAAAAACAAAGGTCCCCAATTTTAAACCCAGTAGCCCTAATTTCGCTACATATCGATCTTCATCCCCATGAGAAACTAATTGTTTCCGATTAATATCAAAGCTAATTTAGAAGTTAGTCAAATCTTCTCCGTCTTCGTGTAGTCAATTTGTTCATCTTTAGGAGTTCGATTAGAAGGTGCGAGCCCTAATCAAACTCCATTTTCATCTCAATTCAATTCCAGGTACTCTCTCTCTCTCTCTCTCTCTCTCGCTCTCGCTCTCGCGCTCTCTCTCTCTCTCTCTCTCCATCAAAATCTCTCTCACTGTTCGTATGTGTGTCCGCCTCTCTCTGTTCGTATGTTTCTGCGTGTATGGTGCTTATACAGGTGTTGCATATCAATATGTAATTCTTGAATCCTATATCAGTAAGTAATTGTTAAATCCTAAATTATGTGTTTGTGTATTTGTGTGTACAGCTGTTAATATCTTTTGCTTCTGTTCTGTTATTTGTTAGATTTGAAATATTTTGTAGTCATTGCTTATGTTTCTGTTTATGTTTTCATGGGGTGCTTACTTATTGAGGATTTTTTATTTCGGAAGAAGGAAAAAATTCTTTGTTTTTTAACTATATATGATAATTTGTCTTTTTGGGACTGTAATTATTCACAAACGAATCTATCATAGTATTAATGTTAATCTCTAAGCATGATTCAGCGTAAAGTCATTACATTACTGTGTACTTGATCTTAAAGGTCTCTTTCATTCAGACCACTTATGAATATGCATATATCATCTATATCCTGAGTGGAACAAAAAGGGGGAGAACTCTTGTATGCATATATGCATACAAGAGAAGGAAAGCCAGGGTATGAGCAAAGCGATCAAAGTGAGCCACTGTAGTATTTCCATTGGGCAGAACTTTATCAGTGGATTTATTTTTCTCACACCAGTCCAGTTTAAAAGGGGGAGATTTCTCTTTAAAGCCGACTCTTGACCATATGAAGGCTTCAAGCAACAGAAGGCAGACCACAGTGATTGCTGGGTATCAAAATTGGTCATTTCCAATCTTGAGACCCGCTTGAATCATTTTGTCACATGAACAAAGTTAAAAGCCACTTGTTAAAAGGTATCAAGTATATCAAACAAATGATGCACTTTTCATTATTTTTTTTCACAAGCATATAATTTATCATTTGAGGCTCGAACAATTGTAATTTTTCTACTCAGGGCCGTCTATTTTTGTCAGCAAGAATAATTGGATATCATTCTGATCTTTTTGGACGTAAGACTAGTTTTTTTTCCTCCGGGAGGACATAGAAATCATTCAAGTAGATCCTCCTACTTTGTCATCAATGGGTAGTCCAATTATTATTATGATTTTACGACTTGGTAGAGGTGTAGATGAAAAACATGGCGCAAAAACTCACGATGTTGAAGGCAGGCTAAAGTTCCATTTTCAGTCTTTTGTGTCTTTTAATGTGGCACACAGGTAATGATTTGTTACTACAAGGTATTCAAGAACATTTACATAATATACTATTATCTGTCTTCTGGATATATTCATGTTGTTAATCTATTTACAACTATTCTACAATATAAGATGAAAGTGAGTTTGGATCCCCCCTCATCCTCCAAATATCTATTTAACTTTCGATATGTATAAACAAGAGTTCTCTGTTTTTATATCTTTTAGATGCGAAGGTATATCATTTTTTAAAATTGATTTTCAAACAAATCTGAAGAAAATTCAGTTTTTAGTATGAAAATTGATTGAAAACTGATGTGCCTAGACTATACATGGCTTAAACTGATGTAGAAGATAAAAGCTAAATATATGACATTGCTATGAATCAAAGGGAGTTTTTTAGATTGTTTTCCTTTCACTTCTCTATGTCCATAGTGTGTTTATCATCTGGTCTTAAATGCATCACCCTAGCACAAAATTAATGTATCTACTTCAGTTCTCTATATTTGGCTGCTTCCTAAAACTAATCTTGTGTTGTCAAGGATTTCTAGAATCCTGATAGCTATGATGACAGAGAAGTCTATTAGGTTATCTGTTTTTTTGTTGGTCATAATTTTGTTTTTACGGTATGGAATCTTTTTGGACTCTAACATCAATGTAACCCTCAAAACTTTTTAATCCTGATACCTTTTAATCAAGTGGCTTTTAATTGAAGTTATTTGATTGATTGATTTATTTTTTGTTTAGGGGTGGCTGGAAGTTACTAATCTAATCTGATGCTATATCATAGTGTTTCAATTCCTGGTTTTACAGAAGTTATTTTCTTAATTGATGGTCTGAACTACTTTGACATGACAAAAAGCACAGATGCGCTTAATACTTCACCCGGTCTTGAAATTAATAAAGCATTGAGGAGGCTTGAGAAGGAATTAAGTTCAATGATGAAAGCATAGAACAAATAGGCTTAATCTACTCCGGGCATAAGGACTCAAATGTTACAGGACATACTGTGTGCAATCCATATCTACCTCAAACTGCTGTAGTCCAAGATGACTTCAACAACTTTATGGTGCAACAGTGTTCTGGTATGACTCATAAAAAATACTCATTTTAAAATGCTTAAAGTATCATTTTCTTATAATTATTGTTGCATCAATATTTTTCAGTTTATGAATACTAGTGATATATATATATATATATATATATATATATATATATATATATATATATATAAACTCACAGGAAGAGGTCGTTTGAGAGAATGCTCTTGGATTCACCAACATCTGCAATACAATGACTATAACGGACAGGTGCAATTCGAGTTCAGCCAATTAGAGAAGTTGTGCTAACGCATATATGATGCTTGTATTTAGGTAGATTTTATGATGATATTGGCATTGTACTTGGTATGGATTTGAGATTATAAATCAATGGAACTTTGTTTTTTGTTGGTTATTTGTGTAATACTCGGTTTGTAATATATGTTACAAGGAGCTGCCTGATACAACACTAAATGTTTTAAAAAAAGGTACAATATGCGTCTGTTCCACTAAACCAGACACAAAAAAGTTACATTTTATGCGTCTGTTTAGTGAGCTTATGCGTCCCTTCTAGACAGACACTAAATATTATTTACGTCTGTTACTCAGCAGACGCAAATGCATAACAGTTTATACGACTCCTCCATATGTGTCTGTTGAAAACAGACGCATATTACCTTTTTCCACATACGCAAATGGTAGTTTTTGTACTAGTGAGAGCGTTTCCATTTATACCCAGCCTTAACACATTTCTGATTAGGCTTAGGGATAAATGAATCCACTCTAGTCTTAGGAGGACTAGTAGTCTTAGCTTTAACATGCTTCTTATTATTAACATGTTGACGTGGAGCAGTCTTATCACTAGACACATGCTTACTATTAAAATAAGCATACATAACATTGAAAGCACAAGACATGCAAATAATTGTTAGTATTAGTGCTCTAGAGACAATACTTTTATGTTTTAAAGAAAACATTTTATTATTATAAATTATGTTTTATTGATTATTATTATTAGTTTATTATGTCTTTATTTACTGCATTATAAATGTTAGCATAATAAATGTCCTTGGAATTATGATACGTATTCGATATCTTTAAGTATGTGACTTAAAAATGAGATTATAGGAATAGTATCTTTATTCCTAAATATCCCTAGTCGAGTGTTATTATTTAAGGACAATAATAATGCACAGAGACTAGTATGTTTGTTGACAGATGACCACATCTCATTGGTCATAGGTATGGTGATACTAAAGTCAAAACATAGGTGCATGTAAGAGTACATGACACTGGATTGACCCGCTGTGAGATTACACATGTTAATAGTGTCATAAGTAATTCTCACTGTGATAATGGTGTAATGATCCTTAGACCAGAAATCATTATATTTTTATACGAGAATTAATATACTTTGATTACATTAAAAGTTACCTTTGACCGGGTGATGATAAAAGTGGACATTGGGTATATTATGAATCGTATGAGAAATATGAATGATCTAGATAGGATTTAACCCTCCTAATTTTAGGAGCGATATTATTGGCCTCTTGTTTGAGTGAGACTAAGAAATGCACGGCCGTGCTCAAATGTTGATTTGATTTAATTAGTCTACTCATCGATCAAGAAAACTAAGATTAAATTATGAAGAGGATGACACATTACATGCCTCGAGTTTAATCTATAATATTAACGTTAAAGGGATTATATTACATGGAACATTATTCACGAAAGGCTTAATCGAATCACCGATTTAATTATTATTACTTGGGTGACAATGATGTATTACTAGATGCCGCTCATCGTTTACAATTTTAATTAGTTATTAAAATTGTTACCAACGTAATAATAACCTACAGGGTCACACACAAAGAACGCTTGAAGGAGAAATAATTTAAATTATGAATTTAAATTGAAATAAGTAATTTATTCTATTTATAATATTAATTAAGTATGACTTGATTAATTATTTAAATAGAAAATGGAATTACTTAAACTAATTCTGAAATTAGTTATTAATTAATTAAGTGTGACTTAATTAAATAATAAATTGGAATTTCGGATTAGTATTTTATTATAATTGGATTATAATTAGAAAACTTATTTTCCTCTCTATATTAACTCTCAAAGAGGGCTGATTTTATGTGTGAAAAACGTTTTTGTTAAAACCCTAGCCGCTTACGAGAGCAAGAACAGAGAGAGAGAAAAAAGCAGTTTTCGGGTGCTAGTACACTTCAATCCTTCAAGAAAAGCGTTCGTGTGGATACCGTAGAGTGTAGATCGCGAGAGCGAGATACATGGTGATTGAACAAGATTTGGATCTCCATTAATCTTCCATTAATGAACTTTTAAAGCTTCTTAAGGTATTTGTTCTTAATCTCCGAATTAAATATTTTGTTTTCGCATGGATCCTGCGGAGGGGTTTCGAATTTTGATTTATTTTTACGTTTTCCGTTGCGTTTATGTGCTCGAAACCCTTCAATGGCATCAGAGCTACTTGCGAAACGTTTTAATTCGGTTGTGTGTTTAACAGTTTTCGATATATATGCATGTTTGCGATCTACCATATTTTTGTGTTGATTTATATATATGTATGTATATGTTTTTGAATATATGATATTCATGAGGATTGAATAATCATGAGATGATTGTGTATATTGTTGTATGTATATGATACATGTTATATCGAATTATGAGAATCGTATTCGATACGATTTCTGAATACGTTGCGCAGATTTGGTGAAATTTGCATACTGTGTCAGATTTTCGCCACAAATACCTTTCAGAAAGGGAAACGGGCGTCTGAACAAAACGGACATAGTCACTCGTTCGTTTGTAAGGCGTTTGACGTCGTTTACTGTCTATAAACAGCGATTTAATGTTTTTAGAATTCTGATTTTGATTTTCTGATTTACACTTTATTTGATTTCTATGATTGGATCATGAGAAATATGATATGGTATGATATGTTAATGAAATATGAGATGTTCTTAATTGTTATATGAGCATGGTGATTGGTTATGGCCTAAAGACCCATAGGATAATGGTTTTGTTTTTATGGTTTGGTTTCTAAATACGACTTGCATGTCGTTATTCCTTGTAATGTTTAAATCTCGAATGTAACTCGAGTTCAACTTGTAAGTTCAGTAGGATAGGTTGTTTTATTTATGTAATATATATGAAGACGTCCAAGATGGAGAACCAAGGAAGCATTACAAGGAGGCAAGCAAGGAGGCAAGTTAAAGCTTGAAGACTTGTAACATTGTATTGTATTTTGATACCACCATAGATTGACCTTGATCTTTCCATTAGCTTGTAAAGATCACTTAGGTTGGGCCATAACCAAACACGTTTACTTTACGCACTTTACATATATGATGCATGTGATGTAGATATGTATGCGTAGATAATGATGCATGCTTTAAATAGATTAAACATGTATGGATTATATACGTCACCCATGCCATGTTTTCTAAACAAGATAAAATCTGTAACGATTCAAGATTTTAAAATTGAACAAAAACGAACATGAGATTCCTGTGTTTATGAAACACGGAAATAAGTATGAATTTCAAATTTTGATATGGGGAGATTTTGACAAAAATACAAGCAGCGCTTGTAAGAAAGGCGGGTTTTAAGTGAGACCACTGTGACTCCTCCGACGGACTGGAAATCAAACCATTGATGAATTTTGATTTGAAGTACTTAGTTCAAGGAAAAATTGGGAATCTCTTGATGATGGGATCATGGTCGTTTTAATAATAAAAAATCCCTAAAGTTAAAATATTAAGTCAATTAGATGCCTTCCAATGGGTAACACTCGTCAAGACCTAGATCGAGAAAGAGTGGGTTCGCCAAAGTGAAGCACTCCAATCTATCGTGGTAAGACGTGATGAAGTAAATGTGATACTTAACTGTTAGACCATTGGGTTAGACTTAACTAAGTTACCACAATAGGATTGTGAACTTAGAGGCATGGAGTTTGGTATGATTTATTGGATAAATGGGAACAAATGTTGTTCTACCAAACTTTCCAAGAGTTATATATGATATAATTGACAAGAGTTGTCTACCTAAATAAATCATGTTTTGGGAGTAAAGCCAAAGCTGACCTTAAGCATGACGAAATATGGATCTTGGCTCACTGGAAGGATTTAGAGTAATGCCTTCCGAATTAATAGTTAGGGCTATTTATTTGATAAAAATAGTGGGAGGTATATAATGATATACCATAATCACTTAAACATAATAATTAATAAATTTGCAACCTAGATTAATTTTATGCACTTTAATATTGTAGTTATCAAATGACAAATAACACAAACAACTTCTCTATGCGATCAGTCCTTGAGAAGGACAAGCTAACAGGAACAAATTTCCTCGACTGATATAGGAGCTTGAGGATCGTCCTCAGGCACCACGATGTTAGTCAAATTCTTCCCTTACCTTTTAGCTGAGAATGTAACATGTGCCGAACATAATGCTTATTGGAAGCAAATTGATGATTCGACTGCTGATGTTTCATGTCTCATGCTTGCAACTATGAGTGTTGAGATTAAGAAACAATATGAGCATATGGATGCTTATGAGATATTTGAGCACCTTAAAAGATGTTTGAGGAAAAGGCTCGTCAAAAGGGATTTGACAATAGCAAGACACCATACACCAATAAGTAGGGAACGTGAGATTCGGTTGGACCAGATGTTCTAAAGATGATAGGGTATAATGAGTACCTTGATTATTATTTTTTTGGGTTTCAAGATTGGTCTAGAGACTCGGAATGATTTGATCATACAAATCTTTGAACAATAACTATTCTCAATTAGTTAGTGAACAACGAAATAAATGAGATAGACATAGCACCCACTAAGTTGTGAAGCACGTTGAGAACTGCTGTAAGCAACATGATAAATGCATGGACTACTCCCATAATGATGGTGAATGTAGGAATGTGAATGGGAAAGGAAAATGGAATGGAAAGAAGAAGATTTGATCTAATTCTATAGCCCATATTAAACTCCAATCCCAAAGAGGTTTTGTCGCCTAAAGGAGGTGTTGCTAATTAAAGAAGACGATTGTCGCTTCTGTGGAAAACCGAAAGACTGGAAGTTAAACTGTCATGCTTATTTGGAAGATCTAAGAAGAAGACCAGTGAGGGTCAAGCTTCAGGTTTCGGGTTATAATTGGAGCAAAAGTTGCTGCTCTAGTTGAAGTAACTCGTTACTTAATTTTGCCTATAAGGCTAAGTTTAGAACTTGATAATTGTAACTACGTGCCTCTAAGAGTAAAGACATTATATTGGTTTCTTGTATGGACAAGAAAGGTTTTTCATTTTAATTGGATATATAACAATTGTTGTTTATTACATTTCAATGAAAAGGTTAATAATGTTGCACAATTAGTTAACAATTTATATGTTCTAAAATGACTCAAATCAAACATTACCTTTGGCACTGTAGTTAAGGCCATATTATAAGAAATGCATTTCCAATTTACATACTGATGGATGATTGGATAAGTTTGATTATGAATCATACGAAGAATGCAAATCTTGGTTTATTTGGTAAAAAGACAAAAAGCTCCTTTTACTAGAAATGGTGAAAGGGTCATCGAACGATTATGACTTATACATGGTGATGTATGTGGTCATATACGTACGATGGCAGAAGGTAGGTTTTACTACTTTATAGCGGTTACTGATGATTTCAGTAGATACGAATATGGATATCTTTTGAAGAACAAATTCGAATCTTTTGAAAAGTTCAAAGAATATTAAGTTGAAGTAAAAAAGGTTCAAAGAAAGGGGTTTCTAAGAACTAAAATCACACTTTGTTAGACATAGTGCGATGGCTGATGAGTCAAGAGGATCTTCCAATAAGTTTCTGGGGTTATACCCTAGAGACATGTGCATATACACCAAACCGTGTTCCTACTAAAATGGTTCAGGAGACACCATATAAGATATGGACTGAGAAAAGTCATAGCATGTCATTTATGAAAATTAGGGGATGCAAAGCGTTTGTGAAACGTTTAACCTATGACAAGCTAGGACCAAAATCAGATAAATGTAATTTTGTGGGATACCAAATTAAAACAAAAGGAGTATTACTTCTTTAATCCTCCAGAGAACAAGGTGTTTGTTGCTCGGACTATTGTATTTATTGAGAGAGAATTTCTTTCTAAAAGAAATAGTGGGAGGAAAATAGATCTCGATGAGGATCGAGAACCACGAGATAACATTGAACCAAAGTTGGAATAAGAGCAGTATGTACAAGAAAATGTTAATGACAATACTGCTCAAGAAACACAGGTTGTTCGTAGGTCTGGTACGATTCACCATGAGTCCGAGAGATATTATGAATTTCTCTTGACTCAGAAAGGTGATGTAACACTTGTGAATAATGATAATGAGCCTTTTACCTACCAAGACGCTATGAACATTCCAAGATCTAAAAGTTGGCAAGAGGCCATGAAATCTAAGATGGATTCCATGTATGAAAAACCAAGTATGGACTTTGGTTGATCCACCTAAAGGGGTAAAACCTATAAGGTGCAAGTGTGTTTTCAAGAAGAAAACTGACATGGATAGTAATGTACAGACCTATAAGGCACGACTGGTGGCAAAAGGTTTCAAGTAAATTCATGGTATTGACTATGATGAAACTTACTCACCAGTGGCAATGGTCAAGTCCATCAGGATTTTGCTTGCTTACTATGACTACAAAATCTGGCAAATGGATGTCAAGACTACTTTCTTAAATGGGAGCGTTGAAGAGGTTGTGTACATGACACAACCTGAAGGTTTTGTAGATCCAAGTTTTTTTAGAATGGTATATAAGATAAGTCGATCCATTTATGGATTAAAGTAAGCCTTGAGGAGATGGAATATACGTTTTGATGAAACAATCAAATAGTTTGGCTCTATTCAAAATGAAGATGAACCGTGTGTTTACAAGAAGGTTAGTGGGAGCCATGTGGCATTCCTAGTATCATATGTAGATGATATATTACCAATAAGGAATGACATACTTTCTCAACAGACTGTTAAGACTTGGTAAAGAAATAGTTTCTTGATGAAAGACTTAGGAGATGTGTCCTATATCTTAGGGATCAGGATCTATAGAGATAGATCACGAAGATTATTCGGCTTAAGTCAGAGTACATACATTGACAATGTATTGCACCAATTAGGGATGCAAAGAGGCTAAAAGGGAAATGTTCCCATGTCTATGAGATAGTGATCTCAAAATAAATGGTCTAAAATCATTGGATGATATGGACCACATTAGTATAGTACTATATGCTTCGGAAATTGGTTTCATAATGTATGTGATGATATGTACTCGTCATGATGTCTCGTATGCTTTAAGCATGACGAGCAGGTACCAGTCTAATCCAAGTGATGGTCACTTGATTGGAATCAAGAATATTCTTAAGTGCCTGAAGAGGACTAAAGACTCATTCTTGGTATATGGAGGAGATGGGAAGCTGGATGTAAAATGTTACACGGATGTTAGTTTCTAGACAGACAAGACGGTTTTGTGTCTTAGTCTGGATTTGTGTTTTGTCTAAAAAGATGTGTTGTAAGCTAGAATAGTTCACAACAAGAACTGTAAATGATTCTACAATCGAGGCTTAGTATATTGATACTAGAGAAGTAGCCAAAAAGGGATGTTTTGGGAATTTACTAAGGCGATATCACCTTATTAATGAGATTAATGATCAAGGAGATATACTTATATGTAAAGTGCATACTATTGATAATATTGCAGAACCACTGACTAAGGCTTTGTCGTAGCAGAAGCATGTAAGTCACACTAGTTCCAAATGTATTGGATACATGGGATATTGGCTCTAGTGCAAGTGGGAGATTGTTAGTATTAGTGCTCTAGAGACAATACTTTTATGTTTTAAAGAAAACATTTTATTATTATAAATTATGTTTTATTGATTATTATTATTAGTTTATTATGTCTTTATTTACTGCGTTATAAATGTTAGCATAATAAATGTCCTTGGAATTATGATACGTATTCGATATCTTTAAGTATGTGACTTAAAAATGAGATTATATGAATAGTATCTTTATTCCTAAATATCCCTAGTCGAGTGTTATTATTTAAGGACAATAATAATGCACAGAGACTAGTATGTTTGTTGACAGATGACCACATCTCATTGGTCATAGGTATGGTGATACTAAAGTCAAAACATAGGTGCATGTAAGAGTACATGACACTGGATTGACCCGCTGTGAGATTACACATGTTAATAGTGTCATAAGTAATTCTCACTGTGATAATCGTGTAATGATCCTTAGACCTGAAATCATTATATTTTTATACGAGAATTAATATACTTTGATTACATTAAAAGTTACCTTTGACCGGGTGATGATAAAAGTGGACATTGGGTATATTATGAATCGTATGAGAAATATGAATGATCTAGATGGGATTTAACCCTCCTAATTTTAGGAGCGATATTATTGGCCTCTTGTTTGAGTGAGACTAAGAAATGCACGACCGTGCTCAAATGTTGATTTGATTTAATTAGTCTACTCATCGATCAAGAAAACTAAGATTAAATTATGAAGAGGATGACACATTACATGCCTCGAGTTTAATCTATAATATTAAGGTTAAAGGGATTATATTACATGGAACATTATTCACGAAAGACTTAATCGAATCACCGATTTAATTATTATTACTTGGGTGACAATGATGTATTACTAGATGCCCCTCATTGTTTACAATTTTAATTAGTTATTAAAATTGTTACCAACGTAATAATAACCTACAGGGTCACACACAAAGAACGCTTGAAGGAGAAATAATTTAAATTATGAATTTAAATTTAAATAAGTAATTTATTCTATTTATAATATTAATTAAGTATGACTTGATTAATTATTTAAATAGAAAATGGAATTACTTAAACTAATTCTGAAATTAGTTATTAATTAATTAAGTGCGACTTAATTAAATAATAAATTGGAATTTCGGATTAGTATTTTATTATAATTGGATTATAATTAGAAAACTTATTTTCCTCTCTATATTAACTCTCAAAGAGGGCTGATTTTATGTGTGAAAAACGTTTTTGTTAAAACCCTAGCCGCTTACGAGAGCAAGAAAAGAGAGAGAGAAAAAAGCAGTTTTCGGGTGCTAGTACACTTCAATCCTTCAAGAAAAGCGTTCGTGTGGATACCGTAGAGTGTAGATCGCGAGAGCGGGATACATGGTGATTGAATAAGATTTGGATCTCCATTAATCTTCCATTAATGAACTTTTAAAGCTTCTTAAGGTATTTGTTCTTAATCTCCGAATTAAATATTTTGTTTTCGCATGGATCCTGCGGAGGGGTTTCGAATTTTGATTTATTTTTACGTTTTCCGTTGCGTTTATGTGCTCGAAACCCTTCAATAATCACACGACATGCTTTATGAGAAGAATTAACAGCAGGCATGTTTGTACTACAGTTGTTTTGATCCAACTTATGGATAACTGATTTAGTCTTTTTAATTGTAACAACTTTGACTGGAATATCAGATATACACTTGTTGGACTGTTCAACTTAAAAAGCAAGATCTTCTTCACGTATTTCCTCTGCAATGATGATAGAGTATTCATTCAGAGTATCTGCTTGGGACTTTCTAAAGAAAGATTTGTCAATACCCTTAAGCACATCTCGAATACCCCTTTCTTCAGGACTGACTCTATTAGGGGTATTTATGCTTAATTTACCAATAGACTCATTATAGTCATACCCTATTGTAACACCCCCAGACCCGGGGTCAGGAATCTGGGTTGTCACGCTCCATCAATAATATAATACCTGTATTACTTACAACATTCTAATAATATAACTCCAAAAGACCCTAATCACTTACGCACACACACACACAAGTTATAGCCTTGGAAATGAGCAACAATAAGTAACACTTGTTATTACAAACCAAATGTACTATCCAGGATCTCATCTATTATTTACAACCTCTACCTGAAGTTACAATAATAGACCTGACAATTCTATACAAGGTTTAATAATACAAACCTATTCAAAAACAATTCTTACTAACTCAGTATACAGCTGTTCTGCTAAATCCGACAGTATCCATCTTGCTGAACTAACTCAAGGGTGATCTCTCCATTCCCTTGCTCTCGTAACACGAGGTGAATCAGCAATGTTTTCTTCATGCTGAAAGTATAAATAAAGCAAGAATGAGCTAATAGCGCTCAGCAACAAATCTATCCCACTTTAAATCTTTAAACCTTTTTGGAAGATAATCCATATGGGATCAAAGTTTTTAACACCACTAGGGTCTAACCCCAAAATAGTATACCGTTCAAAATACCGTATGACTTATAATCATACTCAATAAATTTTCGTAATTCATTTAGGAATCCTTGGTATCGATATAATGAACCAAGATTCAAAACATATCTTTTAAAATAGATATCAAATAATGGAATCAAGGCTTAAAGCCTATCCATTGATTCAAAATACTATCCAGTTCAATATACTATATATCTTAAATACTTTCTCAACATATATACATGCATATCTATTTAGATATCTCATACTGTTCAAAATACTGTAAAATATCAGTAATGAACACCTTTTTATAAAAGAAGCAAGAATGAGCACTATAGCTCGACAATCAGATATAGCAGCTTAATCATATATGTAAGCTTATATCATAAAGAAAAACCTTTAAAACTCCGTTCGTATACAGAACGATATGTTTAAATGTTTCTTTTCGTTAAAACATGTCATACAGTACAACCACTGTATGAGGAACATCATTACTCATCACTGTCACATTATCAGTAACTCAGCGCCTAGGCTTTTGTTACAATGTGCAGCTCAACTCCAATTGGAGGGAAGGGAATTTACTGGAACACCCGATACACGGTGATCAGCCGTTGTATCGTAACTTTTCTTTTCTACTAGTAGAAGGACGACTTCCTGTTCGGTTATCACCCTGACCGCATACGGGCCACTGTGCTAAGAGATCACTACCTCGGGCCTATTTCATCACCGGGTAAGCCTTAGCACGCAAGAGATCACTACCTCGGGCCTATTTCATCACCGGGTAAGCCTTGATAATTTGGCACTACCCCGGCACCTATTTCATTGCCGTGTAGGCCTTTCCAATTCCCATGAAGAAAAACATTAATGAAACGGAAATCGGAATTTAATTCCACATTTCCCAAGTACGAATACTTGTCAAAACTTTGTATCCGTTTAGAACACCTTACTCCAGAGTAATTGAAAGGAGTAAGTCAAAGTGTGGGTTGACATTAGTCAACGAGACTACCGATGGTTACTACGTATTTTGAAATTATGACCAGGGAGTTTATTGAAATATCAGAGTTCAGTGAGTTTGAAAAACGCTTATTTGAATGGGGGAGCCATCCCCTAGTTATAGATACTTTAGAGGAACAGTGGAAGTAAATCACTGTCCTCTAATTCTTGAACTAGATTCCCAGTTTTCGATGAGTTGGAAAAATACTATTCGCATTTAATTACATTTAACTATCTTAAGATAATAGTTGAGAATCTCTATTTTAATACCTTTTCTGAAAATCAGAAATTTATATTTTTGTGTAAATAATAGAACCTTTAATCATATAATAACGTTCTATGATTTTAAATCATATTTGGAATATTTAATAAATACCCAAATAATAAATATTAAATTATTATTCAATATAAAACCACCTAAGTGAATATTTAAAATAATATTCACTTAGTTAAATAATCCTCAGATAATCAATATTGAATTATTATTCAATATAAAACACTTAAGTGAATATTCAAAATAATATTCACTTATTTAAATAATATTCAAATAATAAATATTGAATTATTATTCAATATAAAACACTTAAGTGAATATTCGAAATAATATTCACTTATTTAAATAATATTCAAATAATAAATATTGAATTATTATTCAATATAAAACACTTAAGTGAATATTCGAAATAATATTCACTTATTTAAATAATATTCAAATAATAAATATTGAATTATTATTCAATATAAAACACTTAAGTGAATATTCAAAATAATATTCACTTAATTAAATAATATTCAAATAATATATATTATAATATTATTGAAATATCTTGCCTTAAATATCCAATTATATAGATATTGGAATATTTAATATACCCTTAAAGTATAACCGTCCCTGGAACCTTCCAGCTTCTGACAGTAGTTTAAAACAAAGTAATAATTTGACTCCCGGTCTAAGTTTTTAAAACCATCGTACAAGTACTCTATACTTAGAGTCTTTAATCCTTAACCTTGGTATATATCTAGTACTTAGCTAGCATATAAACCTTATACATTATACCGCTTTTTATTAAAAAGTGAAAACAGTTATTAAGTCGTTGCACAGCATAAAGCAACATATATAGCCATACCACAACATATATCACAACAGCATCATTATATGGTATAGGGTTTGAAAACTTGCATAATATTGTATGCATATAATACATTTGAAAGCATGCATCTATCATATGCATATTAACATCTTCATAGTTTAAAATCCAAACACCTCCATATATACGATGTACGGTTTGAAAACATGCATAATATCGTATGCATATATTACATTTGAACACGTGCATCTATCATATGCATCATCAGAATATGGTACTTTAAAACATAGCATGGAATGAGAAAACTTGCCTCGGGTCCTTGGTTATTAGGGGTTCAAGAACTTGCCGGGAAATCTATAAACAAAGAAATACCCGATCAGTCCCCTGGCTTAATCATTTAAAATGCATTTAACTTAAGCACTAACGTTCTATTAACGAACATCAATTGTCTCGCTCTTGGTCATCTATAACCTCATAACATTCCGTAACTCTTAAGTCAAAATCTTGGGTGAAAACCATTAACAAATCCCAAGTACTTTTCATTTACTAACTCCTTGTTTTAAATCATCCTCTTAAGGGTATTTCACTCGCGCAACTTTCGTTCACGTATTTTTATAAAATCACCAACTCATCTTTTTAACTCGAACCCGTCTAGGCTTCCTTTCCTTATTATACATACTAGTATCCATTTTAATATCTCAATCCAATTTCAATTTTAAAGGGCTTGATCCCTATCTCAAAGTTCATACAATGAACTATCTAGTTACGCGAAACCGCTTTTACTAAAACGGACGCTACTCCTAAACCGTAAATCAAAACGATACGATTCTTTCGCTAAAATAATCTAGGAAACAGAGCCTACATGCTCATGGTCAGAAACCTCAAGTGTATGCCCTGTTTTGTAGTCATTGTTTCTGTCTAAACTACCTAAGTAAAATTCGACATGGTAACGACGCTTATGCGTACTTCCCGTGTTTTTAAACACTCAATCCAATCTACAATCAACCATCAACCAACCACCAGTCAAACTCAAGCTAACACTAACATTTTTCTGTCCAAACAAGGTCACACTCAAATTCATAAGTTCATCCACAAATCAACCATTAAACAATCTCAAAATCATGCATACATGCTCTTAATCATACTACCACTAATCATTCTTAACATAATCACTAATAATCATAGTATAATCATTAGGGTGAGAGGTTTTATACCTTCCTTGATGCTTTTTAAGGACTATCAATAGCTTATATATCCTTGCTTGATCCTTAAACATCCTTAACCAACCTAAATCTTCAAGAACAAATCAAGAAATCATAAGTTACTATTCCAAAACACTATTCTTGCTCATCGTTGATTCAACTTTTGAACATGAAATCATCCATGGATGAAGCTAAGATTGAAGATCTACCTTGGATATTGGAAGAGGGTGATTTAGAGCCCAAGATCATGAATTATGGTTGAGTGGAAGTTGGAGCAAATTTTTTAAGGGTTTGGAAAGATGAAAAAGCCGAATGCTTCATGTTCTTCATGGATGCATCTCTTTTGATTTGTTTTGTTTTGATTTTCCTTTCTTTTCTTTTGTCTAATTAACCTTTAACACTTTGCCAATTAAATGTGTGGCTAATAACAAGACTTGTCATCAATGACAAGGCTTATTTGAACATGTGGTGGTGGTGAAAGTGGTGACAAGGTGGTGATTCATCACCTTGTCATCACTTTGTCATGCTTATGTCATCCCCTTGCATCATGCTTATGTCATCCTTTGCATCCTCAATTCTTTTATATATTGCACTTGATGATCTCATATAATACTCCTCCTTTTGTTAGGGTTTAATCCATAATTTGTTACGCTTTTGTTTCGCGATAGTTTCAAGTGGTTTTAAGGACGTTTCTCTGTACCAAAGCTAGGGTACTTCCTTTATCCTTCCATTACCTTGGCTTAATATATGATCCTAGATTTCTCTCCTTGACTTAAGGTATGATCATGGATTTCTCATCCTACACGCTTTCTTAAAACGATCAAATCAATAAATCCTTGATTGTCCGATGAATAGTGATCAAAATTTAAAGTTGGAATCTCCTGAATCTGATCGCGTTTACATTCTTTTATTCTTCCTATACATCAATAATATAACTCGAAACATTCATTCCATGTCTTTCATATAGGGTGGTCTGAAAAATTTTCCATCAGCAAATTTACTATTCATCACATTTACTATTCATCAAAATTTTTTAACTAAGTCCAAAATTTGGGGTTATTACAGTCTCCCCTACTTAAAAGGATTCTGTCCCGGAATCTAAGAAAATAGTCGAGGTTACTCTTTCAAAATAGGAATCTTCCAGTTTCCAGGTTGACTCTTCAACCCTCTGGTTCCTTACAACACTTACTCATTCTGGGCGCTTTATATAAGCCAATTCTGGTTGTATTCTTATACACCCATTTTCTATCAACATCCGATTATTCTTACAATCGGCGGTACAACGCTTACCGTAACTTAGGTTCTCTGAAATGTTTCTTCTGGTCGGTCCGTCGGTCTACGGATCCTACGTAGTGCTCGCACTCAAACTCGTTGCCAAACATGTTTGGAAAACTCCTCCCGAATCGAGAGTTCAATCATTGGTCCTTATCTGACACGATGGTGACTGGAACTCCACGTCACCCAATTATCTATTTCGCAACTTTTCGATTTAAGATCTCTTGCTAAAAACAAAATATGAGTAGACTCTTTTGATCCATCAATTATAGCTCAATTGACGTCATAGTCCGACTCGATTCTTGTTGATCCCATCACAGAATCCATTATAGTAAAATTACATTCCTAATCAGGAAGCTCTACTAACTGTGATAGTCAACTAGGTCTTTGTTCTTCCTTCATTTTATGACATATCCAATATTTGTTTACCAATCGATAAATCCTTTTATTTATCGGGTTACCTATAATATTTCCTTAACTTTCTTTAATCTCGGTGTAGCTGTCTCTTTATGACAGATCTTTATTCCTTAATTTATTCTGGCTCAATCAGGACCTTTAAATAATCCTTGTTGTACTCGTAACTTCAACTTCAAACTTCATCCTTTTAGTTCCTCTTATTAGTCATTCCAAAAAAATTAGCATTCTTAATCTCTTGATCATTAGGAATCCCAACTTGGTAAAAATACCTTATGATTCCTCTATTATCTTTCTCAGTCTTTAATGCTTTCTCCAACATTGACTTCCTACCTTTACTCGTCATTCGCTCTTGACATAACTTGATTTCCTGCAACAATTCTGGTTGCATTGCAACCTCAAATAGTCTCTTAATACCATTTCCGGTTATCCTAACCTCAATTTCCATTTTCTCAAATCCTTGGATTAACTTATCCGACGATGTTATCATCTTAGGTCTCTTTTTCCTACTAAGGGCATTGGCCACCACATTGGCCTTCCCTGGGTGGTAAAGAATCCCACCATCATAATCCTTGATTAGCTTTAGCTACCTTTTCAATCCTCATGGTAAGTTCTTTCTACGAAAGTGTATCTAATGCTCTTATGATTTGTATAAATCTCGCACTTCTTTCCATACAATTAGTGCCTCCAAAACTTTAAAGCGAAAACTATCGCTGCCCATTCTAAGTCATGTGTAGGGTATCTAAATTCATATCCCTTTAATTGACTGGATGAATACGTAATTACCTTTCCGTGATGCATAAGCACACACCCTAATCCTTTATGCGATGCGTCGCTATAGATCACAAAATCTCCATTCCCGTCTGGCAGTACCAGCACAGGGCGGTGACTAGTCTCTTCTTTAGTTCCCGGAAACTTTTCTCTCCTCAGTGCTTCTAACACGATCCTCAAATGTTCTGCATGTTCTTCCTCGGTCTTTGACGTAAACCAAATATTGTCGATGTCACTATGGCACACTTATCCAAATACTTCTCGAAAACTCGATTCCTCAAGTCCATTAAAGTTGCAGGGGCATTCGTTAGCCCAATGACATCACTAAAACTCGTAGTGTCCATACTGTTAGTGCTTGTGCCCTAGAGACAATACTATAATGTTCTTAGGGAAGACATTTTGATTATTAATAAATATGTTCTATGGATTTTCTTTCAATTATTTATTATGTCTTTATTAACTGCGATATAAATATTAGAATAATAAATGTCCTTGGAATATAAGCATGAATTCTATATCTCTAAGTATGTGACTTAGAAATGAGATTATATGAGTAGTGTTTATAATCCTAAAAGATCCCTAGTCGAGTATTATTATTTGAGGACAATAATAATGCATTAAGACTAGTATGTTTGTTGACTGATGACCACATCTCATTGGTTATAAGTATGGTGATACTAAAGTCAAAGACATAAGTGCATGTTAATAGAACATGGCACTGGATAGACCCACCGTGTGAATTCTTCATGGTAAATGTTATCAAGTGTCATAAGCAATTCTCACAATGATAATGGTGTAATGATCCTTAGACTTGAAATCATTATATTTCGATATGAGAATTAATATACTTTGATTCTACTCAAAGTTACCTTTGACCGGGTAATGATAAAGGTGGACATTGGGTATATTATGAATCATATGAGAAATATGAATGATAGATATAGGATTTAACCCTCCTATTTTAGGAGTGATATTATTGGCCTCTTGATTGAGTGAGACTATGAAATGCATGGTCATGCTCAAATTGTGATTTGTTTAATAGTCTACTCATCGATCAAGTAAACCGGGATTAAATGTTGAAGAGGATGACATAAACCATGCCTCGAGTTTAATCTATAATATAAGGTTAAAAGGATTATATTACATGGAACATTATTCATTAAAGGTTTAATTGGATCACCAATTATTATTATTACTTGGGTAGCAGTGATGTATTACTAGATGCCGCTCATTGTTTATAATTTTATTATGAGATGTTAAAATTATTGCCAACGTAATAATAACCTAAAGGGTTACACATAAAGAATGTTTTAAACGGAGCATTAATTAAATTTCGAACTTGATTAATTATATAATAATTCGAATATAATAAATAATACTACTAATAATCAGATTGGGTTTTGGAAGCCCAATCAGATTAGGTATAGGCCCAGAATTCTCTCCATATAAATACATTAAGATGTATTATTTTAGGGTTAAGAAATTGAAAAAACGTTTTTCTTAAAAAAAAAAACCCTAGCTGCTCTACATCAAAGAGAGGCTAGAGAGAGAGAGAGAGAGTTCCGAGGGCAGTTCTTGGCTAGTACCAACTCCGGTGATCGTTGGACGATCGAGCGTTCGTGTGGACTAATTAGAGACGTGTATCGCAAGGCGGGACACGTGGTGATCATATCAAAGGACCTCCATTAGTCAGCCGTTCGTAAAGCTTCAAAAGGTAAACGATTCTATTCACGAATTAAATATCGTTTTTCGCATGGATCCTGCGGAGGGTTTCGTTAATTTTTCTGTTTTACGCATTTTTCCGTTGCGTTTTCATGCCCGAAACCCTTCAATGGTATCAGAGCTACTTGCGAAAAGTGTTTAATTTGTTTATATGTTTACTGTTTTGATGATAAAATCATGTTTGCGACTATCATGATTGATGCGTTGTTTTTATGAAATCATGAATATTGTATTGATGTATATACATAAATTGTATAATAATGATGATTGAGATAATCATATGATCTGTATGTATACTGATATATACATGATATATTTTTGTTCTTGTTATGAGAATCGTATTCGATACGATTTCTGATTGGCTGCGCAGATTTGGTGAAATTTGCATACTTTCTCAGAAATTCGCCGAACATACCTTTTCGGAAAGGGAAACGGGCGTCTGAACAATACTGATTATGTCACTCGTTCATCTGTAAGGCGTTTGACGTCGTTTACTATCTGTAAACAGCGATTTATTGTTTTCATAATTCTGATTTTAATTTTCTGATTTACACTTTATTTGATTTTGTGATTGGATCATGAAAAATATGATATGGTGTGATATTCTTAACTGTTAATTGAGCATGGTGTATGGTTATGGCCCTAAGACCCATAGGTTAGTGGTTTTTTATTATGGTTTTGGTTTTAAATACGACTTGCATGTCGTTCATTCTTGTAATGATTAAATCTCGAATGTAACTCGAGTTTCTCTTGTAAGTTTATTAGATTAGCTTTTCATATTATGTAAATGATGATACGAAGACATGGAGGCATGCCAAGGAGGCGATCAAAGGAGACATTACAAGGAAGAATGAAGACATGTGTAATTTATTATGTTGTATTTGATACCACCATAGATTGACCTTGGTTTTTCCTTAGCTTGGAAAAATCGCATAGGATTGGGCCATAACCAAGCACGTTTACTTTACGCACTTTACATATATGATGCATGTGATGATGATATGTATGCGTAGTGATAATGATGCATGTTTTAATTAGATTAAACATGTATGTATTAGATACATCACCCATGCCATGCCTGCTAAACAAGATAAAATCTGTAACAATTCAAGATTTTAAAATTGAACAAAACGAACATGAGATTCCTGTGTTTATGAAACACGGAAATAAGTATGAATTTTCAATTTTTTGATATGGGGCGATTTTGACAAAAATACAAGCAGCGCTTGTAAGAAAGGCGGGTTTTAAGTGAGACCACTGTGACTCCTCCGTTGGACTGGAAATCAAACCATTGATGAATTTTGAATTGAAGTACTTAGTTCAAGGAAAAATTGGGAATCTCTTGATGATGGGATCATGGTCGTTTTAATAATAAAATCCCTAAATTTAAAATATTAAGTCACTTAGATGCCTTCCAATGGGCAACACTCGTCAAGACCTAGATCGAGAAAGAGTGGGTTCGCCAAAGCGAAGCACTCCAATCTATCGTGGTAAGGCGCGATGAAGTAAATGTGATACTTAAATGTTAGACCATTGGGTTAGACTTAACTAAGTTACCACAATAGGATTGTGAACTTAGAGGCATGGAGTTTGGTATGATTTATTGGATAAATGGGAACAAATGTTGTTCTACCAAACTTTCCAAGAGTTATATATGATATAATTGACAAGAGTTGTCTACCTAAATAAATCATGTTTTGGGAGTAAAGCCAAAGCTGACCTTAAGCATGACGAAATATGGATCTTGGCTCACTAGAAGGATTTAGAGTAATGCCCTCCGAATTAATAGTTAGGGCTAGTGATTTGATAAAAATAGCGAGAGATATATATTGTGAATATATATGGATAATCACTTGAACATAATTTAATAAATCTGCAACTAACTTATTTTATGCATTTTAACATTGTAGATATCTAAATGGCAAACTCAAACAATTTCTCTGTGCGATCAGTCCTTGAGAAGGAAAAGCTGACAGGAACCAACTTCCTTGATTGGCAAAGGAATTTGAGGATTGTCCTCAGGCAAGAGTGAAAGCTTTATGTCCTTGATATTCCTCACCCTGGACCTCTTGCTGCTGAAGCAACCGAGGCTCAAAAAAATGCTTATCAGAAGCATCTTGATGATTCTACGGATGTCTGTTGTTTGATGCTAGCGACTATGAGTCCTGAGCTTCAGAAACAACATGAGCGTATGGACGCTTATGACATGATAGAGCACCTCAAAAGGATGTTTGAGGGTCAAGCTCGTCAAGAGAGGTTTGATGTAAGCAAAGCGTTGTATGCATGCAAACAGGGAGATCGTGACCCGGTTGGACTGCATGTTCTAAAGATGATAGGGTATTTGGAAACCCTTGAGAATTTGGGTTACCCAGTTTTACCGGAACACCAAGCAGATTTGATCTTGCAGTCTTTGAACAACAACTACACTCAATTTGTTATAAACTATATTATGAGTGAGATAGACAAAACACCTACCGAACTATTGGCATTATTGAGGACTGCTGAGACCAATATGTCAAAGGCTAACCCTGCTCCCATAATGATGGTGAATAAAGGGAATGCCAAAGGAAATGGGAAATGGAAAGGCAAGAAGAAGATTGGATCTAAATCTGCTAATCTGAAGCCTGCTTTCAAAAGGGCTTTGAAGCCTACTGGAGGTGTTGCAAAAGGTGCTGCAAAGGGTGATGTATGTCACTTTTGCAAGAAGCCGGGTCATTGGAAGCGTAATTGTCAAGCTTATTTGGAAGATCTGAACCTAAAGGGAATGAAGTCTGTGAAGATTTCTGATTCAGGTATGTATGTTATAGAAGTCAATTTGTCTACTTCTACATCATGGGTATTAGATACTGGATGTGGTTCTCACATTTGTATAAATGTGCAGGAACTGCGAAGGAGTAGGACTTTGGCAAAAGGAGAAGTCGACCTTCGCGTTGGCAATGGAGCAAAGGTTGCTGCTTTGGTTGTAGGGACTTATAATTTATCGTTGCCCACTGGGCTTAGTTTAGAACTTGAGAACTGTTTTTACGTGCCTGCGATTTGCAGAAACATTATTTTTGTTTCTTGTTTGGACAAGAAAGGTTTTTACTTTACAATTCAGAACAATAGTTGTTCCTTTGGTTTGAATAATGTTACCTATGGGGTTGCACGTTTATTTAATGGTTTATATGTTCTTGATCTTGATATTCCTGTCTATAATGTAAATAATAAACGTATTAAGGCTAATGACTCAAATCAAACATACCTTTGGCATTGTCGTTTAGGCCATATAAATGAGAAACGCATTTCCAAGTTACATAAGGATGGATACTTGGATAAGTTTGATTTTGAATCATACGAAGAATGCGAACCTTGTCTCATTGGAAAAATGACTAAAGCTCCTTTTACCGGAACTGGTGAGAGGGCCACCGAACGATTAGAACTCATACATAGTGATGTATGTGGTCCAATGCGTACGATGGCAAGAGGTGGCTTTTATTACTTCATAACCTTTACTGATGATTTTAGTAGATACGGATATGTGTATCTTTTGAAGAACAAATCCGAATCATTTGAAAAATTCAAAGAGTACAAGGCAGAAGTGGAAAAGCAAATAGGCGGAAGTATTAAAACTCTACGATCTGATCGTGGAGGTGAGTACTTAAGCTTAGAATTTAAGAATTACTTAAAGGAGTGTGGTATTGTATCACAGCTCACACCTCCTGGAACACCACAGTGGAATGGTATATCTGAAAGGAGAAATCGTACCTTGTTGGACATGGTGCGATCGATGATGAGTCTAGCGGATCTTCCAATTAGTTTCTGGGGTTATGCTCTGGAAACGGCTGCACACACACTTAACCGAGTTCCTACTAAAACGGTTCAAACTACACCATATGAGATATGGACTGAGAAACGTCATAGCATGTCCTTTTTGAAAGTATGGGGATGCGAAGCATTTGTGAAACGTTTAGTCACTGACAAGCTAGGACCGAAATCAGACAAATGTAATTTTGTGGGATACCCAAAAGAAACTAAAGGGTATTATTTCTATAATCGTACCGAGAGCAAAGTGTTTGTTGCTCGTACTGCTGTATTTCTTGAAAGAGAACTGTTCTCTAAGAAAAACAGTGGGAGTATGATAGATCTCGATGAAGTTCGAGAACCACAAAATGACATTGAACCAGAGTTGGAACATGAGCACGAAGAACATGAAAATGTTACTGCTCAAGAAACACAGGTTGTTCGTAGATCTGGTAGGATTCTCCACGAGCCTGAGAGATATTATGGATTTCTCTTAACTCAGACTAGCGATGTAATGCTTATGGATGAAGATGAGCCTCTTACCTATCAGGATGCTATGAATAGTCCAGATTCTGAGAGATGGCTGGAAGCTATGAAATCTGAGATGGATTCCATGTATGAAAACAAAGTATGGACTTTGGTTGAACCACCTGAAGGGGTAAAACCTATTGGGTGCAAATGGGTTTTCAAGAAGAAAACAGACATGGATGGTAATGTAACGACCTACAAAGCAAGACTAGTGGCAAAAGGTTTCAAACAAATTCATGGTATTGACTATGATGAAACTTTCTCACCAGTAGCTATGGTCAAGTCCATCAGGATTTTGCTTGCGATAGCAGCTTACTATGACTATGAAATCTGGCAAATGGATGTCAAAACCGCTTTCTTAAATGGGAGCTTAGAAGAGGATGTGTATATGATACAACCAGAAGGTTTTGTCGATCCGAGATTTGCTAGAATGGTCTGTAAGCTACTACGATCTATTTATGGATTGAAGCAGGCCTCAAGGAGTTGGAACATTCGTTTTGATATAACAGTCAAAGAGTTTGGCTTTATTCAAAATGAAGATGAGCCTTGTGTTTACAAGAAGGTTAGTGGGAGCAAAGTGGCATTCCTAGTATTATATGTTGATGATATATTACTAATAGGGAATGACATACCTTCTCTTCAGGCTGTTAATCAATGAAAGACTTAGGCGATGCTACCTATATATTAGGGATCAAGATCTATAGAGATAGATCTAGAAGATTAATCGGCTTAAGTCAGAGTACATACATTGACAAAGTATTGCATCGTTTTGGGATGCAAGAGGCAAAGAGGGGATTTGTCCCTGTGTCTCATGGGATAGTGATCTCAAAAGAAAACTGTCCTAAATCATTAGATGATAAGGACCGTATGAAAAAGGTACCATATGCTTCTGCAATTGGTTCAATAATGTATGCAATGATATGTACTCGACCTGATGTTTCGTATGCTTTGAGCATGACGAGCAGATACCAGTCTAATCCAGGTGAAGGTCACTGGACGGCAGTCAAGAATATTCTTAAGTACCTCAAGAGAAGTAAAAGATTCATTCTTGGTATATGGAGGATATGAGAAGCTAGTTGTAAGAGGTTACACTGATGCTAGTTTCCAAACAGACAGAGACGATACTGTGTCTCAATCTGGGTTTGTATTTTGTCTAAATGGAGGTGCTGTAAGCTGGAAGAGTTCGAAGCAAGAGACAGTAGCTGATTCTACAATGGAAGCTGAGTATATTGCTGCCAGTGAAGCGGCCAAAGAGGCTGTTTGGCTTTGGAAATTTATTGAGGGACTTGGAGTAGTTCCATCGATCGCAGATCCAGTTGATCTTTATTGCGATAACAATGGAGCTATTGCACAGGCTAAGGAACCAAGGTCCCATTCCCGAGCAAAGCATTTACTTAGACGATATCATCTACTTCGAGAGATTACAAGGAGGGGAGATATACATATATGTAAAGTGCATATCCCTTTAATTGACTGGATGAATACGTAATTACCTTTCCGTGATGCATAAGCACACACCCTAATCCTTTATGCGATGCGTCGCTATAGATCACAAAATCTCCATTCCCGTCTGGCAGTACCAGCACAGGGCGGTGACTAGTCTCTTCTTTAGTTCCCGGAAACTTTTCTCTTCTCAGTTCTTCTAACACGATCCTCAAATGTTCTGCATGTTCTTCCTCGGTCTTTGAGGTAAACCAAATATTGTTGATGTCACTATGGCACACTTATCCAAATACTTCTCAAAAACTCGATTCCTCAAGTCCATTAAAGTTGCAGGGGCATTCGTTAGCCCAATGACATCACTAAAACTCGTAGTGTCCATACTGTTAGTGCTTGTGCCCTAGAAACAATACTATAATGTTCTTAGGGAAGACATTTTGATTATTAATAAATATGTTCTATGGATTTTCTTTCAATTATTTATTATGTATTTATTAACTGCGATATAAATATTAGAATAATAAATGTCCTTGGAATATAAGCATGAATTCTATATCTCTAAGTATGTGACTTAGAAATGAGATTATATGAGTAGTGTTTATAATCCTAAAAGATCCCTAGTCGAGTATTATTATTTGAGGACAATAATAATGCATTAAGACTAGTATGTTTGTTGACTGATGACCACATCTCATTGGTTATAAGTATGGTGATACTAAAGTCAAAGACATAAGTGCATGTTAACAGAACATGGCACTGGATAGACCCACCGTGTGAATTCTTCATGGTAAATGTTATCAAGTGTCATAAGCAATTCTCACAATGATAATGGTGTAATGATCCTTAGACTTGAAATCATTATATTTCTATATGAGAATTAATATACTTTGATTCTACTCAAAGTTACCTTTGACCGGGTAATGATAAAGGTGGACATTGGGTATATTATGAATCATATGAGAAATATGAATGATAGATATAGGATTTAACCCTCCTATTTTAGGAGTGATATTATTGGCCTCTTGATTGAGTGAGACTATGAAATGCATGGCCATGCTCAAATTGTGATTTGTTTAATAGTCTACTCATCGACAAGTAAACCGGGATTAAATGTTGAAGAGGATGACATAAACCATGCCTCGAGTTTAATCTATAATATAAGGTTAAAAGGATTATATTACTTGGAACATTATTCATTAAAGGTTTAATTGGATCACCAATTATTATTATTACTTGGGTAGCAGTGATGTATTACTAGATGCCGCTCATTGTTTATAATTTTATTATGAGATGTTAAAATTATTGCCAACGTAATAATAACCTAAAGGGTTACACATAAAGAATGTTTTAAACGGAGCATTAATTAAATTTTGAATTTAATTGAATTATTATTATTATTGAATTATTGGATTAATTAAGTAGGACTTGATTAATTATATAATAATTCGAATATAAATAAATAATACTACTAATAATCAGATTGGGTTTTGGAAGCCCAGTCAGATTAGGTATAGACCCAGAATTCTCTCCATATAAATACATTAAGATGTATTATTTTAGGGTTAAGAAATTGAAAAAACGTTTTTCTTAAAAAAAAAACCCTAGCTGCACTACATCAAAGAGAGGCTAGAGAGAGAAAGAGAGAGTTCCGAGGGCAGTTCTTGGCTAGTACCAACTCCGGTGATCGTTGGACGATCGGGCGTTCGTGTGGACTAATTAGAGACGTGTATCGCAAGGCGGGACACGTGGTGATCATATCAAAGGACCTCCATTAGTCAGACGTTCGTAAAGCTTAAAAAGGTAAACGATTCTATTCACGAATTAAATATCGTTTTTTGCATGGATTCTGCGGAGGGTTTCGTTAATTTTTCTGTTTTACGCGTTTTTCCGTTGCGTTTTCATGCCCGAAACCCTTCACATACCTGGTGCAAAACGCATTCTTGGGTACGTCCTCAAGTTTAATATTACACTGGTGGTATCCTGTTCTCAAATCAATCTTCGAGAATTTAACTGCATCATGCAGCCGATCGATCCAATCACCGATCCTTGGCAGGGGTATTCATTCTTAATAGTTAGCCTATTCAGCTTTCGATAGTTTATGCACAGCCTCATGCTGCCGTCCTTTTTCTTCACCAATTAACACTGGCGCATCTCACGGTGACGTAATTGGTCTTATCATTCCTTTCCCTAACAATTCCTACCATTGAGCGACTAATTTCTTCATCTCGACTGGAGTTAGTCGGTACGGGGCCTTCGATACTGGCGCCGTTCTCGGAGCTAATTCTATAGCAACTCTATTTCTCTATCGGGTGGTAACCCCGGAAGATCTTCTGGAAATACATCCTCGAATTCGTTGACGATAGGGATATTTTGTACACTAGGTACTTCCCGTTTCGTATCTGTCACAGTCGCTAAACAAGGTTCACATCCTTGGAGGTCAATCGTTCCCTCATCCGACAATCTGAATTCTTACTTTCTTTCTTTCTCAATCTGTTCGCGTTTCATACTCTATTTTCTTTATGCCCATTTCTTTCTCGTCCACTTTGATTCAATTTCTATCACAGTCGTTTCATTAACCAAGGTAACATGATCAGTCGTTTCGTTCACTTCGTTATTCTGAATTTGCATCTTACGAAACAACCTTGGCAATTTCCGTAAACTTCGACTCATAATTTATTGGACTCATTTGTTTTAGCTCTCAGCTTCAACACTCTCTTTTTCCAAATTCTAAGGAAAATACCTGCATGGTACCAAGAATACTTCAAGCAACTGAATGCTTTATATATAAAAAAAGAACTTTTTAAAAATTCTCGCTGAGGGGGCAACCTGGTTAGGTCTCAATCACATTATCGTTTGAAAATCTTCCCACCATACTTCACTGCATACAAATGCATCGTGAATTCACTTATATAAATTTGACCGAAAGTTGAACTTAGTGATACAATAACTAGTTCATTTCAATAAACGTTAACAACTAGCTGAACAAAATTTGCTAGTTTGATTAGTTTGGGATGCAGCATCTAGCTAGGATGATTAGCTAGATTTTCATCATATCATTAAAATTTCAACTAGTTAGAACAATTAACTAGTCACTCATAATGGCACATACAATTAGCCATTTTCAATCTATTAGTACAAAATCTCGACATCGTAGTCGAAGAAAGAAGAAAACAAAATTTTGACTACTCGGATAATGAATTGAAAAGAAGAATAATAAGTTTGGGACGAACAAGGTAATTATAACCCTTGAATAGAATATAGGGTCTGGATAGAAAGTTCTTGGTATCGGAACAATCGATAACCTCCTACCAAACATTTCTCATCAGTGAAACGGTCCACCCAAAGGTGCCTCCGTACATAAACTTTGTCAAATTCTCCGATAGAATTGAATTCGGAATATCAATATCAAATTGATATCCTTTCTACGATTTCAACGTCTGATGTGCAAATCCCTTCTTAACAGAAGAAAAGAATTCATGAGTAGTCTCTGAAATATATATCATCTATGTTTAAACAAATAGATAGATATTTATGAACTCGACTGAGGAGTCCAATTATGAAGAAATAAATGAATATTTAACAATTGTTGGTTGCATCCCAAGTTGAAGTAGGAAACTAAAAGGGTTACCTGACATGAATTATTCAAGGTAACACGGGCATGAACAGTTTTAGATTAAGGAGTGTACCAGCAAGTAGATACCAAGAAGTCAATGGTCATCATAATTTCTAACATCACCCGTACGAGGATGATCTTATCTTTCTGCCTTTATGGCTTAGGGTACTAACCAACGGTACCTCAAAATCGTACAAGTCCTTAGACAGGTCGGGAGTTCGAACATATTTGTCATTCCACGATAATCGTCCAGAGATTGGGCCTCCTACGGCCGCATTGACACATCCTCAAAAGATGGAGGTCCATTAACGTATATGTAATTTCTTAACACTAGTCGTATCGAATGAATCCAACCCCAGGCCACCATAGGTCTCATCCCTCGTAGGTCCTGAGATTGTCGCATTGCTTGTCACAACCATACGTGTCTTCATTAGAATCACGCTATCCATTCTTCATGTCTTTGATTTCTGAGTTGAGCCCTCATGGCCTATCGTACGAAATATACTCGCGATGCGATTTAGCGCGTTCGTCTGACGATAACGTTCTGGTACTATATGTACGCAAAAGTCTTCCTCTTAGGTAACAAATTACCCATCAACGGAAAAGACACCAACTCTGGTGGAATCGTTGTTCCCAAGGTTTAAACCTCACACGCAAGATAATGCCTTAATTAGTCCACGCAATTTAGTAATTCGGATCGCATAAAGGACTGTAAACGTCTCAATCTTCACATATGCTGCCTTCTCTTGGCAAACTACGATGAACTACAAACACTTAGGTTCTTACTAAGTCAAGTTATCCATTGGTATTGGCCATTCTGACCTTACCTCAGCTGCGACCGAGACTCTGCTCCGCCTCTTATCTTAATCTCTTTGATAATCCGTGTACAATTCTAAACGTCCTTCTCATCATTATGATGATCTTCAATAGTCCTATCGGTCCTCCGATAAGTTCTCAACTAAACTCTTTAATCTTAACATCCTCGATGGCACTACTTCCGATAGTCCACTTAACGAACTCTATATGAGTCCTCACGTCATTCTCTCACTTATAACTCTTAACACTCTCATATCCAAGTTTATAACTTAACGCTTTGATACCATTTATGTAACACCCCCAGACCCGGGGTCAGGAATCTGGGTTGTCACGCTCCATCAATAATACAATACCTGTATTACTTACAACATTCTAATAATATAACTCCAAAAGACCCCAATCACTTACGCACACACACACAAGTTATAGCCTTGGAAATGAGCAACAATAAGTAACACTTGTTATTACAAACCAAATGTACTATCCAGGATCTCATCTATTATTTACAACCTCTACCTGAAGTTACAATAATAGACCTCACAATTCTATACAAGGTTTAATAATACAAACCTATTCAAAAACAATTCTTACTAACTCAGTATACAGCTGTTCTGCTAAATCCGACAGTATCCATCTTGCTGAACTAACTCAAGGGTGATCTCTCCATTCCCTTGCTCTCGTAACACGAGGTGAATCGACAATGTTTTCTTCATGTTGAAAGTATAAATAAAGCAAGAATGAGCTAATAGCGCTCAGCAAGAAATCTATCCCAGTTTAAATCTTTAAACCTTTTTGGAAGATAATCCATATGGGATCAAAGTTTTTAACACCACTAGGGTCTAACCCCAAAATAGTATACCGTTCAAAATACCGTATTACTTATAATCATACTCAATAAATTTTCGTAATTCATTTAAGAATCCTTGGTATCGATATAATGAACCAAGATTCAAAACATATCTTTTAAAATAGATATCAAATAATGGAATCAAGGCTTAAAGCCTATCCATTGATTCAAAATACTATCCAGTTCAATATACTGTATATCTTAAATACTTTCTCAACATATATACATGCATATCTATTTAGATATCTCATACTGTTCAAAATATTGTAAAATATCAGTAATGAATACCTTTTTATAAAAGAAGTAAGAATGAGCACTATAGCTCGACAATCAGATATAGCAGCTTAATCATATATGTAAGCTTATATCATAAAGAAAAACCTTTGAAACTCCGTTCGTATATAGAACGATATGTTTAAATATTCTTTTCGTCAAAACATGTCATACAGTACAACCACTGTATGAGGAACATCATTACTCATCACTGTCACATTATCAGTAACTCAGCGCCTAGGCTTTTGTTACAATGTGCAGCTCAACTCCAATTGGAGGGAAGGGAATGTACTGGAACACCCGATACACGGTGATCAGCCGTTGTATCGTAACTTTTCTTTTCTACTAGTAGAAGGACGACTTCCTGTTCGGTAATCACCCTGACCGCATACGGGCCACGGTGCTAAGAGATCACTACCCCGGCACCTATTTCATTGCCGTGTAGGCCTTTCCAATTCCCATGAAGAAAAACATTAATGAAACGGAAATCGGAATTTAGTTCCACATTTCCCAAGTACGAATACTTGTCAAAACTTTGTAACCGTTTAGAACACCTTACTCCAGAGTAATAGAAAGGAGTAAGTCAAAGTGTGGGTTGACATTAGTCAACGAGACTACCGATGGTTACTACGTATTTTGAAATTATGACCAAGGAGTTTATTGAAATATCAGAGTTCAGTGAGTTTGAAAAACTCTTATTTGAATGGGGGAGCCATCCCCTAGTTATAGATACTTTAGAGGAACAGTGGAAGTAAATCACTGTCCTCTAATTCTTGAACTAGATTCCCAGTTTTCGATGAGTTGAAAAAATACTATTCGCATTTAATTACTTTTAACTATCTTAAGATAATAGTTGGTAATCTCTATTTTAATACCTTTTCTGAAAATCAGAAATTTATATTTTTGTGTAAATAATAGAACCTTTAATCATATAATAAGGTTCTATGATTTTAAATCATATTTGGAATATTTAATAAATACCCAAATAATAAATATTAAATTATTATTCAATATAAAACCACCTAAGTGAATATTTAAAATAATATTCACTTAGTTAAATAATCCTCAGATAATAAATATTGAATTATTATTCAATATAAAACACTTAAGTGAATATTCAAAATAATATTCACTTATTTAAATAATATTCAAATAATAAATATTGAATTATTATTCAATATAAAACACTTAAGTGAATATTCGAAATAATATTCACTTATTTAAATAATATTCAAATAATAAATATTGAATTATTATTCAATATAAAACACTTAAGTGAATATTCGAAATAATATTCACTTATTTAAATAATATTCAAATAATAAATATTGAATTATTATTCAATATAAAACACTTAAGTGAATATTCAAAATAATATTCACTTAATTAAATAATATTCAAATAATATATATTATAATATTATTTAAATATCTTGCCTTAAATATCCAATTATATAGATATTGGAATATTTAATATACCCTTAAAGTATAACCGTCCCTGGAACCTTCCAGCTTCTGACAATAGTTTAAAACAAAATAATAATTTGACTCCCGGTCAAAGTTTTTAAAACCATCGTACAAGTACTTTATACTTAGAGTCTTTAATCCTTAACCTTGGTATATATCTAGTACTTAGCTAGCATATAAACCTTATACCTTATACCGCTTTTTATTAAAAAGTGAAAACAGTTATTAAGTCGTTTCACAGCATAAAGCAGCATATATAGCGATACCACAACATATATCACAACAGCATCATTATATGGTATAGGGTTTGAAAACTTGCATAATATTGTATGCATATAATACATTTGAAAGCATGCATCTATCATATGCATATTAACATCTTCATAGTTTAAAATCCAAACACCTCCATATACGATGTACGGTTTGAAAACATGCATAATATCGTATGCATATATTACATTTGAACACGTGCATCTATCATATGCATCATCAGAATATGGTACTTTAAAACATAGCATGGAATGAGAAAACTTGCCTCGGGTCCTTGGTTGTTAGGGGTTCAAGAACTTGCCGGGAAATCTATAAACAAAGAAATACCCGATCAGTCCCCTGGCTTAATAATTTAAAGTGCATTTAACTTAAGCACTAACGTTCTATTAACGAACATCAATTGTCTCGCTCTTGGTCATCTATAACCTCATAACATTCTGTAACTCTTAAGTAAAAATCTTGGGTGAAAACCATTAACAAATCCCAAGTACTTTTCATTTACTAACTCCTTGTTTTAAATCATCCTCTTAAGGGTATTTCACCCGCGCAACTTTCGTTCACGTATTTTTATAAAATCACCAACTCATCTTTTTAACTCGAACCCTTCTAGGCTTCCTTTCCTTATTATACATACTAGTATCCATTTTAATATCTCAATCCAATTTCAATTTTAAAGGGCTTGATCCCTATCTCAAAGTTCATACAATGAACTATCTAGTTACGCGAAACCGCTTTTACTAAAACGGACGCTACTCCTAAACCGTAAATCAAAACGATACGATTCTTTCGCTAAAATAATCTAGGAAACAGAGCCTACATGCTCATGGTCAGAAACCTCAAGTGTATGCCCTGTTTTGTAGTCATGGTTTCTGTCTAAACTACCTAAGTAAAATTCGACATGGTAACGGCGCTTATGCGTACTTCCCGTGTTTTTAAACACTCAATCCAATCTACAATCAACCATCTACCAACCACCAATCAAACTCAAGCTAACACTAACATTTTTCTGTCCAAACAAGGTCACACTCAAATTCATAAGTTCATCCACAAATCAACCATTAAACAATCTCAAAATCATGCATACATGCTCTTAATCATACTACCACTAATCATTCTTAACATAATCACTAATAATCATAGTATAATCATTAGGGTGAGAGATTTTATACCTTCCTTGATGCTTGTTAAGGACTATCAATAGCTTATATATCCTTGCTTGATCCTTAAACATCCTTAACCAACCTAAATCTTCAAGAACAAATCAAGAAATCATAAGTTACTATTCCAAAACACTATTCATGCTCATCTTTGATTCAACTTTTGAACATGAAATCATCCATGGATGAAGCTAAGATTGAAGATCTACCTTGGATATTGGAAGAGGGTGATTTAGAGCCCAAGATCATGAATTCTGGTTGAGTGGAAGTTGGAGCAAATTTTTTAAGGGTTTGGAAAGATGAAAAATCCGAATGCTTCATGTTCTTCATGGATGCATCTCTTTTGATTTGTTTTGTTTTGATTTTCCTTTCTTTTCTTTTGTCTAATTAACCTTTAACACTTTGCCAATTAAATGTGTGGCTAATAACAAGACTTGTCATCAATGACAAGGCTTATTTGAACATGTGGTGGTGGTGAAAGTGGTGACAAGGTGGTGATTCATCACCTTGTCATCACTTTGTCATGCTTATGTCATCCCCTTGCATCATGCTTATGTCATCCTTTGCATCCTCAATTCTTTTATATATTGCACTTGATGATCTCATATAATACTCCTCCTTTTGTTAGGGTTTAATCCATAATTTGTTACGCTTTTGTTTCGCGATAGTTTCAAGTGGTTTTAAGGACGTTTCTCTGTACCAAAGCTAGGGTACTTCCTTTATCCTTCCATTACATTCATTCCATGTCTTCCATATAGGGTGGTCTGAAAAATTTTCCATCAGCAAATTTACTATTCATCACATTTACTATTCATCAAAATTTTTTAACTAAGTCCAAAATTTGGGGTTATTACACCTATTCCTACGGTCTGACTAATACTTTGTTTATTGATAATTTCTTTAGCAGTCTTACAAGAGTTGAAGTAAGCATTAGCTTTAGTCTTCAGCTCACTATTCTTTTCCTTGAGAATGGTTTCCAGTTGAATATAACATTTAACCCTATTCTCAAGAAATGCAATTTTCTCAATAAGTTCATTCTGATTAACATGCACAAGTTTCAATTCTTTTATCTCCTTTTCAAGAGCTGTGTTCAAAAGAATTATTCTATCATTTTCAGTGCGTGCACAAGAAATAGTACCACCAAGATGATAGATCATTTCAGCATCAGTGAACTTTACCTCTGACATGTATGAAGATGAAGTGCTTGCCTCTTCAGCCACTAAAGCAAGGTTCCCAAACTCACCTGCTTCTTCATCACTGTCAGTGTCATCCCAACTCTTTCCTTCAGCAACATAAGCTTTCCTAATCTTGTTCTTCTTGCTAGAATCAAATGTGTTCCTTGTCACATGCTTTGGCTTTCTGCATTCAGTAGCAAAGTGACCCAACTCATTGCAATTATAGCATCTGATTGTGCTCCTATCCACAGTTCCAGTTTTGTAGCCACCCCTTGTTCCACTTGAAGAGGAAGATCCACCTCTCTGAAATCTGGGCCTGAACTTAAGATTGGGATTCCTTCTGAATTTGAACTTCCCAAACTTCGTCACTATCATGGCCAAATCACCTTCCTCCAGCTGATCAAGTTCTTCCAAAGAGTAGTAGTCACCACCAGATTGATCAATGGATGTTAAACCAAATTCAGCATCAATAACATCCAAGTTAGAACTGGAAGGTTGAACAACCTTCACTTCCAGTTTCTGTGGGACTACTGTTGTCAATGCAGTAGAAGTACCAACTATCTTTCCAGTTCCATATAATTCATTCTGTTGAATCTGCTCCAGCTCATTGGTCTTCAGAACACCATACAGTCTTTCCAGAGAGATCTCTCCAATATCTCTTGCTTCTCTGATTGCAGATATTCTGTGCTCCAAATGAATTGGAAGTGTCAGTATGAACTTCTTGTTAATCTCCTTGATAGTGTAGTGCTTCCCATTGAGATTCAGATCATTGATTAATTTGTTGTATCTCTCAAAAACCTCAGAGATACCTTCACCAGGGTTTGATCTGAAATGCTCATATGAAGAGGTGAGAATTTCCAGCTTATTCTCTCTAACTTCCTCTGTCCCCTTATTGATTATCTCTATTGTGTCCCAAATGTGTTTGGCAGTAGCACAGTTTAGGACATGATTATGCATGATAGGATCCAAACAATCAACCAGTATCAACCGTAGACAGGCATCCAGATTAGAGTCCTCTTTCTCATCAGGAGTGTAGTCCTTGGGATTCTTAGGGTACATCTAGCAGCCCTAGTAACAATATCATTCTCTATTTGTTCTTCCTCAATAATCATAGGAATTTTAGGACCACTCTTCAGCACTCCTAGATATTTAACATTTGCAACTTAGAGATACAGGAGCATTTTCTTCTTCCACATAGGATAATGCTCCTTGCCGAACATTGGGATTTTGACTGTACCCACTTTCTGTGTAGTAGACATCTTTTGAGATTTTTGAAAGATTAAAAATTTCAGAGTATAAGAAAAAAAATCTCAAAAAAATTGGATCTTGATTAGTATATCAATCAAAAGGCTCTGATGCCAATTGTTAGGTCCTGGTATGTTTGTAGAATGGGGGTTGAATACAAACAATACCGTTTAATCGAATTTGTCCTTTTAAGATTTAACAATTTAGAACAAATTATTGCGGAATAAAACTGAAACAATATTCAAGTTAAATAAAACTCTATTAAACTTGAAGGGTGTTACAATTGTGATAACTGATTACAATGAACTTGATAAAACAAATCTAGAATAAATTCGACATGAATTTATCTATTTTTGTAATAAAAACGATCGAATACTAAAAAGTAGTTCGATATAAAATCTAGGGATTATGATCCGCTAGAATGTCAAAGCAGTACAAGTGAATTGATTCTCAAAGATTTAATGTTACAAACACACAAGAATTTAATTCACTGGTAGAAGTTAATTGCTCAGACAGTTGAGAGAGTTTAATGTTTCTGATGCTCTGCCTTTTTCTTTCTTTTTGTGTTGTAATGTAATGTCTTTGAATAAGTCTTCTGCCTTCAGTTAAATACTAATCCACAGCATTTCTAATAAATCATCCACGTGCAAGCCACTTTAAAACAGAATGGAAATGCCTGGGAAGACTTGCAGGAAAACTATGAAATTAGCCTTGGAAGACTTTCGGGAAGACTAGCTTTGGAATAAGAAGACAATCGGGAAGACTCTGATTTGCCCTAGCAAACCTAAGTCTTCCTGGTTCATTTTTATTCTAATTTAAATAATTAACTAAATAAATTATGTATTAAATTAATTCTTTACAGGATTAATTTAATAAATAATTTACTTAATAGTATTAATTATTCATAAGAGAATAAATAGAATTAGTTGACCTCTCAAACAATTCCAGAATCACTTAAAACTTAGATAAATAACAAACACAATAGTACGTTGACACTCAATGCACGGTCTGGTTCATGAGTGACTAACGACAATGTCTGTTCTTTATCTGTTTGACTTTAAGCAGTGATTCACTTCCTTCTCATTCAAGAACTTCGTAATCAGTATCTTTTGCTGTCACCACTTGAAATCTCCATCACTTTAATAAATCCACTGAGCTTGAATACTTCATTGAGGCTTGATGAATAAATTGAGCTTCTTTCAATGTAGAATCACTTCAAGTCTGTAGATGACTTTAATCTTCATTCTTTGACAGATATAATCTTCTGAGATTCCTGTGACATTTGATTTTTATTATTTACTTATTACATCTTAATTAAAGTTGAGTAGAATCCTCGATGTTTACAAATAGGCCTATACATATGCCTTTCAAATTCTTTATTGCATAACACATTACATTACATATGTACAGAACACAAATAATTTATTTACAGAACACATTACAATTTTACTGAACATATATAATTTTTTAACAGAACACAAATAATTTATTTATAGAACACATTACAATTTTACTTAATATAAATAATTTATTTACAGAACACATTACCTTTTAAAGAACACAAATCATTTATTTACATAAAATATTACATTTTACTGAACGTAAAATATTTATTTCCAGAATACATTACATTTTTAAAGAACACATGAACACAACATATTTTTACAAACAGGATAGTATTAGTGAAATAAAACTAATTTATTAAAAATTTAAATTTGTGTGTAATGAAAAATTATATTCATATTAGAACGATACAAAAGAAAACAACTAAAAAAAGTAAAAAAACAAGGTGATCGTTGTCTTATAGGAACTGGCGAACTACTTTGCACGAGAGTTACTCATTTAAACAGTTTCTCAGAGCCTTCCCCTATATATGTGTGTGTATATATATTGTTTAAATGAGTAACCTAGTAACTCTAATGTATACACGTGCAAAGTAGTTCGCCAGTTCCTATAAGACAAACGATCACCTTGTTTTTTTACTTTTTTTAGTTGTTTTCTTTTGTATGGTTCTAATATGAATATAATATTTCATTACACACAAATTTAAATTTTTAATAAATTAGTTTTATTTCACTAATACTATCCTGTTTGTAAAAATATGTTGTGTTCATGTGTTCTTTAAAAATATGTTGGATACACTAGAGTTACTAGGTTACTCATTTAAACAGTTTCTCAGAGAGCCTTCCCCTATATATGTGTGCATAAATATATATATATATATATATATATATATATATAGAGGATGGTTCAATGAGGAACTCATTTTATTGAGTAACTGAGGAACTCAAGTACATGGTGACACGTGTACATAACGCCCGTCAGCAAACTTGTGTTTTAACTGCCTGATACACTTACCCTAGTACACAGGAGATGTGTTTTTCTTTTTCCCATTTATAAATAATCACACATTATAAATATAAGATAATATTAATAAAATTATATTATTTTTAAAAAAGCATTGTTATTTTACAGAACATAAAACTAACAAAAGTGTTAATTTTGTGGTCAGAACATATAAATAATATAGTTTTTATTAGTTACAGAACCCATATATTTTTTATTTTCTTTTTATTTTACAATACATATTATTTCCTGAAAAGATTCTTGATTAATACAGAACTCACTTTTTTATTACAGAAAACGCTTGCTTAATTATGTTTTGTACCTTCTAACTTGTCATTTTTAATCTTTTATATGTGTCTTATATTTTTATATAAGTTTACTACACAAGTATACAAATAAAAATCACAAATCACATATGTAATTCTACGAATCATAAAAATTAAATAATAGAACACATTATAAATATAAGATAATATTAATTAAATCGTATTATATTTTTAAAAAAGCATTATTATTTTACATAACATAAAACTAACAAAAGTGTAACTTTTGTGGAACACAAAAAATTTACAGAAGATATAAATAATATAGTTTTGATTTTTTTACAGAACCCATATATTTTTTATTTTATTTTTACTTTACAATACATATTATTTCCTGAAATAAGAATAAGAAAAAATATACTAAACTTATTAAAAATAGTATATAAAAAGAATAAGAAATATTAAAAATATGAACGTAAAATTAGGGAATAATACTCCAAAATGGACCATATTAATCATAAAGTACATAACAAAAATACAGAACATGAGAATAGTTTTTTTTTGTGGTGTTATGTATCATTTTATAAATTAGAATCTATTTTTTTAATCATATTTTGACGTTCTGTATATTTATTATGTCTTTTTTAGTAAAACAAGTACAAATTCTGTAATTTATTTCTTTTTTTTTGTTATGTCCTGTAAATCTTTTTCATGTTATTTGTACGTGTTTTGTATTGCATGTTCTCTAGAACGTTGATTATGTATAATTTTATTACATTATGTAGTTTGTTGTGTACATGTGCTATGTTCTATAATTATGTATATGTTGTCTTGGTAACATATAATCTATTATAATGAATGTTAATGTGTTTCAACTGCTCCTCTCAAGTGTGTAACTGCTCTAGATTATATAGACTGAAAATGAACATCTCAGCTGTGTGTTATTAACAGACTAAACGACGTTAACCGATGATGAACGTGTGTTTTAAATCTGTACCAATTATGTTAAAGTTACTTAGTTACTACAATAGAATGGTTACCCACAGAACCCTCCCTATATATATATATATATATATATATATATATATATATATATATATATATATATATATATATATTGTTTAAATGAGTAACCTAGTAACTCTAGTGTATACACGTGCAAAGTAGTTAGCCAGTTCCTATAAGACAACGATCACCTTGTTTTTTTACTTTTTTTAGTTGTTTTCTTTTGTATGGTTCTAATATGAATATAATATTTCATTACACACAAATTTAAATTTTTAATAAATTAGTTTTATTTCACTAATAGTTTGTAAAAATATGTTGTGTTCATGTGTTCTTTAAAAATATGTTGGATACACTAGAGTTACTAGGTTACTCATTTAAACAGTTTCTCAGAGAGCCTTCCCCTATATATGTGTATATATATGTATTCTCGTCCTCAATTTTGCATTATTGTCCTAGCATAGTTGGTTCAACACTACCCTTTCTTTGAAAGTTGAAAAAAAAATATAGATCCTCAATTTTCTTATACCTTTGGACCCTCCTCAATTCTTGGTCTGGGTCCATCACTGCTCATTAATCTTTTTTTTGCTTGTAGTCTTGAACATATAATACAAAGTTGTTTTCCCATTTCAAGTTGAAGCCGGAGTAGATATATGTTTGAATTTTCTGTAGTTGGAGTTACCTAAGATATTTTGGGAGTGCAAGTATTAAGATACACGTGAAGGCACGATCCTTATTACCAAGGAGACCTATCTCTAGCAGACTTAGGATACTTGTTCTGTTAGAACTACCTGAAGCTTAATCCCTATAAATATAGGGTACATACGGACATTAAAGGGGTTGGACGTTGAGAGCTGAGAGAGACCACCACCACTTCTTTGATCTCAGCTTCTTATAAACCCATTCACCATCATTCATCGGCGACTGTTCTGTCATCAAACCACCATTGTAGATCTTAATTCCGGCGTGTAACCTCAAATTTTGTTATCACAAATTACTCCGTTAACAAATTGGACGGGCTTCTTTTAATATATTATAATATTATTTTACAGTAAAAATATAATATAATATTTTTATATAATTCTTGTATAATAAAATATTTTTGGAAAATGAGAGATTTTATTTAGGATAAATAGAAAAGATAACATATTTTTATTGAAAAAGGTAATTTTCCGTGATAGTTTTGGAAAAGGAGTGAATTTTGTTATAAAAAGAGAAAAATGTGTTTTAATTATAAATACGTAGGCATGTTAAAATAGGTAAGATTTGTTAATTAATTAAAACCATTAAAATATGTTTTAAAATAAATAAGTAAGGTTGCACCTGATATTTTGGGAAAATAAAGATTTTAGTGAGAACAAATATAAAAAGGTAATATATTTTAATTAAAAAAGATAATTTCCCGTGATATATTTGGAAAAGGAGTATATTTTGTTAGAAAAAAATATGTTTTAAATATAAAACACTATTAGCTAGATAAACGACAGAAAACCGAAAATCAAAACTTTTAATGTTTCGGCTATTATAAGATAATGATAAAAATATTTTGTTAAAAATAATTAAATAAGGCAAGTACGGTACCAAAAACAGGTAACATAACTTTTAATATTTGGTTTATTATAAGATAATATAGATAGCATACCCGTGATATTTTTGCAAAAGGATGAGATTTTTTTTAGAAAAAATAGAAAAAGTAAACTAATATAAATAAGGCAAGTACCGTACTAAAAAACAGGTAACAAAACTTTTAATGTTTCGTATTTAATAATATAATATAAATACGACTTTTTTTATTAAAAACTATATTATTTAGATTTCAAAAAAATAAAACTATAATATTTACGATTTAACCATTACTTTTTTTTATAAATTCCACACCATATAAAATGATCCAACTCGGGTTGACGTAGAGGTGTGTATGGTCTCATTGGGTCTCCATTTTAAACTATGTTGGCCCACGGTCTTCAAATCCATCATAAGGAAATTGGGCCTGCAGAGTGTATTTGATATTTGATAGTAAAGGGTATATACAGAAACCCTAGCTAATCTAGCGGCCGCCATCTTGTATAGAGTAGTGTTCTGTGGCAAAGTTAGAAAATCCAGGAAATGCTTCTACCAATACACCGAAGTGGTCACACAATTGGCCATCAACCATGCCTTGATGTTGTATAGCAAGGTTAAGGTACTAGACTTTAAATTCATTTACTTCTTCGTCTTCATGTTCTTGTGTTAGTGTGTGGCATAAAAAATGTTAAAAATTAGAATCCAAAATGTTAAAATTAGAGCATGAGAATCAGAATGTCATCTATCTTGTTTATATGTATGTATATATGTTAACACAAAATTTCATAATAACTTATACCAGTTCTTTTTTTGTGTTCTCCATAGACACAGAATCGAGGAAATTTATCAGGAAGTATTCATATCAATATTACCCATGTAAGACATACAATAATGTTGTTACTTATTTTTTTTTTGATTCCTCAAATATAATGAGATACTTCATAGTATAAATGATGTAGAAAAGAACTATAAATTGAAATAAATCCCCACAATACATATGTTATTGATCAAATGCTGATTAACATGGATATATCTCAAACATCATGTTTTTCATCACTAACAATCTATATTTGCTTTGGCTTCGAATAACATCCATGTATCTTATTCTCATGTATATTATTATATTCATTTTTTGTTTCTATTTGTCTTCAGGTACATAATCTTACTTCATAGGCATTTCTATAGCTATTAAACAATGAAGAAAATGCTCCATGTTGTCCTGTCTCACCGTAGAAAGTAAACACCTTCTCTTTATATTTTTAATCATTATTATAAATATGTAGCGTGAATGTATTAGCATATATATATATAGAGAGAGAGTTAAGTTCTATGGAGACCACATTTTTTGTGGAGACCTGGAGATCACATATGTTCTGCAATTTAAATTTAGCAAAATATAATATTTTATAAATTATGTTGTATGAAAATAACTATTTTCATTTAAAATATTTAAAATTATATATATTTTGCAACTAAAACATAGCAAAACATATTGTTCTGCGAAACATGTTCGGTTTACGGAACGTTCATGTTTAGTTTGCAGAACTTACATGATTTTCAAGATTTTCAACAAAATAGTGATTTTCATAGAATATACTTTGCAAAACAATACGTTTTACAAATTTTTGATTACAAAATAGGATCTATTTTTGCCAAATTTAGATTACAGAACATATGTGGTCTCCAGTCTCCACAAAAAGGTGGTCTCCATAGAACTTAACTATATATATATATATATATATTTCTATTTTATGATGTGAACACATATGATGTGTTCTTAAAATGCTTATTTTATGCATATAATCAAATTTTATAGTGTCTCTCACTCTCTACCCCACCATCCCCCTCTCTCCGTCTGTCTTTGTAAATACATATTACATTTGATAATGATCAAGTGTTCTTGGTTTATCGTATTGTTTATGGGTGCGTATATAATATCATTAATTTTTTTATCTTGATTATTATTAATATTACATGTTGAGTAAAACACAAATTCAATTAGTTTACTATTGTTTTCTTGTCTATTTTGTAGGTACCTCAAGTCCTAATTCATTTACAAGTTTACTTTCCGCACAATCTGTTGGATATGCTTTTCCAGCCAATCCACCTACCAAATATGACTCCATATCCATTTACGGAGCGAAAGCTAATTAGTTTATCCAAAGTCTCTGATTTTTTTGGGTTTCAAGGCCTTCCATACAACACGGCACCTAGCAACATGTTCAATTTGGGTTTCAATGATGGTGTTGGCTTGAGGAGTCCTCAGAATGACCCTGATCTCAGCATCAACAATTCATTCAGTGGTTTATTACCTTTGGGATTGTAATATTTATATTAATGTTCAGTCATTTCGAACCTGTATGTGATTACACTAATGTTTATGTGTTAGAAAACCTTAATCTTGTAATCTAAAGGGGATGTATAAGACTTGACATTGTTTTTATTTCTTCTTACACGTGTGACATCTGATTTTTTTTATCACCATGTTTTCGATGGAGTGACTTCTTTATTCCTCATAGTTTTTTAGAGTCCTAACCGACTAATTCTCAAAGTGAGCATCATAAATTTTGTAAAATTGATCTTAGACTATTTTTATAATAAGTTTGTTTGTTAATTGATATTTACAAGTCCTGCCATCTTATTTTTGTTTTAATTATAAGTTTGTCGTATCTACTTCAAATTTACTTTTACAAGTATGGTATTATGACGCGTTCACCTCTTATATTACATTCTTTTACCAAGAGAAAAACAATTATCTTTTCATCTGGGGAGTCTTTTGATGTGGAAAAGAGGACAAATGAATTATGGGTGGACAACAAGTTACTACAAGTTGCTCAAAGAGAAACCCGAGAAAATAGTTTTTATAATTGAACCAATTCTGATGGACACAACCAAGTTCTAGGACAATATAAACCTTTTTAATTTCATCATTTTTTATTTTTTCTTGAGCTCTAAAGGCTCTTTGTCTCCCTTTCAAACCAGCTCTTGCACACCTCACATTATAAATCATTTAGCTAGAGATTGATATAAACTCATCATAACATCATGTCACTTACATACATATCAAAACGGCCTCATCTTGATTTTCTGGAACAGACACGTAAAATATCATCTTTACGACTAGCTGCATATCAGAAAAGAGTGGCCAAGTTTTACGATCAAAGAGTAAGGGTACGTCGTCTCAAGGTTGGTGATCTTGTGTTACGAAGGGTGATGTCTAATACCAGAATTGCCACTCATGGGGTCTTTGGAGCTAACTGGGAAGGACCTTACAGGATCTAGTCTGTGCTTTGGGAAGGAACTTTTCACTTGGAAGATTTAGGTGGCAATCCTAAACCGAGAGCATGGAATGTGGAACATTTGAAGAAATATTATCAATAGGGAGAGGTTGTGTAGCCCATATATCATCTATCTAAATAAACTAGAAGAAATAAAATTCCTCCTAGCCTTGGGGGGTAGTGCATGTACACCCTTCCTTGAGTAGTTGAGGTTTTGTTTTTAGTGTTTCTCATTTCCCCAAAGAGTATTAGCCTTGGGACCAGTGTGTTTTCCACACCGGAGCACATTATATATGTAGATTATTTCAATTGTTCAAGATTTTATCACCAAATTTAGAGAATTGTTGATTGCTTATGATTTTTAAATCATATTTATAAGTTTTATCAATTTCTGCATGAAGAGGACGCGCCCTCATATGAATTAAAACAAGGCGCGCCCTAAGCAAGTTAATATTCTTTATGAAGAGAATTCATTGGGAAAGATTTAAAGTAAAACAAAATAAATTCAAAGACATAAGTTATCAAAAGAGGACATAAGTTAAAATTACAAATTATAAAGCATCAAAAGAGGCCCTACACCTCACAATGTTGAAGACATAAAGATTACATGAGCTTCAGGATGCATCCTGAGCTTGATCAAGGGTAGGAGAAGGAATGTTCTGTGGGATGACATCAGTCTTAGAGGCATGGCCAATCAAGTTCTCCACGGCACCGCCAACTTTAGAAATGTCCTCTTCCTCATCCCCAGGCACAGGAGACACCTTTTTAAGACCAAGAAACACCCTCTTGGCTTTAATTTCAGCAGCTTCGTTAACCTTCAATTTGGTGATCCATTGTACAGTTTCATTGCCAAACTTAGAGAAGTCGTAGTCAGGGTCTTGAGCCAAAAAGCCAGAGGCATAATTTCTGAACCCCTTTTTAAAGGATGTGCCCTCAATCTTCTTTTTCTCTCTTGCCCAGCCATTCTGTTGATCTTCTTTTAGCTCAACAACTTGTTCTTTCAACTTGCGATTTTCCTCATTTATGCTGTCAATTATCGCACTTAGCCCATTTGCAATTTCTTCTTGAGTCTTTAACTCACTCTCATAGTAATCTTTCTATTGCTGGAGAGTGTCCTTTAGTTTGGAAAGGACCTTCTCACGGTCTTCAACTTTCTTGAACATAATATATTTCTCTTTTTCTAGGGCTTCAAGGCGTGTCCCATCTTTTCGTAGAGATGATTACCTATGAAGTGCAAAAACAAGAATTTCAGATGAAGCTTTGATAATAGCCTCATTTTCTGTGAGAGCATCTCTGTTTCTCCATTTGAATACGTCCTCATCAGAGACATAGGGGACGACCAATGGACTTAGAGCAACTGAGACCAAGTAAAATGAAGATTTAGTTTTCTTAGAGGACGCGTCCTCTAAGGAAGCAGCAGTATTGGAAATTTCTTTCCTCTTCCTGTCTTTGTTTTTCTATAAGTCAATTACTTCTTGAGGATTTTTCATCTCAGTTTGAATTTTCTTTTTATCCTTCTTGTGCGGACGCCCCCTTATACGCTTTCCACCATTTATTGCAGGGGTAACTCCCATTTCTAGACCCCAGCCTCCTGGAAGATCGTCCATACCTGAAAAAACAACACAAAGGCATTAAGGCGCGCCCTCAACTTATTAAAAAGAATATGGTTATAGTTACAACACAGATAATATGCAAGGACATAAGGAGGACACATTAACAAGTATAAGGTTACTCATGTTACCTGGCCTAGAGGGCGCATCCTTGGTAACTGGGACGCCCTCTTCCGCTTCGTCCTCTTCATCTTCTTCATCAGAATCGCAGTCCTTCGATCCCTTAATGGGAACTCCCTTTCTAAAGCGTTGAAATGGGATAATAGTTCCCACTTCTTTTCTAAGAATCCCAAACCTCTTGAGGTTATCTTCGGTGACTAGAACCTTTAGGTTGAACCTTGAGGGAGGCAGGGATGTGATTTTGTCAGCTCTTTTCTTGGCTTCGTCAAAAAGCTCCTTTGTACTCCTATTGTCTAAAAAGCAAAAAGTATTAAGCAAAGCAAACAAGTAAAAAAGAACAGGACCTCAAAGGCCGCGCCCTAAATTAAAAAATAAACGAAGAGGGCGCGTCCTTACTATAGTCGTAGTTGAAGACCACTCTTATTCTCTGCACGTTCCAAAGATAGAAGAAAGGTTGCTTCCAATTCTTCTCGTGGCTCATCTTTCTACTGGAAAATCCTAGCTTGTTATGTTTGTATTGTGCAGTTAATAAGAAATATCCCTTGTGGCTTTTCCTTATAGCAAAAAATTAACCGAGTTCTTCCATGGTTGGTTGAGCAGAGTTTTCGTCATGTTAGAGAATGAAGAGTGCAAGTTCCAATTTAAAAGAATGGATAAGAACTATCCGAGGACGCATCCTCTGGATCAGATTCTTCATTATTAGAATTGGACGCGCCTTCAGATTCTGAAGATTAAATTTTCTTTCCCTTTCTCCTTCGAGAAATACCGGCCTCTACATCCTCTATCATATGTTCTTCATCTATAACCGGTTTACACTCATGAAGGCGCGTTCTACTTTTTCGACTGGTTACTTCAGGGTTGATGTCGTCAACATGAGGAAGAAATGAACTGGATTCGGTGGCTGAAGACATTAATTCAGTATTACCTTTGAAAGGAGAAACTCCTTGAAGATGTTCTATGGCCTGAGTATGGAAAGAGAGAATTGATGATGAACTTTGTGCAGGGAAAGAAAGTGAAGGTGGAGAATAAATCCCTAGGCGTTTGTTGAATTCCTTAAAACACTACACCATAAACGGTCTTTACCAACACTCAAAAATGGTGTTGCCACGTAAAATGTTGGCTTAGATGGTTAAAAATCAATTAAAACTAATATATGCCAACATCATAGTCGGGTGTTGTCGTTGGTGTTGCCTTAGTTACAATTTTGTCCTCAATGCCAACACCTGTATGGGTGTTGCCTTATACAACCAAAAAAGTGTTAAAAAAAGCGGGGGGAAATTGCCCGCTCTAGTGAAAAATAGCCCGCTCTAGTGAAAAACTCAAAATAATTAAAACACTCTCTCCCTCTCTCTCTCTCCCCTCAAACACACATCGCTCTCTCTCTCTCTCTCTCAAACACTCTCTCCCACTCTCTCAAATACTCTCTCCCTCTCCATCTGAAGCACTCTCTCCCTCAAACACATCTCTCTCTCTCTCTCTTTCTTTCTCTCCCTCTCTCTCTCTCTCTCTCTCTGCTGTCTCCGGTCGAAGGACATTTACGGCCGAAGCTCGTCTCCGATTGAAGTTCATATCCATCTAATTAGTCCAGGTAATCTCTTTTTATAGTTTATAGTTTACAAACCCTAATTTTTGGGGGTTTTAATCTATTAATTTTGGGGGTTTTACAAACCCTAATTTTTGGGGGTTTTAATCGGTTCATTTTGGGGGTTTTACAAACCCTAATTTTTGGGTTTTACATTCGTATAAACTACTGAATACATATACCTTAACATTTATGTGCTATTCATTATATCGTTTATGTCATCGGGCTGGTACGATCTTTTATGCAAATTAAATGAATTTGAATGTTAAAAGTTTTTTTCATGAATGCTAGTCTAGGTTCCTGTAGTTGTTAACCTTTGTGTCTTACAATCTTTGTATATAGGGGGTGCTCCTATTTTCTAATGCCCATTGTCTTTTTTGACTAGTAGCTCTTATTCAATCATTTGCATATGTTACAGAGTATTTTCAGTGAGCTACATTACTTGTTACAGACTATTTTTGGAGTAATACTTGTGTTTGTATCTAGAAATACCTTATAGAAGGATATTTTGTTGGTAATATTCATTGGTCAGAAAGTTCAGTAGGCTAACTAATAACTGCACATCTTAGGATCAAAGGGTCATTAAAACTTTGGTGTAAGTTATTAATGCTTCACTGTTCTCTGTCAGACAAATACTATTTAAATAGCTTGTATTTACTTGAGTTCTTATTAAATCAAAGATTTCATCTGTATAATGTTGATGAACAGTTTCAGGATCTAGAAGTAAAGGTACTATCTGATGATGTTTCCAAAACTTTTTTAGGAAAAACAGTTAATTGACTTTTAATTATTTTGCACATACTTACACCTTCAAGAAAAAAGGTGTCGCCAGTAGTCATGTTACGTTCATTTCCTATTAAATTTGTTATCACTTTTGTTAATATCTTATGGTGGTACTTGCAAATGCTTAAACTGGATGAATTGGAACTTCTTGGTGAGGCTACATGTGTCTTGTCTGAGGTACTAACCTCTGATAGTAGTTTCACTTGCATATTGTGGCTCTGTCCAGATTCTGAAATTTAATTCAAGGCAATGTTTTCTGGTCATTTATATGCTAGACTTGATTTTAAATGGGGTCAATACTTCTTAGCTATTCATTATTTCATATTTTGAGAATTATAGCCAATGTTGCTTATGCAATTGTTTTATAATTCTAAGCGACTTTCATTTTTTGATACACTACAACGTATTATGATCTCAAAGCTACTAGCTTTTAGTTTCCCTTTTTTCTTTCATTAGATCTGTCACTTTCTTGTCTGTAGACTACAAAATGTTTGTATTATATTTTTTTCTGGTTTAGATGTTGAAGTCCTATCAGTAACACTATCAGAGGCTCCAGCTCTGTTGTATCACAAACATTATTTCTGTTCAGATTCTGACAATTTTTTGTTTTGATGTAGATAATCACCAAATCAAGTAGGTCATTAACCATAGATCTTATGTATATAGAAGATTCTATCGGAACAAACCGTCATGGGAAGTCTGGTCACCTCACTATTTGTGCTGAAGAATGTGTCAACTCAAAGATTACTACAGAGTTGGTGTTGAGATGTTTGGATTTGGAACGAAATTTTTAAACAATGATCTTACCCCAGTCTGGGAACCTGTATTACCCAACATTCAACAAGTTGGAAGTAAGGTACAAAGAAAGCGCCTTTTGTATAACATATTATGATACAAAAATAATTCGAAAACAAAAATTTATTATGATACAAACAGAAATAAAAGATTTTAGTCTATGTTATACTGAATTACTTGCATTTGTTTAAAGTTCATAGGTGGTATCAATTTGGGTATACATTTTATTAGTTCTTCTTCATCCTTTTTTGTCATCTTGGCTATTAGTTTATTGGACAGAGACTATGTAGGCAGTTTCGACCTAATATTTTCCTTTTAGTTAGCAAAAAGTGTTCTATAGTAGCTCTTTTGGTAGCAGAATCAAAAGCCGTCGCACCCTTTCATTTTTTACTTGTTGGCTTTTATTTTTCAATCTACTTCATAGTGGACAATAATTATGGGTTTTCAGTTCTATTGAGTATTGCATATTAAAGTGGATTAACATTAGGCATTACAAGTAACATCTTCATTTGTATCAGATTGCTAATAAGCTTGTTTATGGTGGCAAAGAACACAGTCGCTCTTATTTAGTAGGGAGACTTATCCGAAAAAAGGAAGGAAAGGAAAAATTGGCAACACAAACTGTGACTACATCAAATATTTCAGATAATTACTTGGCAAGTTTGACTGAAAAGATCCGGGATCAAATTGCGCAGGAGATGGACGAAAAAGTGGAGAAGAAGGTTTGAGAAAATGTCAAGATGATGATGACCAAGCTGGCAGAAAAGTGTCCAGAGCTGAAGGTTGATATTGAAGAGCTAAGTGTGGCGCCACCTAACAGTGTCCAAGATGGTGATGCAAGTGGAGCTGACAATGATACTCCTTGATGCTTGGTTTTATTATTATAAAATCTTTTGAGACGTTATGGGTAGAACTTAGATTCATGGCACTCTTGGCCATATTTAACTTGTTTACGTAATCGTTGGTTTAAATATTACTTCAAATTTGTGTTCAGAGTTATTTATGTACTGAAGTTTGCATATGTAGTTGGTTTATGTTGAAAGTTGCATCTGTTGTTTGCTTTCTTGGTTTTTGGGATGGATTATGTTTTATATTAGGATGTTTCATTTTGGAAGAAATCTGTTGCAAAATTACCAGTAAAGATGTTGCCATAGCGTGTAAAAATGTAGCTAAAACTTGAACAATGTAAACTAACACAAGAACTTATACCTTTGGACCCTCCTCAATTCTTGGTCTGGGTCCATCACTGCTCATTAATCTTTTTTTTTGCTTGTAGTCTTGAACATATAATACAAAGTTGTTTTCCCATTTCAAGTTGAAGCCTGAGTAGATATATGTTTGAATTTTCTGTAGTTGGAGTTACCTAAGATATTTGGGAGGGCAAGTATTAAGATACACGTGAAGGCACGATCCTTATTACCAAGGAGACCTATCTCTAGCAGACTTAGGATACTTGTTCTGTTAGAACTACCTGAAGCTTAATCCCTATAAATATAGGGTACGTACGGACATTAAAGGGGTTGGACGTTGAGAGCTGAGAGAGACCACCACCACTTCTTTGATCTCAGCTTCTTATAAACCCATTCACCATCATTCATCGGCGACTGTTCTGTCATCAAACCACCATTGTAGATCTTAATTCCGGCGTGTAACCTCAAATTTTGTTATCACAAATTACTCCGTTAACAAATTGGACGGGCTTCTTTTAATATATTATAATATTATTTTACAGTAAAAATATAATATAATATTTTTATATAATTCTTGTATAATAAAATATTTTTGGAAAATGAGAGATTTTATTTAGGATAAATAGAAAAGATAACATATTTTTTTTTGAAAAAGGTAATTTTCCGTGATAGTTTTGGAAAAGGAGTGAATTTTGTTATAAAAAGAGAAAAATGTGTTTTAATTATAAATACGTAGGCATGTTAAAATAGGTAAGATTTGTTAATTAATTAAAACCATTAAAATATGTTTTAAAATAAATAAGTAAGGTTGCACCTGATATTTTGGGAAAATAGAGATTTTAGTGAGAACAAATATAAAAAGGTAATATATTTTAATTAAAAAAGATAATTTCCCGTGATATATTTGGAAAAGGAGTATATTTTGTTAGAAAAAAATATGTTTTAAATATAAAACACTATTAGCTAGATAAACGACAGAAAACCGAAAATCAAAACTTTTAATGTTTCGACTATTATAAGATAATGATAAAAATATTTTGTTAAAAATAATTAAATAAGGCAAGTACGGTACCAAAAACAGGTAACATAACTTTTAATATTTGGTTTATTATAAGATAATATAGATAGCATACCCGTGATATTTTTGCAAAAGGATTGGATTTTTTTTAGAAAAAATAGAAAAAGTAAACTAATATAAATAAGGCAAGTACCGTACTAAAAAACAGCTAACAAAACTTTTAATGTTTCGTATTTAATAATATAATATAAATACGACTTTTTTTATTAAAAACTATATTATTTAGATTTCAAAAAAATAAAACTATAATATTTACGATTTAACCATTACTTTTTTTTATAAATTCCACACCATATAAAATGATCCAACTCGGGTTGACGTAGAGGTGTGTATGGTCTCATTGGGTCTCCATTTTAAACTATGTTGGCCCACGGTCTTCAAATCCATCATAAGGAAATTGGGCCTGCAGAGTGTATTTGATATTTGATAGTAAAGGGTATATACAGAAACCCTAGCTAATCTAGCGGCCGCCATCTTGTATAAAGTAGTGTTCTGTGGCAAAGTTAGAAAATCCAGGAAATGCTTCTACCAATACACCGAAGTGGTCACACAATTGGCCATCAACCATGCCTTGATGTTGTATAGCAAGGTTAAGGTACTAGACTTTAAATTCATTTACTTCTTCGTCTTCATGTTCTTGTGTTAGTGTGTGGCATAAAAAATGTTAAAAATTAGAATCCAAAATGTTAAAATTAGAGCATGAGAACCAGAATGTCATCTATCTTGTTTATATGTATGTATATATGTTAACACAAAATGTCATAATAACTTATATCAGTTCTTTTTTTGTGTTCTCCATAGACACAGAATCGATGAAATTTATCAGGAAGTATTCATATCAATATTACCCATGTAAGACATACAATAATGTTGTTACTTATTTTTTTTTTGATTTCCTCAAATATAATGATTTACTTCATAGTATAAATGATGTAGAAAAGAACTATAAATTTAAATAAATCCCCACAATACATATGTTATTGATCAAATGCTGATTAACATGGATATATCTCAAACATCATGTTTTTCATCACTAAAAATCTATATTTGCTTTGGCTTCGAATAACATCCATGTATCTTATTCTCATGTATATTATTATATTCATTTTTTGTTTCTATTTGTCTTCAGGTACATAATCTTACTTCATAGGCATTTCTATGGCTATTAAACAATGAAGAAAATGCTCCATGTTGTCCTGTCTCACCGTAGAAAGTAAACACCTTCTCTCTATATTTTTAATCATTATTATAAATATGTAGCGTGAATGTATTAGCATATATATATATATATATAGCGAGAGTTAAGTTCTATGGAGACCACATTTTTTGTGGAGACCTACCACATATGTTCTGCAATTTAAATTTAGCAAAATATAATATTTTATAAATTATGTTGTATGAAAATAACTATTTTCATTTAAAATATTTAAAATTATATATGTTTTGCAACTAAAACATAGCAAAACATATTGTTCTGCGAAACATGTTCGGTTTACGGAACATTCATGTTTAGTTTGCAGAACTTACATGATTTTCAAGATTTTCATAGAATATACTTTGCAAAACAATACGTTTTGCAAATTTTTGATTACAAAATAGGATCTATTTTTGCCAAATTTAGATTACAGAACATATGTGGTCTCCAGTCTCCACAAAAAGGTGGTCTTCATAGAACTTAACTATATATATATATATATATATATATATATATATATATATATATATATTTCTGTTTTATGATGTGAACACATATGATGTGTTCTTAAAATGCTTATTTTATGCATATAATCAAATTTTATAGTGTCTATCACTCTCTACCCCACCATCCCCCTCTCTCCCTCTGTCTTTGTAAATACATATTACATTTGATAATGATCAAGTCTTCTTGGTTTATCGTATTGTTTATGGGTGCGTATATAATATCATTAATTTTTTTATCTTGATTATTATTAATATTACATGTTGAGTAAAAGACAAATTCAATTAGTTTACTATTGTTTTCTTGTCTATTTTGTAGGTACCTCAAGTCCTAATTCATTTACAAGTTTACTTTCCGCACAATCTGTTGGATATGCTTTTCCAGCCAATCCACCTACCAAATATGACTCCATATCCATTTACGGAGCGAAAGCTAATTAGTTTATCCAAAGTCTCTGATTTTTCTGGGTTTCAAGGCCTTCCATACAACACGGCACCTAGCAACATGTTCAATTTGGGTTTCAATGATGGTGTTGGCTTGAGGAGTCCTCAGAATGACCCTGATCTCAGCATCAACAAATCATTCAGATGTTTATTACCTTTGGGATTGTAATATTTATATTAATGTTCACTCATTTCGAACCTGTATGTGATTACACTAATGTGTATGTGTTAGAAAACCTTAATCTTGTAATCTAAAGGGGATGTATAAGACTTGACATTGTTTTTATTTCTTCTTACACGTATGACATCTGATTTTTTTTATCACCATGTTTTCGATGGAGTGACTTCTTTATTCCTCATAGTTTTTTAAAGTCCTAACCGGCTAATTCTCAAAGTGAGCATCATAAATTTTGTAAAATTGATCTTAGACTATTTTTATAATAAGTTTGTTTGTTAATTGATATTTACAAGTCCTGCCATCTTATTTTTGTTTTAATTATAAGTTTGTCGTATCTACTTCAAATTTACTTTTACAAGTATGGTATTATGACGCGTTCACCTCTTATATTACATTCTTTTACCAAGAGAAAAACAATTATCTTTTCATCTGGGGAGTCTTTTGATGTGGAAAAGAGGACAAATGAATTATGGGTGGACAACAAGTTACTACAAGTTGCTCAAAGAGAAACCCGAGAAAATAGTTTTTGTAATTGAACCAATTCTGATGGACACAACCAAGTTCTAGGACAATATAAACCTTTTTAATTTCATCATTTTTTATTTTTTCTTGAGCTCTAAAGGCTGTTTGTCTCCCTTTCAAACCAGCTCTTGCACACCTCACATGATAAATCATTTAGCTAGAGATTGATATAAACTCATCATAACATCATGTCACTTACATACATATCAAAACGGCTTCATCTTGATTTTCTGGAAGAGACACGTAAAATATCATCTTTACGACTAGCTGCATATCAGAAAAGAGTGGCCAAGTTTTACGATCAAAGAGTAAGGGTACGTCGTCTCAAGGTTGGTAATCTTGTGTTACGAAGGGTGATGCCTAATACCAGAATTGCCACTCATGGGGTCTTTGGAGCTAACTGGGAAGGACCTTACAGGATCAAGTCTGTGCTTTGGGAAGGAACTTTTCACTTGGAAGATTTAGGTGGCAATCCTAAACCGAGAGCATGGAATGTGGAACATTTGAAGAAATATTATCAATAGGGAGAGGTTGTGTAGCCCCTATATCATCTATCTAAATAAACTAGAAGAAATAAAATTCCTCCTAGCCTAGGGGGGTAGTGCATGTACACCCTTCCTTGAGTAGTTGAGGTTTTGTTTTTAGTGTTTCTCATTTCCCCAAAGAGCATTAGCCTTGGGACCAGTGTGTTTTCCACACCGGAGCGCATTATATATGTAGATTATTTCAATTGTTCAAGATTTTATCACCAAATTTAGAGAATTGTTGATTGCTTATGATTTTTAAATCATATTTATAAGTTTTATCAATTTCTGCATGAAGAGGACGCGCCCTCATATGAATTAAAACAAGGCGCGCCCTAAGCAAGTTAATATTCTTTATGAAGAGAATTCACTGGGAAAGATTTAAAGTAAAACATAATAAATTCAAAGACATAAGTTATCAAAAGAGGACATAAGTTAAAATTACAAATTATAAAGCATCAAAAGAGGGCCTACACCTCACAATGTTGAAGACATAAAGATTACTTGAGCTTCAGGACGCGTCCTGAGCTTGATCAAGGGTAGGAGAAGGAATGTTATGTGGGATGACATCAGTCTTAGAGGCTTGGCCAATCAAGTTCTCCACGGCACTTTCAACTTTAGAAATGTCCTCTTCTTTTTCAGGAGACACCTTTTTAAGACCAATAAATACCCTCTTGGCTTTAATTTCAACAGCTTCATCAACCTTCAATTTGGTGATCCATTGTTCGGTTTCATTGCCAAACTTAGAGAAGTCTTAGTCAGGGTCTTGAGCCAAAAAGCCAGAGGCATAATTTCTGAACCCCTTTTTAAAGGATGTGCCCTCAATCTTCTTTTTCTCTCTTGCCCAGCCATTCTGTTGATCTTCTTTTAGATCAGCAACTTGTTCTTTCAACTTGCGATTTTCCTCATTTATGCTGTCAATTATCGCACTTAGCCCATTTGCAATTTCTTCTTGAGTCTTTAACTCACTCTCATAGTAATCTTTCTTTTGTTGGAGACTGTCCTTTAGTTTGGAAAGGACCTTCTCACGGTCTTCAACTTTCTTGAACATAATATATTTCTCTTTTTCTAGGGCTTCAAGGCGCGTCCCATCTTTTTGTAGAGATGATTGCCTATGAAGTGCAAAAACAAGAATTTCAGATGAAGCATTGATAATAGCCTCATTTTCTGTGAGAGCATCTCTGTTTCTCCATTTGAATACGTCCTCATCAGAGACATAGGGGACGATCAATGGACTTAGAGCAACTGAGACCAAGGAAAATGAAGATTTACTTTTCTTAGAGGACGCGTCCTCTAAGGAATCAGCAGTATTGGAAATTTCTTTCCTCTTCCTGTCTTTGTTTTTCTATAAGTCAATTACTTCTTGAGGATTTTTCATCTCAGTTTGAATTTTCTTTTTATCCTTCTTGTGCGGACGCCCCCTTGTACGCTTTCCAGCATTTATTGCAGGGGTAACTCCCATTTCTAGACCCCAGCCTCCTGGAAGATCGTCCATACCTGAAAAAACAACACAAAGGCATTAAGGCGCGCCCTCAACTTATTAAAAAGAATATGGTTATAGTTACAACACAGATAATATGCAAGGACATAAGGAGGACACATTAACAAGTATAAGGTTACTCATGTTACCTGGCCTAGAGGGCGCATCCTTGGTAACTGGGACGCCCTCTTCCGCTTCATCCTCTTCATCTTCTTCATCAGAATCGCAATCCTTCGATCCCTTAATGGGAACTCCCTTTCTAAAGCGTTGAAATGGGACAATAGTGCCCACTTCTTTTCTAAGAATCCCAAACCTCTTGAGGTTATTTTCGGTGACTAGAACCTTTAGGTTGAACCTTGAGGGAGGTAGGGATGTGATTTTGTCAGCTCTTTTCTTGGCTTCGTCAAAAAGCTCCTTTGTACTCATATTGTCTAAAAAGCGAAAAGTATTAAGCAAAGAAAACAACTAAAAAAGAACAGGACCTCAAAGGCCGCGCCCTAAATTAAAAAATAAACGAAGAGGGCGCGTCCTTACTATAGTCGTAGTTGAAGACCACTCTTATTCTCTGCGCGTTCCAAACATAGAAGAAAGGTTGCTTCCAATTCTTCTCGTGGCTCACCTTTCCACTGGAAAATCCTAGCTTGTTGTGTTTCTGTTGTGCGGTTAAGAAGAAATATCCCTTGTGGCTTTTCCTTATAGCAAAAAAGTAACTGAGTTCTTCCATGGTTGGTTAAGCAGAGTTTTCGTCATGTTAGAGAATGAAGAGTGCAAGTTCCAATTTAAAAGATTGGCTATCCGAGGACGCGTCCTCTGGATCAGATTCTTCATTTTTAGAATTGGACGCGCCTTCAGATTCTGAAGATTAAATTTTCTTTCCCTTTCTCCTTCGAGAAATACCGGCTTCTACATCCTCTATGATATGTTCTTCATCTATAACTGGTTTACACTCATGAAGGCGCATTCTACTTTTTCGACTGGTTACTTCAGGGTTGATGTCGTCAACATGAGGAAGAAATGAACTGGATTCGGTGGCTGAAGACATTATTTCAGTATTACCTTTGAAAGGAGAAACTCCTTGAAGATGTTCTATGGCCTGAGTATGGAAAGAGAGAATTGATGATGAACTTTGTGCAGGGAAAGAAAGTGAAGGTGGAGAATAAATCCCTAGGCATTTGTTGAATTCCTTAAAACACTACACCATAAACGGTCTTTACCAACACTCAAAAATGGTGTTGCCACGTAAAATGTTGGCTTAGATGGTTACAAATCAATTAAAACTAATATATGCCAACATCATAGTCGGGTGTTGCCGTTGGTGTTGCCTTAGTTACAATTTTGTCCTCAATGCCAACACCTGTATGGGTGTTGCCTTATACACCCAAAAAAGTGTTAAAAAAAGCGGGGGGAAATTGCCCGCTCTAGTGAAAAATAGCCCGCTCTAGTGAAAAACTCAAAATAATTAAAACACTCTCTCCCTCTCTCTCTCCCCTCAAACACACATCGCTCTCTCTCTCTCTCTCTCAAACACTCTCTCCCTCTCTCTCAAATACTCTCTCCCTCTCCATCTGAAACACTCTCTCCCTCAAACACATCTCTCTCTCTCTCTCTCTCTCTTTGCTGTCTCCGGTCGAAGGACATTTACGGCCGAAGCTCGTCTCCGATTGAAGTTCATATCCATCTAATTAGTCCAGGTAATCTCTTTTTATAGTTTATAGTTTACAAATCCTAATTTTTGGGGGTTTTAATCTATTAATTTTGGGGGTTTTACAAACCCTAATTTTTGGGGGTTTTAATCAGTTGATTTTGGGGGTTTTACAAACCCTAATTTTTGGGTTTTACATTCGTATAAACTACTGAATACACATACCTTAACATTTATGTGCTATTCATTATATGGTTTATGTCATCGGGCTGGTACGATCTTTTATGCAAATTAAAGGAATTTGAATGTTAAAAGTTTTTTTCATGAATGTTAGTCTAGGTTCCTGTAGTTGTTAACCTTTGTCTCTTACAATCTTTGTATATAGGGGGTGCTCCTATTTTCTAATGCCCATTGTCTTTTTTGGCTAGTAGCTCTTATTCAATTATTTGCATATATTACGGAGTATTTTCAGTGAGCTAAATTACTTGTTACAGACTATTTTTGGAGAAATACTTTTGTTTGTATCTAGAAATACCTTATAGAAGAATATTTTGTTGGTAATATTCATTGGTCAGAAAGTTTAGTAGGCTAACTAATAACTGCACATCTTAGGATCAAAGGTTCATTAAAACTTTGGTGTAAGTTATTAATGCTTCACTGTTCTCTGTCAGGCAAATACTATTTAAATAGCTTGTATTTACTTGAGTTCTTATTAAATCACAGGTTTCATCTGTATAATGTTGATGAACAGTTTCAGGATCTAGAAGTAAAGGTACTATCTGATGATGTTTCCAAAACTTTTTTAGGAAAAACAGTTAATTGACTTTTAATTATTTTGCACATACTTACACCTTCAAGAAAAAAGGTGTCGCCAGTAGTTATGTTACGTTCATTTCCTATTAAATTTGTTATCACTTTTAGTAATATCTTATGGTGGTACCTGCAGATGCTTAAACTGGATGAATTGGAACTTCTTGGTGAGGCTACATGTGTCTTGTCTGAGGTACTAACCTCTGATAGTAGTTTCACTTGCATATTTTGGCTCTGTCCAGAATCTGAAATTTAATTCAAGGCAGTGTTTTCTGGTCATTTATATGCTAGACTTGATTCTAAATGGGGTCAATACTTCTTAGCTATTCATTATTTCATATTTCGAGAATTATAGCCAATGTTGCTTATGCAATTTTTTTATAATTCTAAGCGACTTTCATTTTTTGATACACTACAACGTAGTATGATCTCAAAGCTACTAGCTTTTAGTTTCCCTTTTTTCTTTAATTAGATCTGTCACTTTCTTGTCTGTAGACTACAAAATGTTTGTATTATAATTTTTTCTGGTTTAGATGTTGAAGTCCTATCAGTAACACTATCAGAGGCTTCAGCTCTGTTGTATCACAAACATTAATTATGTTCAGATTCTGACAATTTTTTGTTTTGATGTAGATAATCACCAAATCAAGTAGGTCATTAACCATAGATCTTATGTATATAGAAGATTCTATCGGAACAAACCGTCATGGGAAGTCTGGTCACCTCACTATTTGTGCTGAAGAATGTGTCAACTCAAAGATTACTACAGAGTTGGTGTTGAGATGTTTGGATTTGGAATGGAATTTTTAAACAATGATCTTACCCCAGTCTGGGAACCTGTATTACTCAACATTCAACAAGTTGGAAGTAAGGTACAAAGAAAGCGCCTTTTGTATAACATATTATGATACAAAAATAATTAGAAAACAAAAATTTATTATGATACAAACAGAAATAAAAGATTTTAGTCTATGTTATACTGAATTACTTGCATTTGTTTAAAGTTCATAGGTGGTATCATTTTGGGTATACATTTTATTAGTTCTTCTTCATCCTTTTTTGTCATCTTGGCTATTAGTTTATTGGACAGAGACTATGTAGGCAGTTTGGACCAAATATTTTCCTTATGTTATCAAAAAGTGTTCTATAGTAGCTCTTTTGGAAGTAGAATCAAAAGCCATCGCACCCTTTCATTTTTTACTTGTTGGCTTTTATTTTTCAATCTACTTCATAGTAGACAGTAATTCTGGGTTTCCGGTTCTATTGAGTATTGCATATTAAAGTGGATTAACATTAGGCATTACAAGTAACATCTTCATTTGTATCAAATTGCTAATAAGCTTGTTTATTGTGGCAAAGAACACAGTCGCTCTTATTTAGTAGGGAGACTTATCCGAAAAAAGGAAGGAAAGGAAAAATTGGCAACACAAACTGCGACTACATCAAATATTTCAGATAATTACTTGGCAAGTTTGACTGAAAAGATCCGGGATCAAATTGCGCAGGAGGTGGACGAAAAAGTGGAGAAGAAGGTTCGAGAAAATGTCAAGATGATGATGACCAAGCTGGCAGAAAAGTGTCCAGAGCTGAAGGTTGATATTGAAGAGCTAAGTGTGGCGCCACCTAACAGTGTCCAAGATGGTGATGCAAGTGGAGCTGACAATGATACTCCTTGATGCTTGGTTTTATTATTATAAAATCTTTTGAGACTTTATGGGTAGAACTTAGATTCATGGCACTCTTGGCCATATTTAACTTGTTTACGTAATCGTTGGTTTAAATATTACTTCAAATTTGTGTTCGGAGTTATTTATGTACTGAAGTTTGCATATGTAGTTGGTTTATGTTGAAAGTTGCATCTGTTGTTTGCTTGCTTGGTTT